>OU342739.1:423302966-424513281 GCA_910589765.1 Avena atlantica
TGTAGAGGGGACTCATGTCTACAAGTTTGAAGTTCGGAGTTTCGTCAAAGGAGGCCTGCAGCCGCCGGAAAACTTAAAGGAACAGAGGGTCTGGGACGAGCTCGGTTGCTGAGACTGAGGACAAACGACAGCGCAGACAGACGATGGCGTACTGTGAAAACGAGCGAACTTTGGTTGAGGTTGGCGAGTAAACGGTAGGGAATTTTAAGGTGTCGTAAAAACGGAACTTGGAGAGGAAAACAAGGTCTACAACTTTGGTGTTCGAAGATTCGGCAACGGAGGTCTGTAGCGTTTGGCACAGTTAGGGAAACAGAGAACGCGCGACGAGGTGACAGATGACGACGGCCGGCTCTCGCGCGCAGGGCGGCGTTCGACGGGACGACGACGAGGTCAGGACACAGATCAAGGGAGGGGATGATGGGAAGGTGGAGGGCTCACCAAGAGGGCTCGGATGCGGTTGCAGCCTGGGAGAAGAAGTATACAGCGAGGCGACGTGGTGACCATGGCGTGCGTGGGCGTGCGCGGCGATGGTGCGTTGCAGGAACGGCGAGGTCGCGTGCGTGCTCAGGGCCTCCTCCTCCTCGCTCCCTGTACGAGACATCGGACGGCGGCCCAAGCAGTTCTTCCGGCGCAACGGCGAGCTCCAGGGCGGTGTGTTTTCTCCCGGGCAGCGAGGTGCTGGGTGTGTGATGTTGGCGTGGGCAAAGAGCGGTGGTGGTTTTGGCGTGGGGAGGAAGAAGATGGTGGCTGGGCACTACCAGATGGGATCTGGAGTACTGGGGTAGCTGGTTGAGGTAGAGAGGGAAGGGAGGAGCACATGGGGTGGTTGCTTTTGCAAAAGGTGAGGAGGGTAGCTCGGGCTAGGTCTTCTTCTTTCCCTCTCTTTTCTGTCTTGTAGCCGAGAGAGGGCTGGGGAGGGACCAAGGGAGGTGGTGTGGTGGGCCTGCCTGGTAGGAAGAGAGGGGGAGCCGAGAGAGAGGGGAGGGGAGGGGTAGCTCGGGTTTAGGTAGGGCTAGGGTTAGGAGAGGCTCGGGTTAGCTAGGTTTAGAGAGAGGAGAGGTGGTCTCGGGTTAGGTTAAGGGGCTAGGGTTTAGGAGAGAGGATTAAAGAGAGAGAGGGTGAGATGAGAGAGAGAGGAGGTATGGTGCTTAGGGTCTAGAGATAGAAAAAGGAGAGAGGGGTTTAGGGTAGGGCTAAAAGCAAGATCAACAAGATCAAACAAAAGGAGGGAGAGAGAGATGTGGATTGTGATGCACATGTCAAGGAGAGAGGAGCAAGGTGAGGATTGAGAGAGAAAGGTTGGAGCTCAACAAAAGGGAAAACAATCAAAATTCCAGAAAAACCAAGGGAGATCAGAGTAATGTGTGATGGTTGCATGGCCCATGCAAGTGCATTAAATGCCATGTCTTAATCTTGTGAAAACAAAATAATTATTCATGGCATTTATACATATGCATTCCAAAATATGGGGTAAGGCCAAGCTAAGGATTTACATGAAAGTTCCAATTGGAGTAGATGGAGATGATCATATTTGATTATAATTGGGACTTGCTAGTGTGTATATTCCACTAGATGTTTAATAGTCCCAAAAATATCCCCAACATGAGCATAAATCCATGATGATCCATATGAAAGCTAGGAAAAAGGGATACTACTCATAATGCATGCAAAGGTGACTCCACATATCAATAATGTGAAAACAACATGATGCTTATATGAGAGCATGTGGAGATAGAGTTAGATCCATCCCAACCCACATGAGCTAGAGGTAAAACCAAATAAAGTGCAAAGCTCATATTTAGTTGGATGGTGGAATTATAAGGTGGTGGCAGAGAAAGGTGATGGAATTGATAAAAGATATGCCCCCAACTCAACTTGGGCATTTAAACATATATCAAAGAACCAAATACAATATCAAGAGGCAAATACAATTTACAATGCATATGAGAGAAGAACCAAAACAAAAGGGTTTATATGATGCTCAAATGCAAGGTGGCATGATGAATGAGCATGGCATGATATAATTATGATGCAACAATTATATGTAGGACGTAGCATTATATTACTAGACCAAGTAGCATTGCAATTGTTAGACAATTGGGATGCTACAACTCTCCCCCACTAAACAAGAATCTCGCCCCGAGATTCCTAGGAAAAACAAAACAACACAAGGAGAGGCGGTTGTTCGAACGAAGGTGACCCTCACGTTCCCAAGTTGATGAACAACGGAATGGTGCGACCACTACACCTTGCAGAACTTGCTAGACTTGTTGCGAGTCTTGCGTTTTGCTTGAGAAACAACGGGTTAGAAGAGTTGAAGGATTGTCGTGAGACAAGAAGGATAGGATGGGCATAGCTCCGGTTTTCCCAAGAATCATGATGAAAGAATATAACCACTTGTGAAAGAAAAGGAGAAGATGATGTATCATGGATAAAGAAAGACACACCATTAAGATTAAAGATGTACCGATACGAGAGAGGATGAAATCTTTGTCCCGCCGGAAGAAAAAGAGCTAGATTGGAGAGGTTTGAACCACTATGACAATAGCATCGTATCTTCTCTCGGATTTGAGAAATGAAGTTCGGAAACAATATTGCCTTCAAACAATAGAGTCCCTTGATAACAACAGAAAGATTTAGTTAGACATCGTCGGATTAGATTCTTGTTGCGCCGGTAAGAACCAAGGATCACGCAATTTAGGTGCGCAGATATAACTTCCAGAGATGGATGTGAAGCCAGATCATGGTGGAATCCCGAGAAGCAAAGAATATGGAGGATCTGGAGTTTATTGTAGAGATACTTATTGCTTTCTTTAGCCTTGAGGCTAACGCAATAGATTTGCGGCTGATGGCATCAACCATAATTGGCTTTACCACAGAAAAAGAATTGATAAAAAAGAGAGAGATAGCTTCCTTTCATCTTGTTTGGGGATATCGAGCATCGGTAGAAAGACGAGGATAGAAAAAAGGTTTGCGTTTGTTTCCACCAGATAATTGAGGATTTTGCTCAATGTAGAAAGGGTGAGATCACCAACAAGAGGTTATTGATTACTTTCTTCGAGAGAGCACTCCGGAAAAACAAGGACGGGAAGTAAAAGTATCAAGGGATAAAGGCCACTTCTAACTTCCGTGGAATGAGTGAAGTCACATAAATTCACCAATTCAATGTGCAAGAGCGAATGATAAGAGTAGTGGTATGGTAGCTACTCCACCCGCACTCAAAGCATTACTCCGCACATGAATAAGAAAATCATGCAACCCAACTACCGAAACAGACTGAAGGTGTTGGCAAAAACTCATAGAACTCCGTTAGAACAAGGATAGATGCAAACGATTCGCCGGATTCATAGATAGATAAAGATGATGATGTTGTCGTCATGTCGGAAGTACCAAGCCACCGGAAAGATATAAAGGAAGATCACGGAGACAACTGCAAAAATTTCACAGATATAGAAAAAGATAGCACCACTTGAACCAAAGGAATACAAGATCTGGAAGATCTTCATGGCCTCCGGTGGATGGAGCATAGACGATAGAGCGAGAGGGTTTCAAGAGATTACTTAACGAGACTGAGAGGTGTAAGAACTCCATGTTCTTTTGAAATGATTGAGAGAGATTTAGCATCCTTGAGGAAATCTTCAGCGGAACGACGATGATAACTTGCCAACAAGGAACAACTCCGGATTGGTTGAAGATGGAGGATGGAATTAACAATGGACTTGCTGATTCCAGAGTTGAAGTAATGTATTTAGCAGAAGGACGTGGTCGAGATATGTGACTTCAAAAAGTCAGAATTCTCACTTTGAGACTTTGCACGCAGGCAGTGCTCACGAAGCTTGAGAGAAAAGACACAGATGATCTTCCATGTCCTTCCATAGATATCGAATAGGCAAGCATATTATCAACATATACCACCATGGATTAACAAGATATTCCCAGAATACCAAGTTCAAGAGGCGGGAGAACGAACAAATGCTCGAAACACTTTCTGAGCTCAACGCTCTTTGAAAGATCAACGTTACGAGTAAGGATTCCTGTTGAAGAAGATGCGCTGACAGAATAGGTTAACTGGTCCTTCGGAAGAAAAAGAGATGTCACCTGGTTCACATTGTCGATCGGATCACCGGTTACAAAGATAAAGAGATCTTGGATAAGAACCGATGATAGCTCATACCTTAAGCAAAAGCTATCAGAGACGAAAAGATGCAATTCCCTCGTATCCAGGGGAATTGTGCAGATATGGGGTTCAAAAGGATGTGTGCAGCATGATGGACAGATGATAGACCGCCGCAGTGCTGGGAGAAACTCTGGATTGCCAAAGATGCTTGAATATGCATAGATATGATCGCGGTGTACTCAAAATCACAGGAGATAACCGTCACCATTTGGAGGATAGTGGTGATTGCATTTTCCATATTCCACTCAAGATAAGTGTCATATAGCTATGACGAGAACCAAATTACAATCACCAGCATCGGATCGACACATGTTATGTAATTAGCCCAAGAGAATTGGAGATGAAATGAAACTCTAGGATTAAGCGCCGGTGACAAAGAATGAGTCAGCATGGACATGCTGATAAAAGGGAGATGGATAATGTTTCACACACGACAGAAAAGGAGTGTGGAAGCACAGATGTATCAAAGAAATTTTTTCCGCATTTTTCGGCATTAAAATACCAATAGATGCGCAAAAACTTATTAGGTAGCGATTAGCAACTGATGGTTTCAGAGAATGTGGAGTTGCTAGAAGGAAGGACACCCCTTAAGAAGATGGCACCGGTTAACAAGGAGTCAGATAGATCGCGCCGGTATTCAAAAGCCTGTCAGTATGGAATGTACCAACAGTTGATAACCAAAGGCAGATAAAGATAACATGTTGGATACAACAGATAGACAAGGAATTACTCACACACACACACACACACACACACACACTTTCTATGGTACTACGGAAACCCAGAACACGTGAATCCTAGTTTGAATTTTAAGAAGAGGATTGAAAACGTTACACTTCCTTACCAGAAAAGGGTGGTGGGTGGGTAAGAAAAAAATGGAAGCAGTCCTACTCTCGCGTTTTGTTTTTCCCTAGTATACATAGCTACCAAAATATTTGCTAGACTGACAACGACCATTTGGCTGAGACCCTGAAGGGCGGGATGGCTATGATACCAATTGTAACTACCTCGGTGAATTACGCTCCTAGTTACAAGCCTGGATGAGCGGAAATGGTTGAAATAGTATGGTGGGGCCCAAATGCCACTCACAGGTAGACCTTTCGGCCGTCCCAACCATTTCCAAACATCGGGACAAGAACGGGCGGCGTAATCGGCAGGCGAAGGGATCAACTACATACACAAATGGGTATGTATGCAAGCCACCATACAACAGTACATCAGAGCCATTCCATCTAAAAGAAATAGAAATATTGCAACACCATACGGCAAGATCCAAATATCCTAGATAGATATAATAGTTTAGGATATCTCCTCATACATCAAACATCAGAGTATCAGGCGGAAGCGGCAACAAGATCCGAGTACGGATAAGAAGCAAATTGGCATAAGATGCCCCATAAAATAAACACATCCCGCCCACAGATCTCACGGATCCCCGTTCCCGGAATCTCTACACTGAATGATCGTTGTCCACATCGTCCGTCTCGTCCACCCAGTACCCATCTTGTGAGTGTACCTGTTCATCTGAATCAAATAATTTATCGTGTGAGACCCTAGGGGTACTCAGCAAGTCTTTATGCCTCTAAAGGGGACACAACCTGGGGTGACGCAATTGCAGCAAAAGATAAACCCTAACAATTCTATAGATACGCGCTAACCATCCGCCTAACCATAGATAGACGGATGTCCGTGAATTAATAACAACAGTTATAACAGTAATATTAACAGATCCATCCTCCTCCTCGCTTACCAACGAGGAAGCGGACGAACAACCCCCCCATCCGTTGGCAGTTTTATTATCCATTCCATGAGTATTGCACTATTTACTAGTCAGTTACTTAGTCAAATTAAAGCGGTACTTTAGTTATATTTGTCTATGATCGAGAAACTGTGCTCCAAGTCGTCCATAACCGCGGACACGGCTTTCAGAAAGTTTTACCCTGCAGGGGTGCACAAATAGCAACACACACTCGATCAACCTCGGAAAAACCAAATCAAAACCCAACGAGGCATTCACGACAAAGCAATCACAAGATTCAGAAATATTTCAGGGGGCCACCCCATTAAGCTACCCGCAACAAAACTGGCTGGCTCCGAGACGGACTCAAGGTTTGCGCCAATGGCTGTAAACGACTGGGAACCCGAAAATGTGACTGGGCTTGTCGATACCGCGAAAACACTCCGCTTACCTAAACAGTACAAGTGCAGTACCTCGCACAATTTAAATTAAGCAGTAAAGCATGGCATAAGTACAGAATAGTAATAAAACCTCAAACTAGTTTGTGGCCCCAAGAAATAAGAATGAATCAAGCTCTGGCTCAGGGGGGTCCCATAAGCCTCCTGGATGTGGATAGCGCGAATATTCAAGGAACAGGAATCAAGTACTCGGGGTCCTGCGGGACACAAGTGAGCATGAAAAACCAAATAGCAGATATTGCTCACTGGTGCCACTTTCATTAGTTATCCCATACTACTCAGGTTAAGTTGTTTAGGTACCCCGTTATCCATCAGACACTCACATACCCTACACATGCTGTTCTACGACTCGCATGGCTCAAACAACTCCTGTAGTAATGGCTCATGGGATGGAGGAACAAGCTTCGGTGGGGTTTAAAAGTAAAGGTTATGCAATACTTTGGATTCAGATTAATGCAATCGCGACTCAATGATGCAAGAATAAGATAGAGGCAATAGACACTATATGTATGCAAGCATGTGGTAGTGCTTGCCTGGCAGCTCAGTTGAAGCGAGAGAAGGATCTGGGTAGTGCTCCTGGGTTTCTTGATATATCCCCTGCTCAGCGTCTATTCGAAGAAGAACCAAACAAACAAGGGCCAACATAAATATAGTGCACAAGCATATGAATCAAATGCGACAATCAAACAACCATGCCATGATGAATTATGCACAATTTTCATGGCAATAAAGTAGCATGGCATGGGTGAGGTGTAGAATACAAGAAATAAACATTTTATGGAGTTTTAGTCACCTTTTATACTCAAATAAGTTGCTGTATACTTTATATTTATATGATGCATGCTGCAATTCAGAACATGGAATGCATAAACAGAAAGGTCTCGTCGAGCTAATCATTTTAGACATATCATTTGTCAAATTTGGAGTTATAAAACAAAAGTTAATTAAATAATTAAGGCAAAAGGGCATTTTATTGTAATTTTGAACAACTTGAAATTTAAAGTGTTCAAAATATATTTTGGATAGCATAATTGAATTCCTCACATTTTTCTGATCTCAAAACATATATTATTTGTCTAATTTGGAATTGAAAACTAAAAGTTATTTTAAAACAGATTGAATTTGAATTTAAATCAAATTTGAAAAGATTTGAATTAAAACAGATAACAGAAAATACTTTTCTCACCTGGGAAATTCCTACCCGGAGAGACAGACAGTGGGCCCGTGAGCTGGGAGGGGTCACTGGTCGCGCGGTCAACGTGGGGGTGACAAGTGGCGAAGGGGGAGGACGACGGGCTGATGTTCTCAAAAGGGAGGGGCTTATTTACAAAACCTTCTGGAGGATGCTGTCGAACTGAAGATTGTATCAGCGAAAACAGCTAGCTGATCTTGGTTTTTGGAAGATGATGGCGAGAGATCCGCTAGGAATCTCGCGATTCCTCAAAAAGAAAGATTGTAGAGGGGACTCATGTCTACAAGTTTGAAGTTCGGAGTTTCGTCAAAGGAGGCCTGCAGCCGCCGGAAAACTTAAAGGAACAGAGGGTCTGGAAGGAGCTCGGTTGCTGAGACTGATGACAAACGACAGCGCAGACAGACGATGGCGTACTATGAAAACGAGCGAACTTTGGTTGAGGTTGGCGAGTAAACGGTAGGGAATTTTAAGGTGTCGTAAAAACGGAACTTGGAGAGGAAAACAAGGTCTACAACTTTGGTGTTCGAAGATTCGGCAACGGAGGTCTGTAGCGTTTGGCACAGTTAGGGAAACAGAGAAGCGCGCGAGGTGACAGATGACGACGGCCGGCTCTCGCGCGCAGGGCGGCGTTCGACGGGACGACCATGAGGTTCAGGACACAGATCAAGGGAGGGGATGATGGGAAGGTGGAGGGCTCACCAAGAGGGCTTGGGATGCGGTTGCAGCCTGGGAGAAGAAGTATACAGCGAGGCGACGTGGTGACCATGGCGTGGGCGTGCGCGGCGATGGTGCGTTGCAGGAACGGCGAGGTCGCGTGCGTGCTCAGGCCTCCTCCTCCTCGCTCCCTGTACGAGACGTCGACGGCGGCCCAAGCAGTTCTTCTGGCGCAACGGCGAGCTACAGGGCGGTGTGTTTTTTCTCCCGGGCAGCGAGGTGCTGGGTGATGTTGGCGTGGGCAAATAGCGGTGGTGGTTTTGGCGTGGGGAGGAAGAAGATGGTGGCTGGGCACTACCAGATGGGATCTGGAGTACTGGGGTAGCTGGTTGAGGTAGAGAGGGAAGGGAGGAGCACATGGGGCTTGGTTGCTTTTGCAAAAGGTGAGGAGGGTAGCTCGGGCTAGGTCTTCTCTTTCCCTCTCTTTTCTGTCTTGTAGCCGAGAGAGGGCTGGGGAGGGACCAAGGGAGGTGGTGTGGTGGGCCTGCCTGGTAGGAAGAGAGGGGGAGCCGAGAGAGAGGGGGAGGGGAGGGGTAGCTCGGGTTAGGTAGGGCTAGGGTTAGGAGAGGCTCGGGTTAGCTAGGTTTAGAGAGAGGAGAGGTGGTCTCGGGTTAGGTTAAGGGGCTAGGGTTTAGGAGAGAGGATAAAGAGAGAGGGTGAGATGAGAGAGAGAGGAGGTATGGTGCTTAGGGTCTAGAGATAGAAAAAGGAGAGAGGGGTTTAGGGTAGGGCTAAAAGCAAGATCAACAAGATCAAACAAAAGGAGGGAGAGAGAGATGTGGATTGTGATGCACATGTCAAGGAGAGAAGGAGCAAGGTGAGGATTGAGAGACAAAGGTTGGAGCTCAACAAAAGGAAAACAATCAAAATTCCAAGAAAACCAAGGGAGATCAAATAGTGGTGATGGTTGCATGGACCATGCAAGTGCATTAAATGCCATGTCTTAATCTTGTGAAAACAAAATAATTATTCATGGCATTTATACATATGCATTCCAAAATATGGGGTAAGGCCAAGCTAAGGATTTACATGAAAGTTCCAATTGGAGTAGATGGAGATGATCATATTTGATTATAATTGGGACTTGCTAGTGTGTATATTCCACTAGATGTTTAATAGTCCCAAAAATATCCCAACATGAGCATAAATCCATGATGATCCATATGAAAGCTAGGAAAAAGGAGTACTACTCATAATGCATGCAAAGGTGACTCCACATATCAATAATGTGAAAACAACATGATGCTTATATGAGAGCATGTGGAGATAGAGTTAGATCCATCCCAACCCACATGAGCTAGAGGTAAAACCAAATAAAGTGCAAAGCTCATATTTAGTTGGATGGTGGAATTATAAGGTGGTGGCAGAGAAAGGTGATGGAATTGAATAAAAGATATGCCCCCAACTCAACTTGGGCATTTAAACAATATATCAAGAACCAAATACAATATCAAGAGGCAAATACAATTTACAATGCATATGAGAGAAGAACCAAAACAAAAGGGTTTTATATGATGCTCAAATGCAAGGTGGCATGATGACATGAGCATGATATAATTATGATGCAACAACTATATGTAGGACGTAGCATTATATTACTAGACCAAGTAGCATTGCAATTGTTAGACAATTGGGATGCTACAACTCTCCCCCACTAAACAAGAATCTCGCCCCGAGATTCCTAGGAAAAAGAAAACAACACAAGGAGAGGCGGTTGTTCGAACGAAGGTGACCCTCACGTTCCCAAGTTGATGAACAACGGAATGGTGCGACCACTACACCTTGCAGAACTTGCTAGACTTGTTGCGAGTCTTGCGTTTTGCTTGAGAAACAACGGGTTAGAAGAGTTGAAGGATTGTCGTGAGACAAGAAGGATAGGATGGGCATAGCTCCGGTTTTCCCAAGAATCATGATGAAAGAATATAACCACTTGTGAAAGAAAAGGAGAAGATGATGTATCATGGATAAAGAAAGACACACCATTAAGATTAAAGATGTACCGATACGAGAGAGGATGAAATCTTTGTCCCGCCGGAAGAAAAAGAGCTAGATTGGAGAGGTTTGAACCACTATGACAATAGCATCGTATCTTCTCTCGGATTTGAGAAATGAAGTTCGGAAACAATATTGCCTTCAAACAATAGAGTCCCTTGATAACAACAGAACGATTTAGTTAGACATCGTCGGATTATATTCTTGTTGCGCCGGTAAGAACCAAGGATCACGCAATTTAGGTGCGCAGATATAACTTCCAGAGATGGATGTGAAGCCAGATCATGGTGGAATCCCGAGAAGCAAAGAATATGGAGGATCTGGAGTTTATTGTAGAGATACTTATTGCTTTCTTTAGCCTTGAGGCTAACGCAATAGATTTGCGGCTGATGGCATCAACCATAATTGGCTTTACCACAGAAAAAGAATTGATGAAACAAAGAGAGAGATAGCTTCCTTTCATCTTGTTTGGGGATATCGAGCATCGGTAGAAAGACGAGGATAGAAAAAGGTTTGCGTTTGTTTCCACCAGATAATTGAGGATTTTGCTCAATGTAGAAAGGGTGAGATCACCAACAAGAGGTTATTGATTACTTTCTTCGAGAGAGCACTCCGGAAAAACAAGGACGGAAGTAAAAGTATCAAGGGATAAAGGCCACTTCTAACTTCCGTGGAATGAGTGAAGTCACATAAATTCACCAATTCAATGTACAAGAGCGAATGATAAGAGTAGTGGTATGGTAGCTACTCCATCCCGCACTCAAAGCATTACTCCGCACATGAATAAGAAAATCATGCAACCCAACTACCGAAACAGACTAAAGGTGTTGGCAAAAACTCATAGAACTCCGTTAGAACAAGGATAGATGCAAACGATTCGCCGGATTCATAGATAGATAAAGATGATGATGTTGTCGTCATGTTGGAAGTACCAAGCCACCGGAAAGATATAAAGGAAGATCACGGAGACAACTGCAAAATTTCACAGATATAGAAAAAGATAGCACCACTTGAACCAAAGGAATACAAGATCTGGAAGATCTTCATGGCCTCCGTGGATGGAGCATAGACGATAGAGCGAGAGGGTTTCAAGAGATTACTTAACGAGACTGAGGTGTAAGAACTCCATGTTCTTCTTGAAATGATTGAGAGAGATTTAGCATCCTTGAGGAAATCTTCAGCGGAACGACGATGATAACTTGCCAAGAAGGAACAACTCCGGATTGGTTGAAGATGGAGGATGGAATTAACAATGGACTTGCTGATTCCAGAGTTGAAGTAATGTATTTAGCAGAAGGACGTGGTCGAGATATGTGACTTCAAAAAGTCAGAATTCTCACTTTGAGACTTTGCACGCAGGCAGTGCTCACGGAGCTTGAGAGAAAAGACACAGATGATCTTCCATGTCCTTCCATAGATATCGAATAGGCAAGCATATTATCAACATATACCACCATGGATTAACAAGATATTCCCAGAATACCAAGTTCAAGAGGCGGGAGAACGAACAAATGCTCGAAACACTTTCTGAGCTCAACGCTCTTTGAAAGATCAACGTTACGAGTAAGGATTCCTGTTGAAGAAGATGCGCTGACAGAATAGGTTAACTGGTCCTTCGGAAGAAAAAGAGATGTCACCTGGTTCACATTGTCGATCGGATCACCGGTTACAAAGATAAAGAGATCTTGGATAAGAACCGATGATAGCTCATACCTTAAGCAAAGCTATCAGAGACGAAAAGATGCAATTCCCTCGTATCCAGGAGAATTGTGCAGATATGGGGTTCAAAAGGATGTGCAGCATGATGGACAGATGATAGACCGCCGTAGAGCTGGGAGAAACTCTGGATTGCCAAAGATGCTTGAATATGCATAGATATGATCGCGGTGTACTCAAAATCACAGGAGATAACCGTCACCATTTGGAGGATAGTGGTGATTGCATTTTCCATATTCCACTCAAGATAAGTGTCATATAGCTATGACGAGAACCAAATTACAATCACCAGCATCGGATCGACACATGTTATGTAATTAGCCCAAGAGAATTGGAGATGAAATGAAACTCTAGGATTAAGCGCCGTGACAAAAGAATGAGTCAGCATGGACATGCTGATAAAAGGGAGATGGATAATGTTTCACACACGACAGAAAAGGAGTGTGGAAGCACAGATGTATCAAAGAAATTTTTTCCGCATTTTTCGGCATTAAAATACCAATAGATGCGCAAAAACACTTATTAGGTAGCGATTAGCAACTGATGGTTTCACAGAATGTGGAGTTGCTAGAAGGAAGGACACCCTTAAGAAGATGGCACCGGTTAACAAGGAGTCAGATAGATCGCGCCGGTATTCAAAATCCTGTCAGTATGGAATGTACCAACAGTTGATAACCAAAGGCAGATAAATATAACATGTTGGATACAACAGATAGACAAGGAATTACTCACACACACACACACTTTCTATGGTACTACGGAAACCCAGAACACGTGAATCCTAGTTTGAATTTTAAGAAGAGGATTGAAAACGTTACACTTCCTTACCAGAAAAGGGTGGTGGGTGGGTAAGAAGAAAAATGGAAGCAGTCCTACTCTCGCGTTTTGTTTTTCCCTAGTATACATAGCTACCAAAAATATTTGCTAGACTGACAACGACCATTTGGCTGAGACCCTGAAGGGCGGGATGGCTCTGATACCAATTGTAACTACCTCGGTGAATTACACTCCTAGTTACAAGCCTGGATGAGCGGAAATGGTTGAAATAGTATGGTGGGGCCCAAATGCCACTCACAGGTAGACCTTTCGGCCGTCCCAACCATTTCCAAACATCGGGACAAGAACGGGCGGCGTAATCGGCAGGCGAAGGGATCAACTACATACACAAATGGGTATGTATGCAAGCCACCATACAACAGTACATCAGAGCCATTCCATCTAAAAGAAATAGAAATATTGCAACACCATACGGCAAGATCCAAATATCCTAGATAGATATAATAGTTTAGGATATCTCCTCATACATCAAACATCAGAGTATCAGGCGGAAGCGGCAACAAGATCCGAGTACGGATAAGAAGCAAATTGGCATAAGATGCCCCATAAAATAAACACATCCCGCCCATAGATCTCACGGATCCCCGTTCCCGGAATCTCTACACCGAATGATCGTTGTCCACATCGTCCGTCTCGTCCACCCAGTACCCATCTTGTGAGTGTACCTGTTCATCTGAATCAAATAATTTATCGTGTGAGACCCTAGGGGTACTCAACAAGTCTTTATGCCTCTAAAGGGGACACAACCTGGGGTGACGCAATTGCAGCAAAAGATAAACCCTAACAATTCTATAGATACGTGCTAACCATCCGCCTAACCATAGATAGACGGATGTCCGTGAATTAATAACAACAGTTATAAAAGTAATATTAACAGATCCATCCTCCTCCTCGCTTACCAACGAGGAAGCGGACGAACAACCCCCCCATTCGTTGGCAGTTTTATTATCCATTCCATGAGTATTGCACTATTTACTAGTCAGCTACTTAGTCAAATTAAAGCGGTACTTTAGTTATATTTGTCTATGATCGAGAAACTGTGCTCCAAGTCGGCCATAACCGCGGACACGGCTTTCAGAAAGTTTTACCCTGCAGGGGTGCACAAATATAAACACACACTCTATCAACCTCGGAAAAACCAAATCAAAACCCAACGAGGCTTTCACGACAAAGCAATCACAAGATTAAGAAATATTTCAGGGGGCCACCCCATTAAGCTACCCGTAACGAAACTGGCCGGCTCCGAGACGGGCTCAAGGTTTGCGCCAATGGCTGTAAACGACTGGGAACCCGAAAATGTGACTGGGCTTGTCGATACCACGAAAACACTCCGCTTACCTAAACAGTACAAGTGCAGTACCTCACACAATTTAAATTAAGCAGTAAAGCATGGCATAAGTACATAATAGTAATAAAACCTCAAACTAGTTTGTGGCCCCAAGAAATAAGAATGAATCAAGCTCTGGCTCAGGGGGGTCCCATAAGCCTCCCGGATGTGGATAGCGCGAATATTCAAGGAACAGGAATCAAGTACTCGGGGTCCTGCGGGACACAAGTGAGCATGAAAAACCAAATAGCAGATATTGCTCACCGGTGCCACTTTCATTAGTTATCCCATACTACTCAGGTTAAGTTGTTTAGGTACCCCGTTATCCATCAGACACTCACATACCCTACACATGCTGTTCTACGACTAGCATGGCTCAAACAACTCCTGTAGTAATGGCTCATGGGATGGAGGAACAAGCTTCGGTGGGGTTTAAAAGTAAAGGTTATGCAATACCTGGGATTCAGATTAATGCAATCGCGACTCAATGATGCAAGAATAAGATAGAGGCAATTGGTACTATATGTATGCAAGCATGTGGTAGTGCTTGCCTGGCAGCTCAGTTGAAGCGAGAGAAGGATCTGGGTAGTGCTCCTGGGTTTCTTGATATATCCCCTGCTCAGCGTCTATTCGAAGAAGAACCAAACAAACAAGGGCCGACATAAATAAAGTGCACAAGCATATGAATCAAATGCGACAATCAAACAACCATGCCATGATGAATGATGCACAATTTGCATGGCAATAAAGTAGCATGGCATGGGTGAGGTGTAGAATACAAGAAATAAACATTTTATGGAGTTTTAGTCACCTTTTATACTCAAATAAGTTGCTGTATACTTTATATTTATATGATGCATGCTGCAATTCAGAACATGGAATGCATAAACAGAAAGGTCTCGTCGAGCTAATCATTGTAGACATATCATTTGTCAAATTTGGAGTTATAAAACAAAAGTTATTAAATAATTAAGGAAAAAGGGCATTTTATTGTAATTTTGAACAACTTGAAATTTAAAGTGTTCAAAATATATTTTGGATAGCATAATTGAATTCCTCACATTTTTCTGATCTCAAAACATATATTATTTGTCTAATTTGGAATTGAAAACTAAAAGTTATTTTAAAACAGATTGAATTTGAATTTAAATCAAATTTGAAAAGATTTGAATTAAAACAGATAACAGAAAATACTTTTCTCACCTGGGCAATTCCTACCCGGAGAGACAGATAGTGGGCCCATGAGCTGGGAGGGGTCACTGGTCGTGCGGTCAACGTGGGGGTGACAAGTGGCGAAGGGGGAGGACGGCGGGCTGATGTTCTCAAAAGGGGAGGGGCTTATTTACAAAACCTTCTGGAGGATGCTGTCGAACTGAAGATTGTATCAGCAAAAACAGCTAGCTGATCTTGGTTTTTGGAAGATGATGGCGAGAGATCCGCTAGGAATCTCGCGATTCCTCAAAAAGAAAGATTGTAGAGGGGACTCATGTCTACAAGTTTGAAGTTCGGAGTTTCGTCAAAGGAGGCCTGCATCTGCCGGAAAACTTAAAGGAACAGAGGGTCTGGGAGGAGCTCGGTTGCTGAGACTGATGACAAACGACAGCGCAAACAGACGATGGCGTACTGTGAAAATGAGCGAACTTTGGTTGAGGTTGGCGAGTAAACGGTAGGGAATTTTAAGGTGTCGTAAAAACGAAACTTGGAGAGGAAAACAAGGTCTACAACTTTGGTGTTCGAAGATTCGGCAACGGAGGTCTGTAGAGTTTGGCACAGTTAGGGAAACAGAGAAGCGCGCGAGCTGACAGATGACGACGGCCGGCTCTCGCGTGCAGGGCGGCGTTCGACGGGACGACGACGAGGTTCAGGACACAGATCAAGGGAGGGGATGATGGGAAGGTGGAGGGCTCACCAAGAGGGCTCGGGATGCGGTTGCAGCCTGGGAGAAGAAGTATACGGCGAGGCGACGTGGTGACCATGGCGTGGGCGTGCGCGGCGATGGTGCGCTGCAGGAACGGCGAGGTCGCGTGCGTGCTCAAGCCCCCTCCTCGCTCCCTGTACGAGACGTCGACGGCGGCCCAAGCAGTTCTTCCGGCGCAACGGCGAGATCCAGGGCGGTGTGTTTTCTCCCGGGCAGCGCGGTGCTGGGTGATGTTGGCGTGGGCAAATAGCGGTGGTGGTTTTGGCGTGGGGAGGAAGAAGATGGTGGCTGGGCACTACCAGATGGGATCTGGAGTACTGGGTAGCTGGTTGAGGTAGAGAGGGAAGGGAGGAGCACATGGGGCTTGGTTGCTTTTGCAAAAGGTGAGGAGGGTAGCTCGGGCTAGGTCTTCTCTTTCCCTCTCTTATCTGTCATGTAGCCGAGAGAGGGCTGGGGAGGGACCAAGGGAGGTGGCATGGTGGGCCTGCCTGGTAGGAAGAGAGGGGGAGCCGAGAGAGAGGGGGAGGGGAGGGGTAGCTCGGGTTAGGTAGGGCTAGGGTTAGGAGAGGCTCGGGTTAGCTAGGTTTAGAGAGAGGAGAGGTGGTCTCGGGTTAGGTTAAGGGGGCTAGGGTTTAGGAGAGAGGATAAAGAGAGAGGGTGAGATGAGAGAGAGATGAGGTATGGTGCTTAGGGTCTAGAGATAGAAAAAGGAGAGAGGGGTTTAGGGTATGGCTAAAAGCAAGATCAACAAGATCAAACAAAAGGAGGGAGAGAGAGATGTGGATTGTGATGCACATGTCACGGAGAGAAGGAGCAAGGTGAGGATTGAGAGAGAAAGGTTGGAGCTCAACAAAAGGGAAAACAATCAAAATTCCAAGAAAACCAAGGGAGATCAAATAGTGGTGATGGTTGCATGGCCCATGCAAGTGCATTAAATGCCATGTCTTAATCTTGTGAAAACAAAATAATTATTCATGGCATTTATACATATGCATTCCAAAATATGGGGTAAGGCCAAGCTAAGGATTTACATGAAAGTTCCAATTGGAGTATATGGAGATGATCATATTTGATTATAATTGGGACTTGCTAGTGTGTATATTCCACTAGATGTTTAATAGTCCCAAAAATATCCCAACATGAGCATAAATCCATGATGATCCATATGAAAGCTAGGAAAAAGGAGTACTACTCATAATGCATGCAAAGGTGACTCCACATATCAATAGTGTGAAAACAACATGATGCTTATATGAGAGCATGTGGAGATAGAGTTGGATCCATCCCAACCCACATGAGCTAGAGGTAAAACCAAATAAAGTGCAAAGCTGATATTTAGTTGGATGGTGGAATTATAAGGTGGTGGCAGAGAAAGGTGATGGAATTGAATAAAAGATATGCCCCCAACTCAACTTGGGCATTTAAACAATATATCAAGAACCAAATACAATATCAAGAGGAAAATACAATTTACAATGCATACGAGAGAAGAACCAAAACAAAAGGGTTTTATATGATGCTCAAATGCAAGGTGGCATGATGACATGAGCATGATATAATTATGATGCAACAATTATATGTAGGACGTAGCATTATATTACTAGACCAAGTAGCATTGCAATTGTTAGACAATTGGGATGCTACAGAGGTCATCAAACGTCATCCTATGAGAGGGTGATCATAAAGGTGTCTCTCAGGTGATCGGAAAGTACCTGTTGGGTTGTATGTATCGAGATGGGATTTGTCCCTCCCAACTCGGAGAGATATACTTAGGGCCCACTCGGTAATCGATATCAACACCGCTTGCAAGCATGTGATTAAGTAGTTACTCACAAAATGATATCGGATTACGGAACGATTAAAGTACTTGCTGTGAATGAGATTGAACTAGGTATGATGGTACCGACGATCAAATCTCGGGCAAGTAAAATATCGCAAGACGAAGGGAATATATATATGGGATTGATTGAATCGTGGCATCGTGGTTCATCCGATATGATCATCGATGAATGTGTTAGAGTCAATATGGGTTTCCAGACCCTGCTGTTGATTATTGATATAAGATCATGTCTGCATATTCTCAAACCCGAAGGGTCACACACTTAACGTGTCTTGACGCTAGGATAAATTGGATAATTGGTTTATGAGTTTTTGTTCGGAGTCTCGGATGGGATCTGGGACATCACGAGAGGTTCCGGAATGGTCCGGAGAATAAGATTCATATAAGGCAATGCAGTTTTTGGAGTTCAGAATTGTTTCGGGTTAATCGGTATTGTACCTGAAGCTTCTAGAACCTTCCGGAGGGGGACCAACGTGGCCCCACCTGCCGGGAGGGGGCATGGGCCTATGAGGGAGTGCCCTGGCCGCATTGGGCCAGGGGCACAAGGCCCCATAGGGCCCAGTCGGCCAACCTAGGGCAAAACCCTAGGGGAGCTTCTAGAAGGGGGGGGGACTTGCCCCCCACTCCTCCCTCCTTGGCCGCCGGCCCTAGGGTTTGGGGGAGGGGCAAGGGGATGCCGCCCACCCCTCTATATAAATAGGGCTGGGGGAACACCCCCTCACACACCTCCTCCTCAAGCCCTAGCCGCCCTGCTGCCCTCCTCTCTCTCTCTCCCTCCCGACCGCGTGTAGGCGAAGCCCTGCTGCAGAAACTCTCCACCACTTGCACCGCGCCGTCGCGTTGTAGATCCAATCCGTCTCTCCACCATACTTTCTGGACCGAGGAAGATGGAGACGTCGTGGTGCCGCAAGTGTGCATCTCTCGGAGGCATCGCCACTTGCGGTGTTAGATCGGATCGGATCGCGAGGAGGAGAAGCGAGTACGACTACATCACCCACGTTCCGACGAACGTTCCGCTGTGTGATTCTTCAAGGGTATGAAGATCTCATCTATTCCTCCTCATTGTTTGCATCTCCTAGATTAGATCTTGGCTTTCCCGTTCGCATCCGAATAAATTTTTTGATTTACTATGCTGCAAAACCCTTCAGTGGTATCAGAGCTAGATCTATGCGTAGATGTGTTTCACGAGTAGAACGCAACATGGTTGTTGAGGGCGTTGATGTTTTCTGTTGCAAGCCTCTTGTTTGTGTTCTTCTTATGATGCGGGATAGTGATATCGAAGCGGTCCAGGCCAACTTTACGCGACGTCGTTCGTGAGACCGGCTCCGCACTTGACGTGTGGCTTGTTCCACACATGCGGC
Organism: Avena atlantica; assembly: GCA_910589765.1. Taxonomy (NCBI): domain Eukaryota; kingdom Viridiplantae; phylum Streptophyta; class Magnoliopsida; order Poales; family Poaceae; genus Avena; species Avena atlantica. The sequence goes on from OU342739.1 coordinate 423,322,237, forward strand.
TGGTGGATGTCAGTTTCTCTCACTATAGTTGTCATGGGATTTACACCGGAGTTTGGCAACCATAATATCACCGTTGTGGCTTTCCGTAGGTAATAATCATTCTTAGCTTGCTACTCCCATAAGCCACGTAAAACATGCAACAACAAAGTAGAGGCGTCTAACTTGTTTTTGCAGGGAGTGTTTTATATGATATGGTATGGCCCAAGATGTGATGTGTATGTTGTATGCAATGATCATGTTTTGTAATGTTTCACGACTTGCATGTCGATGAGTACACAACTGGTAGGAGCCATATGGTTGTCTTTATAATTGTGTATGACCTGTGTGTCAACTTCTTATACGCCATGTAATAGCTTTACTTTATCGCTAAGTAGTTAGCAATAGTTGTAGTTGCTATTCGTGGTGGAGGCAATCATGGTGGAGTGATGGAGATCATGCCGGCACACACAATATGGAGATCATTGCGTGAATATTGGCTATACCATGTCACATAAAGTTATATGCATGTGATGTTTATCCTTTTATGTATCTTATTTTTCTTAGATCGCGATGGTAGCATTATAAGATGATTCCTCACTTAAAGATCAAGATAAAACTGTGTTCTCCCCATGTATGCACCATTGCGAAAGTTCGTCGTGTCCAAGAATCACGTGATGATCGGGTGCTATAGACTCTACGTCCACATACAACGGGTGCAAGCCAGTTTTGCACACACGGAAATACTTGGGTTCAACTTGACGAGCCTAGCATGTACAGACATGTCCTCGGAACACATGAACCGAAAGGTTAAGCATGAGTCATATGAATGATATGATCGACACTTTGTTGTCCACCATTGAAACCACATCTCTTCTCGTGAAGATCGGATTAGGTGTGGTGAATTTGGATCATGTTCACTAAACAACTTGAGGGATGTTGAATTTAGTGGGAGTTCATCTAGTAATTTGATTAAAGTTGAACTAGTTATCATGAACATAGTCTAATTTGTACTTGCAAATATTGTAGATCAAATGGCTAAGTCCAACTTCAACTTCAACGTTTTCGCTGAGAAAGAAAAGCTTAGAAACAATGGGTATAACATCACCAACTGGTTCCGCAATCTGAGAATCATTCTCTCTGGCGGTCAAAAGGACTATGTCCTTGAGAATGCGCTAGGTGACACCCCTGCTGTAGATGCGCCGGCTGATGAGAAAGCTGTCTATCAGTCGCACAAAGATGATTATGGTGTGATTAAGAGCACCATGTTGTTTGCTATGGAATCGGACCTTCAAAATCGTTTTGAAGATTATCCCGGGCCCTTTGAGATTCTTGAGGAGCTGAAAACTATGTTTCAGACTCAGGCCCGTTCTGAGAGATATGAGATCTCTGAGAAATTCTTTAACTACAAGATGGAGGAAGGGAGTTCAGTTAGTGAGCACGCCATAAAGATGTCGGGCTACACTTAACGCCTTGAGCAACTGGACTGCAAGATTCTAGAGGAGCTCAAGATTGACAGGGTTCTGCAATCACTCCCTCCCAGCTACAAAAGTTTTGTAGTGGCTCATAATCAGATTGGTTCCACTGATACGATCACCGAGCTCTTCGCAAAGTTGAAGGCTACGGAGGTGGACATCAAAAAGGATAATCATGTGTTGATGGTCAACAAGCCCCCCACCTTTAAGAAAGGTAAGGGTGCAAAGAAGCCCTTCAAGAAAGGCGGCGGCAAGCGCGTTGCCCCTGCTGAGAAGAAGCTCAAGTCTGGACCCAAGCCAGACACTGAGTGCTTCTATTGCAAGGATAAGGGTCACTAAAAGCGCAACTGTATGAAGTACTTAGCAGACAAGAAGGCTGGTACCATCAAAGGTATATTTGATATACATGTTATTGATGTTTTCCTTACTAGCCCTCATTGTAGTGCCTAGGTATTTGATACTGGTTCAGTTGCTAATATTTGTAACTCGAAACAGGAGCTACGGAATAGACGGCGGCTTGCGAGGGATGAGGTGACGATGTGCGTTGGCAACGGATCAAGAGTTGATGTGATGGCCGTCGGCACGCTCTCCTTATTTTTACCTTCGGGATTAGTTTTAAACCTCAATAAATGTTATTATGTTCCTGCGTTGAGCATGAACATCATATCTGGATCATGTTTATTGCAAGACCGTTATTCATTTAAATCTGAGAATAATGGTTGTTCTATTTATATGAGTAACATCTTTTATGGTCATGCACCTGCTATGAATGGTTTATTTCTTCTGAATCTCGAAAGGGATAAAACACACATCCATAACATTGAGGCTAAGAGATGCAAAGTAGATAGTGATAATACTACTTATTTGTGGCACTCTCGTCTAGGTCATATTGGTGTAAAGCGCATGAAGAAACTCCATTCTGATGGACTTTTGGAGTCTCTTGATTTTGAATCATTTGACACATGCGAACCATGCCTCATGGGCAAGATGATCAAAACCCCGTTCTCCGGTATGATGGAGCGAGCAACGGACTTGTTGGAAATCATACATACCGATGTATGCGGACCGATGAGTGTTTCGACGCGCGGTGGATATCGCTACTTTCTCACTTTTACCTATGACTTAAGTATATATGGGTATATCTATTTAATGAAACATAAATCTGAAACATTTGAAAAGTTCAAGGAATTTCAGAATGAAGTGGAGAACCATCGTAACAGAAAAATTAAGTTTCTACGATCCGATCGTGGAGGTGAATATTTGAGTTATGATTTTCTCACGCATCTTAAAGCAAGTGGAATCGTTTCGCAACTCACACCACCCGGAACACCACAACGCAATGGTGTGTCTGAACGCCGGAATCGAACCCTATTAGATATGGTCCGATCGATGATGTCTCTTACTAATTTGCCGTTATCATTTTGGGGTTATGCATTAGAAACCGCTGCATTCACTTTAAATAGGGCACCATATAAATCCGTTGAGACGACACCGTATGAACTGTGGTTTGGTGCTAAACCTAAGTTGTCGTTTCTTAAAGTTTGGGGATGCGAAGCTTACGTCAAGAAGTTGATGCCGGACAAGCTCGAACCCAAAGCGGAGAAATGCGTCTTCATAGGATACCCTAAGGAAACTATTGGGTATACCTTCTATCACAGAACCGAAGGCAAAGTGTTTGTCGCAAAGAACGGTTCCTTTCTTGAGAAGGAGTTTCTCTCGAAAGAAGTGAGTGGGAGGAAAGTAGAGCTAGACGAGGTTGTTGAACCTTCTCTTGAGTTGGAGAGTAACGCAACACCTGAAATTGTGCCAGTGCCGCCTGCACCAACAATAGAGGAAGCTAATGACAAGGATCATGTAGCTTCGGACGATGCTACTACTGAACGTCGCAGGTCGACAAGGTCGCATGCCCCTCCTGAGTGGTACGGCAACCCTGTCTTGACTGTCTTGTTGGTAGAAGACAGTGAACCTACGAACTATGAGGAAGCGATGATGATCCCAGACTCTGAGAAATGGCTAGAGGCCATGAAATCCGAATTGGGATCCATGAGCGAAAACCAAGTATGGACTTTGGTAGACCCTCCTAGCGACCGAAAGGCCGTTGAGTGCAAATGGATCTTCAAGAAGAAAACGGACGCGGATGGTAATGTTACCGTCTATAAAGAACGACTTGTCGCGAAAGGTTTTGACAAGTTCAAGGTGTTGACTACGATGAGACTTTCTCTCCCGTAGCGATGTTTAAGTCCATTCGGATTTTATTAGCAATTGCTGCGTTTCATGATTATGAAATATGGCAGATGGATGTCAAGACTGCTTTCCTCAATGGCAACATTGATGAAGAGTTGTATATGATGCAACCCGAGGGTTTTGTCGATCCTAAGGATGCTGATAAAGTGTGCAAACTTCAGCGTTTCATTTATGGACTGAAGCAAGCATCTAGGAGTTGGAACCTTCATTTTGATCAAGTGATCAAGAGCTTTGGATTTGTTCCAAATTGCTATGAAGCTTGTATCTACAAGAAAGTGAGTGGGAGCTCAGTGACATTTCTGGTACTATATGTGGATGACATATTGATTATTGGAAATGACATTAACATGCTTAACGATGTGAAGAGTTATTTGAACAAATGTTTTTCAATGAAAGACCTAGGTGAAGCTGCTTATATATTGGGCATCAAAATCTATAGAGATAGACAAAGACGCCTGATAGCTTTAAGCCAGAGTACATACCTAGACAAAGTTCTGAAAAGGTTCAGAATGGATAAGGCAAATAAAGGTTCAATGCCTATGTTGTCAGGTAAGATATTGAGCAAGGCTCAGTGTCCAGCTACGGTAAATGATAGAGAAGCTATAAGCAAAGTGCCTTATGCCTCGGCCATAGGTTCTATCAGGTATGCCATGCTGTGTACTAGACCGGATGTGTCCAATGCTCTTAGTTTGACGAGCAGGTACCAAAGTGATCCAGGAGTGGAACACTGGACAGCCGTGAAGAACATCCTAAAGTACCTAAATAGGACTAAAGAAATGTTCTTAGTCTATGGAGGTGATGAACAACTCGTCGTAAAAGGTTACGTCAACGCTAGTTTTGACACTGACAAGGATGATTCTAAATCTCAGACAGGATACGTTTATATTTTGAATGGAGGAGCTGTGAGCTGGAGAAGCTGCAAGCAAAGCGTGATCGCGGGATCTACAGTAGAAGCGGAATACATGGCTGCTGCAGAAGCGTCAAGTGAAGGAGTTTGGATCAGGAACTTCATCACTGAGCTTGGCGTGTTTCCAAGTGCATTGGACCCACTGGAGATATTGTGTGACAACACTGGCACCATAGCACTCGCTAAGGAACCAAGATATCATCCAAAGACCAAGCATATCAACTGCAAGTTTCATATAATCCGGGATTATATAGCAGATGGAGATCTGAAGATTAGCAAAGTACATACAGATCTGAATGTCGCAGATCCATTGACTAAACCTCTTCCATGTGCAAAACATGATCAACACCTTAGTGCCATGGGTGTTAGATTGTTGCCAGATGTAAACTAGATTATTGACTCTAGTGCAAGTGGGAGACTGTTGGAATTATGCCCTAGAGGCAACAATAAGGATGTTATTATTATAATTCTTGTTCATGATAAAGTTTATATTCCATGCTAGAATTGTATTAAGTGGAAACTTTAATACTTGTGTGGTTTGTGAACAACACCGTGTCCCTAGTATGCCTCTATGGACTAGCTCATTGATTAATGATGGTTAAGGTTTCCTAACCATAGACATGAGTTGTCTATTAATAATGAGATCATATCATTGGGAGAATGATATGATGGACAGACCCAAACTAAGTGGAGCAATTAGATCGTGTCATCGTGTTCATCTTTGCGAAGCTTTTCTTATGTCAAATATTGTATTCCTTAGACCATGAGATAATACAACTCCCTGGAATCGGAAGAAAGCTTTGAGGTCATCAAACGTCATCCTATGAGAGGGTGATCATAAAGGTGTCTCTCAGGTGATCGGAAAGTACCTGTTGGGTTGTATGTATCGAGATGGGATTTGTCCCTCCCAAGTCGGAGAGATATACTTCGGGCCCACTCGGTAATCGATATCAACACCGCTTGCAAGCATGTGATTAAGTAGTTACTCACAAAATGATATCGGATTACGGAACGAGTAAAGTACTTGATGTGAACGAGATTGAACTAGGTATGACGGTACCGACGATCAAATCTCGGGCAAGTAAAATATCGCGAGATGAAGTGAATATATATATGGGATTGATTGAATCCTGGCATCGTGGTTCATCAGATATGATCATCGATGAATGTGTGGGAGTCAATATGGGTTTCCAGACCCCGCTGTTGATTATTGATATAAGATCATGTCTGCATATTCTCGAACCAGAAGGGTCACACACTTAACGTGTCTTGACGCTAGGATAGATTGGATAATTGGTTTATGAGTTTTTGTTCGGAGTCTCGGATGGGATCTTGGACATCACGAGAGGTTCTAGAATGGTCCGGAGAATAAGATTCATATAAGGCAATGCAGTTTTTGGAGTTCGGAATTGTTTCGGGTTAATCGGTATTGTATCGGAAGCTTCTAGAACCTTCCGGAGGGGAACCAACGTGGCCCCACCTGACGGAAGGGGGCATGGGCCTATGAGGGAGTGCCCTGGCCGCATTGGGCCAGGGGCACAAGGCCCCATAGGGCCCAGCCGGCCAACCTAGGGCAAAACCCTAGGGGAGCTCCTAGAGGGGGGGGGGAACTTGCCCCCACTCCTCCCTCCTTGGCTGCCGGCCCTAGGGTTTTGGGGAGGGGCAAGGGCTGGCCGCCCACCCCTCTATATTAAGAGGGCTGGGGGCACACACCTCCTCCTCAAGCCCTAGCCGCCCTGCTGCCCTCCTCTCTCTCTCTCTCTCCCTCCCGACTGCGTGTAGGCGAAGCCCTGCTACAGAAACTCTCCACCACTTGCACCGCGCCATCGCGTTGTAGATCCAATCCGTCTCTCCACCATACTTTCTGGACCGAGGAAGGAGGAGACGTCGAGGTGCCGCATGTGTGCATCTCTCGGAGGCATCGCCACTTGCGGTGTTAGATCGGATCGGATCGCGAGGAGGAGAAGCGAGTACAACTACATCACCCACGTTCCGACGAACGTTCCGCTGTGCGATTCTTCAAGGGTATGAAGATCTCATCTATTCCCCCTCGTTGTTTGCATCTCCTGGATTAGATCTTGGCTTTCCCATTCGCATCCGTAGAATTTTTTTTGATTTACTATGCTGCGAAACCCTTCAGGACATAGCAAGGAAGAGCTTAGAAACTGTGGCACCATAAGCTTCAAGATTCGACCTGGCCGGCGGTTCCCCGACATCGTCGGCCACGAGTCCTGCAAGAATTGGCAACAGACGTACTTTTACGGCCCAAACATCCCGCTGGCTGGCCGACAAGTTACGTACCCGGAATTCGTTGACGGAGCCGCCGCTGAAGCCTCGTCATGGAGATCTCAAGCCTCCATTCCTTCTGACCTCGACGCTTCTCACGCGATAAGGCAAATCGAATGGTTTGTAGAGACGGGTTTGACCGGCTTGGACCTAGCCATGTGCTGGTTCATCAGGCGAATCCAACCTCTGCAGCACCGCATGAAGCTCATGCACGAGTATACCAGCGACAGAAGGGATAGTCTCCGCATCTCCGTAGACAACTTCTATAGCGACTCCGTCAAGCTCCGCCTTTAGTACATCGTCAAGGTGAAGGATAAGAAGCGCGGCTTCACCATCACCTATGACATGTTCGTAGACGGCAAGTGCCCCAAGCTAAGGAGGCATCTGGCCCTTCCGTCATGGAAGTGGACTCAGGTGCTTCTACCGAGGTTGCAGTCGTCGGCGAGCAGGCGGCGCAGGAAAGTACCGCCCAACAAATGGCTGAAGCTCCGGCTAAGGATGCCAGCGGTGGCGGCAAGGCGGTGGTGGAAGCTGGTACTTCTGCCGTTGGCGGCACCCCCGTACCTCAAAAAACCATAGTCTATCCGAAGATAGTCTATCCGGTACTTACACCGGGTAGCACTGCTTTGGTCCCTGGTGCGGCGCCGACCTCTCTGACATGCGGTCTAGAGGAGCTTCTCCGTCAAGCAGAAATATTGCAAGGAAACAGCGAATCCTTTGGCAAGCTGCTGGCCGAGAGTGCTACAAACCTCAAGATCATTGTACTTGTAAGTTTTATTTTTCCTTTTTCTTTTCATATGAGTATCCCACTGTAGCCCCTGAGGATGTAGACGAAAAAACCATAGGTTTTTGCATCTATATGCTCTAAGAGTGAATAAGTTAGAAAAACTCTCACTGTAGCCCCCAAGCATTTAGATGGAATGAACTATTCCGACTAGATGCTTTAAAAGTAGCATACGTAGTGTTTATAAATTTCAATACTGTAGCCCCCAAGCTTCTAGTTGCAACTGAATTAGTTCCGACTAGATGCTTAAAGAAAGCTAAACATATGTCCGAGTTAAAAACTTTATACTGTAGCCCCCAAGCTTCTAGTTGTAACTGAATTAGTTCCGACTAGATGCTTAAAGAAAGCTAAGCATATTGTTAAGTCAAAAACTCTCGCTGTAGCCCCCGAGCGTCTAGTTGGAAAACTTCCGACTAGATGCTCAAAGCAGACTAAACAACATTTTAACTTTGTTCTTTTTTCCACAGAACAAGAATGCTCGGAGGGGTATGGACAATGACAAGTACCAGAAGATGCGTGCAGATGTAGAAGCTGAAAAGGGTAAAACTGCCTTCTTGAAGGAACAGATCACCAAGAGCAAGCGTCTGTTTTCTAATGCGCGTTTCGACTTGGTTTTGTGCCCATATTCTCCGATTACTCACTATGTACTTTACTTTCTCCGACTTGCAGAAACCATCGCCAAGGCCAAGAATATTGTCGAGCAATCCAAGCACATTCAAGAGCAGGATAACGAGAACAAAATTCTTAAGCAGGAGAGGAAGGACATGCCGAAAATGCATGAGGAGTCGATGAAAGCCTTGCAGGACTCCACCACCGAGGAAATCAACCGCTTGAAGGAGGAGATCGCGATCTTAAAAGATCAGAAGTGAGCTGCCGATGAGCAGAATCACCGCCATGGCGAGGCGTACAAGCTCCTTCAACAAGAGAAACAATCCTTGGCGGACACCCTCTGGCAAGATGAGGCCAACATCTTCAGTATGTTTTATCCAACGTGAATTTCTGTAGTCTGGATACTTTGAATTGTTGAACTCATGTGCTCCTTGTCGGAATCTGCAGCTCCTATGGGTTTAACCCGATCGCCTCCTCCAGCCAAGGAATGCATGGTTCTTGACGGCAACTTCATCAACACCGCCATCAAGCAAGCCAAGGAGATTGCCAAGCCCCTCCAGATAAACATCAAAGCATCAGACTCTGTGGCGAAGTACTCGGAGATTCTGCGCCGATCCCCCGAGCGTATCACAAGGTGGAAAGCTTCATGTGCACGGGTTGGCGCAAGGATGGCGCTGTCAATGGTGAAGGCACACTACGAAGGTGCCGACATCGACACGGTGACCTCTGGTATCCCTGACGTCGACGATGATGGCAAAGAGATTAACCATGAAGCCTTCTTGTCGTCACTCGCGGGCTATGACACCAGAGTTTCCGAGTTGGTCGACATCAACGTCTTCGTGCCGATGAGCACCATCGATGGCGGCAATCAAAGCTCCTCCGAGTCTCTTCACACCGCCGACACCGAGGGTGACTCTCCTGCTGGTGATGATGCTGCCTCCAATTCACCTGCGCCAAAGGAGTGAAAAAGAACTTTGTAATATTTGTTTCACCTTTGGTGTATATGCGGAAAAAACTTGTTGATGTAACTTAAGGAGGAAAACAATGGTTGTTATTTCCTGCTGCTTAAGAACTAGTTTCCAGCATGTATATATTTTTTAAGAAAGTGTTGGCTTATCCATTACTTTGGTTCTTATGCTTGACTTTTCGTGAGTCGGAAGACTTGTTGTCGGAACCATGCGCTTAGGTGATGATGCCCAATGGCACCATCAATAACCTGAGCACAAAATCGCCGACAATAAGTGCTGAAAGTCACTACTCTAGTATCCACATAAAAACGACAAAGAACGTGTAGACCAGAAAACTTAAGCTAACGCCCGTAGATGGAATTTTTTCACAAGTGTAATTGCAAAACTTGTGCATAAAGGTTTTACATGATCCAAAAATGAACACTAAAGGAGGTAAAAGACTCAGAAATATGAGTGAACCAGAGAGCTTTATTTCATTGATCATATAAGAGATATAACATTAGATAAAAATGCTAAGTGTAAAAAGGATGTAGCTGTGCTATGTTTCATGGCCGATCAAGCTCCAGGTAGTCATCATCCGGGTCACGTCGCTTACGCTTATGATCCTCGTTGGGTATATCCTTCAGTTCACGATTGTCAATGAGGTAGTAAGACCCATTGAGTAGCGCCTTGCTTCTGATGAACGGTCCTTCCCATGGCGGGAATAGTTTGTGTGACTTCTTCTGCTTAAGTCGGAGCACCAAATCCCCCTCTTTAAACGAGCGATGCCAAACGCGGCGACTATGGTAGCTGCGAAGCTTCTGCTGGTAGATGGCGGATCTTTGGCATGCCAAACGCGCTCCTCCTCGAGAAGGTCCACATCTAGGCGTCTGGATTCTTCAGCGTCATCTTCGTCGTAGGTGGAAACTCTTGGTGCATCGTGAAGGATGTCGGAAGGCAGGATGGCTTCTGCTCCATATACCATGAAATAAGGGGTGTAGCCGGTAGATATGTTGGGTGTAGTTCGTAAACTCCACAGCACAGATGGCAATTCTTCCGCCCAGGCTCCAACTGCTCTATGTAGAGGTGCCTCAAGACGTGGCTTGATTCCGTACAGAATTAATCCATTGGCTCGCTCAACCTGACCATTGGATTGTGGGTGTGCCATAGAAGCAAGGTCAAGTCGGATGCCTTTCTCCCAACAATATGCCTCCACTTCTCCGAGTGAAAAATTGCTGCCGTTGTCGGTGATAATGCTATGTGGGAGACCAAATCTCACCACTAGATCACGGACAAACCTGAGGGCAGTTGCCCCATCAAGCTTTCTAATGGGTTTAGCTTCTATCCATTTAGTGAATTTATCAACTGCTACAAGCAGATGCGTAAACCCACAGGGTGCCGTTTGTAATGGTCCCACCATGTCTAGCCCCCAGACTGCAAACGGCCAAGTTATTGGTATTATTCGCTGTTCTTCAGCAGGAACATGTGGTTGACAGGCATAATACCGGCATCCCGTGCATGTCTCAACCAGCTTGTCGGCGTCTGCTTTCGCGGTCAGCCAGTAGAATCCTTGCCGGAAGGCTTTCGCGACCAATGATCGAGGAGCGGCGTGATGCCCGCAATCTCCGAGATGGATCTCGCGCAGGATTTCCATACCTTCTAGCTGGGAAACGCACTTTAAGTATACACCAGTAGTGCTCCTTTTATAGAGTTGCCCATTGATTATGGTATAACCCTTTGCTCGTCGTACTATTTGCCGTCTTTCGACCTCGTCGTCGGGAAAAGTTCCGTGTTTGAGATACTCCATGAACGGTTTTGTCCAAGCCGGAGGGATCTTTGTCACCATGTTGACGAAAGATTCAGCTATATCCGGGTTGTCGATGTCGGCGCCCTTCACGGATGGTGTGCGTAGATGTTTGCTTGCGCCCTGATCCAAGCTTAGACAGTAGATCATCCGCCTCGTTTTGCTCCCTATGCACATACTTGACTTCGTAGCCCAAGAAGCTCTTGGTTATCTCGTCCACTTCGTCGCGATATGCTGCCATCATAGGGTTCCGCGCGTTCCAGGTGCCAGCCACCTGCTGGGCAACCAAGTCGGAATCTCCACAGCAAACTATGCGCTTGATGCCAATATCCTTGGCTACACGTAGTCCGTGAATGAGTGCTTTATACTCCGCCGGCCTCGAAGTGGATCTGCAGAACGTAGTGCATCTTGTCTCCTTTTGGTGACTGTAGCAGTACACCAGCCCCCCGAGCCGTTGAGCAACTTTAATCTGTCAAAGTGCATCATCCAGTACTCTAGTTCTGGCAGCGGAGTAGCATCTGGCATCTCCGTCCAATCTGCAATAAAATCCGCCAAAGCTTGTGACTTGATAGCGTCGCATCTCTTGTAGGTGATCTCGAAGGCGGCAAGTTCAATGCCCCACTTCGCGACCCTTCTTGTAGCGTCGCTGTTATTGATAATGTCGGACAGTGGAGTCTTGCTCACTACTGTGATTGGGTGCTCCTGAAAGTAATGCCTCAGCTTCCGAGAAGCGAGGAATACTCCATAAGCTATCTTCTGGTAGTGCGGGTAACGCTGCTTGGACTCCGTCAAGACCTCGCTCACATAGTAAACTGGTCGTTGAACTCCGTGCTCGTAGCCTAGTTCCTTCTGCTCTACCATGACGACGATGCTAATAACCCGGTTGGTTGCCGCCATGTAAATTAACAGGGGCTCTCCAGGCTCGGGTGCTGCAAGGACGGGTGCTGAGGAAAGAATCTCCTTGAGCTGCTTCAATGCTGCATCTGCTTCGTCCGTCCACGCGAATTTGTCCGCCTTCTTCAGCAACTTGTACAGCGGCAAAGCCTTCTCTCCAAGTAGGCTAACAAACCGACTAACTGCTGCAACACAACCTGTTAGTCGTTGAATGTCCTTTAGGCATGTCGGACGGTTTATGTTTAAGATGGCCTTGATTTTCTCCGGGTTGACCTCGATTCCGTGCTGGGAAACGATGAAGCCCAACAATTTGCCGGCTGGAACCCCGAAGACGCACTTCTTAGGGTTGAGCATCATGTTGTATTTCCGGAGATTATCAAAGGTTTCTTTTAAGTCAGAGATTAAGTCGTTTGACTTTTTAGACATCACCGCGATATCGTCCACATAGGCGTGAACGTTCCGACCAATTTGGTCGTGAAGGCAATGTTGCATTGTCCGCTGGTAGGTAGCACCTGCGTTTTTCAGCCCAAAGGGCATCGTGACATAGCAAAACGTGTCGTATGGAGTAGTGAACGAAGTGGCCAATTGGTCCGACTTCCTCATCTTGATCTGGTGGTATCCTGAGTATGCATCGAGAAAACACAAAAGTTCCGAGCCAGCCGTCATGTCAATGACTTGGTCAATGCGAGGCAAAGCAAACGGATCTTTGGGACATGCTTTGTTCAAGCCGGTGTAATCAACGCACATTCTTAATTTATTGGTTCCCTTTTTGGGGACAAGTACAGGATTGGCCACCCATCGGGTGTGAAGGACTTCTTGGATAAACCCAGCCTTAAGTAACCTAGCTATCTCTTTGCCAATGGCGCGTCTCTTCTCATCTCTGAAGCGTCGTAGAGGTTGTTTCACTGGTTTACATTTTGGATCTATGTTTAAGCTGTGCTCGGCAAGTTCCCTGGGTGCACCTTTCATGTTGGCAGATTGCCAGGCAAAGATGTCCATATTCTCACGGAGGAACTCGACGAGCGCTCTTTCCTATTTGGGATCCAGGTTCGTCCCAATGGCGACGGTCTTGGAGGCATCGCCTACCACAAGTTCCACAGGCTTGGTCTCGATGGCGGCCTTGAACGCAGGAGCGGAGTCGGAGATCTGCTTCTTCGATGCGGGCATCTCTAAGTCATTGACCTTGCTCTGGATCTCCTTGAATTCTTTGCTGTAGAGGACAGCTTCTGCAATGGCTGCTTCATTGATCTCGCAGTCCCTTGCCTTGGTAAAGCTTCCGGATACGGTGATGACACCGTTTGGTCCGGGTATCTTGAGTTTGTTGTAGAAGAAGCATGGCTTGGCCATGAATGTGTGGAATATGTCGCGGCCGAATATGACGTGGTACACGCTCTTGAAGGGGACCACCTCAAAGGTCATGCGCTCTTGGCGGTAATTATTAACGTCGCCAAAGGCTACCTGAAGCGTAATGCACCCAAGGGACCGAGCCTCCCGACCAGGAACTACGCCATGGAACACGATGTTGGTCCGCTTTAGGTTTGCCTCCATCAAGTTCATCTTCTGTAGTGTATCCAGATACATGATGTTGATGCTGCTTCCACTATCCACCATGCACTTGGTGAACTCCACGCCGTCAATCAATGGGTTGATGACCATGGCGTACTGGTTCTCCGTGGGCACAAGGTCTGGGTGGTCCGTCCTGTCCCAAGTTATTGGAACCTCCTACCAGCGCAGGTATTGGGGAACTGGGGGGAGAGTGGCCATCAGGATCCTTAGAGAGGTCTTCTGTTGTCGGACGGTGGGGGTGCCAAGGAAAGTGTGGTAGATTGGGGCCTTCTTTGCATAGGGGTTCTTGCCCTTGTCGTCACTCTTGGCGGCGTGCTTGGGGTCAACGTCCTCGTCCATGTCACTTGAATCCTTGGACTCCTCCTTCTTCTTCTTCCCCTTGCCCTTGCCTCGCGGTCTGTTCTTCCGACTTCGCTTGTAGCCGGACTCCGGGTCTTCCTTGAGGTGTTGACGAACTTGCAGTGTCGATTGGTATGGGTGGCCTTGCCGTTGGCGTCGAGGTGTACGAGGCACGGCATATCGCGGTACTCCTCATAGGTTTGGGGAACGCAGAGCAGCGCCGAGGTGGTTTCACTTCCTCGCTGCTGCCCGTGGCCCGCTCCCCTTCCTCGGACACGTTGTCCGCCTTCTCCTCGTCCTGCAAAAGTCATAGCGACCATGTCGGTAGAATACTTTTCTTCTGGAGCGGTTTTCCGCTTTGTACTGCTGTTCCTCCGAGCTTAGGTTGGAATGGCCGTTGCCGGCAAAGAGCCACGAGCATCGTCGTCGGCAGCTGCGAACTCACTAGCTAACTGAATCATCTGATTCAAGTCAAGCTGATGATTGTCCTGCAAGCGCTTTATCTTATGTCAGAGCAACGTACCCCTTTCCAACCCATCTATGAAGGCAACCATGGCGGTCTGAGCGTGCACTCCTGCGCAGGAATTTTTCATATCTAGCCAGCGGGAAAGGTAGGCGCGAGACGTCTCGTCTTTCTCTTGCACGCACCGTTGTAGATCGCCCACAGTGCAGGGACGCTTGTATGTACCCTCAAAGTTCTTGGTGAATGCTTCTTGCATATCCAGACAGTTGTAGATAGATTTCTCCGTCAAGTCGGCGATCCATTGACGGGCCGTGCCTGCCAACATTAACGGGAGGTACTTAACGACGACGTTGGGGTTTCCTCTGGCAATCTCCACTGTGTTGCCGTAGTCCTGCAACCATGTGGCAGGTTTGGCGGTGCCATCATAGGGCTTGATGGTCTTGTCGATCCGGAAACCTTTGGGGTAAGTTGCGGACCATATTGCAGGTCCAAAACAACGTGGTCCCAGGTATGGTCCTTCCCGGGCCTCGTGGATCTTATCGATCCGCGAACGTGCATCGTACGGCTCCGGGTTCTTCTTCTTGTTGTCAACAGGGGATGGGCTGAGTGAATGACGCGGGCCTCTTCCGCCATGGTGACTGCTTGGCAGCGATGGAAGCGGAGGTGGCGGTGGGTCAGCCTTCTTGTTGTTACCCTCCTGCGACGCCTCGCGCCTGTCATGGTTGCTTGTCGGACGTGGAGGGTCGTGGTGTGACCTGATCTTGTGTCCTTGGTGGCGCTCTTCATCATGACGGGTCTGCGCCGTGTTTTCGCGGATGACGATGCCACACTGCTTTGGAGGGGGCATATCCGTGCGATGGTGAGCCTTGTAGTCTTCCTGACGTCGGGGGGATCGGGGCGGTGGCGATGGGCAGCGAGGTCGAGCTTTTTCTCCGTGGTCGAAGGATATGGGGATAGCGTCCTTCCTGTTGCGCGCATCCCTCCGTCTTTGTTCTGATGAACCCGTCTGTGATCCGACATCCTGAGGAGATCTGTCCCTTGGCAGTTTGTACTGGCTAGATCGGCAGAGCGCTGGGTCAGACTCCAGCCTCTGAAAGGTTGGCCTTTTCCTGCTGCTTTACCGCCTTGGCCACTAGGTCATAGACCTGTTCTACTGCCTCAGGAGATCTATCCTGCTCCAGAAGGGTCTTGGCGACAGCGAGGTTAAGGAGTGGGGTGGTCATCACCTGCTTGCCTTCACTATCAATGTACGGCTTGGCCTGTGCCGGCTTTGAGGGAGCCCATCCTAGGTTGCGCCGTACACCAGGATCGTTGGTGATGCGAGCCGGAGCCTTCTTAGCCTTCTGCTGCTACAGCAGAGTCTTGTACTCGGCCTCTATTGCTCTAGCTTTCTCTATGGACTTCCGCGCGTTGACCAGATCTCGATCTAGCTTAGCGCCTTGCTCCGCGATGGCTTGCGCCTCCTCCAGCAGCTGCTGGCGCTTCTCGTCCAGCTGAGTCACGTTCCGGATATGATCAACGGTTAGTGGCTCGACAAGGAGATTAACGTACATCACTCTATCAGCTGGAGTAACATGGGATGCTGCCGACGTGGATGCTGGAGGCGGCAATTTTGCGGTGTTTTTGTTGCTCGGACCGGTGCCGAGTTCCTGCGGCTGCTGCACTGGGTTAGGCGGAGGAGTCATGACCTTTGCGCGATAATCGTTGGCAGCAATTAGTGGCCCCTTCCCCTTTTCCAGCACCGTAGGCGGAGCTTTCCCGGGTTGATCTTCATCCATCGCTGTCCCAATGGTGACGAACACCCCTCGAGACATGACGGTGTTGTTAGCTTGCTCGTCGCGCGAGTACTCCTCCTCCATCTCCTGCATAGCGGAGTCTAGCTCTTCTGGACTGAAGTCTATCTCCTCTAAATCTACACTGAAATCAGCATAAAGCGCGTCAATGACAGAGTCGGAGGGTGCCAGGACTTCCTTGATGACGGGCGGTGGAGGTGCAACGGCGTCGACGATGACTGGAGGTGGTGGTGCTGCTATGACGATGGCGGCCGGAGGCGGTGGAGGCGGCTGCGGAACCAGAGGTTCTCCGTCTCTGAGCGCAAGCTCCATCTGGGCTGCCGCGTAGTTGTTGACGGTTCTCACCATCTCTTCGAGGGTAAGGCGTCCTGTTGCCTGCTGCCGACGTAAAGAATGTCGGAGAAGTGTGCCGCGGTCCAGTCCTTCCATGAAGTGATACAAAGCATTATCATCGGGGTAATTGGCCAGGTCGGCCCGTATACGGAGCCACCTGGCGAGGTAGTCGCGGGGGTTTTCGCCCTCTCTCTGAACGCAGCGCGCTAGGTCGAAGATGGTAACCACGCCGACGAATTTGGATCTCTGCTGTCTAGACACGCGGAAAAAGCCGGAGGATTTGCAGTGATCTTCCACCTTTATATCCTGCACAGGGGCGGTTTGGGTGGGTCTTGAATTTTTCCGATCTTTGCCGGCAAACTCCGAGGAGATATCCGACATCGATCTTTCCGCGAACGTATCCTGCCCGTAGGCGGTCCGTGCGGGTCTTGATGCTTCTCCGACTCCCAGGGAATTAGTGCCCAAGTCGGATTCGCCGATGAAGAGGTGGATGTCTTCGATAGGAACGATCGAACACCGCGCAGGGTTCGTCTTTGCCGGGATCCAAAACTCGTCAGGGGGGACGATCGGAACGTTGCCGGAGGAGAGAACACGGCCGATGGCTATGGTTTCACTGGTTCCTGCGAAGATCTTGGTCCTCGCCCGCTGAAGAGCCTGAAGCGCCTCAGCGAACATGGTCGTCAACAACGCCCCGCTGTCGAACATCACCCCTACAAAACAGAGGTATCCTCATTACCAAAAGCTCGCCTATGGTGTATTCATGATAGTGTGTCGGCTGAGCCGCTACTTCCAGGAGCACCAGATCATGGTCGTCAACAACACCCCGCTGTCGAACATCCTGAACAACCCCGAAGCCACAGGGCACGTATCCCTATGGGGCATAGAGTTGTCTGATCGAGACATAATCTACGAGCAGTGCACCGCCATAAAATCTCAGGTCCTACCTGACTTCCTCGTCCACTGGATGGACCTCCAACTGCCGGACACTCCGGACATGTCGCAGTCCTGGACGATGCACTTCAACGGCTCCCAGCGTGAGGCTGGAGCAGGAGCTGGCGTCATATTGACGCCCCTCTAGGAAACAAGATGAAATATGTCCTTCGGATGAAATTTCGCGCCTCCAACAACGAGGCCGAATACGATGCCCTCATCCATGGCATGAGGATGGCTAAGGTGTGCGGCGCAACACGCCTTGTCATCTACGGCGACTCGAACCTCGTCGTATAGCAGAGCTCATAGCGCCAACATGATTGCATACTGCTCGCTCTAAAACTCACTCGAAGGGGACTCTGACAGTTGCGAGCTTCGGCACGTCGGCATGGAAAGCAACAAAGAGGCTGACATGCTCGCCAACATTGGCTCTACCTACGCACGGGTGCCACCAGGAGTGTTACTCGAACAAATTTGTGTACCCTTCATCAAGAGTAAATTCCCAAACAGCTCAGCCAAAGAAGCAGAGCACTCGGGGGCTGCGCTACCCGAAGGACAAGAAGGACCCGAAAAGCTTGACACGGAGGTTGAGCTGGTCAGCCTGATGCAGGTCATGGCAGTTGAAGAAACATGGATGCAACCATACCTTCGCTACCTAATAAATAGTCAGCTCCATGAGGATCCGACAGATGCCCGGCGCATATCTCGTCGGTCAAAGGCTTTCACCATCATCAATGGTGAGCTGTACAAGCGAAGAATTTTGGGTGTGCTCCTATGATGCGTCACCATTGGTGACGGCAAAAACATCCTCCGAGACATCCATGAGGGTATCTGCGGCCACCACGCAGGCAACCGCGCCCTAGTCGCCAAAGCTCTACGAGCTGGATTCTACTGGCCAGCCGCAAAGAATGACGCCAAGGACATAGTCTAGAGGTGCAATTCCTGTCAGCGGTATGTGGACAAGACACACGCGCCAGGATCCGAGATGAGGCCTATACCAGTGGCCTGGCCCTTTGCCCAATGGGGCCTCGACATGATTGGCAAACTGCCCAAGTCCTCGCCAAGAGGCCATGTATTCCTCCTGGTCACAGTCAACAAATTCTCCAAGTGGATCGAGGCCATGCCCGTCACCAATCAAAGCGGCAAAACTACCATCAAGTTTTTTGAGTCCATTCTCTATAGGTTCGGCATGCAACATAGCATCATAACGGACATCTCAAACTTCACCTCGAAGGAATTCCGAGACTTCTGCGGGAATCTCGGAATCAACATATCATACGCCTTCGTGGCGCACCCGCGGATCAACGGACCGGTCGAAAAGGCCAACGGCCTCATAGGAAATGGCATCAAGAAGCGCCTACTGTGCCCACTCGAAAGGCTTGCGGGAGCCTGGGTAGACAAGCTACCCTCTGTTCTCTGGAGCCTACACACAACGCCGAACAGCTCAACCGGCTACACTCCCATCTTCATGGTGCACAGAGCAGAAGCCGTGCTACCTGCTGAAGCATGCCACAGGACACCACGGGTCGTTGCTTACAGTGAGGCCGAATCATCGGATGCACTCGAAGACATCGTCGACACACTCGATGAGGCACGCGACATCGCCGCGACCTGCTCAGCGGTGTACCAGCAGAGTCTCCGCAACTACCATAGCCGTCGGCTATGCCCAAGGTCCTTCGTCGAAGGAGACCTTGTCATGTGACTCAAGCAAGAAGGACATAAGAAGCTCGAGCCACCCTGGGAAGGGCCCTATATCATCACCGAAGTCATCCCAGGTGGCGCCTACCGCCTCATGGACGTTGCATCAGGAGTTGAATACTCCAACCCCTAGAACATCACACGACTACGACGCTTCTATCCTTAGTTACCCTTTACTTTTAATAAGGCTATTCAGCCAAGGCTACTCAGCCGAACAATGTACCTCCTCGTTTACAATAAATAAAAGCTAAGTTCCTTAGCCCAAATATCTTTTTTTCTCTCCTTGCAATATTTATCGCTAAACATGCTCGGGGGATGCGCCTCACCTTACGACTTCATCGACTAACAACAACACATATAACCTGAGTAGCTGACTATGTCAGGCTAACGAAAAGGATATGCACATTACAAACGCACCACGTGCCAACACATACAAACTTTACAAAGGGCATTAAAAAGCCCACTCGAACAAATACAAAATTTACATTATACCATTTTTTTCTTTACAGGACTCAACCACGCTGGAGCGAACGTTCGTCCACCTCTCAAATAAATCTACAATATCTTCGGCGTACTGAGCCACAGCTGCGTAATGAGGGCGCATATTCCACACATTGCCATCTGGAGGAGGAGGCGGTCCAGCCGCTATCTCCGCAAGATTGACACCGCGACGATACAGTCGAACAAGAGATAGGGCTGCCTTCACGCCCGCAATCACTTGATGACGCACCAACTCCTTGACATGGTCTGCATCCCGAAACTTCCCAAGAAGACCCAAAAATCTAGAAGGCACATCGTCCAAAGGAAACATGGTGGCCCAAATAGCCGCAAGTGATGACCTCGCATGCTTCAGCACCCGAAGAATTTGGTGTACACGATCTTGCACTGTCACCAGGATGATCGCTCGATCGTGGTCCATCCAAAAGAAGCCACCGGCCTCCAGCTCTTGTTGTGTCAGACAATTTATCTAAAGTGCGACGCGCTCCTTCTCTTCCCTCGAAATGAGATTCACAACTGCACAAGCATCGGGTGATCCAGCATAAGAATAAGGTGCAACCAAAGGAGAATCGGTTCACGAGGACTCACATTGGAGCAGCTCACCCATCTACTGAATCTCTCCAAGCAAGAACTCTTCCCTGGCAATGGCTTGCTCAGCCTTCGACTTCCACACACCCGCATGACCGCGGATGCTGAGGATGTCCTTCTCCAAACTCCGGACACCATCAAGCAGGAAGGGCAACTGCGATGACTCACCCAACAAGGGATGAGAATCAGGCACAAAAGGAGTGATCACCGGAGGCTCACCCGAAGGACCCTAGGGATAAAAAGGCAAATACGAACATCACAAAGACTTTTGACAGCAGTTGAAAGACAGATTAATATACATAAATAAGGCCACCTCATGGCAAAGTGAGACTTGTCCATTCAAAAAGTGTTACACAGACAACAAAAGGAGAAAAGGCTATACTAGCTATAATACAAAGGGGCCTAAGCACCAGCACCCGGAGCAACTTTGGAGCCAGAGTGCCTACTCTTGGTTGCTCGTTGCTGCTCTGCCGCATAGTCGGCCAGGAGGTCGATAAGCTTCGGCCCGAAATGCTTAAAACGGGAGGCAAAGGTGGCAAAAGCTACCTCCGAGCCATCCTCCATCGTCAGCATATTGGACGTGACTTGAGCCAGGTCTAGCTCCGCTCCGGATGCCATAGCCATGGCCAACCCCATGGAGGCACCAATCCCCTTCTGCTTGCGCTTGTACTCCGCTGGAGCGTCTTCCGACAGAGCATCCGCCAGCGAGTCGATGTCCTCAAGGACAACGCCTTTGGGGTTGACTTCCTTGTAGAAATGCGCAGGAACTTTCTTGGTCTTGTGTAGGGAGCTCGCGGCAGAAGAGCAGCGATCCTCGATCGCTACAGCATCATCGACCAAAAGATCCCCGTGCTCCAGCGTGCCACGATCAAACGCGACGCCAGAAGCATCTGGCAAGAAAAATAAAAAAACAACACTCAAATGAGAAGGGAGAGAATGCACCCACAAAAATAGAACACTCAAGAAAAAATGGAAAGGTAACATACCCGAAATAGCCTTGGCAGCAGCCATCATCTTCTCAGCCATGGCTTTCTCTCGGGTGGCCGCAACGGCCACAAGATGCTTCTCACGATCTTTGGCCTCCTTCTGCTGGCATTGGAGAGCCTCAGTAGCATCTGTCACCTTTTTCTCCGCCTGGCTGAGGCTCTTTATGAGAGCGTTCAGCCTACCGAGAGCAGCATCGTTCGCATCTGCAACATGGAGAAACATTGGATGAATACAAAAACAAACTTGATGCACTCTAAAAATAGTAACGAAGACACTAACATACCTCAGAGCTGCTTAAGCTCATCCTCCAACACCAGATGCTGCTAGATAAGAAGATTGGTGCTACGAACAAAAGGCTGCAAGGAAGCAAGCAAGCATGATGAATAAAGGGCTTGGGGCTCCCCCTCAGGCAAGAACAAAAACAACACTTACGTGTTCTGGCATGGACTCCGAAGGTTTGCATATACTCTTCGGAGTCATGAGTGCACGAGCCTCCCACCTTGCGGAGCTCGAATCCTCGTCCTCGGAGTTGGCCACTACCTTGGGAAACGAAGCCGTCGGCTTCTATTCCTCAATCACCTCTTCGGTGTCCCCATCAAGAGACTCCTCCGAAGGATTACTGCTAGCATTCATCAGATCAATCACAAGCTAATACTTAGCACATGAATAAGGTAACAAGTCTCAAGCAAAACGACTTAAGACTGGATATCCGACAAGTTGAACACAGGAGGCTCCTTCTCTTTCATCTTCTTCTTAGTTGGCGGTTGCGGGGCCATCGCCCGAATGGGCACGGCAGGAACAGGTGCAGACGACGTGCCCTCATCCTCGCCGTGCTGCTCGAGGAAGGACGGACCCCTTGGTATTGGTGGTGTCGCCCCATCTGAAGATTCACTCCGGGAGCGTTTTCGGGTCTGCACTTCGCTCGGCTCGGGGGCTTCTGCGGTAGGAGACTGCGCTGGGGGAAGCTCGGATTCAGACTCCGCCGCTTCATTATCCGGCGCATCCATGAACTTCTCAGGTAGAGGGGCATCATCCCTGCTACCTTGAGATCCTGCAAACCGAAAAGAAGATGAACAAATTGTTAGTATGAATAGAAAACAGCTAGCATTCGAATAAGCGCCACGCGCAACTACAAGTTTTTTACATGGGGAACTAATTTCTTGGCACTGAACAGGGAGGTCAAGGATTTCCCCGGGAGGTCCTCGTCGGCCTTGAACTTCAGCAGAGGCCAAAGAACTCTATCAAGGTTACCCAAAGATAACTCCTCAGGCAAACCCTTATTGGATCGCTGCGGCCAGCATACATAAACATCGGGTGCGCCCTTGCTTGGAGAGGCTGCACTCGACACTTGAGGAAGGTGCGGATGATGTCAACACCGTTGACCTCCTTGATGGCCACCAGCTAAAGATCCTCCACCCGCTTGTAGAGCTTCTCCACTTCTGCAGATTCACCCTTCAAGACATCGTTGCCCCATGACCTCTTTTGGATGATCTCTTGGTCGTCATCAAAGGGGGCAAGGCCATAGAGCTGACCGCCTAGTTTGACGTCGCGGATGTAAAACCAATTCCTGCACCAGTACTAAATGGACTCGCAAATAGAGGAGGAGAAGAACCGAATGGTGGAACAGATGGAGATGATGCAGCCACCAAGTGGATAGACACCACTGGAGCCAGACTGTCTCTTCACGGAATAGAGTTTCCGGAAGAGGCCCAAGTGTGGCTCGATGCCGAGCCAGCACTCGCAGAGAGTAATGAAACAAGCAATATGAAGAAGAGAGTTGGGAGACAAATGATGCAATTGAATCCCGTAAAAGAAAAGAAGCCCACGAAGGAATTTGTGGGCGGGCAAAGAAAGGCCTAGGACAACGAAGGCGTAAAACATCACCCGAAAACCTTCGGGTGAGCGAGGGATTACCTCCTGATCGAGGAGGATGGTGTCATCCTTCTCCTTGGAAATTAGGCTGGAATCATGCAGTTTGTGCAAGTCCACCTCGCGCATCTCTGTGCGCTTCCACCCGCCGTCGATGGTGTGGGCCGGAGCGGCGGCCTTCTTGCCAGCGCCGGCGGTGCTCGACCCCACAACAGCAGCTGATGCCTTCTTCAGCTTGCCCATCTTAGAGCGGCGAGTGTGACGATCGGAGGAAAGAGGAAGGAAAAGTGCGGAGAATGTCCAGTGCGCAACGAAAAGGCAGAAAGCTCATGAAAATTGTGGCAATGGAGTAAGAGGCAAGAGCAAATGGCGAAGGGGTAAAATCACTATTTTCCCCACGGTATAAAAGGACGAAGACGATGCACTAGAGGCGTCGATTGAGAAGCCTTAGCACGCACCCCAAATCTCACCACACACGTGTCAGCATAAAAAAGAACCATCACCAGCACGCCGTCCACTATGCGCGGAAACTGAGGAGCCACCGTGTAACATCCCAAAATTCATGAATTAAAAAAGAATGCATTACATTCATATTGTCATATCATATTTGTCTTGCACAAAAGTTTCAAACCAAAAATCCAAATAAAACCATTAATATGCCCATTTTATTAAATCATATGTGGCATGGTTTTATTTTATTTTCAAAAGGCCAAAGTGTTTTTGAGTGGACAAGTGTGTTTGTCACACTTTAGGGTACAAAGTTCACTGTATAAAAATCTAGAGAAAATTTGAAATCAAACTTGTTTGAATTAGGGTTTGAAAATCATTCCTGAAAAATCAAATATAAAAAGAAAAGGAGAAGAGAAAAAATAAAACAACTCGCTACCTATTCGGCCCAGAGCCAGAAATGGCCCAGCAGCCCACCCGGGACATTCCCCCTCCCCATCTCTCTCACACGCACTAGATCTACCCCGCTGACACTGCAAGTGGCCCCGCGCCAGCTCAACTCCTTCTTCCCCCAAACCTCGCGCGCAGACCCTGTCGCCACTACCGTTTCCCCAATCACCGACGCGTTGATTTCGGGCGTAATTGGCATTGATGCTCTGCGTAAATCTCTCGCCACCGCTGGCTACTTAAGCTCCACACCTCCGTGGTCAATCCCCCCCACCAAACAATCGCACTCAATTGCCGCCAGGCTGCTCGCAATTCGACCTACACCGCCGCTGCCCGACGAACTACGACGAGGTATTCCGGTGAGCCTCGAGCGCCCCCTTGCCCCTCGTTCATACGGTGTTTCTCCTTTGACCCTTGCGCATCTTCTCACACCACTGGTTCATCATGTACTGGCCTAGGACGTCGGCTTCGTCAAACACCATAAGCACACGACGCAGCCCTCGTCTCCGGCGAGCAATTCTGGTAAGTTGTGACCGCCCCTTAATCTCTGAACCAAACTAGCTTGTTCGCTTGAACCTTGCGCATGCCCTGATGCATCTGGTTTGTGCTAGGGTGACCCTGGTCATCACCTTCGTCACCGTCCGCACAAGCCCGACGTTGTTGCAACTCTGACGAGCCCCAGCGACCGCAGCATCTCGCCCCTGTCCAAGCCGAAGCCATGTTCAGCTTCCTCGCAACCTTGCGACGTTGGTAAGCCACCGCATAGCCCCTAGCCCCCTCTGAAATCGTCGGAGCGTCTACGGCAGAAGCGCCGCCTCCCCCATCCCCCATTCGTGCCGCCCTTCTATGGTTGCATGTGTTAGCGCCGTTAGATCTAGATCCTAGGGTTGAGATTAGATCGTAGGCCGAAGCGGTATCATTATATCTGAGCCACTGGATCTGACTTAGATCCAATGGTCCACGCGCTTGATCCGTGCGAAGCGGTACTCACCAATCAGGAGCGCCCACGTGTCTGGATTTTAGATTTAAAATCTGTTTTTGAATCTATTAGAGATTTAAACTTGTAAAAGTCATATTTTTAGTTCTGTTTTGCCAAATTTTGTAAATAATATATCAATGGATTCAGAAAAATAAATCCTACATTACTATGGGCTTGAATTTGTATTTTGCTTCTGTAAAATTTGATTTATTTGCAGAATCAAATATAGGCTTATTTTGACTATATAAATTATTTAGAAGATGATTTTTAAGCAAATTTGAGCTTGTTTAGACTATAAATAGATGGTTTTATCATCAGTACTGTTTGTTTGACTTTCTTAGTATATAAAAATCATTTCATTGCATTTGCATGCATTCATATAGTTTTTCTTGATTATTTGAATGTAAATTTGGTGCTATCATTTTATATGTAGATTTTGGTGGTAGTGGTGATTGTGAGTGTGTGGATTGTTTCTACTCCCCCAACTACTACCAAGGCAAGTGGTGCTTCATGTATTTTTGTCCTATTATTTTGACTATGCACTAGTGATATTTTGAATAGGGCTTGGATGGATTTTTTTGCTAAGTATAAACTATGCTATGCCTTGGGAAATCCTAGTAGTTGTAGTCTTGGTATAATTTTCTCTAAGTTAAGACACTTGTTATGTTATCATGCTTAGCCTAGATAGTAGCAAACAAGGGTGGATTATATATACATGCTATGGAAATTTTGCCAAGTCTTTGACTTGAGTTTTGATTAATAAAACAACTAAGTGAATGAATCACCAGGGTGGAATGGTATGATGGTTTTTGTTGAGTGGTTACACAAGGCCCATGTCTATGGTCTACCTTGTGTATCACACTTGTGGAAAGCCACCCCAGGAACAAAGGGATTTGCGATACTTAGTGTTTAGAAGCTTCGAGTGCAACCACATGGCATATGGGCTCTGCCTTGATCATATAGGTTACAATAACTTAGCCAGATGGACAGATGGTGGTAGGGTGATAGGATGGAACGCGTCCATGGTGGTCTAAGGGAAGGCTTCTAAAAGATCTCGTCACGATGCATGTTGAGTCTTGTGGGGAAAGTGCACCACCTCTCGAGAAGGTAAAACCTAAGTACTTAGCCGTGTCCCCGGCAAACGGACAATTTGAGCATCAAGACATTGAAGCTATCAAGGATCTCCTCATCCCAATTTCTAAGTTAAAAAAACTTGTGGTTGAACAAGGGTTAAAGGTTCACCAATGTCTATTGGTGGTTCCTTGGGAGTTTTTGTCAAACAAAAACTTAGTGTTTTCAACTGATAAGGAAAACCTATTTTGAGCAAAGCAAGCCTAAGCTACACTTAGCAAAAATCATATAGATGTTAGAAACTACTATTCTACTATGGTATCACTTTCCACTACTATTGACTCCCATAAGCCACGTAATGCATGCCCCACGGGAGGAAGTGATGTCTCTCCACGTCTCTCCTTCTCCTCTCTCTACCTCCACGGTGGTTAGCTCCGGTGATCGTCGGGAGTTGATCGGGAGTTGGAGGGCCATATTCCGTGAGGCGGTTGTTGATCTGATTAGTCCTTGCCGACGGGGCCAGATCTCGAGGGCGAGCTCGGGACAGGTGTCGCTGTGGGATGTCGCGGGGCAGTTCGTAACAAGTTGGTGCTCGGTGGAGAATTTTTCGTACGGGACACGTTTGGTACACGAGCGATGTCACGTTCTCGTGGGTCCGCCGACGGTGGCCAGGGCAATTTCTGGCGGTGTCGCCGATGCGTCGCCCTACGTGCGTACGTGCCGGGTGATACGGCTTGGCGGTTGTGGGAGTACAGTGCGCGCCGATGGTGGGGTTTCTCTGAGGGAGGACCACCTGCCAGGGGAACTGCGGAGTACTATTACGGCGGAGGGCGAGCCGCGGTCAGTTTCTCCCTCCACTTGTGTTTTCCCTAACCCTAAATCGAGAGCAGTTTCCCCTTTCGCCATTTCTAGATCTCGCGGTGTGTGTGGTGTGGTGTTCGTTCGGGAGCCGCCTCTCGTTCAATCTTCGTCGCCGCGGGTTGCTGTTCCGGTGAAGTGGAGCGGTGTTGTGTCAGGTGATTCTAGATCGTTTGCTCAGGTGGTAGCTGCAGATTTGGATATGGATCGGAGGTTTCGTGGTGGGCGTGGTTCTCCTTCTCGACCCCAGTCCGATCTGGTCCCTATGCGAGCAGATTCGGATCTGGGTATGGTCAGGGTCGTTTTCCTGTGGATCGCAGAGGTTTGGAGGGGGATTCTAGGGAGAGTGGGTGGATCCGCGAACAGGAGCGGCGCCGTGAGGAGCAGGATGCTCGGCGTCGTGATTTGAGGCATCGTGATGAATTGAGGCAGGCGGAAATCGAAGCCCGCTTGGAGGATCAGCGCAGGGAAGCTTTGGCACGGGACCGTGCGTTGTCGGAAGCTCGCCGTCGTGAAGCAGATCAGGCTCGTAATCGGGGCCGGTGGAGCCATCGCCCGGAGATGCAGCAAGGATCTGGATCTGATGCGACATCTTTCCCAGGCAGATCAGGTAATTCTGACTCAAATCCTAGAAGAGGGGAGCCGGTTTTTGCACGAACTGTTGAGCAAGTCAATGTGCCTAGAGCTGTGTTGAATACGTCTGTGCCTACCTTTCGATCTGCTTCTGGTATAAACACATCGGCATCTACTTCTGTTAATGTGCCTGTGGGAGGGAATCGCCCTGTAAGTTTGTCTCCAATTTTATCAGTTTCTCAGTCTGATGCTGTGGCTACTACTCTGGTGGGGTCCTCTGTACTACCACCAGTAGTGAGTATGCCGAGAGATGGTGGTGTGGCTGGTGGGTCTGGAGATGTGCAGTTGCTTGATGTGATTGAGGAAGAGGCTGTTTGTGATAACTGTGGGAAAGATCATAGTATTTTGGTCTGTCAAGAGAGGAAACCATGGGAGTATGTCCCTCTTTTCTTTGGCAGTACTGATTTTGAGCAGGGTTTTCATTCTATTCCTGTAGTGGAGTCTAATGTACAGTCCATGGAGCAGCTGCATTATGCTCACATAAGTGTGGTGAGGGGTGATGTCACTGGCAAGGATCTGGAGAAGGAATTTCAGATTTGGGCTGATGCTTTGGGATCTGGATGGAGATTCAATGCCAGGTCTATTAATGATGTGGAATTTCTTATGAGGTTTCCTTCTGCCAGGTCCATTGATGATTTCCATTTTGGGAAGGTCTTTATGAAAACAATTCATGATGCTGTGATTCAGTTGTCTAAGTGGAATGGGGATTTGCAACCTGTTGAGTGGCTGGAAGAAGCCTGGTTTCGAATTGTGGGTATTCCTATGAAGTACAGGGAGAAATCAACTGTCTTCTATGTTGCTTCTTTAGTTGGCAAGCCTGTGGCCCTGGACAGGAACAGTTTGAGGAACTTGGCATATGTGAGAGTGAAAATTTCCTGTTTAGATGTCTCTTTGGTTCCTAATACCAGAAGGGGGGAGATGCAAGGTGGAATTTATGAATTCAAATATACCAGGGAGATTTTTGCTCCAGATGCTGTCTCTAATCTGCCTTCTGCTGTGGGGATTGAAGGACAGGATGGTGATGTTGGGGTGAATAAGGAGAGTGAAGGTGTTGATGTGCTTGGGAGGCCTGCTGATGATAATGGGCACAGAAATGCTCCTGGTGCAAGCAATGCTGGAGATGATGGGGGTCGTCAACATGGTGGGACTGGTGCTGGTGACACTGGTTTGGACAAAGGTAAACAGGTTATGGTGGAACAGGAAGACTCTGGGGGTGTTTCTTTTGGGACTCGAATGGCTAACATATGGGCTAATGAGGGAGGTGGTGGTCGTTCGAGGGGACTAGTGATTAGAGAAAATCTAGCAGGTGGCTCTGGTGCTGAGGGTGGGACAGGCTTTCAAAATAAATCAGGTGCGGTAGGAATGCAAGTTGATTCTCAGGAAAATGTGGTTGGGGGGGGGGGCTGAGCTGGGAGGTAATCTCATGGTTGTGGAGCAGGATCTTTCTTCTGGGGGGGGTAAAGAGGTTACTACTGAGGTTACTGCTGGTCCTCAGAGGTTTGATGACTTTATCAAAGGGTTGTTGAAGGATAAGAAGAGTGACAAACATTATGAACTCATGAAGCAATATGGGCATCTGCTGGAAGAGGACAATGAGCAAGAGGAGGGTGCACAGGGAAGGAGTGACAGTACTTCTAATGATGCTTCATTTGGGTCCTCTGGTGATAGTGAGAAGAAAGATGTTATTGAGGGTTCTGGACTGAGGAGTGATCAGGTCATGGATGCTGTCAATCAGGATCAGGAAACAGTGGTTATTGGTTTGTCTCAGCCTGATGGTTCTACCCAAGAAAGTGTGGATTCTCAATCTGATCCGGTGGTTGGTGTGGAAGAGCAGCAGGGTATTAGAAGAAGCTTGAGGGTGATTGATCAGGGTGGTGCTAGAAACTTGGCTGAAGGGCATTTGGCTCAACAAAACCCTAGAGACCTTTCAGGTACAAATTTAAACTTTCATAATTCTTTTGCTGTTCTGGATGATGAGGTTATTATGAGTAGAGCGTTGGAAATGGGGATAGATGCTTCTTCTATTTCTGTGGAACATATTAACTCTTTAAAAGAATTAGAGATTGCTAGGCATAGTTTGCAGGATAGGAGGCAGGTAGTGGATGAATGTGTTCCTGATATGAATGAGAAGGTTTTGTTTTTGGATTGGAAGGAGGTCAGTAATGATGAAGAGGAATTCACTCCTGTGGTCTCTAGGAGACAAAAGAAAAAGTTGAGGGTTGGTTCTGTTATGAGGGAGAGAAAGTTGAAGGCTGCTGCTGTGAAGGTTCACAATTATCACCCTATGAGTGGTATTGTGACTGGAACAAGGGAGAGAAAATCTGTTTTATGATAGGTGCTATTCTGAATATTAGGGGTGTGGGGAAGAAAGGGGCAGGTGCTTATTTGAATAATTTGTTGAGACAGGAGAGGGTGGATTTTATTGGTTTGCAGGAAACTATTAAGAAGGATTATTCTGAGGCTTTTTTCAGGAGAATTGATCCTATGAATCAATTTTCCTGGAGTTGGTTGCCTTCTGTTGGGAAATCTGGGGGCATTTTGGGGGGCCTACGTTCCTCCAAATTGACTCAGGTTGGTGTGTCTGTGGGTAAATTTCATGTTAAGTTGAAGGTGTTCGATGTTTTGAAACAGATTCAATGGCATCTGGTGATTGTGTATGGGGCTGCCCAAGAGGAGAATAAAGAGGATTTTTTGGTAGAATTAGCTGAGGTTTGTCAGGATCAAACTATTCCTTTGTTGGTAGGGGGTGATTTTAATGTGATAAGATGTGTTTCTGAAAAGAACAAAGGTCATGTCTTGAACAAGTGGGGGCATATGTTTAATTCGATTATCAATGCGTATGGGCCAAGAGAGATCTGTATGTCTGGTGGGCAATTTACTTGGTCTAACAATCAGAAGAATCCGACTTTGGAGAAATTGGACAGAATCTTAGTTTGTAGAGAATGGAAGTTGTTTCCTCTTACTACAGTACATAAGTTGTCTAGGGAGGTTTCTGATCATAGTCCTTTGATCCTGGATACTATGGAAGTGCAAGAACCTGGGGGTAGGGAATTCAGGTTTGAGAAAAGTTGGTTACAGTGTGATGATTTTTTGGCCAGGGTGGAGAGAGTTTGGAAAAAACATGTGAATGGCAAGAACAGTTTGGATAGATTGCAGAAAAAGATCAAAAATGTCAGAAATGATTTGAAAGGTTGGGGGGTACATTTAAGAGGAGAGGAAAAGAAAAGGAAGAAGAGATTGGTTGATGAACTGATGGAACTTGAAAGTATTGAGGAATTGATTTTACTTTCGGCTGAGCAACTGCAAAGAAAGGCAGTTATTCAGAAAGAGTTGCTGGAGGTATATGAAAATGAGGAGAGATTTTGGCAGCAAAGGTCGAGGGACAATTGGTTGCTTAGGGGTGACAATAATACTTAGTATTTTCATAGGATTGCTAATGGGGTGAGGAGAAAGAAAATGATTTTTTCCATGAAAGATGGGGAAAATGAAATTAGGGGGACCTATGATCTCCTGAAGCATGCAACTAGCTTTTACAAATCTTTATTTGGGCCGGCTGGTGGGTTTTCTATTAGGCTTGCTGATGATAATTGGAAGGATGGGGAGAAACTTAATGATGATGATAGGGAGAAAATGGGAGTGCCTTTTACTGAGAAGGAGATTAAGGAGGTTATTGATCAGATGGAGAAAAATAAGGCTGCGGGTCCTGATGGGATTCCTATTGAATTCTATCAGCACTGTTGGGAAGTTATTAAATCAGATGTTATGGCTGTGTTTGATGATTTTTTTGCTCATAAGATTGATCTAAGCAGTATTAACTATGGGGTGATTACTTTGCTGCCAAAAGGTGATGATGCTGACAGGATTCAGAAGTATAGGCCTATTTGCCTGCTCCAGGTTTTGTTCAAAATTTTTACCAAGACCCTGAGAGTTAGAACTGAGCCTGTGATGGGGAAATTAATTGCTGGTTGCCAAACTGCTTTTATTAAAGGGAGATTTATTGCAGATGGTGTGACCTTATTGCATGAGATTTTGAAAGAGTCGAAAAGTCAGAAGCAGCAGGGGGTGGTTTTGAAAATTGACTTTGAGAAAGCTTATGACAAAGTTAATTGGGATTTTTTTTGAGGGTAAAACAGTAGGGTATAAAACCCCACTGCAATTTTTCTTTTTATATATCAGATAGAGTTACAAAAGATTATTTACAGGCATATTCCACCTCAAAAAAGAGGGATAACATTTTAAAGCAGCTATCTCATGTCTAAATTGGTTTCAATCTAGTCCTTAAGTCCCTGATAATACTTTTTCTTGATTCTATAGAGGACCCATCTTAATTCCTGGGCTATAATAGCCTTCCAGGTCTCCACCGACGTATGCTGATTGTTGAAAATTTCATTATTTCTGCAAATCCAGATGCTCCAAGTTCCAAGTATCAGAATTTCCATTGCAAAAGGGACCTTGAGATCTTTTTTAATACTGGCTAGAATTTCGAAGATGCTTTGATCAGCCATATTAACCTGTGAGATTTCAGCCCAGCAGGCTCTAGCAAAAGGGCATTCCCAAAACAAATGTAAACTAGTTTCTTCACTGTGGCAGTTCTGGAAGATACAATCATAAGATGCTAGAGGAAAACATTTTCTCTTCAGAAGATTCCTTGTGTTGAGTCTATCAAGCAGAAGAAGCCAGAAGAAAAATTTGTGCTTCTGTTGGCAAGAAGATTTCCAGATCCAAGAAAAATGTGGCTGAACTGGTTGGTAGCCAACTAAAGAGTAGTAAGATTTTTTTACTGAAAAATTACTACCCCAAATATAAGACCAACAATCCGATTCCCCTTCCCTGCTATAATCAAGAATTTGTACAAGACTTTGATATTCCTGATATGCTTGTTGAGACAAAGGCAGATAAAAGAGATCCTGAGTATTTGCAGAATGCATGAACTCACTGACAGAAATGTATGGGTTTTTTGCAAATGTAAGAAGGTGAGGGGACTTATGTTGGAGGCAATTATTATTCCACATATCAGTCCAGAATAGAGTAGATTCCCCATTTCCAACCAAGCACTTTGCAAGTCCTTTAAAAGTGTCAATTAGCTTCAGATGAGCTTTCCACCAAAAGGATCCCTCAACTCTTCTTCCAGGGAGCTTATCATTACAATAGTAGGTGTTCCACACCAAATGCACCCATGGAATATCCCTATGATTATAGAATTTATCCAAATTCTTCAAGAGAAGAGCAGAGTTTTGAACATTAAGGTCCAGAACTCCCAATCCACCTTGACTCTTGGGTCTACAAACTTTCTTCCATGCTACAAGAGCAGTACCTCTAGCTTGAACATCAGTAGTTTTCTTTCTCCACAAGCATTGCCTCATATATTTAACCAACTGCTCTTTGATAGAGACAGGGAGATCAAAGCAGCTCATGTAATATATGGGGAGGGAAGATAACACAGATTTAACTAACTGTAATTTCCCCCATAATTCAGAAAGTCAACAATTCCACACAATCTTCTTTCAATTCTCTGAACAATAGGCAAGAAGTGTTCCACAGCAGGTTTATTTAAGCTCAGAGGCAGACCAAGATAGGTAAAAGGCAAGGACCCAGTGAGGCAAGAAAGTGTATTAGCAAAGTGCTCAAGCCTTTCAGAATCCATATTAATAGGCATCATGCTGGACTTGGAATAATTGACTTTAAGCCCAGTGGAAATAGCAAAAGTGTGCAGGATTGCTTTAAGACATAATAGTTGCTCAGAATCAGCCTTCAGGATTACTAAAGTGTCATCTGCATACTGGACCACAGGGAAATCAGGGCAATAAACATTCTCAGAGGGCAGAGAAAGCAGACCCATGTACATTGCTTTATTGAGGATACTCTGAAGAAGATCAGCAGCCAGTACAAACAACAGAGGGGACAAAGGGTCACCTTGCCTGACACCCCTTCTACAGTAATTTTTTTTCCCAGGTACACCATTTAAAAGCACAGAGGAAGAAGCAGACCCAAAAAGCAACTAAATCCAAGCAATCCATTTAACTCCAAAACCTTTGGCTTTAAGGATATCAATGATTGCAGAATGCTCAATTCTGTCAAAAGCCTTCTCGAAATCCAACTTGAGAATTAAAATTTCCTCCTTTGACTTGTGACACTGATCAAGAAATTCAAAAGCCCAACCTAAACAGTCTTGAATTGATCTTTGCTTGAGGAAACCATATTGATTCTTGTGAACAAGTTTAAGAATGACTTTTTGCAGTCTATTAGCCAGAATCTTAGTGATAATCTTGAGGACACTATTTAGCAAGGAAATAGGCCTAAAGTCAGCAGGAGTCAAAGGAGCAGCAATTTTTGGAATGAGGGTGATGAAAGAGGAATTAATGCTCTCTAAAGAGACATTCCCAGCATGGAACTCAAGAAGAAGGTGTTTCACATCATCCTTGATAATAGGCCAGCAAAGCTTCATGAATTCATTATTAAAACCATCAGGGCCAGGAGACTTATCATTAGGCAAATTTGTGATGACTTCTTCAATTTCATCATCAGAGAAAGGCTTTTCCAAAGCTTCCTTATCCTCTTGGCTTAAGCAATCACCAGCCAAGTCATCAAGATTAAAATGCATTTCAGGCTTATCAGAAGTACCCATTCTATCTTTAAAGGAAGACCAAAGAAGATTTGCTTTGCCATCATGATCATAGATCTCAAGATCAGAATCTCCTTTGAGCATGGAAATGTAATTATGTCGAAAACTAATGGTAGCTTTGGAGTGAAAGAATTTGGTGTTCTCATCCCCCAGTTTAACCCATTTGATTTTCCCTCTCTGCTTCCAATAAGTATTCTGGTTTTGTAGAAGAGAAATAATAAGATCCTTCAAGATATCTCTAAGATTCCACTCATGAACAGTAAGAGTTCTCATTTCCTCCATGATATCAAGCAAATCAATGGTGGCATTAACATTACAGATTTGTGTCTTCAGACAAGGAAGCTGTTTGGCCCAAAGCTTCAGCCCTCTTCTCACATTTTTGAATTTGGCATTTATTTTTTTGCAGGATCAAGGAAACCCACAGGAATATTCCAGGCATTTTGAACAATAGCTTTAAACTCTTTATGTTGTAACCAATGGTTTTCAAATCTGAACACCTGAGCTTTTGGAATCATTGTGCCAATGGTAATGACACAGGGAAGGTGATCAGAAGTAGGCTTAGCAAGAGGAGCAACAAAAGTAGAGGGAAAACTTTGAGTCCAGACAGCAGAAGTAAAAAACCAATCCAGTCTTTCCAATAGAGGATCCTTCTGCATATTACTCCAAGTGAATTTTCTACCCTTAAGAGGTAACTCAATGAGACCTAAATTATTAATAGCTTCATTAAAGAGAAGCATACCATTCACATCCCCTCCCAATTTGTTTCTATCAGAGGGCTGTCTACAGAAGTTGAAATCTCCCACAATAAGCCAATCCACATCATCTGGCATATCAATACTACCAAACCAGTCTAGAAATTCAGACTTTTTTTCAGGTAAACATGGCCCATAAATGTTAGAGAGAATCCAAGATTTATTGGACAGGCAAGATGTCAAGGTAATGGAGATAGAGAACTCATTAAGGAAAGAGAGTTGACCAGAGAACAAGGAGCCATTCCAAATGATGATTAAACCACCAGATGCACCTCTGGAGGGAAGGAATTCAAAGTTGGAAAATCTGGAGGGGCAGAATTTTTTAATGAAGGATTTATCAAAACCCTCACGCTTAGTTTCTTGAAGACAGATAATGTCACAGCCAGACTCCTCAATTTTGTTTCTAAGAGCAAACCATTTTTTGTCAGAATTAATTCCCCTGATATTCCAATTCAGGATCTTCCAAGTTCTGTTGTTACTCATTAAGAAACCAGGGGCAATTATAGATGTGGGGTGATGTAAATAATATAATCATCCAAAAGAGAGAACAGCAGATACATAGTCCAAAGCTCAGCCATAATAGAGTACCACAAATATGATCCATAATAAGTACCAACCATATTGCAACATCACTAACACAGAACACATAACAGGAGGTCAACAAGACCCCAGCAAAAGATATAGCTTGACACATTAGCACACTTAAGAAGAGGTTTTCTTCTTGGCTTGCTGTCCACAGGTACCAGCAGCCCCAGGCTTCTTCTTGCCACCAATCCCCAAGCTGGAAGAGGAACCACCTTTAATGCTGCCTTTTGCAGGAGCCTTAATAGCCACCTCATTGATCTTCCCTTTCTTGATTAACCTCTTCTCCAGGTCCTCATCTTTAACCTTACAGAATGAAGCAGCAAGATTTTTAACCACTTTGGTATTCAGGCAGGGAGGAGCAGCATTACAAACCAGGCAATCAACAATTTGACAATGTAAGTGACTTTTAAAACCCCCATTTAATTCAACAATCCTAGGACTTCTCCTCACCTCTGATTCCACAAGAGGTTCCTTGCCTTTTCTCTTTCTAGCAGGGGTAGAGGGAGAGCCTGAAGATTCTTTAACTTTAAGACCCAGGCAAGAAGGGGCCATCTGGGAAAAATTCTCATTAGGAATGATGAAAGATATAGAACTTTCCTCAGCAATAGGTTCTTTAATAATTTCCCATAAAGGAGAAGTAAGAAATCCTTTGACCCAATTAAATTTCTCAGGAGTAGCAAGCATGAGAGTGATGAAATTAAACCAACTTACAGGGATATCACACTTAAAAGAGCCCTTTGAAGAAGCTTCTTTCTGGATATGGGGAGCAAAAAAATTCTCCCAGAGCTCCAGTCCTTGCTGAGAGAAACCCTGTTTGGCAATATGCACATCAGGAATGGTAATGAAAGTTCTCACCATCCCAACCTGAAGGTGTGCTTCATTTGGGGAAAGAAGGTGCTGATCCTCCATCATCCAATCCTCATTCTCAGGGGCAACATCACCTGAATCCATAGGACTACCAGTCTCTTCCCCAGCAGCATCATTAGGCTCCTCCTCATCAGCCAGATAGTTTTGGAAGATATTTTGCAGGCCTTCCCCAATGCCAACCCCCTGAGGTGCAACTGCAACACCATGCTCCTCCACATCCTCAGGCTCATTAACAGATTCCTCATCATCAGACTCCCAGTCCTGAACAATGACACCAGTAACACCACTATTCACATCCTGAGGTGGAAGATGCAGATTGTCCACAGGCATGTCCTCTCCAGGAGCTATGACAGGCCCTTGAACAGGAGCAGCAGCAGCTTCCCATGGACCCCAACCTTCAGCATTCCCAGCATCAGGAGCAGGGTTCTGAACAGGACCCATCCACTGACCCCAATCACCCCCATGAGCAGGGGGGAGGGGGGGAGGTGGCACCTGAGGCCCAAAGACTGGCCCATGAGCAGGAACAGGGTGAGGGTCCACATTATCATCAGGCAGTGGGTCCTCTTCAGGTGGGCCCCCACCAAGCAAGTGACTCTGAAGAATTTCCACAGAGAAAGTCCATGACTCAGTCTCCACCAGGTCACCAATGGTAAACCGCACACTCTTAGGGATATCAGCCAAATCAGTCACACGAAGTTTAGCAACAATCCTACCCTTATGATCATTGTCCCTTTCCCACAGGAGAACCTTCCCAATGTCAGCAAAGATAGCATTCAGATCTTCCGTATGCCAGTGATCAAGAGGAGGCCCAACCAACATCACCCAGCACTCATTGTTAAACTGCATTCTACGCCAATTATCTCCCTCATTGTGTTTAACAAAAGATACATGCACATCTTGAAACGGAATCGGACTCGCCGCAATGAGTCTATCACGGTCACTGACATGGTTAAACTGCACATACGCAGACCCAAAGGGACAATCCTGTATATCTCTGAAGTGCACTCCAGCCTCATTGTTGAGGAAATCAACCAAGACACCATGAATATTTACGAACGGAACTGGACCAGGAGGGAGGGGAAAAATGTTAGCAATAGCATACTGTTCATGTGCTCGAGACCTCCGAGGCACCACCACCCTTTTAACGCGATTCCGCCCTGCCACCTGCAAAATCTGGAAGCCATTCGGCAGGAATGGCTCAGGGTCGATCGGGATATTCGCCATTGCGCTGCTCTTCGCCGGCGACGAACAGGAGGGGAATGGGGTTTCAGCGGGCGGGGGAGTTGAGGAGACAGGGGAAGAGGAAGTTGTTTTTTTCAACGAGGAAGTGAACTCGTGAAAACTGCCGTAGATGACGGGCCTGGACAGAGAAACCACCTGGGCCTTGAACCAACCCTCATATGATTTATCAGGCCAAGTACAAATAGGGAAAGAGGGAAATTTCAGAAAAGGAAGGAGCCCAGGCAAATTAAAAGCAGCGCTATTCGCGCCCCCCCCCCCGCCCTGAACGGCGTTACTTTTGACTTAAAACCCCCATCATTAAGCACCTGGGCATAGGATCTGCCTTTATGACCAGAATTGAAACCCGCATTAAAATTATGCTCAATCACAGGCGAAGGATCCTGGGGTGATGAAGGAAATTTGAGCCTTTGAAAAACCGAATTCACCCTTACCGGGAGGCTTCAAAGGGGGAGATTTTTTTGCACTTTCTTTTTTATACGTGACAACTTTCCATTCCTGAGCAGTTTCTTTGTAATATTCCTTTTCTTCATAGATCCAATTCGGACCTCCATTTCCCTAAAGATTTACATGAATCACAAAAGAGAGGCATGAAAACTTGGAGATATTGTAAATCTCAAAACCCACTGCCCGAGAAGCAACCGAGAAACGAAAAGTTCTATCTTGCAAAAGCTTCACCTGGAATTTAGAAGCATTGCCACCAAAACAGGCTTGAAGAGCAAGACTGACAGTATGAAAATCCAACTTGAAATTTGCCCTCCCAAAAGAACACACCAAATAAAAAGGCCTCTTCCTGAATCCACCAATGAAGTTAACTTGATGCCTGAATTTATCATAGATCCTCTTCTCAAAAACACGCCCGAAAGAAAAATCAAGGGCCGGACGACATGAAGCCACCTCTTTGGGAGCAACCACATTGGAACCTGAGGGAAGCTTATCCGAGAAATCCAGAGACCTGGGCGCCAAACTTTCAACCTTGGAGGAAAACTTTTTAACCAATGGGCTTGGTAAAATTTGAGAACCGACCACAACCCTCTTCACCTGTAAATCAATGGAGATACCCGCGGCCACCACCTCACCATGAACCAAATATCGAGCATCAATCACAACCTCATTATGATTGAGGAGGACAATCCGTTTAGAACTAGGGAAAAGCATGAGAAAACCCTTGGAAGGCTCAAGATCATCAGCAGGCAAGGAGTAACAAAGGGCCTGCCATTTCAAACCAGTATCTTCATCCGATCCAGAAATGGTAGGAGATCTACCGAGAAAACCAGAAGAAGGATCCAAAAAATCATTAACACGAGAAAGATGAGAGGGGAACCTCAAGACAGATCCGACAGAGATCTTCTCCCCATTTTACAAACATCGACCCTCAAGAGGAGAGCCTTTTGCATTGAGAAGAACGAGCCAAGAATCGGCCGAGACGACGAGCGATCCTTCAAGAAACTTACCACCCGTGGTCACACCAGAGTAGGTGATCTTCCAGCAACCTCCAGAGGAATCCATGCAGACCCAGCGCCGGCAAGGCGCCGGCGGGAGCCAGAGGGCGACCGCCG
The DNA here is from genome assembly GCA_910589765.1 of Avena atlantica. NCBI lineage: Eukaryota > Viridiplantae > Streptophyta > Magnoliopsida > Poales > Poaceae > Avena > Avena atlantica. The sequence goes on from OU342739.1 coordinate 423,361,286, forward strand.
CCTTAGAGGAGCCACATGCCTCGGAAAGCGTGCCTGCTCACCTTAAGCAGAAAGGTTTTAGTGATGATTGGATGATTTGGCTAAAGAGTGCTGTGACTCAGGGTACTCTCAGTGTTAAGGTCAATGGGGAAACTGGTCCTTACTTTGGCAGCTTTAAGGGGGTGAGGCAAGGGGACCCCTTTTCTCCTTTCCTGTTCAATTTGGCTGGGGAATGTTTGGCTAAGATGGTGTCTAATGCTCAGGCTGGTGGTTTGTTCACTGGTTTGGTTGGAAATTTGTTTGATAAAGGAATTGCCATTCTGCAATATGCTGATGATACCATTTTGTTTATTAAGGAGGATCCTGAGGGGGCTAGAAATTTAAAATTGCTGTTATACTTGTTTGAATCCATGTCTGGTCTCAAGATTAACTTTGAGAAGAGTGAGGTGCTGATGGTGTTAGAGGATGAGGAGAAATTGTCCAATTATGCTGAGATGTTCAACTGTCAGAAGGGTAAATGGCCTATTAAATACTTGGGTTTGCCTGTTGCTAGCAGGAGATGTTCAGTAGCTGAAATGGGCTTTGTTGGTGATAGGTTGAAGAAGAAATTGGATGGTTGGATGGGGGGGGCTTTGTCCTTGGGAGGGAGACATGTTAAAATCACTGCTTGTGTTTCTAGTGTGGCTGTTTATCCTATGACTATGTTTCTCTTACATAGATCAAATGTGGAAGAAATTGAGAAACTGACTAGAGCTTTCTTCTGGTATGGAAAAGTGGGTAAGAAGAAATATCATCTGGTGAAATGGAAATATGTGTGTAGGCCCAGGAAAAAAGGTGGTCTGGGGATTAAGAATATCAGGCTCTTTAATATTTGTTTGCTGTGTAAATGGTGGTGGCGTCTTGAATCTGAGGAAGGTCCTTGGCAAGATTTTGTGAGGAGGAAATATTTGAAAAAGGGTGGGATTAGTAATGTGAAACACAGGCAAAGTGACTCTCCATGTTGGCATGATTTGATTAAGCTTAGGGGATTCTATTTGGCTGGTAGGAGAATGAAGGTTGGTAATGGGGAATTGACTGATTTTTGGCATGATGCTTGGTGTCTGGATTCACCTTTAAAAGATAGGTTCCCTGATTTATTTGATGTTTGTCAGAACCAGAGAGTCACAGTGGCAGACATGGAAAAAAAAGTTGGGGTTTATCTTTCAGGAGATGGTTGGATATTGAAGGGTTAAATCATCAGGAACAGTTGAGAAAATTGTTATCTGGGGTGTGTCTGAATCAGGAAAGGGACAGGCCAGTGTGGATGTGGAGTAAATCTGGCAAGTTTTCTGTCAAGTCCATGTATACTCATCTGTCGAATGTGGGGGTTGATAGAAGTTTTAAACATCTGTGGAAAGCAAAAATCCCTTTGAAAATTAAGATTTGGTTGTGGCTTATTTGGCATAATGCAATTCTCACCAAAGACAATATGAGGAGAAAAGAAGTGGGTTGGAGATTTTGCCTGTCGGTTTTGTAGGAAGGATGAGAGCATTGGGCACCTGTTCTTTTCATGTGTGGCTGCTAGATATGTTTGGGGGGTGGTTGCCAGAACTGTTGGTGTTGCACATAGACCTGGTTCCTTTTCCCAATATTTTTGGTGGGCTTCTCAGTACGTGGGGGTTAGTAGGAATGTGCAGATTACGATGGTGGCGGCTATTTGCTGGGCTATGTGGAAACTTAGGAATCGAGCTTGTTTTGATAAAAAGCTCATTAATTCACCTGTTGATCTGATCTTATATGCTTGTGTTTTCATTCGTTATTGGGCAGGTTTGCATGGGGAGGATGACCGTGTGGTGTTGCAAGCTGGGGCAGACACCCTTCAGCAAAATGCGTTGGCTGATGCGGCGGCTATGGATGTGGCCCCTGTTCCTTTCTTAGGTCTGCCTGCAATCCCTGGAGATCGTGGTCGTGAGGCTCCGGAGCTGGAAAGAGGGAGGGAGAAAAGAAGGAGAACTGGGAGATAAAAGCTTTTGAGGGACTGGCAGAAATATAAAAAGCTTGGCGCTGGTGTGGCTCTCAGTACTTGTGCTCCTTTTGGGTTGTTATGTTTTGGAATAGTTTCTCACTAGCCTGCGGGCGGTGTTCTTGCGTCTCCATCTTCCCTCCTTTCTGTTTAGTTTGGTTGGTTTGTAAGGTGAACTTCTATTGCCGTTTTGACCCCCTAGGTGGGTCAGTATCATGACGTTTGTGTATGGTTGTTGTTCCGTTATCTGATGATAGTGGAACCCGATCCCTCTTTCTGGGGGATTGTATGGAAAAAAAAACTTTCCACTACTATTCCAAATGTATTGACCCACTGTGGCTGTAACTTATGATGTTGCAGGTTACTGTGATGGAGATTAGGGTTGTGAGTCTACACTCAACGTGCTTGCTTGTGGCACATGAAGATGAACACTTATAGTTATTTCCTTTATGTTATGAACTATTGTACTAGCCTTTGGCTATGGAGTTATAAAATACTATGTTATCTCTGGAATGACGATGTAATAAACAACCTTTGTATCTGTGTACTTCATCTTAAACTGTGGATGCTAGCATTTGATCCAGGGACTAGCATTGCAATCACCGAGACCTTTACCTTATAAAGGTGGGGTCTTATAGATGGTATCAGGGCACTGTGTTTCCTGTAGGATTATGACCCTAAGTTGGATTTAGACTAAGGAAACCACTAGGAAGAAAATGCAACTCTTTGAAAAATTCCACACTTGTCTTTTTCTTCTCGTAAACTCTTCTAATCTTCTTTCTCATCTCTATTTGTAGATGGCCTCCATCAACGAAGCCATCAAGAAGGGACCACTCATGACCATGACTTTAGAATGTGATACGGAGTTTCCCAAAGCACTCAAAAACCTTATGGTTATCTTGGGAATACATGGCGAGGTCATGTACAAGGGATTTCTAGTTATGGATGAAGGACAAGAATATTGGTGGGTGCAACTTCACTTGTACAAAAACAATGGAGACTACCACAAAGTGTCGGGATTCTACATGGGCACCAACTCAGAAATGTATACAGCATTCTTTGATTCTGCAAGAAATACGGCTTGGAATGCTATCAAGGAGCTTGGTGAAAGGCTCAAGTGTAGAATGCTCAACACTTGAAATGATCTTAAGAAGGAGAAGAAGTATACCCAAGACTTAGAGACCTCCATAAAACGTCTAAGAGAAGATATCATAGACTTAGCATATGAGTGAGAAGTTTAACGTACTCCGCTAGTTGGACCACCACAGTTGTCATTTTCTCGCAAAATTTGGCTAAGTTATGTTTGAACCTTAGTGCTTGTGGTAAACTTTGTATGCCATGACTTGTATGTTTTATGGATGATGTATGCTCTTTGATTTCATTTTTACTGTCTTGTTTTTCTTTTACTTGTGTTGTTCTAATATTTCTCTATCTTATACATTAGATGCCTAGCTTTGTGATCAGCACTGCCGAGGAGTTCAATGGAACTCGTTTTGGTTCATGTATCGTGTAGTTTACTAGTGTGCTCAACCTCCCACTTCCTAGTATCAAGGCACTTTAGCTCACCAAGTTCGAGAGGAAGGATCTTTGGGGCTTTAGAGTCACACAGCCTAGACGCCAGACGAAGCCACTCACGGAGGAGATTACCTTCAAGATGATGCATGATGACAAGGAGAAGGGTCTAGATGTAGTCATGCAAGAGTTACTCGGACGCCTCTGCGGACGCCACTCCACCGAGCTTAGAGGCCTCTACTTCCACCCGTTTGGGAGACGTGACAAGGAGGGACAGGCATTGGTGTATGAGGGTGCCACTAGAGATATGATAGAGCCAGTTCGTCTGTACCTCCAGGACCTTGAGGGTATTATTAGACACCTCAACACGATAGGACCAATGTCATGCTTAGCAATGACGAGCTCCAGGTTCAATTGAGGGAGAAGGACAATATCTTCATGAAGCAGGACGAGATCGTCAAGGAGATGGAGGCCAGATTCGAGAGACAGGACAAGAAGTTCAAGAATCAGGAGAAAAGAGTCCAAGACAGAAACAAGAAGATCAAGGACATGAAGGATAAAATAGAGGCCAAGGACTTCGAGCTCGAGACCCAGCAGGGAGTGATTGAGAGGCTGCGCTCATAGAAGAGAGCTCTCCGTGCGAAGGTCAAGGCCTTGACCGCTAGTGTAGAGGAGTACAAGGCCGCCATGGAGACAACATGTTTTGCTCTTGTTGATGTGGAGGTCGACATGGAGTATTGTAGACTAATCGACTATCTTTTATCTATCATACTTTGATTATTGAGTCGCAATGACCATCCAACATGTGGATGGCTTGCTATTGTGTGTTTACTTTTCCAAAACCTGTTGTTTATGTCGTTCAAACTCTATGTTATTTTGTGCTTGGTTATTTATGATTGTTGCTATGTGATGTATTATGCATGTTAAACATCTTTGGGTTATATATCATTCCTTATCCTTATTGAAACCATAGATGCCTCCCTGTCGTGCCAATCCCAACGAAAACAACAACAATAACGTCAATCCCAAGATGTAGCAGCTGATGACAACTCAATCTCAGTTGATGCATATGATGACACAGTTCATGGCAAATCAAAATCAGAATAACAACAACAAAAACAACAACAACAACAACAACAACAACAACAACAACAACAACAACAAAACAACAACAACAACAACAACAACAACAACAACAACAACAACAACAACAACAACAACAACAATTAGAACGACCCACCTGCATTTGACATGCTCACCAGGTTTCTGCGATTGAGGCCTGCAAAGTTCTCGGGAACCACGGATCCAATGGTATCCAATGACTGGTTATGTTCCGTGAACAAGGACTTAGTCACTGTGGGCTGCACTGATGAGGAAAAGGTCAGGTTTGTAGCACATCTGCTTGAAGGACCAGCAGCCACATGGTGGGACAATTTTCAGATCACCACTCCTATTGAGGATGTGACATGGGCTATCTTTGAGGATGGTTTTTGCACTGCCCACATATCATCGGGAGTGATGAATTTGAAGAAGAAAGAGTTCCACAATCTGAAACAGCGTCATCGCAGTGTGGTAGAGTACACTGAGGAGTTCAACAATCTGGCACGCTACGCGCCAGATGAGGTTGACACAGATTCCAAGAGAAGGGAGAAGTTCCTTGAGGGACTGAATGATGAGTTGAACTTGCAGCTTTCTGTTGCATATGTCCCAACTTATCAGTCACTGTGCGACAAAGCCACCATCTTGGAAAGCAAGATGAAACAGGTGGAGAGCAGAAAGAGAAAGCATAACTTTGATAAGCACAGCTCGGGATCATCTCACAAGCGCTCCCATGGTGATGATAGTGGAGGTTCTGGATCCCACAAGTATGGGAAGTATAACAACCACCACAACAACAACCGTCACCATGACAACAAGAACCACCGTAGTCATGACAATGATAGGTACAAGAACCACAAGAGTGGACATAAGAGCCACCATAGTGGAAGTGGCAATGGAAGTCAGCCTGCTAAAAGAGACATCAGTCAGGTTGAGTGCTTCAAATGCAAGAAAACTGGGCACTATGCAAATGAATGCCCAGAAAAGAAAGTTGAAGGAGTCAACAAGCCCAACCCTTTCCAGAAGGGACAAGTAAACCACATCAATATGGAAGATATCTATGAGGGATCTAATGTTGTGGCTGGTAAGTTCAAACTTAATTATTTTCCAGCACTTGTTCTTTTTTATACTGGTGCATCACATTCATTCATATCAAGAGAAGTTGCTGATAAAAATGGACTTCCAACTGAAACTATTGGGTGTCCTATAAAAGTAAGCTCTCCCGGTGGAGAGATGATAGTGAACTTTGGATGTCATGATCTAGTGATAGAATTTGGAAAGTATAAGTTTCTAGTTAGTTTGATAATCCTAGATTCCCAAGGATTGGATGTTATTCTTGGCATGGATTGGATGACTAAGTTTGAAGGAGTACTAGATTGTGCCAATCGTACTGTCTCACTTACAACCCCAGATAAGAAACGGATTAGGTTCAAGTCTAACTTTGAATCTAAAGGGAGTAAGTTAAATTCTCTTAATGGTGTTAGCATAGACAGTGTGCCAATTGTGAAGGAGTATCCGGATGTGTTTCCGGAAGAATTGCCTGGAATGCCACCGGATAGAGATGTAGAGTTTCTAATTGACTTGCTGCCAGGATCTGGACCAATAGCAAAGAGACCCTACAAGATGTCAGTTGATGAGTTGAAAGAACTCAAGAAACAACTTGGAGAATAGTTGCAGAAAGGATTTATTCAACCCAGTTCTTCGTCTTGGGGTGCACCAGTTCTGTTTGTCGAGAAGAAAGATAGAAGTCAAAGGTTGTGCATAGCCTATCGATGACTCAATGAGGTGACTATCAAGAACAAATATCCTTTGCCTAGAATCAACGATCTGTTTGATCAGCTAAAAGGAGCCCATGTGTTCTCAAAGATTGATCTCCGATCAGGCTATTTTCAGCTAAATATTAGAGAGAAAGACATACCTAAGACTGCTTTCACCACTAGGTATGGATTGTATGAGTACACCGTGGTGCCATTTGGTTTGACGAATGCACCAGCCTATTTCATGAACATGATGAACAAAGTGTTCATGGAGTTTATTGACAAGTTTGTTGTCGTATTCATCAACGACATTTTGATCTATTCCAAGAGAAAACAAGAGCATGAAGAGCATTTGCGTTTGATACTTGAGAAGCTCAGGGAGCACAAGATGTATGCCAAGTTCAGTAAGTGTGAATTCTGGTTGAATGAACTTGCATTTCTCGGACATATTGTGTCGGGAGATGGTATAGTTGTGTTATCGCCACATTTTGGCCAAAGGAGGAGTTGGGCCGTAATCAAGATGGGCTTAGAAGATACGTATATGCAACGTGTTGTTGAATCGGCCTTGTGCGTTGATTTGGGCTAAATTGCCCGTGTATCTTATATTGTAATAGGTTCCGTTTCGGTTTAGGTAAGAGATAGAGTTGTTAGAGTTATTCCAAAGATAGAAAGTCTCCGGACTATAAATATGAACCTAAGGTTATTGAGAAAAGGAGGACGATCACGTTCACGACAAACACAATCTCGGCGCATCGCCACCCCTTGTTTCTAGGGTTTTTCTCGGGTAAGTGCCATGCTGCCTTGCGATCTAGGCAGTATCTACTTATGCGTTATTTGGTGTTACTCGTACTGAAGCCTTGTTGATGGCGAGTAGCACTATTATCATAGATTTGTTTAGGCTAGCATCGGTACCTTTTTGCTATGATCGTTTAGTTATGCTACCTCTAGTTATCTCGCCGCCTTTGCACCTTTTCCCGGGTGTAAGGGTGGCATCTTGCTTGATCTTTATTTAAGTCGATTTGATCTGTTATAGTTGTGCCTTGTTCTCCAAGGTTTAGTTTGATATCCACATGATCAGGCCTTGCAAACGGGTTGAACGATCCAGTAATATGTAAGATATGGTTTGCCAATCCGAGAGGAGTTGTTCCGGGAATTGACTTTACGTTGGTTTTTAGGCCTTCTCTAGGGTTAGTTTTCTATCATCTTTTGTATCTACCAGGCTCAACTACGTGTAGGATGTTCCAATTATGTGGTGAAAACGTTAATCTGTCGTAGATCGATTTGACTTGTATTGATGAAGCAAAACCCCATGTTATCGTAGATCTAATGCAGAACCATGGGATAATCGGCTCCAGGAGCCGATTCACAGGGAAACCTGGGAGCCGGTTGCGGCTTGAATTTTACGTGTGTTTGTTTGCCATGCAGGAAACCACTCGAAGCAACCCATCACCTTCCTGACCAGGTATAGGTCAGGTGGCACGCCCTCGCATCCGCCAGGACGTGTGCCGGAGTTTTGCGGGCCGTTGCCCGAGGGACCAGGGCCCACCAGCAGTTCTGGGAGCCTCCCGGCTCTTCGTGTTGTTCGTCGCTGATCGCCGGTGGGTTTTGACAGGCAACACATTCTGGCACGCCCGGTAGGACATTCAACAACATCTGCATCAACATCCGACGCTGCGATGGAGGGCAGACCGGTCACGTACGACGATTTGCCTGAGGAGCACAAGGCAAAGTACGATGATATCAAAGCTCTCTTCGAAGCCGATCTCATCGGCTCTTTTGAGGGGACTCGTAAACATGGCATCAGGTGGAAAGGGTTCTCACCCGAAGGTGCTCTTGATGAGGTGGATCTGTCCGTTCCTTCAGAGGAGCGCACCAGAGCTCTGCGACAGGAAGTTAATTACATGGTAGCTCATTCTCTTCACCGCCATTCAGAGAGCTTAGTGAACGCTTTCGAGCGTGTCGCGGTTCGCGTAGTTCAGGAGATCATGAAACATCAGTACTCTCCGTCGGGGCCTACCCTAGGGTCTCACCAGGGAGAAAGACCGCTCCAGACCAGGCCACAACTGCCATTCACACTTGCAGCTCCGGAGCCACCAGGGGCACCGGCGTACGTCGTCTACAAGGTCGGAGGTGACCCTGGCGATTGCCAATTCCTGTGTGAACCACCTAAAGAAATCCCACATGGATATGTGTGCACCTACGTGCCGGACTGCAATAGCCTGACGCGCACGAACCAGATTGCAACCGCAGGGATCGCTGGGACAGGAGTTTCTGGAGCAGGGGCTTCGGGAGCAGGTGTTTCTGGAGCAGGGATCTCTGGGATGGACGCTGATAAACAGGCATGGCTAGCCAAGTATGCCACCGAAACAAGTCATGAGAATTTAGCCCCTGCAGCTCAAACGGTGGAGCAAATCCGTACTATCCTGAGAGACCAGTTCGGCTTCGTGCCGAAGAGAAGGACAATCGGCTATTCCAAGCCGTACCCCAACGAGTTTGATCTGATTCCGCTGCCACCCAAGTATCGGCTTCCTGAGTTCTCAAGGTTTAGCGGATCAGAAGGGTCTAGCTCGATCGAGCATGTGAGCCGATACCTGGCACAGTTAGGCATGATTTCAGCATCGGATCAGTTACGCGTAAGGTTCTTTGCGCAATCTCTGACAGGACCAGCTTTTGGGTGGTACACCTCGCTGCCACCTGATTCGATCCAGACCTAGAAGCAACTGGAAGAGCAGTTCCACATTCAGTATCATTCAGAAGCCACCGAGGCTGGCATCGCAGATCTGGCGCAGGTGCGGCAAAAGCGGGGAGAGACGGTAGCCGAGTACATCCAGCGTTTCAGGACTGTCAAGAACCGATGTTATTCGGCTCGTTTAACTGAGAAAGAATCAGTCGAGCTGGCAGTATTGGGTCTCTTAGCACCTATCAAGGATCTGGCTTTCCAAGTAGAGTACAATTCATTGGCGCACATGGCCCAGAAACTGACAATGTACGAACAGCGCCACCCTGAGTTGTACCAAGACAAGTTCAAACGTCCGATAGGCCTGGTCGATACAGAAGAAGAGGATCCTGTACAAGACCAGGAGGTGGCCGTGGCTGAATGGGCTCGGGGGGCAGATCCTGTGTCCTGCAAATGGGTAAAGCAGCAAGGGCCGGCAAAAGGGTTCGACTTCGATGTGAGCAAAGCTGAGCAGATATTCGATTTACTGCTGAAAGAAAAGCAGCTGAAGTTACCCGAAGGCCATAAAATCCCTACGGCTCAAGAGATGAACGGGAGACCATACTGCAAGTGGCATCACTCGTTCACCCACACCACCAATGATTGCAAAGAGCTACGTCGCCAGATCCAAAAGGCCATAGAACAGGGCCGTCTGATCCTTGGGCAATTCGCCATGAAAGTAGACACAAACCCATTTCCCGGCGTCAACATGGTAGAACATAGCCACTCCACGAGGCGCCAGTTGGATTTCTCGTTCGATGTCAACATGGCAGGACCTGTGTACCACCGTGACACATACAAGGAGGAAGGCGGTCGCTCTCGGGGCAGAGAAAGAGAGGAGGCTAGTCCACGTGACCGGCCCCGTTATGATGACAGGCGGTATTTAACCGAGGAGCAAGTGAGAAGCGTGCGATATCAGAAGCCACACTCCACGCATCTCCTTAACAAGTACGAGCGTCAGTATGACCGACGTCGTCGGCACGATAGGGACAATGAAGGGTATGAGCACCTCGCTAGGAAAAAGTCGAAGGAAAAAGAAGGCGCGGATAAACATTGGGATTGTCCTTTCTTCAAGTATTGCTGGGACGCGGGAATGAGCCGATTGCCCACGATCGACAACTGCCCGGAGTGTGGACAGCAGAAGGATGGCACAGGTCCAGTCTCAGTGTTCAAGCGTCTAGGACCCCTCCCACCTCAGAACAGGCAAGAGGAGTCATCTCGAGCACAAAGTCTCAAGGAGCTAAAGGGTGAAAAAGAAGAAGACAGATATCACCGGCCAAGGTGGTGTCCCGATGGGCTCAGACACACCCAAAAGCGTAGAGTTCAGCGACTGCGTAGCTTGGAGGAAGCCGAGGCGCAGTACCTCCACGCTTTAAGGAAAGCACGGCCCGATCTGGCCGTGAAATCATGCCTAAGGAAAGCACGGCCCGAGCCACGACCGACATTTATCAGCAAGAAGTTAGATCCGCATCTGCGGGGTCCGATGATAGCTTTGTTGAAAGAATATCCAGATTGCTTTGCCTGGGACTATACAGAAATGCCCGGGCTAGACAGGAGCATCATCGAGCATAGACTCCCGCTTAAAAAAGGTTTTCGGCCGTTCCAGCAGCGAGCACGACAGATGAAGGTCGAAATTTTGGAAGAAGTCAAGAAAGAGATCGAGAAAATGTTGACAGCTAAGTTGATCAGGCCATGCAGGTATGCTGAGTGGATTTCTAGTATCGTACCTGTAGAGAAAAAAGATGGCCGCTGGCGTGTTGCCATAGATTTTCGGGATCTCAATAGAGCCACTCCAAAGGATGAGTATCCGATGCCGGTAGCAGAGACATTAATCAACGTAGCTGCTGGTCATAAAGTCTTGAGCTTCATGGATGGCAATGCCGGTTACAACCAAATTTTTATGGCTCCGGAAGATATACACAAGACTGCATTCAGAGTCCCAGGCTCGGTGGGGTTGTTTGAATACGTGGTCATGACGTTTGGACTGAAGAATGCCGGCGCCACGTACCAAAGAGCCATGAATTACATTTTCCATGATCTGATCGGCAAGCTGGTGGAAATTTATATCGATGACGTAGTGGTCAAGTCTGCCTCAGTAGAAGGACACTTGGGCGATCTGCAGCGCTTCCTGGACCGCACAAGAAAATTCGGCCTACGGATGAATCCAAAGAAGTGTGCCTTCGGTGTAACGGCCGGTCAGTTCTTGGGTTTCTTGGTCCATGAACGCGGAATTGAGATCGGCCTGAAAAGTCAAGAGGCAGTGCGGACAATGAAGCCACCTACCACGAAGAAAGAACTGCAGTCTCTCATCGGCAAGATCAACTTCGTCAGAAGATTCATCTCCAATCTGTCAGGAAGAATAGAGCCGTTCATGGGACTGGTAAAAATTAAATCTGACGAGGAGTTCCACTGGGGAACAGAACAACAACGAGCCTTCGACGAAATCAAATAATATTTAACGAAGCCGCCAGTGTTGGTTCCACCCCAGCCAGATAGGCCATTCTACATTTACTTGTCAGTGGCTGACACGTCCATCGCCTCAGTGGTGGTGCAAGTTTACGATGGCCTGGAGCGAGTTGTGTTTTACATCAGCAGAAGGATGCTGGATGCAGAGACAAGGTATCCTGAGGTTGATAAGTTGTGCCTCTGCCTGTTTTTCACCTGCACCAAGCTGCGCCACATCTTGATCTCAGCAGAGATTATGATTATATGCAAATCAGATGTCATAAAGCACATGCTATCGGCTCCTATGTTGAAAGGCCGACTCGGCAAATGGATGTTTGCATTATCGGAGTTTGATATCCGGTATCAACCCACGAAAGCGGTTAAGGGTCAGGCGTTGGCCGATCTTATTGCCGAAAGAATCAACACCAATATAGCAGCACTATCTATACGAGCGTGGGCTATGTTCTTCGATGGATCGCTTTGTGATGATGGTTGCGGCATCGGCATTCTACTCGTGTCGCCCCGGGGGGCAACATATTCCTTCTCCATCAGGCTAGCTACCCCTTGCACCAACAACGTCACTGAGTATGAGGCGATACGCAAGGGGATGGAGTTGCTCATCGAAGCTAGAGCAGAAGCAGTGGAAATTTTTGGAGACTCCAAATTGGTGATTTCCCAACTCACGGAGGAATACAAGTGCGAGAGCGAGTCGCTCTTCCCATTATGGTTGCAATGCCGTGAGCTGATGGCACAGTTCCGGTACATAAACTTGCACTGGATCCCGCGATCGCAGAATATCGAGGCGAATGATCTCGCACATATGGCTTCAGGATACAAGGACGTAGCAGATGGAGCTGATGTTCAGGTACAGTTCCTGGAGGTGGACGACTGGAGAGCCGATATCTTCAATTACTTGAAGGATTCGGCTCGGGGGGCACCTAAACGGATAAGGTACAAGGCCATGAAATATGTGCTTATTGGGGACGACATGTTCTACAGGACTCTGGAAGGGTTACTGCTCAAATGTCTGGGGACAACCGAGGCCAATCGGCTCCTGCACGAGGTACACGAAGGCGCCTGTGGAACTCACCAATCGGCTCGCAAGATGAAATGGTTGATCAGGCGATCAGGGTTTTATTGGCCCACCATGCTTGAGGACTGTTTTAGGTACTACAAAGGGTGTCAAGCATGTCAGAAATTTGGAAAAATTCAGATGGTACCCGCGTCAGCAATGATCCCCATCATCAAGACTTGGCCATTCCGAGGTTGGGGCATGGATATGATTGGCAAGATCAATCCTCCGTCAAGCAAAGGCCACATGTGGATTTTGGCCATTACGGATTATTTCACTAAATGGGTGGAAGCCGTCCCTATGAAGTCAGTGAGCTCGAAGGATGTTATCGATTTTGTGAAAGAACACGTCATTCATAAATTCGGGATTCCCCAGACTATCACGACCGATGGAGGTTCGGTCTTCATTTCTCACGAGTTTAGAAAGTTCTGTGAGGACACAGGGATTAAGCTGATTCGATCATCTCCATACTATGCTCAAGCAAATGGGCAAGCTGAAGCGTCCAACCAGAGCCTTATCAAGCTGATCAAGAGGAAAGTCGATGAGCACCCTAGGCGTTGGCACGAGGTTTAGTCAGAGGCTTTATGGGCTTATCGCATGTCATGCCATGGAGCGATAAAAACCTCGCCATACCATCTAGTCTATGGACAAGAAGCCGTATTGCCCTGGGAAATTACGGCTGGATCGAGACGTGTCACTTTTCAGAACGATCTAACAACCGAAGAATATGCGGCCCTGATGAGTGACAGTGTTGAGGATCTGACTGAGCTTAGGCTATGGTCGCTTGAGAAAATCAAAGAAAACAAGGCCAAGGTAGCTCGTGCATATAATAAGAAGGTGAGACCAAAGGAGTTCCACGTTGGCGATCTCGTATGGGAAGCTGTATTACTATTAGGAACCAAGGATGCAGCATACGGTAAATGGTCTCCAAATTGGCACGGGCCATACAGGGTCGATCAGGTCTTAAGGGGGAACGCGTACATGCTGGAGGAGCTGGATGGCGTGAAATTCCCAGTGGCTGTCAACGGTCAGCATCTCAAGAAATATTTCCCAAGCATGTGGGATGATGGACAGTGAGATATGGGGGCCGATACACGAAATCGGCCAATAAAAAAAATTCCCAAGCATGTGGGATGATGGACAGTGAGATATGGGGGCCGATACATGAAATCGGCCAATGAACAAAATATACAGCCGATGCACAGCCATCAACTCTAGAGGTTCAAACTGTTACAAGCAGGTGCCAGTTTACATGAACGAGCTACTCAAGGAATGCCTCGAAGGCATGGAGGGCGTCAGCACGGACACGATCCACCTCGGCGATCTCGGCTTCGTCATCTTCGTCCTTGCCCGTCACTAGCTGCTTGTTCAGGGCACGTATTTCTGCCAGATCGGTCTTCAGTTGAGCTTTGAGGCTTTCTGCTTCGTCTTGGGAGCGGGCGATGGATGCTTCCTTGTCACGAATAAGCTGTTTAGTCGCCCGGACCTTCTCTTCAAGATCTTCCAGCTCCCCTTTTAAGGATGCGAGCTCGGAGGTACTGACAGAGGTGTCAGTTTTGGCATCCAGAGACGCCTTTTTCTCATTGAGATGCTGACATCTGTCTTCAATATTGGCCTTCAGCGGAAGTTGTGCGCGGCGCAGGTTGATCCTTTCCCGAGCTAACTTCACCCTTGACCCGTAGAAAGACAGAGTTACAACGGGCCAAAGCTTCACCTGCAATGCTACTGGGAGTTGGTCCTTGATTCCGGCAAGAACGCTCTTCACCTCCTCAGAACCCTCGATCAACTCCTCGATCGGGGAGGACAGCAAGGCTTTAAGACGCTGGAATTAAGGTAGAACAGCCCTGGCTTGTGGTTCATCGTTGGCGACAGAGGGAGTTGGTTCGATGGATTCAGGGTCGAACGTCAACAAGCCTGAAATATCACAACCCTGGCAGCCCGAAAGAGCGTCAGTGTGCGTCCAATATGGAAGGATGAGCCGAAAGAAGCTAACGTACCTCTCCTAAGACCGAGGGGATAGCAGATGACGAGGCAATCGACTTGTGTGTGGTTGATGGGGGCTTTGCCAAAGTGGTAGCTGTTTCATCTGCACCTTCGGGGATTGCTAGGTCTGGTTTGGCTAAAGGCATCGGCACGGCCCCGGCCTTCCCGCTAGAAGCATCGGTTGTCTGCATGAAAGGTGCTTAGCCGATGCGAATGGTGATGAATCGGCAGATGAAGAAACAGGTAGTAAGAGCATGAAGGGTGATGACTTGCGAAACCTCTTGGCTCGACGAAGAAGTTTGCAGTCCCTTGCGAGCCCGCTTGGGACTCACAGGTGGCTCCACCTCGAATGATGCTCGGGGGGCAGCAGGTTCAGGAACCGGCCTTTTCCTGGGAGCCGATGGTGGCACATCCGGCTGGTTTGGTGTGGCAGTCCTCTCAGAGTCTGTTGGGCTCGATTCTCCTTGATTGGGTTGTGTGTCCTCGTGGGAGGTGTCTTCGGCGGAAGCCTGCAAGAGAAGGAGAGCTAGTAAACACGAGCATGTCTGCAAGAATGAAAGAATGAGAGAGATCAACCAAGGCATGGATCAGCGTATGTCATGGGAATGGTCACGGCAGATGCTGCAATCGGCAGCGAGTAGTAGAACGAGGGGCAAGGGCGGCCAGCCATCTGCGGTGCGAGATGAGGGCAAAGACACAGGGTTTACCCAGGTTCGGCCCCCCGGAGGGTAAAGACCTACTCCTGCTAGATTGTATTAGGGAGGTGCTACAATGGGCGAGCTCGGCGGCTAGGCGGCGAGTCGCTTAGGTGTATGAGGGAACGTGTCTCTACTCACCCCATAGGGAGGTTTATATAGGCTCACCTCCCCTAGGGTTTACATATCTCAACCAATTCGGTTACAGCTTCAGTAGTCGTTTAACCTAGTCCGACTGGGCCTATCTACTCGCATGGGCCTTCAGCTTCCAGTCGCTCGGTACCTTGCTGGGCTTCAATCCACTCGCCGTTCTGCAGGCCCACTCGTCAGCCCTTGGGCCAGTCGGAAACGTCCTGCTGAGTATACCCCAGTAGGCGTATCCCCATCAGTAGTCCCCGAGGCCGCCGTCGATTGGGCGTAAGTGGCTGCTGGCAGTCGGAGTATACGGCTTCAGATTAGGCATCCATTCGAATCATCGGCGGGCTCCTGTATGAAGAAGAAAATCCGGTGAACCAAGTCGCGTCTTGGGCGAGTCGAATCGGCGGAACGCGGTCGTGGTGATTGACCTAGCGAGCCGAGTGGCTGGAGTTGGACCGTCAGGCGTGGTCAAACTAGCCGTTGGGGTAATCCAACGGTAACTTTCGGCGTAATCATCGCGCAGTAACGGCCCCCTGATTTGGCGGGTAACTCCCGCTATATAAGAGGAATGGCAGGCAATCGTAGAGCCAACTGCCCACCACTTCTTCCGAGTGCGCGCATTTTCCTTCCTTTGCTCCGCGATCCAATCGACCCGAAATCCTCCGATCTCCAACCAACCTCTCGGCTATGGCCCTTCCCACCAAACCATGGGGCAGGTCCAAGTGCACGAGGGCGCAGCTGGCCTCTTTCGAGGAGGCTGGAATCCTGCGAGCCGGCTGTTGGCGTATCCCCGCAGCCGGAGAAACGACCCCAAATCCGCGAGAGAGGGAATTCGTCTGTTTCACCAGTCATCTCGAGCGAGGGCTAGGGTTTCCCACGTCTTTGTTCTTCCGGCGTTTTTGCGCCTACTACGGGATCCAGCCTTCAGATCTGGGTCCCCACAGCATTGAGCAGCTCGCCATTTTCGTGGCGTTCTGTGAGTGCTACTTGGGCTGCCGGCCCTACTTTCCCTTGTGGCAGGATCTGTTCCATGGACGGATCAGCCGCGAGGAGGCAGGCGGCCCAATGCTAGCCGCGGGCGGCTTGACGTTCCAGCTCAAGTCCAAAGCTTCTTTCTTTGATCTGATGCTACCCGCCAAGGCAGCGAGCGACTGGAAGAAGTCATGGTTCTACGTGGCCGAGGCGACCCCGGAGGACGAGGTGGCGATCCCGCGGTACTCGGCCAATTGTTCCGAGCCGCGCCATCTCCAAGTCGGCAAGCTCCCCGACGACCAGCGGATGGTCGTTGACGAGATGCTCCAGGCCATCCGTGGTCTGAAAAAGAAGGGCCTTCAGACGATAAACTTGTACAATTGCTGGCTTGGGCGACGGCTCGTTCCACTCGCCCAACGCGACCACTACATGTATCAGTACACGGGCCGGGGAGACTCGACGAAGGCCTGCCTCGACGAGTGGAAGCTAGAGGATTATCTCCCAGCGTTGAAGAAGATCACCCAGGCGCTGTACCTGGATGCACAGGCCGGGGTCGCCCCCTACACCGCGAAGCGTCCGGCTCCAACGGTAATTTCTTTACCTTGTTCACAGTCGCAGCGTATGTAGTCGCGGTAATTCTGATTATGTTTTGTATTCATCGCAGCTATTCCAAGTGGTGGAAGGGTGGCTCCCACCTTCTGACGATGAGAGCCCGGGGCCATCCGCCCAGGAAATAGGCGAATCGCCACCCGCGAGGGGCAACGAGGAAGACGAGGACGAGTCCGAAGAGGAAATCGCCCCGCTGGTCCGAAAAACCCGCGGGCAACGTCAGCGCGAAATCGAAGCGAGCAGAAGCCTCGAGCGTCATGATGACGACGACGAGCTCCCAGAAACCACCTCACGCCGCCAGGCCACTCCTTCGAAGAAGAAGAAGAAGAAGGAAAAGGAAGCGAGGGCCCCCCCGAGGAGGAAAACGAAGCCGTCGAGGATGGCCTCGCCGCCGCACTCGAAGAGCAGCTCCGATGCTTCCAGCTCGGCCGGTGACGGCGCGCCCCCAGCGACAACCGCGCTAGACGCGCCGACTGTGGAAGTGCCGCTGGCCTCGATGCCTCCGCCATTTGCGCCAGTCTCTGGGCTAGGGAAGGCTCCGGCTGCGGCGACTTCGCCTCGCAAGGAGGTTCCGATTGTGGCAGCTTCGCCCCGCAAGGAGGCTCCGGCTGTAGCGGCTCCAATTCGCGAGGAAGCCCCCGCCGAGGGTGTCCCAGAGGCGCCAGCCGCGGCCTCAACGACGAAGAAGCCGTCCGTGTCTTGGGCACGCGACGTCCTGGGACTGGGACTCAGTCGCCAACTGGGCCCCGAACTAAAAAAACCGGCCGGCCTTCGTACAGGGCTACGTTTCATCCCAGTCGCCAAGTGAGTGCGTTCACCCTTCCCTATTTTCCATAACTATTTCGATTGTCTTTATTGATTCGATTGATGTGCAGGACCGGAGTGAAAAGGATGGGCCACCTGACCGTGGCCCAGGTACCCTCCGCCGCTAGCGAGGAGGATCCTTCCCGCAAGAGGAAAGCGGACGAGGTCGTCGCCTCAGCGGATGGCAGCAAGAAGGCCAAGGGCGACGACATCGTCACTGTCTCTGACGAAACGGCGGTCGCGTTGGCCGGACCCGCGGTGGAGGCAGCCGCGTCTACGAAGGAGGGCGTTTCCTTGCCTGGAACGGAGGAGGCGACTTCCTTTGGAGAGGGTGCCTCTATCGCTACCTTCCCCCGCTTCGTGACCAAGGCGGCCACGGCGAGCGGGGCTGCGCCCCCGAGCCTCGCTCCGGGGACTGCCGATGCTGAAGTCGACCAGCGTCGTGGGAACACGCCAGCGTTGCTCGCGTCCGTGGACGCGATACAACTCCATGGCATGCTTGGTGCAGCCATCCAGGTACATCCAGTTCCCGAGGATCAGGTCGGTGCTTTGCAGCGGCTTGATTCTTGTAATTTCTCGTCTTTTATTTTCGTATCCAGTCCCCGAGTGCGCACGCGCTAAATTTTAGCGGGTGGGCACTTAGGAATTTCTTGATCGCCAGTCCCCGAGTGCGCACTCGCTAAATTTCAGCAGGTGGGCACTTAGGAAGTTCGTTTTTACTGACTTTTTTTATGATATGCAGGGTCTGCAGCTTGAGTCAGCGGACCGATTGGCCGCGAAACAGCGTGCTGAGAAGGAGCTGGCCACCATCCAGGAGGCGAACAAAGAGCTTCAGGTTGTTGCTGCGAAGTCAGAGGAAGCTCGCCAGGAGCTTGTCCCTGCTGGTGAGTTGGTGGCGGCGCGATCTGCTCTGGGTGCTGCTGAACAGCGGGTCGCCGACCTCGAGCGCGAACTGCGGGAGGCGATAGAAGAAGCGAGCTCGGCGGACGGGCGAGCTAAGGCCGCCATTGCGGCCACGGAGGAGGATCGCAAGGTGTCGGAAGTCCTTATTGCTGGGCTTCAGGACGACCACACGTCGCTTCAGTGCTTCAACATGGGACTCGCCCGCCCGTTGCTTGGTGAGTGCATCTTCCCTTTCTGTTAGTTGTGGTTTTTGTGGTGTCCGTCGTACTCATCATTGTCTCCTTCTCGCAGGTCGCATTATTGGTAGCCAAGAAGAAGCGAGCTCGCTCGACGCGAGGCAGTGCGTAAGCATGCTCGTCGACTCGGCGACGCTATCGGCGACGTGCATCCGCGCCTACCTTCAAGAAATGTCGCCCACGGAGGTTATTCCCAGCGACCTCGTTGAGGTGTGGGAATATTTGGAGAAGGCGCCCACGGTCGTTGAGTTCATGACGCGGTCGGCGTTTCGGCGTGGAGCGTCGACAACACTGAGCCTTGGACCCGCCCACTTCCCCGAAGATTTCGACATTGACGATGTGACGAGTGGGTATCCATCGTCGACTAGCGCGGTGGATCTGTCCGAGGTTCTCAAGTTGCAGGAGCGTGCCGCCATGTACTCGGAGCGTGTCTGGGCGATGGGCGACCTCCTTCCCTACCAGGAAACGGTCGTCGCGCCGAACGACCCCGAGCCGCCGCATCGTGACTTCAAGGTCGAGCAGCCTTTTCGCGCAGCGATGGAGGGTGAACTGACGACGTATCCATCAAACCCGTACACCGCGTTCATCCGTAATCGCCGGGATGCTGGCGAGTCGTCATCGAAGCCTGCAGAGTAGGGTAGTTTGCCTTGAAGTGTTAGCAGCAGTTCTGCCACGCGGGCATATTTTGTAACATAAGACAATGCAATATGCGATTGAATGGGACGTCGTATCTATTTTGCTATTTGTTTGTGTGCTTTGGATTGATTTTGGACGAGTCCCCGAGCGCGTCCGCCCTTTTGTGGGGTTTACCTCGTATGTGATGTGTGTTGTTATCATGTGTTTTGTTGATTTGGTCGACTCGCCCGAGCTCGGAGAGCCAGTCGCAAGGCGACTCCCTTGAGTGCTCTGTACTTTACCGTTTTCCCGTACGCGAACGGGGTCGGGTGGCCGAGTCCCCGAGCGTGGTACTTGGTAGTTCTAGGCGCGACTCGCGGGTGGTTGAGGACTTAGCGCGTTGGTGTGAGCGTGTCACTCCTGCCTGGCCCGTGGGGTCAGTCGCGTGGCGAGTCCTGGGCATGCTCTCTTACTTGGCGTTTTCCCTGACCGATCGCGACGAACTGGTATTCAGTCCCCGAGCGTGGTACTTAGCCGTTCGAGTCGCTATGCCGAGGATGCGGAGGACAAAGGTCGCTGTGAGAAGCGAGGGCAGTTGTCTTGGCTCGTAAAACCAGTCGAGCTAGGCAACTCCAATGGGGCTCCGGGTTGGCGTTTTTCGTGGACGATGCAAGACCTGAAGTGATTCAGTGCTCTTACACCGCACTACTTAGCCGTGCCGATCGCTGTACCAAAGGTTGACTTCTGCATTTTAGCGTACCGCTGTTATTACGAGTGCGAGTGGCACAAGTCATGGAGAATAGGCGCAATTTGCGGTAACCGTTTCTTTTATTTCATAGCGACTGGAGAGTACATGTGTGGGGTTCTAGGAGTAGAACTTCCGGAGGAGGTTTACATTCCATGGTCGCTTGACGTCGAGCTCGCCGTCCCCGCGGACGTCGATGAGGTAGTAGGCGTCGTTGCCGAGTACGCGCCCGATTGCGAACGAGCCCTCCCACGGAGGGGAGAGCTTGTGCATGCCCTTCTTGTCCTGGATGAAGCGTAACACCAGGTCGCCTTCCTGGAAGGTGCGGGTTTTCACCCGTCGGCTGTGGTAGCGGCGGAGTCCTTGCTGGTAGATGGCGGTGCGTGACCGAGCGAGGTCGCGTGCTTCGTCGAGCTGGTCGAGCCCATCTTGGCGGGCCAGCTCGTTTGCGGCCTCCGTATAATGGACGACCCGCGGCGAGTCGTGTTCGAGGTCGGTGGGCATGACTGCTTCGGCACCGTAGACCATGAAGAAGGGAGTGAATCCCGTCGATCTGTTAACCGAGGTGCGGATTCCCCAGATGACGGAGGGCAACTCTTCGACCCAGCACCCAGCGGTGCGCTCGAGTGGTACTTGGAGTCGCGGCTTCAGGCCGTGGAGGATGCTTTGGTTGGCTCGTTCCGCCTGGCCGTTGGATTCCGGGTGGGCGACTGACGCGAGATCGAGCCGGATGTGGTGCTCTTCGCAGAATTCGGCCATTGCTCCCTTGGCGAAGTTTGTGCCGTTGTCCGTGATGATACTGTTTGGGAACCCGTAGCGATATATGAGCTCGCGTAGGAATTTAGTGGCGGTCTTCCCGTCGCATTTCCGGACTGGCTTGGCCTCCACCCACTTGGTGAATTTGTCGACGGCGACTAGCAAGTGGGTGTAGCCGGAGGGGGCTTTCTTGAAGGGGCCTACCATGTCCATGCCCCATACGGCGAATGGCCAAGTGATGGGGATCGTTTTGAGCGCCGAGCTCGGTACGCGCGTCTGATTGGCGTACTTCTGGCACCCGGCGCATCGCTGGACGATGTCGACAGCGTAGGCGTGTGCGGTGGGCCAGTAGAAGCCGTGTCGCATAGCCTTGGCGACCAGGGAGCGAGCGGCGGCGTGGTGGCCGCAGTCACCTGAGTGAATGTCGTGGAGGATTTTGCGTCCTTCAGCCGGTTGGACGCAACGTTGGAACATGCCGGTGATGCTGCGCTTGTGTAGCTCGCCGTCGATGATGGTGTAAGACTTGCATCGGCGAGCGATCATTCGAGCGTCTGTCTCGTCTGCTGGCAGGGTGCCGGCTTCCAGGTAGGCGATGTAGGGCTTGGTCCAGTCGTCTGGCTCGGTGATGAGTGCGACCAAGGCTGCCTCTGGTTGGAGTGGGACTCCGATGTCGATCTCCCGCGGGGGAGAGACTGATGGTTTGGAGATTGTGTCGAGGAACACGCCGGCGGGTGGTGCAAGTCGAGCCGACCCGATGCGAGAGAGGGCCTCGACCTCCTCGTTTTTCCGCCTGTCGATCCACTCGACAGAGTAGCCGGTGAAGTGGCCGCCCAACTTGTCCACCTCTTGGCGGTACGCCGCCATGGTAGGGGAGATGGCGTCGCAGGTGCCGGCGACTTGCCCCGCGACGAGGTCGGAATCTCCGTAGCATCGAAGGCGGTTGACGTTCATCTCCTTGGCGGCTCGCATGCCGTGGAGTAGGGCCTCGTATTCAGCATGTTGTTGGTGCAGGGCGTGAATTCGAGGAGGAGGATGTAGTGGAGCTTGTCGCCCTTTGGTGAAGTCAACACTATCCCCGATCCTGCACCGTCCGCGTTCTTGGAGCCGTCGAAGTGCAGGCTCCAGTAATGGAGGTACGGCAGCTTCTCTGGCTGCTGGGCCTCCTCCCAGTCGGCGATGAAGTCTGCCAGTGCCTGCGACTTAATCGCCCTTCGTGGCTCGTATTTAATGTTGTGGACGCCGATCTCGACGGCCCACTTGGCGACCCGTCCGGTCGCCTCGCGGTTGCGGATGATGTCTTGCAGTGGCGCTGAGGAGACGACCGTGACCGGGTGCTCCTGGAAGTAGTGCGGCAGGCGCCGCTGAGCCCTGAAGACCGCGTATACTAGCTTTTGGTACTGTGGGTACCGCTGGCGCGACTCGGTGAGGACCTCGCTGATGTAGTACACAGGCCGCTGAACCGGGCGCTCCTTTCCTTCCTCTGGTCGTTCGACGACCATCACAGCACTGACGACGCGCTCGGACGCCGCGACGTAAACCAGCATAGATTCTTTGTCGGCGGGGGCGGCGAGTAGTGGTGCGACGAGTAGCACTTTTTTGAGGTCGCGGAGCGCGTCGTCCGCCTCCTTGTCCCACTGGAAGGTGGGGTTCTTGCGCATCAGGCGGTATAGGGCATCGCCTTTTCGCCCAGGCGGGGGATGAAGCGACTGAGAGCCGCTACTCGCCCGGCCAGCTTCTGGACGTCACGCAGGCACTCGGGTTTGCCGAGCCGGGCGATCGTGTCGATCTTTGTTGGGTTCGCCTCGATCCCTCGTTTGGAGACGACGTACCCCAGTAGTTGTCCGGCGGGTACACCGAAGGTGCACTTGCCTGGGTTGAGCTTTATCTTGTACCTTCGCAGATTGGCGAAGGTTTCCGCCAGGTCGGCGAGTAGGTCGCCTTGGCGAGCGGATTTCACGACCACGTCGTCGATGTAGACGTGGATGTTGCGGCCAATTTGGCTTGCGAGGCATTCTTGCATGCACCGCTGGTAGGTTGCCCCGGCGTTCTTGAGGCCGAAGGTCATGGTGGTGTAGCAGAAGGCTCCGAATGGCGTGATGAACGCCGTCTTCTCCTCGTCTTCGACAGCCATTTTGATCTGGTTGTACCCGGAGTAGGCGTCGAGGAAACATAGCGACTCCGAACCCGCGGTTGAATCGATTATCTGATCGATCCGCGGGAGGACGAACTGCTCCTTTGGGCAGGCGCTGTTCAGGTTTGTGTAGTCGATACACATTCTCCAGGTCCCGTTTTTCTTCTCGACCAGGACTGGGTTTGCCAGCCACTTGGAGTATTTGATTGGCCGGATGAAGCCGGCAGCGAGTAAACGCTGCACTTCCTCGGCGATTGCTCGACGGCGTTCTTCATTGAAGGGCCGTAGCGACTGCTTGACAGGTCGCACTTTGGGTTCGGCGTTTAGTTTGTGCTCAGCGAGCTCCCTAGGGACACCGGGCATGTCAGAGGGTTTCCATGCGAAGATGTCCCTGTTCTCACGGAGGAACTCGATGAGCGCGCCTTCCTATGCTGGGCTCATGCCTGTCCCGATCGTCACCGTCTGGCTGGAGTCGCCTGGGACCAGCTCGACGGTGCGAGTGTGCGTCGTGGCCTCAAAGGTTGAGGTGTTTGCGCCCTCTGAGTTGGGCTTCTTGAGTATTGTGGGTTCGTCATTGTTGACCCCGCTCGCGTATTTGGCGAGCTCGTCGGCGTGATTAGTCTCTGCCGCGATGACGGCGTCGGCGAGTTTGGCTCCTTTGGCCTCGCACTCGGCGGCCATGTCGGGGTCGCCGTTGATGGTGATGACGCCGCACGGCCCGGGGAGCTTCATCGCGTTGTACGCGTAGTGGGGCGCTGCCATGAATTTAGCGAACGCCTGGCGCCCCAGGATGCAGTGGTAAGGGTTGTCGAAGGGCACCAGCTCGAAGACGATCCGCTCGGTGCGGAAGTTTGCCGGAGTACCGAAAGTGACTGGCAGCGTGACTTTGCCGATCGGATACGCCTTCCGACCGGGGACGATGCCATGGAACGTGGTGTGGGTTGTCTCGATCATCGACTGCGGGAGCCGCAACCGCCTGAAGGTGTCGAGGTAGAGGATGTTGATGGAGCTGCCGCCGTCCATCAGTGTTTTGGGGAGCCAGTAGTCGCCAACCTTGGGCTTGACCACCAAGGCGACTCGTCCTGGGTACTCGATGCGTGGCGAGTGGTCTTGCCGGCTCCAGGTGATGGGCTGTTCCGACCAGTTCAGGAACTGGGGGACGTCTGTTTGGGCCACCGCATTGACGGCGACGGCGCGGGCGATGACCTTCTTCTCGCGCTTCGTGTTGAAGCCTGTGAAGGTGTGGAGCGAGCCGGCTACTTTGCCGAATTTTCCGCCATTTGGCGGGTCGTTGTCGGTGTCCTCCCGTGCTTGCCGTGCCTTCTCGATTTCCCTGAGGGTGTGGCAGTCGGCGGTGGTGTGCGTTACGGGCTTCCCTTCCCTGCTATGGAACGCACATGGTTGGTTAAGGAGGGCCGCGGGATCGAACCTTGGCTTGTTCTTGTAATTGCCGCCATCGCGCCGTTGCCCTCCGTCACGGCGGTAGCTCTTGGGCTCGCGCTGTGCGTGCCCAGCGTTGGCGACGAAGTCGACTCGCCCGTCGTTGCGGCGCTTGCCAGTGAGGCGGGTGCCGCTGTAGCGTAGGTCGGTTCGGCGTCCGCTGTCGTTGCCGCCCGTGCGGCGTTGCCCTCCTGACTCGTCGTCAGTTTCCTAGTTTGGATCTTCCTCGGCGTACCGTTTGGCGATCTCGAGGAGGTCGGGGATGTTGTCTAGTGTGCGGGAGTGTCGCTTGAGCTTGGCGACTAGAGGCTCGTAGCGGCACGAGGTCTTGAAGCAATGGATCGCGGTGTCCGGGTGGATGCCGACCGCGTTGTACCAAAGCTCTTGCCACCGTTGGACCCAGTTGCGGGTCGACTCATGGGGTCCCTGGACGCATCGTTCCAGGTCCTCAATGGTGGTGGCGCGGGTGTAGGAGCACTCGAAGTGCATGACGAAGGCGTCGCGCATTTCCTCCCAGGAGTCGATACTGTCCTGGGGGAGAGTGTTGATCCACTGCCTGCACATCCCCTCCATCATCAGTGGGAGGTAACGGGCGGCGAGTAGGTCAGTGTGACCCGCGATCCCCATTGCCATGAGGTATGTGTCGAGCCAGACTGCGGGGTCGTACGAGGAGTCGTATTTTTCTATCTCCTTTGGCGCCTTGAAGTTTGGCGGGTACTTCTCGCCTCGGATCATTGGTCCGAAGCACTTAGGCCCAAGTCGACTGAGCGACCCCATAGGCTCGCCATCGCGGCGATTAGTTAGGGTGTGCCGCAAGTCGTCGGGCTGGCGTGCGCGCCAGCTTTGGTTGTTGATGATGTGGGTGCGGGCGTCGATGGGTTGTCCGTTAGCGGCGACGAAGTTGGTCGCCGGCCTGGGATCGTTGGTGGAGAGTGCCGCGTTCGCGGGTCGGTGTTGGAGCTGCAGTGGCTCTGGTGGCGGGCAATTGAGGGTGTTTGCCGCCGCTGGGCGGCCGCTGGAGGCCGCTCTGCTTCCCGAGGAACGCGAGTATACTCGACCTTGCGAGTCGGCGCCCGCTTTTTGCTGCTCCACGGCCTTCGCAAGCAGGGCCTTGACGTACTGGATCTGTCAGGCGCCGTTGCCAGTGGCCGTGATGCTATCGGCTGCTGCTCGGCCTGCCACGAGGTTGTCCATCGGGGTGGAGAACAGTGGGAGGCCGTTTGCGTCTCGCTCCCGTGAGGAGACAACTATCCGCGGCTGGTCCCTGGGAGGGGTGCGGTTGGGTGGTGGTGGGGCACCCATCGCCGTCGATCCTGGCAGGGGCCGGGTGCTTCCTCCTGGTGGCTCGTTCTCGCAGATCGCGCGCTCGGCTATGCGGGCCGGGTCGTTTTCGTCGTCGAAGTTCAGGGCACGCCCTTGAACGGTGGGGTTCAAACGTGACCTGATCCGCTGCTGGTGGTAGCGTGACAGCTCCTGCGTCTTCACCTGCTCGAGGCGAAATTTTTCGCGCTCGGCCTGCTCCTTGCGTACCGCCTCCGCCAGTTTCAAGCGGAGTTCCTCGACCTCCGTTGCCGTGGCGTTAGGAGGGATTGGGGTGGAGAAAGGATCCTCCGGAGGATCGGTGCCGGTGGCCATGTAAGCCGCGGCGTGGCGACTGGCTCCATCGCGGAGGTCGACGGAGTTCTCCGACCCGGAGTCGAATTCGAAGATCCCGAGGATGGAGGGGTCCTCGAAGTCTCCCGCGTTGGAGACCTGGGCGATGGAGCCCGCGGATGAGGCCGCGGTGATGGATCCGGCGAGTGACGCCGGGGTCGCCGAGTCGGCGTCGTCGGTGAGGGCCGCATCTTCTGCGGCCGTTGAATTCCCGGCCACGTTGCTGTGGGCCGAGTTGTACTCGGAGGCAAGGCGGTGGATCGTGCGGACCTGTCTCTCGGAGATCTGATCGCGTGGCGGCGACTCGCGGATACGAGCCGAGTCCTCCGAGACGATGACGTCGGTGAGGCCGACGAAGAGGCTGATCATGCCGATTGGCAGGATCACGCTGTGCGTGACGGGTCGCGCCGCCGGGACGTAGCTGCTCGGCAAGATCTGGAGCATCTCGCCGATCGCTATCATGCGGCCGGTGGCGACCGTCTCGTTGATGGGCAGATTGGATCTCGCCGCAGAACACCGGCCAGACCGGCCAGGCCCCACGGTGGGCGCCACTGTCGTGGGAATGGTCACGGCAGACGCTGCAATCGGCAGCGAGTAGTAGAACGAGGGGCAAGGGCGGCCAGCCATCTGCGGTGCGAGATGAGGGCAAAGACACAGGGTTTACCCAGGTTCGGCCCCCCGGAGGGTAAAGACCTACTCCTACTAGATTGTATTAGGGAGGTGCTACAATGGGCGAGCTCGAGTCGCTTAGGTGTATGAGGGAACGTGTCTCTACTCACCCCATAGGGAGGTTTATATAGGCTCACCTCCCCTAGGGTTTACATATCTCAACCAATTCGGTTACAGCTTCAGTAGTCGTTTAACCTAGTCCGACTGGGCCTATCTACTCGCCTGGGCCTTCAGCTTCCAGTCGCTCGGTACCTTGCTGGGCTTCAATCCACTCGCCGTTCTGCAGGCCCACTCGTCAGCCCTCGGGCCAGTCGGAAACGTCCTGCTGAGTATACCCAAGTAGGCGTATCCCCATCAGCGTACATGCGAACTTCCTGGAGAAGGGCTCCGGCGCCTCAAAGTCTTCCTGGCAGCTACCTTCTTCACCACCGTTCTTGTTTTAGTTGGAACTCGAGGGGCCGCTGACCTTGAAGTTACTTGCTTCTTAGAAGTCGATTGTGGTGATATCGGCTGGTTCTGCATCACGACCTTTTTCAAAGGTGGCGAGTTTTTGCAGAAAAGGACCACTGGAGCTGGTGGGAAGAATTCGAAGGGGGAGCCATCATCGTGTGTGGGTTCAGGACCATCTTGTTGCTGTAAGGAGACAGAGCGGGTTATTAGAAGAGTCATTTATGAGCTGCATCAAGAAAATTTGCAAGTAATAGTACCTGTTCTACGGGGATATCATATTCAGCATCGAGCTGTTTCAGCAACGGTCCCAGAGCTCTCCTGAAGACATGAGTCTTCCACATCGACCACCAGTTTTCAAAGCCATCGGTTGATGAAGCGAAGGTGAGGTCGTTAGGAATTGGGATGGTCAGAGCATCGAAGAAGGAATAACACCTTTGACTGGTGAGAGGATCGGGCAGGTCGGCTCTGCTCTCTGTAAGATGGTGGAGAAAGAAATGGGGAGGTACTTGTCCAAGGCCAAATTGCCGAGCCACCACGATCGGCTGGTAGAATTCATACCCAGGCTTGATTATTCTGTTGGATGTACTCATGCCAACTGGAAGGAAACAGGGACGGATCACAGTGGAAAAGAGCTGCCGAGTGCTGGTGTCATCGACAAAGTTGTCTAGCCTGAAGGAGATTGGATTTTCAAAATTTTCCGATTCTTCCATGTAAGGAAAGAAGTTAGGATTGTCCAGGCCTTAAAAGAAAGTGCTGAACCACTTGGATGCTTCCTGAGGGATCAGTTTACTACCTGGCAGTCTATACAAAGCTTGGCCGTAGCTGGTGCATCAGATCTGCTTCCCTTTGACATCTAGAAAGGTGCAACTCGCCAAAAGGGGGAAGTTTGGGATGTGGTTTTGAAAATACAGCTGAGCCCATAGCTGGATGAACCACCAAGGACCTCCTGTTTTGACTGCTATGCCAGAGAGTAGTTTGACAGACATCAACTGGAGATATCGATAGACCTCTCCAAGGAACAGTTTGCCGATGCCAAGTTGAGTGCCTTTGGCAAGCTCGTAGGCTAAGGAGAGATAATTTTTGGTTGGAGCAAGGGAAGGGCCACATAATATGAAATGTTCCAGCCAGAAGTTGAGAAAAGCTGTGTGTTCTTTCTCTGTGACAGGGCCTTTAGTTTTCATATGGCGTTGGAGGTAGGCACCCCAGTTCGTGCAGTCTGTTTTGGACGACAGCTTGTAAGGGACCTTGGTCAGTTTAAAAGCAGAGGGGCTGAGTGATGTAACATCCAGACCAGTGATCATCACCACGTCTAACAGAGTTGGTGTCATGGGGCCATGGCCGAACATAAAGCAGTTTAGAGCATCGGACCAGAAATAGCCGATGGTTTTTAGAAGATTTTCGTGTTTTTCAAGGGGATACAATGACAAATACAAGGCATCGGCTATTCCCGTGGTTTCCCATTGGATTTGGTAAGCTCTAGCTACCCTGCTGAACCAAGAGACCCAATGTTCAGGGGGATTAGGCCAGGATCGCAAGCAGTCGGCCCAAGAGTTCAAATCTAGGTCTTGGCTTACGAAGGGGATTCTGTTTGCTTCGCAAGAGATCAGGTGGGCAGGACTAGATTCTGTACGGGGGCCAAGACAGAGAGAATTTGGGAGAGAAGGATGCGGCAGCAGAATGTCTGAAACCTAAAATTTTTTAATGGTGGAATAAGGCATTAATTCAGGTGTTTGCCATTAATTCTAGCATCGTATTCAGACTGCGAGGAGTAGGCGTACCTTCAGACCAGAGACCGCTGGGTTGGTGTTGGACGATTCAGCCATCTAGTTTGCCGGCGGAGATGGATCTGTGCAATTGGGGATCGAGGGTTCTTGGCGCTGTGAGCTCGATCTGGTCGGTGAGCAATTGGAGATCTAGGTCGCTCCTTTTTGAAGAGGGTCGCAGGCTACCGTTTGAAACTGGGAAGTGGCCGCTCAGATTTGTCTAAGTAGGCGACCAAATTTGACCTTGTCAACGTTTTTGGGAAAGCCGATGTTTTACCATCGGCTCTTTGGGCTGTGACTTGGTTGACTGTATGAGCATAGCATGGTGAAAGCCGATACATTACTGTCGGCTTCTGGAACATCGACCTATTTTGACTATCGACAAAATTGAGTTGGAAAAGCAATCTTCGAGTTGACAAAAGCGATCTTTGTTCATTCAAAAGACGATTGTTTACAATGGGGCTGATTGCTTACAAAAGGAAATCTACTGCTAGTACTACTACTACTAGTTCCTAATCTAGAGGTCGGTGTCGTCGCCGCTGTCTTCGTCATCGGCTTGTTCGATGTCATCAGCGCTGCTGCCGGCGTCGTCTTCGCTGCTGCTGATGAAGATGCCAGCGGGGGCCTCCTCGTCCTCGTCGTCGTCTTCGGTGTCCTCGCTGGACCCGGCGCGGAAGCGCTTCACCGGCAGGTACTCGTCGGAGGAGGTGTCCTCCTCCGCTTCCTCCAACTCGTCGGAGGATTCGACGCCATCCCAGGACCAGGCGTCGTCGGTGCTCTCCGCCACCAGTTCCCCGTCGACAAGGAACTGCAGGCCCTCCTCGCCGTCGGTCAAGGACTCGTCGTCCTCCGACCAGGCGGCGAAGTTCCTATCCCTCTCGTCCCACCATTGTGGGGCGAGAGTCTCATACGCCGCCGTTGGCGGGTGCTCCGGCGTCGGCTCCCGGTCGCTAATGGTGTTGGAAGATTGGGAGGAAAGGGCGGAAGAAGAGGAGGCCATGGCGGAGGAAGAGGGTTTTTTCCGGCGGAGGAAGAGGGTTTTTTGGCTGCTGGAGGAAGATGGGGCTGCAAACTGCTCAGATGAATTTAAATAAGGGGAATAGTGGGAGGTGGTTCAATGCTATAGCGGTTTCCCAGAATGTGCTGCCGAAATTGTCAAATCATGCACTGCGGAGAAGTGGAGAAGACAGGGCATCATGATGAGGGGGTGGCGTGGCGATTCTGTTCTGCAACGCATTCTGGCAACGCGTAACCCGATACAGAAAAAAAAGAGGAGGAAAAAAACAGAGTGGTTTTGGAATTATTATTGCCAAAACCAGGGGGGCATGTGTTATCGCCACATTTTGGCCAAAGGAGGAGTTGGGCCGTAATCAAGATGGGCTTAGAAGATACGTATATGCAACGTGTTGTTGAATCGGCCTTGTGCGTTGATTTGGGCTAAATTACCCGTGTATCTTATATTGTAATAGGTTCTGTTTCGGTTTAGGTAAGAGATAGAGTTGTTAGAGTTATTCCAAAGATAGAAAGTCTCCGGACTATAAATATGTACCTAAGGTTATTGAGAAAAGGAGGACGATCACGTTCACGACAAACACAATCTCGGCGCATCGCCACCCCTTGTTTCTAGGGTTTTTCTCGGGTAAGTGCCATGCTGCCTAGATCGCATCTTGCGATCTAGGCAGTATCTACTTATGCGTTATTTGGTGTTACTCGTACTGAAGCCTTGTTGATGGCGAGTAGAACTATTATCATAGATTTGTTTAGGCTAGCATCGGTACCTTTTTGCTATGATCGTTTAGTTATGCTACCTCTAGTTATCTCGCCGCCTTTGCACCTTTTCCCGGGTGTAAGGGTGGCATCTTGCTTGATCTTTATTTAAGTCGATTTGATCTGTTATAGTTGTGCCTTGTTCTCCAAGGTTTAGTTTGATATCCACATGATCAGGCCTTGCAAACGGGTTGAACGATCCAGTAATATGTAAGATATGGTTTGCCAATCCGAGAGGAGTTGTTCCGGGAATTGACTTTACGTTGGTTTTTAGGCCTTCTCTAGGGTTAGTTTTCTATCATCTTTTGTATCTACCAGGCTCAACTACGTGTAGGATGTTCCAATTATGTGGTGAAAACGTTAAACTGTCGTAGATCGATTTGACTTGTATTGATGAAGCAAAACCCCATGTTATCGTAGATCTAATGCAGAACCATGGGATAATCGCCTCCAGGAGCCGATTCACAGGGAAACCTGGGAGCCGGATGCGGCTTGAATTTTACGTGTGTTTGTTTGCCATGCAGGAAACCACTCGAAGCAACCCATCACCTTCCTGACCAGGTATAGGTCAGGTGGCACGCACTCGCATCCGCCAGGACGTGTGCCGGAGTTTTGCGGGCCGTTGCCCGAGGGACCAGGGCCCACCAGCAGTTCTGGGAGCCTCCCGGCTCTTCGTGTTGTTCGTCGCTGCTCGCCGGTGGGTTTTGACAGGCAACAAGTTGTCAATCCCGCAAAGGTGTCAGTTGTAACTGAGTGGGAATCTCCCAAGTAAGTGAAAGAAGTTCGTAGTTTCCTTGGGTTGGCAGGGTACTATAGAATATTCATTGAGAATTTCTCAAAGGTAGCTAAGCCAATGACTGAATTACTCAAAAAAGAAATGAAGTTTGATTGGACTGAAGGATGTGAAGTCTGTTTCCAAGAATTGAAGAAGAGACTAGTGTCAGCACTAGTCTTATGTCTGCCAGATTTGGAGAAGGATTTCCAAGTTTATTGTGATGCATCTCACCAAGGACTAGGTGGAGTTTTGATGCAAGAAGGGAAAGTTGTGGTTTATGCCTCGAGACAACTCAAAACTCATGAAGTAAATTATCCTACTCATGATTTAGAGTTAGCCTCTGTTGTCCATGCACTCAAGACATGGAGACATTATCTTTTGGGAAAACATTGTGAGGTGTTCATGGATCACACAAGTTTGAAGTATATCTTCACTCATAAGGAGATCAATATGATACAAACAAGATAGCTAGAGCTCATCAAAGACTATGACTTGAGTTTGCAATACCATCCAGGTAAAGCAAATGTTGTAGAAGATGCTTTAAGCCGTAAGGTTTATGTGAATGGCCTTACTAAGGGAGAGTTGCCGGATAATCTGTGTGCCCAATTCAAAGATCTCAGATTGGAGATAGTCCTTGAAGGACATCTCATGTCATTGGATGTTCAATCCACATTGTTGGACAAGATCAAGGAATCCCAAAATATGGACAAGGAAATTGAAGAGATCAAAAGTAAAATTAATAAGGGGAAAGCTAAAGGATTCCATGAAGACGAACATGGTACTTTATGGTATGAGAAAACGTATCTGCATTCCGCAAGATCTGGAGCTTCAGAAACTGATTCTGCAAGAAGCACACAACTCACCATATTCCATTCATCCAGGTAACACTAAAATGTACATGGATGTGAAAGAAAGATTCTGGTACAATAATCTCAAGAAGGACATCACAGAACATATTGCTTTGTGTGATGTGTGTAGTCGAGTAAAAGCGGAACATCAGAAACCGGTAGGATTTCTGCAACCACTACCTATTCCTGATTGGAAGTGGGATAAGATTGGCATGGATTTTATCACCTGATTGCCAAGGACAAGATCTGGATATGATTCCATATGGATTGTTGTAGATCGCCTCACTAAAGTGGCTCATTTCATACCTGTGAAGACAACCTATACAAGTGCCAAGTTAGCCAAAATCTATATGAACAGGATTGTATGCCTGCATGGAGTACCTAAGAGTATTGTGTCTGATAGAGGAACTCAATTCACTTCGCATTTTTGGCGACAACTGCATGAGTCATTGGGAACAAGATTAGAGTTCAGCACAACTTTTCACCCCCAGACTAATGGACAGACAGAAAGGACCAATAAGATTTGGAAGGATATGTTGAGGGCATGTGCCCTAGACTATGGTGCTAGTTGGGATGAAAGTCTGCCTTACGCAGAATTCTCTTACAATAACAGCTATCAAGCCAGCATTGATATGGCACCGTTTGAATTTCTCTATGGAAGGAAATGTACTACGCCATTGCTATGGAGTGGTGTTGGTGAAAGAAATTTGTTCGGACCAGAACTGATCAAGGAAGCTAAAGAGAAAGCTAAATTGGTAAAGGACAGATTAAAGATAACATAGTCCCGACAAAAGAGCTACGTAGATCCAAAGCGTAGAGAAGTCACCTATGAGGTAGGTGATAGAGCTTATCTTAGAGTCTCACCACTTCGTGGCGTGAAGAGATTTGGAGTCAAAGGAAAGTTGGCACCAAGGTACGTTGGACCATTCAAGATTTTGAGTCGCAAAGCTGAAGTGGCTTACAAGATTGAATTGCCTGAATCACTGTCAGCAGTTCAAAATGTGTTTCATGTGAGTCAATTGAAGAAATGCCATCCGGACATGGAAGAAACTTCTTTGAAAGATACTATACCTTTGGAAGAGGTTTAGCTGGAGAGTGATCTCACCTATGAGGAGAAACCTATCAAAATCCTAGAGACTACGGAAAGAGGTACCTGTACCAAGACTATCAAATTCTGCAAAGTTTAGTGGAACCACCATTCCGAAGAAGAAGCAACTTGGGAAAGAGAATATGACCTTCGGAAAGATCACCCTCACCTATTTGCTAGCCAATCTGAATCTCGAGGGCGAGATTCATCTTAGGGGGATTAGATTTGTAACATCCCAAAATTCATGAATTACAAAAGCATGCATTACATTCATATTGTCATATCATATTTGTCTTGCACAAAAGTTTCAAACCAAAAATCCAAATAAAACCATTAATATGCCCATTTTATTAAATCATATGTGGCATGGTTTTATTTTATTTTCAAAGGGCCAAAGTGTTTTTGAGTGGACAAGTGTGTTTGTCACACTTTAGAGTACAAAGTTCATTGTATAAAAATCTAGAGAAAAATTGAAATCAAACTTGTTTGAATTAGGGTTTGAAAATCATTCCTGAAAAATCAAATAGAAAAATAAAAGAAGAATAGAAAAAAATAAAACAACTCGCTACCTATTCGGCCCAGAGCCAGAAACGGCCCAGCAGCCCACCCGGGCCATTCGCCCCCCATCTCTCTCACGTGCACTAGCTCTACCCCGCTGACACTGTCAGTGGCCCCGCGCCAGCTCAACTCCTTCCCCCAAACCTCGCGCGCATACCCCGTCGCCACCGTCGTTTCCCCCATCACTATCGCGTTGATTTCGGGCGTAATTGGCATTGATGCTCTACGTAAATCTCTCGCCCCCGCTAGCTACTTAATCTCCACACCGCCGCGGTAATTTCCCCCCAAACAATCACACTCAATCGCCGCCAGGATGCTCGCAATTCGACCTACACCGCCGCTGCCTGACGAACTACAACGAGGTATTCTGGCGAGCCTCGAGTGCCCCCTTGCCCCTCGTTCATACGGTGTTGCTCCTCTGCCCCTTGCGCATCTTCTCACACCACTGGTTCGTCATGTACTGTCCTAGGACGTCGGCTTCGTCAAACACCGTAAGCACCCGATGCAACCCTCGTATCTAGCGAGAAATTCTGGTAAGTTGCGACTAGCCCTTGATCTCTGAACCAAACTAAATCTATGATGTCTTATCTTAGACGTTGGTTAGCAGCCTCTAACTCCTGGGTACGCTACTTTTCTTCTCTAAGGTCATTTTGGGTGTTGAGCATTCTGCACTTGAGTCTATCACCAAGTTCCTTGATGGCATTCCAAGCTGCATTTCTTGCAGAGTCAAAGAATGTTGTGTGCATTTCTGAGTTGGTGACCATGCAGAAAACTGACTCCTTGTGGTTGTCTTCCTTGTTTTTGTACAAGTGAAGTTGCACCCACCAATACTCTTCTCATTCATCCATCACAGGGAATCCTTTGTACACAGCTGCACCATGTATCCCCATGTAACCATAAGGTTCTTGAGGGCCTTGGGAAATTCAGTCTCACACTCCAAAGTCATGGTCATGAGTGGTCCCTTCCTCATGGCTTCGTTGATGGAGTTCATCTACAAATAGAGATGAGAAACAAGATTAGAAAAGTTTACGAGAATAAAAAGACAAGTGTGGAAATCTTTCAAAATGTTGAAATTTTTTCCTTAGTGGTTTCTAATCCAATCCTAGGGTCATAATCCTATAGGCAACACAGTGCTCTGATACCATCTGTAAGACCCCA
Source organism: Avena atlantica (assembly GCA_910589765.1). Classification (NCBI taxonomy): domain Eukaryota; kingdom Viridiplantae; phylum Streptophyta; class Magnoliopsida; order Poales; family Poaceae; genus Avena; species Avena atlantica. Next base: position 423,396,622 of record OU342739.1, read on the forward strand.
CATTTATAAAGGTAAAGGTCCTTGTGATTGAAATGCTAGTCCCTGGATCAATTGCTAGCATCCACAGTTTAAGATGAAGTACACAGAAACAAAGGTCATTATTACACCAGAGATAACATAGTCTTATACAACTCCATAGCCATAGGCAAGAATGTTGAGTGTAGACTCATAACCCTAATCCTCATCAGAATAACCCGCAACATCACAAGTTACATCCACAATGGGTCAATACATTGGAATAGTATTGGCCAGTGATACTTTAGTAGAATAACAGTATCTAGCTTCTACATGAATTTGGCTAAGTGTAGCTTAGGCTTGCTTTGCTCACAATAGGTTTTACCTATCAGTTGAAAACACTAAGTTTTTGTTTGACAAAAACTCCCAAGGAACCACCAATAGAAATTGGTGAACCTTCACCCTTGTTCAACCACAAGTTTTAACTTATAAAATTGGGATGAGGAGATTCTTGATAGCTTCCATGTCTTGATGCTCAAATTGTCCATTACTGGGGACATGGCTAAGTACTTAGTTTCTTCCTTCCGTAGAGGTGGTGCACTTTCCCCACAAGACTTGATTTTCACCAAGACAGGACCTTTCATAAGCCTTCCCTTAGACCAAAATGGACCCGCTCCAAACCTATTATCCCCTACCACCAACTATCCATTTGGCTAAGTTATTGCAACCTATATGATCCAGGCAGAGCCCATAATGCCATGTGGCTGCACTAGAAGCTTCTTAACATTTGGCATCTCAAATCCATTTGTTCCTGGGTGGCATTCCACAAGTGTAATACACAAGGTAAACCGTAGAAATGGGCCTTGTGTAACCACTCAACACAAACCAATCCACCATTCCACCTAGGTGTTTCATTCACTTAGTTGTTTTATTAAGCAAAACATAAGTCAAAGACTTAGAAATATTTTCCATAGCATGTATATGTAATACACCCTTGGTTTCTACTAGCTAGGCTAAGCATGGCAATAGCAAGTATCTTAACTTAGAGAAAATTGTAACAATTCTACAACTACTAGGATTTCCCAAGCATAGCATATAGATACTTAGCAAAAATTATCATGCAAGCCCTATACAAAATATTTCTAATGCATAGTCAAAATATTGGGACAAAATTATGAAGCACCACTTGCCTTGGTAGTTGGGGGAGTAATAACAATCCTCACAGTCACAATAACCACTAGCACCAAAATCTACACATAAAATTATAGCACCAATTTCACATATCAAAACAAACAAGAAAAAATACATGAATGCATGCAAATGCCATGTGATGATTTTTCTAAACCAAAAAAGACAATTAAAACATTACTGGTCAATAAACTAAACATTTATACATCAAATAAACTTTATTTGGACTTTAAAACATTTTCCAATTAATTTTTATACACAAAATAAGCCTACAAATGTCTCTGCAAAAACAACTGAGTTTACAGAAACAATTCATTAAACAAAGTGCATGGTTGGAAAGTACCCTTTATGCTGATTCAAATGATATAAAATTTGGAAAATTTGGACGTGTGGATCAAAAGTTATGAATTTTGCAAGTTTGAACATCCAATAGTTTCAATTCTGTTTTTAAAACAAATTCTGAGCCACGTGTCTTAACCTAACTGGCTGATACCGTTTCGCGCGGATTGAGCTCTGTGGAGCGTTGGATTTAAAGTGGATTGAGCGGCATAGATGAGCGTACCGGTTCTATTTAAGTGAATCTATCCTACTCGTTGGATCCAGATCTAACGGCGCACAAGCGTTTGGCCAAAGATGGGCCGCGCGTGACGGTGGCTAGCGGCGGCACGGTCAGACGTGGATGGTTCCGATGATACAGGAAGCGCGGAAGAGGGTGGAATAGCTCACTAAGTTCGTCGTTCGCTACTGATGCTCAAAGTGTGCTTGGTTGGCGAAGGGGCGCTCAAGGTCGACGGGGATTGCTCGCCGTAGATGCTAGTGACGACGAGCGGGCTCGGACATCGATGTTGGTGGACCTATGGTGCGTTCTAAGGCAAAATAGTGATGTTGTTAGATGCGCACGAGTCTGGCGAGTGTGTGAGCATGAACCAGAGAGGGAAGGGAAGGTTGGATTTACCGTGCGAGCTCGTCGGAGTTGATGGCTTCGTCAGGCACGTGCAGTCGTCGACGTTGGCGAGGTTCTGGGTGGTCCTAGCACACACCAGTGGTGTTAAAAGATGCGCAAGGTTGCAGTGATCATAATGGAAAGACTAGGAGGCAACGGGCAGGGGCCGCCGGAGATGCTCGGTACTACGGCGGCGCAAGCTCGATTGTGGGCAGCCTAGCGGCGTTCTGTGGTTGGTGAGTGAGGGGAAAGGATCGGAGTGGGGAGGGGTTTAAGTAGCCGAGCGAGGAGGAGGAATTACACCCGCAATAACGCGTAATCAAGCGCGAGATAGTCGGGAAGAAATGGCCGCGGCGGAGCTGGTCGCGGGCAAGATTTGGGGACGAAGAGATGACGTGGCTGCGGGGCCAGTGGTCAGCGAGCGGGTGAGCGCGGGCGAGGTGAGAAATAGAGGGAGAGGGAAAAACCCCGGGTGGGCTGCATCTGTTTCTGGGCCGAATATGTGGCGCCGGCCCTTTTCCTTTTCTTTTCCCTTTTTATTTTTCTGTTTGATTTTCCAGGAATCCTTTTTAAATGATTTTAAAAGAGTTTGAATTCAAACACTTTATGATTTTTGTAAAGTGAAACATGTACATATTTGTGTATAAAGTATTGTTGTTCACTCAAATTTACAATGGCCCATTGATATTTAAAATAAACCTTGCCTTTATTATTTATTTAAATAAGACATGAGAATGGTTTTGAATTCATAATTTGTTTTGAAAACTTTGACCAAGCCTTAGAAACATCACTCAAACTTATGTTCAAATCTTTTCTAGTTAAAACAAGTATTCTTATATTAGAGAGTAGAAATAAGGCCATTGCCTTGCATACATAAAATAATAGACCACAAATGCTTTTGTTTTTGAAAAATGATCATAAAATGATTATGAATGCATGAATGATATGCAAACTTTGAAATCATTATTTTTGGGATTTTACAAATCTAACCCCCTTAAGGTGAATCTCGCCCTCGAGATTCGGATTGGCTAGAAAATAGGTGACGGTGGTCTTTCCGAAGATCATCTTCTCTTTCCCATGTTGCTTCTTCTTCGGAATGATGGTTCCACTGAACTTTGCAGAATTTGATAGTCTTTGTTCGAGTAACTCTTTCTGCAGTCTCAAGAATCTTGATAGGTTTTTCCTCATAAGTGAGATCACTCTCCAACTGGACCTCCTCCAAAGGTATAGTATCCTTCAAAGAAGTCTCCTCCATCTCCAGATGGAATTTATTTAGCTGACTCACATGAAACACATTGTGAACGCAGAAAATGATTCAGGCAATTCAATCTCATATGCTACTTCTCCTTTACGGCTTAGAATTTTGAATGGTCCAACATATCTTGGGGCCAATTTTCCTTTGACTCCAAATCTCTTCACTCCACAAAGTGGTGATACTCTAAGATAAGCTCTATCACCCACCTCATAGGTGACTTCTCTACGCTTAGGATCTGCGTAGCTCTTCTGTCTGGATTGTGCTATCTTCAATCTGTCCTTTACTAACTTGACTTTCTCTTCAGCTTCTTTGATTAGTTCTGTCCCGAACAAGTTTCTTTCTCCAACACCATTCCATAACAATGGTGTAGTACACTTTCTCCCATAGAGAAATTCAAACGGTGCCATCTCAATACTGGCTTGATAGCTGTTGTTGTAAGAGAATTCTGCGTAAGGTAGACTTTCATCCCAACTAGCTCCATAGTCTATGGCACATGCCCTCAACATATCCTCTAAAATCTGGTTGGTCCTTTTTGTCTGTCCATCAGTCTGGGGATGAAAAGCAGTACTGAATTTCAATCTCGTTCCCAATGACTCATGCAGTTGTCTCCAAAAATGGGAAGTGAATTGAGTCCCCCTATCAGACACAATACTCTTGGGTACTCCATGCAGACACACAATCCTATTCATATAGATCTTGGCCAACTTAGCACTTGTATAGGTTGTCTTCACGGGTATGAAATGGGCCACTTTGGTTAGGCGATCCACTACTACCCAAATAGAATCATATCCTGATCTAGTCCTTGGCAATCTAGTGATGAAATCCATGCCAATCTTATCCCACTTCCAATCAGGAATAGGAAGTGGTTGTAACAATCCTGCTGGTTTCTGATGTTCCGCTTTCACCCTACTACATACATCACACAAAGCAATATGTTCTGCGATGTCCTTCTTGAGATTATTTCACCAAAATCTTTCCTTCACATCCATGTACATTTTGGTGTTACCCGGATGAATGGAATATGGTGAGTTGTGTGCTTCTTGTAAAATCAGTTTCCGAAGCTCCGGATCTTGCGGAACGCAAATACGTTTTACATACCATAAAGTACCCTGTTCGTCTTCATGGAATCCTTTGGCTTTTCCCTTGCCAATCTTTTCCTTAATCTCTTCAATTTCCTTATCCGTCTTTTGGGCTTCCTTGATCTTGTCCAACAAGGTGGGATAAACATCTAATGTCATGAGATGTCCTTCAGGCACAATCTCCAATCTGAGATCTTTGAATTGGGCACACAGATCATCTGGCAACTCTCCCTTAGTAAGGCCATTCAAAAAACCTTATAGCTTAATGTATTCGCTACAACATTTGCTTTACCGGGATGGTATTGCAAACCCAAGTTCTAGTCCTTGATGAGTTCTAGCCATCTTCTTTGTCTCATGTTGATTTCTTTCTGAGTGAAGATATACTTCAAACTTTTGTGATCTGTGAACACTTCACATCGCTTTCCCAAAATATAATGTCTCCATGTTTTGAGTGCATGGACAATAGAGGCTAACTCTAAATCATGAGTAGGGTAATTCTCTTCATGAGTTTTGAGTTGTCTCGAGGCATATGCCACAACTTTCCCTTCTTTCATCAGAACTGCGCCTAATCCTTGATGAGATGCATCACAATACACTTGGAAATCCTTCTCCAAGTCTGGCAGACATAAGACTGGTGTTGTCACTAGTCTCTTCTTCAACTCTTGGAAACTGAGTTCACATCCTTCAGTCCAATCAAACTTCTTGTCTTTCTTAAGTAACTCCGTCATTGGCTTAGCTACCTTTGAGAAATTCTCAATGAACCTTCTATAGTATCCTGCCAAGCGAAGGAAACTATGAATTTCTTTCACTGACTTAGGAGATTCCGACTTAGTTACAGCCGACACTTTTGCGAGATCAACTGCTACACCATCTCCTGACACAATGTGTCCAAGAAATCCAACTTCATTCAACCAGAATTCACACTTGCTGAATTTGGCATACAGTTTATGCTCTCTAAGCTTCTCAAGTATCAAACGCAAATGTCCCTCATGCTCTTCGTTACTCTTGGAGTAGATCAAAATGTCATCGATGATAATGACAACAAAATTGTCAAGAAACTCCATGAACACCTTGTTCATCATATTCATGAAGTAGGCTAGTGCATTTGTCAAACCAAATGGCATCACGGTGTACTCATACAATCCATACCTAGTGGTGAAAGCAGTCTTAGGTATGTCTTGTTCCCTTATCTTAAGTTGAAAATAGCCTGACCAGAGATCAATATTTGAGAACACACGGGCTCCTTCTAACTGATCAAACAAGTCATTGATTCTGGGAAAAGGATATTTGTTCTTAATAGTCACCTCATTGAGTGAACGATAATCTATGCATAACCTTTGACTTCTATCTTTCTTTTCAACAAACAAGACTGGTGCTCCCCAAGATGAAGAACTTGGTTGAATAAATCCTTTCTGCAACTGTTCTCCAAGTTGTTTCTTGAGTTCCTTTAACTTATCAACTGACATCTTGTAAGGTCTCTTTGTTATTGGTCCTGATCCTGGTAGCAAGTCAATCAGAAACTCCACATCACTATCCGGTGGCATTCCTGGCAATTCTTCTGGAAACACATATGGGTATTCTCTCACAATTAGCACACTGTCTATGCTAACCCCCTTAAGAGAATTTAGCTTACTCCATTTTTACTCAAAATTAGACTTGAATCTAATCCGTTTATTATCCGGGGTTGTGTGTGTGATAGTATGATTGGCACAATCTAGCACTCCCTTGTACTTGGTCATCCAATCCATTCCCAAAATTACATCCAGTCCTTGGGAATCTAGGATTATCTGACTAACTGGAAACTTATGCTTTCCAAATTCTATCACTAGATCACGACATCCAAGACTTACTATCATATCTCCATCGGGAGAACTTACTTTTATAGGACACCAAATATTTTCAGTTGGAAATCCATTTCTATCAACAAATGCTCTTGATATGAATGAATGTGATGCACCAGTATCAAAAAGAACAAGTGCTGGAATAGAATTGAGTTTGAACTTACCAGCCACAGCATCAGGTTCCTCATATATCTCTTCCACATTGATGTGGTTCACTTGACCCTTCTGGAAAGGGTTGGGCTTGTTGGCACCTTCAACTTTCTTTTCTGGGCACTCATTAGCATAGTGCCCCATCTTCTTACACTTGAAGCATTCAACCTGACTGAGATCTTTCTTGACAGGCTGACTTCCACTACCACTTCCACCTCCATTGTGGTGGCTATTGTATCCACTCTTGTGGTTCTTATACTTGTCATTATCATGACTGCGGTGATGCTTGTTGTCATGATGATGGTTGTGGATGTGGTGGTTGTTATACTTTCCATGTTTGTGGGATACAGAACTCCCACTATCATCATGATGGGAACGCTTGTGAGACGATCCCGAGCTGTGCTTATCAAAGTTGTGCTTCCTCTTCCTACTCTCAACATGTTTCATCTTGTTCTCCAAGATGGTCGCCTTGTCACAAAGGATTGGTAGGTTGGGACATATGAAACAGACAGCTGCAGATTTAGTTCATCATTCAGTCCTTCGAGGAATTTCTCCTTCCTCTTGGCATCAGTATCAACTTCATCTGGTGCATATCGCGCTAGATTGTTGAACTCCCCAATGTATTTAGCCACGATGCGGTGACGCTGCTTCAGGTTGTGAAACTCCTTCTTCAAATTCATCACTCCGGATGAAATGTGAGTTGTACGGAATCCATCCTCAAAGATAGCCCATGTCACATCTTCAATGGGGGTGGTGATCTAAAAATTATCCCACCAGGTTGCTGCTGGCCCTTCCAACAAATGTGCTACAAACCTGACATTCTCTTCGTCGGTGCAGCCGATAGTCACTAAATCCTTGTTCACTGAGCGTAGCCAATCATTGGACACCATTGGATCAGTGGTTCCTGAGAATTTTGCAGGCCCTAATCTTAGGAATCTGGTGAGCATGTCGAATCCTGGCGGATTATTCTGGTTGTTGTTGTTATTCTGATTCTAGTTCTGCATAAAAGTGGTCATCATCTGCATCAATTGTGCCTATGCTGTCATCAACTGCTGCATCTCGGGGGTGACATTGTTGTTGTTTGGGTTGGGGTTGTCACGTCGAGGAGGCATCTGTGGTTTTCATAAGGATAAGAATGATATACCCATAGATGCTTAACATGCACAATACATCACATACTCAATCACAATAACCAAGCATCAAAATAACATAGAGTTTGAATGACATAAACAACAAGTTTGGAAATGCAAACACACCATAGCAATCCACCCACATGTTGGATGGTCATTGCGACTCAATAATCAAAGTATGGTAGATGAAAGATAAACGAGTAGTCTACACTACTCCTCCACATCAATCTCCACATCAACAAGGGTAAGACCTGCATTCTCCATAGCGGTCTTGTACTCCTCAACATTAGTAGTCAAGGCCTCAATCTTGGCCCTAAGAGCCCTCTTCTGTGAGCGAAGCCTTTCGATCACTACCTGCTGATGCTCAAGATCGAAGTCCTTGGCCTCTAGCTATTCCTTCATCTCTCGGATCTTATTGTTCCTGTCTTGGACTCTTTTCTCCTAGCTCTTGAACTTCTTGTCCTGGCTTTCAAACTTGGCCTCCATTTCCTTGACTATCTCGTCTTGCTCCGCGAAGAGCTTGTCCTTCTCACGAAGCTGAACCTTGAGCTCGTCATTGCTAAGCATGACGTTGGTCCTATCAGTATCTAGGTGTCTAATAAGACCCTCTAGGTCCTGGAGGTACAGACGAATCGGCTCCATCGTCTCTCTAGCAGCATCCTCGTACTCTATGGCTTCACCCTCCTCGTTGTGTCTCCCGAAGGGGTGAAAGTGAAGACCTCTAAGCTCGGTGGAGTGTCTCCCTACCAGGCGCCCGAGTAACTCCTGCATTACTACATCTAAGCCTTTCTCCTTGTCTTCATGCATCATCTTGAAAGTGATAGTCTCCGTGGTTGGCTCTGTCTGGCGTCCCGACTGAGTGACTCTGAAGCCCCATAGGTCCTTCCTCTGAAACTTAGTGAGTGGAAGTGTCATGATGCTAGGAAGTGGAAGGTTGGTCACACTAGTGAGCTCAATGAGACGAGTACCAAAATGAGTTCCCTTGAACTCCTCGGTCGTGTTGATAATAACATTAGGCATCTATTTATATAAGATAGAGAAAAGTTAGAATCAACATCAAATAGAGAAAAAAATCACAAGACAAAATATCACAAGCACATCTTTTGCAAAAATCACACAAGTCATGGCATACACAAATCTATTACAAACATCAAAGGTTCAACATAACTTAGACAAATTTTTTGGTAGTAAAAACGAGAAGTGTGGTGGTCCAACTTACGGAGTACATTACAATCCCCACTCACTTGCCAAGTTAGCTATCAGGGCATCCCTAGAGGCAATATGTCGATCTTGATCACATGATTCCATTGCTAAATCTATGATGTCTTCTCTTAGACGTTGGTTAGCAGCCTCTAAGTCCTGTGTATGCTTCTTTTCTTCTCTAAGGTCATTTTGGGTGTTGAGCATTCTGCACTTGAGTCTATCACCAAGTTCCTTGATGGCATTCCAAGATGCATTTCTTGCAGAGTCAAAGAATGTTGTGTGCATTTCTGAGTTGGTGACCATGCAGAAACCTGACTCCTTGTGGTTGTCTTCCTTGTTTTTGTACAAGTGAAGTTGCACCCACCAATACTCTTCTCCTTCATCCATCACAGGGAATCCTTTGTACACATCTGCACCATGTATCCCCATGGTAACCATAAGGTTCTTGAGGGCCTTGGGAAATTCAGTCTCACACTCCAAAGTCATGGTCATGAGTGGTCCCTTCCTCATGGCTTCGTCGATGGAGTTCATCTACAAATAGAGATGAGAAAGAAAATTAGAAAAGTTTACGAGAAGAAAAAGACAAGTGTGGAAATCTTTCAAAATGTTGAAATTTGTTCCTTAGTGGTTTCTAATCCAATCCTAGGGCCATAATCCTACAGGAAAGACAGTGCTCTGATACCATCTGTAAGACCCCACCTTTATAAAGGTAAAGGTCCCTGTGATTGCAATGCTAGTCCCTGGATCAATTGCTAGCATCCACAGTTTAAGATGAAGTACACAGAAACAAAGGTCATTATTACACTAGAGATAACATAGTCTTATACAACTCCATAGCCATAGGCTAGTACAAGAGTTTATCACAACAATATAAATAAAAGTCTTTATCTTCATGTGCCACAGGCAAGCATGTTGAGTGTAGACTCATAACCCTAATCCTCATCAGAATAACCTGCAACATCACAAGTTACAACCATAGTGGGTCAATACATTGGAATAGTATTGGCAAGTGATACCTTAGTAGAATAACAGTATCTAGCTTCTACATGAATTTGGCTAAGTGAAGCTTAGGCTTGCTTTGCTCAAAATAGGTTTTACCTATCAGTTGAAAACACTAACCCAAGGAACCACCAATAGAAATTGGTGGACCTTCACCCTTGTTCAACCACAAGTTTTAACTTATAAAATTGGGATGAGGAGATTCTTGATAGCTTCCATGTCTTGATGCTCAAATTGTCCATTACCGGGGACACAGCTAAGTACTTAGTTTCTTCCTTCTGCAGAGGTGGCGCACTTTCCCCACAAGACTTGATTTTCACCAAGACAAGAACTTTCAGAAGCCTTCCCTTAGACCAAAATGGACGCGGTCCAAACCTATCATCCCCTACCACCAACTGTCCATTTGGCTAAGTTATTGCAACCTATATGATCCAGGCAGAGCCCATAATGCCATGTGGCTGCACTAGAAGCTTCTTAACATTTGGCATCTCAAATCCCTTTGTTCCTGGGTGGCATTCCACAAGTGTGATACACAAGGTAAACCATAGAAATGGGCCTTGTGTAACCACTCAACACAAACCAATCCACCATTCCACCCAGGTGTTTCATTCACTTAGTTGTTTTATTAAGCAAAACATAAGTCAAAGACTTAGAAATATTTTCCATAGCATGTATATTTAATCCACCCTTGGTTGCTACTATCTAGGCTAAGCATGGAAATAGCAAGTATCTTAACTTAGAGAAAATTCTAACAATTCTACAACTACTAGGATTTCCCAAGCATATCATATAGATACTTAGCAAAAATTATCATGCAAGCCCTATACAAAATATTTATAATGCATAGTCAAAATATTGGGACAAAAGTATGAAGCACCACTTTCCTTGGTAGTTGGGGGAGTAACAACAATCCTCACAGTCACAATCACCACTAGCACCAAAATTTACACATAAAATGATAGCACCAATTTCACATATCAAAACAAACAAGCAAAAATACATGAATGGATGCAAATGCCATGTGATGATTTTTCTAAACCAAACAAGACAATTAAAACATTACTGGTCAATAAACTAAACATTTAAAGATCAAATAAACTTTATTTGGCCTTTAAAACATTTTCCAATTAATTTTTATACACAAAATAAGCCTAAAAATGTTTCTGAAAAAACAACTAAGTTTACAGAAACAATTCATTAAACAAAGTGCATGGTTGGAAAGTACTCTTTATGTTGATTCCAATGATATAAAATTTGCAAAATTTGGACGTGTGGATCAAAAGTTATGAATTTTGCATGTTTGAACATCCAATAGTTTCAATTCTGTTTTTAAAACAAATCCTGAGCCACGTGTCTTAACCTAACTGGCCGATACCGTTTCGAGCGGATTGAGCTCCGTGGAGCGTTGGATTTAAAGTGGATCGAGCGACACTGATGAGCGTACCGGTTCGATTTAAGTGAATCTATCCTACTCGCTGGATCCAGATCTAACGACGCACATGCGTTTGGCCAAAGATGGGCGGCGCGTGACGGTGGCTGGCGGCGGCACGGTCAGACGTGGACGGTGCTGACGATATAGGAAGCACGGAAGAGGGTGGAATATCTCGCCAAGTTTGCCGTGCGCTGCTGATGCTGAAAGTGTGCTTGGTTGGCGAAGGGGCGCTCGAGGTCGACGGGGATTGCTCGCCGTAGATGCTACTGACGACGGGCGGGCTCGGGCATCGATGTTGGTGGAGCTGTGGTGCGTGCTAAGGCAAAATAGTGATGCTGTTAGATGCGCACGAGTCTGGCGAGTGTGTGAGCATGAACCAGAGAGGGAAGGGAAGGCTGGATTTATCGTGCAAGCTCGTCGGAGTTGATGGCTTCGTCAGGCACGTGTAGTCATCGAAGTTGGCGAGGTTCTGGGTGGTCCTAGCACACACCAGTGGTGTTAAAAGATGTGCAAGGTTGCAGTGATCATATTGGCAAGACTAGGAGGCAAGGGGCGGGGAGTTCTCACCGGAATTCACCGCCAGAGATGCTCGGTACTGCAGCGGAGCAAGCTCGGTTGTGGGCAGCCTAGCGGAGTTCTGTGGTTGGTGAGTGAGCGTAAAGGAGCGGAGTGGGGAGGGGTTTAAGTAGCCGAGCGAGGATGAGGAATTACGCCCGCAATAACGCGTAATCAAGCGCGAGATCATCGGGAAGAAACGGCCGCGGCGGAGCTGGTCGCGTCGAGATTTGGGGACGAAGAGATGATGTGGCTGCAGGGCCCAGTGGTCAGCGAGGGGGTGAGCGTGGGCGAGGTGAGAAATAGAGGGAGAGGGGAAAACCCCGGGTGGGCTACATCTGTTACTGGACCGAATAAGTGGCGCCGGCCCTTTTCCTTTTCTTTTCCCTTTTTCTTTTTCTGTTTGATTTTCTAGGAATCCTTTTCAAATGATTTTAAAAGAGTTTGAATTTAAACACTTTCTGGATTTTTGTAAAGTGAAACATGTACATATTTGTGTATAAAGTATTGTTGTTCACTCAAATTTACAATGGCCCGTTGATATTTAAAATAAACCTTGCCTTTATTATTTATTTAAATAAGACATGAGAATGGTTTTGAATTCATAATTTGTTTTGAAAACTTTGACCAAGCCTTAGAAACATCACTCAAACTTATGTTCAAATCTTTTCTGGTTAAAACAAGTATTCTTATATTAGAGAGTAGCAATAAGGCCATTGCCTTGCAGACATAAAATAATAGACCACAAATGCTTTTGTTTTTGAAAAATGATCCTAAAATGATTATGAATGCATGAATGATATGCAAACTTTGAAATCATGATTTTTGGGATGTTACAGTCCCCATCCAAGCTGATGCCAGGTTGAGCTTCCTCACGATCTTGCGACGTTGGTAAGCCACCTCCCAGCCCCTAGCCCCCTCTGGAATCACTGGAGCATCGCCGGCAGAAGCGCCACCGCTGCCATCCCCCATTCACGCCGCCCATCTATGGTTGCATGTGTTAGCATCGTCAGATCTACATCCTAGGGTTGAGATTAGATCATAGGACGAAGCTGTATCGTTAGATCTGAGCCAATGGATCTGACTTAGATCCAACATTCCACGCGCTTGATCCGCGTGAAGCGGTACTGACCAATCAGGAGCGCCCACGTATGTGGATTTTAGATTTAAAATCTGTTTTTGAATCTATTGGAGATTTAAACTTGTAAAATTCATATCTTTAGTTCTGTTTGGCCAAATTTTGCAAATAATATATCAATGGATTCAGAAAAATAAATCCTACACTACTGTGGGCTTGAATTTGTATTTTGCTTCTGTAAAATTTGATTTATTTGCAGAATAAAATATAGGCTTATTTTGACTATATAAATTATTTAGAAGATGATTTTTAAGCAAATTTGATCTTGTTTAGACTATAAATAGATGGTTTTATCATCAGTACTGTTTGTTTGACTTGCTTAGTATAGAAAAATCATTTCATTGCATTTGCATGCATTCATATATTTTTTCTTGTTTATTTGAATGTAAATTTGGTGCTATCATTTTATGTGTAGATTTTGGTGCTAGTGGTGATTGTGAGTGTGAGAATTGTTGCTACTCCCCCAACTACTACCAAGGCAAGTGGTTCTTCATGTATTTTTGTCCTATTATTTTGACTATGCACTAGTGATATTTTGAATAGGGCTTGCATGGATTTTTTTGCTAAGTATAAACTATGTTATGCCTTGGGAAATCCTAGTAGTTGTAGTCTTGGTATAATTTTCTCTAAGTTAAGACACTTGTTATGTTACCATGCTTAGCCTAGCTAGTAGCAAACAAGGGTGGATTATATATACATGCTATGGAAATTTTGCCAAGTCTTTGACTTGTGTTTTGATTAATAAAACAACTAAGTGAATGAATCACCTGGGTGGAATGGTATGATGGTTTGTGTTGAGTGGTTACACAAGGCCCATGTATATGGTCTACCTTGTGTATCACACTTGTGGAAAGCCACCCAGGAACAAAGGGATTTGAGATACTTAGTGTTTAGAAGCTTCTAGTGCAACCACATGGCATATGGGATCTGCCTTGATCATATAGGTTGGAATAACTTAGCCAGATGGACAGATGGTGGTAGGGTGATAGGATGGAACGCGTCCATGGTGGTCTAAGGGAAGGCTTCTGAAAGATCTCGTCTCAATGCATGTCGAGTCTTGTGGGGAAAGTGCAGCACCTCTCAAGAGGGTAAAACCTAAGTACTTAGTCGTGTACCCGGCAATGGACAATTTGAGAATCAATACATTGAAGCTATCAAGGATCTCCTCATCCCAATTTCTAAGTTAAAAAAACTTGTGGTTGAATAAAGGTTAAAGGTTCACCAATGTCTATTGGTGGTTCCTTGGGAGTTTTTGTCAAACAAAAACTTAGTGTTTTCAACTAATAAGGAAAACCTATTTTGATCAAAGCAAGCCTAAGCTACACTTATCAAAAATCATATAGATGTTAGAAACTACTATTCTACTATGGTATCACTTGCCAATACTATTCCAAATGTATTGACCCACTGTGGCTGTAACTTATGATGTTGCGGGTTACTCTGATAGAGATTAGGGTTATGAGTTTAAACTCAACATGCTTTCCTGTGGCACATGAAGATGAAGACTTATAGTTATTTCCTTTATGTTGTGAACTCTTGTACTAGCCTTTCGCTATGGAGTTGTAAAAGACTATGTTATCTCTGGAATGACGATGTAATAAACGACCTTTGTATTTGTGTACTTCATCTTAAATTGTGGATGCTAGCATTTGATCCAGGGACTAGCATTGCAATAACAGGGACCTTTACCTTATAAAGGTGGGGTCTTACATGCCGTAACTTCTGCCACGCCTAGGCGTGACTAGTCAACGTCAAGTCAGGAGGTGGGACCCATGATCGTCTCGTCGCATCATCTCTGCTGCCGTAGACGGTTGAGATCACCAAGTGTCAGCAATGACGTCATCAAGGCAAAGCCAGCAACGGCTCGAAGATTTCTACTGATCATACAAGTACTTACTCGAATCTATGACTCGAGAAACAACTTGGGTGCTACTCCTATTAGGAGCGTTGTCTGCGCACCTGAGAAATTGTAAAGGTAATGTCACCTCAAAATTAATTTCGAGTCCTACGTCGAGTCTACGGCTCCACTACGGACTCGGGGGCTGCTCCCATAGGGAGCGTTGATCATGCATTGATACGTCGTAAATGTATCTATAATATTTGATGTTCCATGCTTGTTTAGTATCTACTTTGTTTTGCTTTGTCTACACTTTGAGGTGTTTTTATATGTTTTCTGGTACTTACCTATTAACAAGATGTCGCAGTGCCAGTTGCCTGTTTTCTTTTGTTTTTGGTTCTAGAAAAGGCAGAAAATCAATATTCTCAGAATTGGATGGGGCAAAAGCCAAAGTCAATATTTTACCGCCGGGAACACGGAGCCAGAAGACGAGACGGAGAAGAGCCACCAAGGGGCCACACCCCCTGGCCGCGTGGGCTGGGCCCAGCCGCGCCTAGGGGGTGCAGCCACCCTGGGTGCCCCTGCCTCGCCTCTTCGCCTATAAGAAGCCCCCGATACCAAAACCCTAAGTACCTGATCAATCTTCCACGAAATAGTCTGTAGCCACCACCACCATCGTCCCTAGATTGGGGGATCTGAAGCTCTTCCTGGCACCCTGCCGGAGGGGAGATCATCCCGGAGGCCTTCTTCATCACCATGCCAGCCTCCGATATGATGCGTGAGTAGTTCCACCTTGTACTACGGGTCCATGTAGTAGCTAGATGGTTGTATCTCCTTCTTTGTGCTACCATGTTTAGATCTTGTGAGCTCCGTTCATGATCACGATCATTTATTTGTAATCATGCATGTTGTGTTTGCGGGGATCTGATGGATATTGAGATTACTATGTCAGATTGATTAATTGTTTTGTCTTATTGATTCTATCATGTTTGTGTTGTTTGTGATCTTGCATGCTCTCCATTTCTAGTAGCTATCTTGGCCGAGTAGATGCTGGTGACTCCAAGAGGGAGTATTTATGCTCGATAGTAGGTTCATGCCTCTATTTAATCTAAGGGAAGTGACAGAAATCTCTAAGGTTGTAGATGTGCTGTTGCTACTAGGGGAAAAACAACGGTCTCTTGTTCATGGAACAAGTGGATTGTTTACCTTAGACACTTTGCTTAAAGCAGTAATCTGTTGCTTGCAAGTAAAATACTGGAGGGGTTCGTATGATAACCTAAAGGTGGATTACTAGTCATAGATGAAGTTGGATGGAGGTCTATGTATCTTGTTGTATTGACCAATCGAGTCTCCTAGGATCATTAATGTCTAGTATTGCATTGTTATGCCTTGCTCAGTCCTGTCAATTGCCCTGCTGTAATTTGTTTACCCAGCATGCCATGTTTGTTTATCTTAAGGAGAGAACCTCTAGTGAACTATGGACCCCGGTCCAATCTTTACCATTGATACATCTTCCACTATTACTGTTTACTTTCTGCAAACCACTATTACCTTCCACACCATATAGTTAATCCTTTGTTTTCAGCAAACCGGTGAGATTGACAACCTCACTGTTCGTTGGGGCAAAGCCTTGAGTTTGTGTTGTGCAGGTTTCCAGTTGCTAGCAACACCTTTGAGTCATTTCCTTCCTCCTACTGGTTCGATAACCTTGGTTTCTTACTGAGGGAATACTTGTTGCTATGCTCATCATACCTTCCTCTTGGGGTCTCCCAATGAAGCTCTACAGTGAACTGAGCCACCATCAAGGTTTTTCTGGCGTCGTTGCCGGGGAGGCTAAGTACGGCTTCACAAGGGGAGTCCTTCACAACCTTTCTCTTTACTTTGTTTTTGTTTTGCTTAGTTTATTTTGCTTGGTTTTGTTTGCCTCTTTTTTATCAAAAATTCCAAAAAAATTAGTTCCTACTCTAGTTGCTGGTCTGTTATTGCCTTGCTTTGTCATGCTTTCTATAAATGGATGGTCTCTTTGAAACTAGTTCTTATTGGCAAGGTGGGTTCACGGAGAAACAAAATTATTATTATAAGGAACACCGTTTGTCACAAAAAGGTAAACACTTATGGGAACAAATTGATAAATTGAGTACTATTGCTAGAGAGGTGTGCTCTACTTATAATGTTACTTATTGCTTTGATAAATCTTGTTTCTGTAGGAGGTATAAACACCTCCCTTTTCAATGTGAGTATAATGATAATGTTACCATATCTTATTATGTTAAAGGAAGTTATGACCTTTATGATGTGGAACAAATTGAAGAATTTATTGCTTGAAAAGGGTGCATTTGAACTTGCTAGTTTGCTTGAAAATACTGATGATTCACCTTATAAATATGAGGTTTATGATATATTTCAATTTTTCTTTGATAATTACAAGGAAGAAAATGGCTATATTCTTGAACATTTTAAATAGATGCTTTCCACAAATGGAAGAGACTAATGCCTTGCAGGAGCCTATGGAAGAAGAAATTGCTGAAACAGGAAGCTCATTAGATGAAAAAGAGGAGGAGAGTGATGAACAAAAGAAGGAAGAATGGATCTACCCATGCCTACCTTCTAATGAGGGTAACTCTTTATCCCTTACATTATTTGATTGTCCCCCATGCTTAGCAAAGGAGGATGAATGTTATGTTCCTTTGGATTCTTTTGAAATATCTACTATGGGTAAACATGTTACCTATAGTAGTGATCATGATTGGGAAAAGCACACTACTTATGATATTGAAAATATCTTTGGTACCAATTCTGAAAATTCTATTGCCTATGATGATACTATACCTCCAATGTATGATGATTACAATGATGAATATGATATTTTCATTCCACCTACTATTGAGGAGAAAATTAATTATGATTACAATATGCCTCCTATATTTTATGATTATGGTGATGAGAATAATAATCATAGCTATTTTTTTGAATTTGCTCCCACTACAATTAATAAGAATGACTATGCTTATGTGGAGAGTAATAATCATTATATGCATGTGGCTCATGATAAGAATGTTTTATGTGATAGTTATATTGTTAATTTTATTCATGATGCTACTGAAAGTTATTATGAGAGAGGGAAACACGGTTTTATACATCTCAATAATATTAAGTTTCCCCTCTTGATGTTGAAAATCTTGAAGTTGCACTTGTTTTGCTTTCCTATGCTTGTTGCTTTGTGCTTTCATGACTTGTTTCTTTACAAGATTTCTATGCATAGGAAGTGGGTTAGTCTTAAATGTGTTTTGAATTTGCTTCTTGATGCTCTCTTTTACTTCAATCATATTTCTTATGTGAGCATCTTCTCAAACTATCAAGCCTAACTTAAAGGCGTTAAAGAAAAGTACTTATCGCGAGATAACCCAAAAGTTTTTTTTTTGAGTCTTGGAAGTCATTACTTCTGTAATGACCTCTCCTTATACTTTTTATTTGCTTTTTGTGCCAAGAATAACCTCTAATGAGAGGGAAGTAAGATTTGGGGAGTTTCTGTCCCGAAACAGATTTTTATGCTCCACCATAAAAATTCCTATAAAATCTATGTAAGTTGGATTGAGCTGTAATTTACTAATAAATCCCCCAGGTCACTAGCTAACTTTCGTTAGTTCAACACTTTCTGATTTGAGCAACATAAGGTCTTCGAAAAAATTGGTTTCTATCTGCTGGTTTGTTTTGACAGATTTCTGCCATTATTTGCATTTGCTTCTTACTGATTCCTTTTTGGGTTCTTTTTGGGAAATTAAGATTTTTGAGGGAATTGCTACAGTATCTTGTGTCTTTAGTGAAAGTTTTTTCTGTTTTAAAGCTAAACCCAAAAGTCTATTATCTTTTGAATACACTAATGTTGCTAATGAAGATTGTGTGAAGTTTTGTATGAAGGAAACGTTTCAGGTGTAGAGAAAGAATGATGTAATGAGATGAAGAATGGAAAAAAGCTCAAGATTGAGGATGCCACCCCGTGTCACCCCAAGAAATATTCAAGAGTTACAAGCGTCAAAGCTTGGGGATTCCCAAGGCATCCCTTCTTCATCAATAAAAATCTCAGGTCTTTCTAGACACTTTATTTTTATTGTTTCATGCACTATTGTGTTTTTCTTGGAGCGTCTTAGTTTTTTTTTGTTTTTTTTTGCTTAGTTTGCTTGAATAAAGTAGTTTGGACCCCCGTTCTCGCTGTGTTGTTTCAAATAAGTTGATTGGTGTTGGAGAGGAGTAGAAAGTTCTTGCTTGAATAGTACGAGAGGAGCTTGCTTTGATTGTGATAGAGACTTTATCATGTCATGCTAGATGTTGTTTTGACCTTATGCTTAGTAATTATTGTTGTATCATGACTTGTTACAAACAATTGGGATTGCTTAGTGTGCCTTGAAAGAATCATGCGCTGTTTTAGCATACAAAAGCATAGTATTGTGGTATTATCCTTTGATGCTTTGTTTGGGTTGACTTGGCACATTCTCACACCATTTTATGACTATAACAAGTCACCATAGCCTCTATGATCATTTAGTCCTTGACTTGTAGTACCACTTTATGCTTTTATTAGTAATGTTTTGTCGCTCTACATGATTATGGCCATTATTGCTCTCTTAGTTGGTCGCTCCCAGTCTTTTGCTATCCTCCACTTGTATGAGTAAGCTCTACTCATGCGTCCAACTCCCAAGAAACCAAGTTATTCCAAAGTGTCCACTATAAATTCCTATGCATGGTGTGTTACACCATTCCAAGTATATTCTTGTTTTGATCTATATTCTAATTAAAAAGTATTTTTTTATGTGAAAACTTAGTGATTAAATCTCTCATGAACTTGATAGCAAACTTTATTTTTATTGCCCCTAATAAACT
This sequence comes from Avena atlantica, assembly GCA_910589765.1. Taxonomy (NCBI): domain Eukaryota; kingdom Viridiplantae; phylum Streptophyta; class Magnoliopsida; order Poales; family Poaceae; genus Avena; species Avena atlantica. The sequence goes on from OU342739.1 coordinate 423,416,205, forward strand.
TGAACTATTGTGTCATCTATGTTGCATATTCTTGCACTTATACGTTGGAATTAGGAGAACCATGTTATCATGGGGAACGCTTTCAACATTGCACTTGTACATTGTACACAGTTGATATCATGCTCTTTTGTTTATCGATGTCGTCGGTGTGAAATGAAAGGGGAGCTTGTAAGTCCATGGAGTTATGTATGGGTGTTAGAGAAACGCCTGGGCCGCTAGCCTAAGCCATGCCTAATCATGGTAGAAACTTGTAGCATCACCATAGTGAGCAATCTATGAAGCATTCTTCTTATAAAAAAAGAGGTAGAAAAAAGAGATTGAGAAAAAGAAAAAAAAGATGAGAAAAGAGGAAAGAGAGAAAAAAGCACCATTTTGCCATGGTAAATAAGAAGATTGCTGAGATGCTCATTGTCTGCTTGCCTTGTCATTTTGATTATGGGATAGCTCATGTATCATGTGCAAGGGGTACCCCGTTGGCGGTTCTCTATGATACACATGTACTTACTATGACAAGAACTTACCGGTAACTAAACTTGAGTAGCATGAGGAGCGGCCCTCGTATTCAAGGGACATGAGATTGCCAACTTATACTTTGTCAAGCATATACTCCATAGTTTGTTCACTTTAACCTTAATCACTTCAAGATGCTTATGATAGGGTCAATGAGAACTGAAAGCTAACAAGTACCATAATTTTTGGAAGCTCTTTTTGAAACTTGAAATCCCTGCTTACCTTTTATGAAGGGCCTTTCTTCCACCATTATATTGAGTCTCCACCTTCTATCCATAGGCACCAATTAAGAGAGCATAGTTGCCATTCTTAGTTCTATGTGCATTGTCACAAAACTTATTGATTGATTCATATTGTTGATATTGCTTGTTCTTGAACTATTTGTATCCAGTCTCCCTTATGAACTTTGAAGGTGTCATATGCATATATTTTCTACTCCATGAGGGACAAGATGAATGCCACTATGCTATGTTTTCTATATGTGAAACAAACAAACGTCTTTCAATGCATGTTATTCATGATCTTTGTTTGTAACATTTCATGTTGCATGCATAGTTACTTTGTCTTATTGTTAGAACTCCGTCTTTTATGCTCATGTTTAGAGTTCTTTGATCCCAGCTTTCAATGCTTGCAAATGGTTTGATCTTGATTTTTATGGTCCATGTCACCTAAAAAATTATTCTTTTTATCACTTACCTACTCGAGGACGAGCAGGAGTTAAGCTTGGGGATGCTTGATACGTCGTAAACGTATCTATAATTTTTGATGGTCCATGCTTGTTTAGTATCTACTTTGCTTTGCTTTGTCTACACTTTGAGGTATTTTTATATGTTTTCTGGTACTAACCTATTAACAAGATGCCACAGTGCCAGTTGTCTGTTTTCTTCTGTTTTTGGTTCCAGAAAAGGCAGAAAATCAATATTCTCGGAATTGGACGGGACAAAAGCCAAAGTCAATATTTTACTATGGGAAACACGGAGCTAGAAGACGAGACGGTGAATAACCACCTAGGGGCCACACCCCCTGGTCACGCGGGCTAGGCTCAGCCATGCCTGTGGGGTGCAGCCACCCTGGGTGCCCCTGCCTTGCCTCTTCGCCTATAAGAAGCCCTCGATACCAAAACCCTAAGTACCCGATCAATCTTCCACGAAACAGTCTGTAGGCGCCGCCACCATCGTCCCTAGATCGGGAGGATCTGAAGCTCTTTTCGGCACCCTGTCGGAGGGGAGATCATCTCGGAGGCCTTCTTCATCACCATGCCAGCCTCCGGTATGATGCGTGAGTTGTTCCACCTTGGACTACGGGTCCATGTAGTAGCTATATGGTTGTATCTCCTTCTTTGTGCTACCATGTTTAGATCTTGTGAGCTCCGTTCATGATCAAGATCATCTATTTGTAATCATGCATGTTGTGTTTGCGGGGATCCGATGGATATTGAGATTACTATGTCATATAGATTAATGGTTTTGTCTTATTGATTCTATCATGTCTGTGTTGTTTGTGATCTTGCATTCTCTCTGTTTCTAGTAGCTATCTTGGCCGAGTAGATGCTAGTGACTCCAAGAGGGAGTATTTATGCTCGATAGTGGGTTCATGACTCTATTTAATCTAAGGGAACTGACGGAAATCTCAAAGGTTGTAGATGTGCTGTTGCTACTAGGGGGAAAACAACGGTCTCTTGTTCATGGAATAAGTGGATTGTTTACCTTACACACTTTGCATAAAGCAGTAATCTGTTGCTTGCAACTTAATACTGGAGGGGGTTCGGATGATAACCTGAAGGTGGATTACTAGTCATAGATGAAGTTGGATGGCGGTCTATGTTTCTTGTTGTATTGCCCAATCGAATCTCATAGGATCATGAATGTATAGTATTGTATTGTTATGCCTTGCTCAGTCCTGTCAATTGCCCTGCTATAATTTGTTTACCCAGCATGCCATGTTTGTTTATCTTAAGGAGAGCACCTCTAGTGAACTATGGACCCCAGTCCAATCTTTACCATTGATACATCTTCCATTGTTACTGTTTACTTTCTACAAATCACTATTACCTTCCACACCATACAGTTAATCCTTTGTTTTCAGCAAACTGGTGAGATTAAGAACCTCACTATTTGTTGGGGCAAAGTCTTGAGTTTCTGTTATGCATGTTTCTAGTTGCTAGCAACACCTTTGAGTCATTTTTCCTCCTACTGGTTCAATAACCTTGGTTTAGTACTAAGGAAATACTTGCTGATGTGCTCATCATGCCTTCCTCTTGCGGTCTCCCAACAAAGCTCTACAGTGAACTGAGCCATCATCATTCATCCGAAAAATGTGTCCTTCGGACTAATAAAGTAACAAAAGCGGAATTAAAGTCTCTGCTCGAGTCTACAACTCGAACAGACACTCGGGGGCTAATACCATAGGGAGCACTGGTCGCGCACCCTATGAATTATTCGACTGAGATCCTTCGGATCAAATACGACAAACAACCTTCAGCAACTTTGCCCAATCTAATGCTAAGTGAGAAACAGTCTCCTTGGACACCCGAAACACCTCCGCAATGATAAAATTTCGGATGTTGTGTCTACAGCGCAAAGATGAGTCCTATAGATACCATCTGATGGCCTGGCAACGCACCCGACTGCGCTCTGCTAGTAAGTTTCCGTACCAACAGGCACGATGAAAATCCTGACGGACGCATTGGGTACATCACTTGAAAAACACTGGGATTTGACTACTATAAGACCGGCCCGAGTCGAATCACACCAGAAATCGTTCCGAATTCGAGTCCGGGGACTCGAGTTTGATGAAAGATCATTTTGTTTTGTCCTATGACAGTTAACTAGCCCTGATCCGTCGGGTGAGCTGGGCACACGCATCAACAATCCCTATGAACTAAACGTTTCTTCCTGAAAATCAGGATCAACTAGAAAGCACCCGAAAGATTGTGGACTCTCCAACCGAATCTACGATTCGACTGAACACTCAAGGTCTACTAACATGGATATTTTCTACGGGTGCATAACACTGGCATACCCGGTCCAGCCCAAGGAAGGCCCATGAAAATACATGCAACCCATGAATATTTCGGGTGGCCCAAGCCCGTGGCGATTTTGACTCCTTGGAGGACAAGTCTAGATTAAATAGAATTTTAAAGGGTATCAACCCTAATCTGTAATCGACTCGACCTATCCCGAGACCTGGCCTATCTATATAAAGGCTAGGAGGGCACGACGAGAAGGACAATCACCATGTCATACGTACACCTCTTGCCAAATCGCATATGCGCACCCTTGTAACCTTTGGTTCCGCCGTAACCAAGATTAGACAAGCAGGAGTAGGGTTTTCCCTTCGAGGGCCTGAACCTGGGTAAATCTCGTGTCCCTGTGTTGCTTGTTTGTTAACCGTTCCGTGACTTTTAGCATCCTCATCTTCTCTAAAACCCAAGTCTATAACAATGGGCATTGATGAGATCGAACCTCGTCAGCAATGGTTCAAGTTTATTAGGGGCAAGAAAAATAAATTATGCCATAAAGTTTGTGAGAGATTTAATCACTAATGTTTCACATAACAAAGTGACTTTTTAATTGGAAGGTAGATAAAACAAGAATTTACTTGAAATGGTGCAACACACCATGAATAGGAATTTATAGTGGATACTTTGGAATAACTTGGTTTCTTGGGAGTTGGATGCATGAGTAGAGCTTACTCAATACAAGTGGAGGCTCCAACTAAGAGAGCAATAATGACCATAATCATGCAAAGCGACAAAATATTATCAACTGAAGCATAAAGTGGTATCACAAGTCAAAAACTAAATGATCATAGAGGCTATGTTGACTGGTTCATAGTCATAACATGGTGTGAGCATGTGCCAAGTCAACCCAAACAAAGCATCAAAGGAGAATACCACAATACTATGCTTTTGTATGCTAAAACAACGCATGATTCTTTCAAGGCACACTAAGCAATCTCAATTGTTTGGAACAAGTCATGCTACAGCAATTATCACTAAGCATAAGGTCAAAACAACATCTAGCATGACATGACAAAGTCTAAGCCACAGTCAAAGCAAGCTCACTTTTGTACCACTATAAGCATGAAACTTTCTACTCTTCTCCAACACCAATCAACTTATTTGAAAACAACACAACAAAAACGAGGATCCACCTACTTTATTCAAGCAAACTAAAAAAACAAAAACAAAAAACAAAAACTAAGACACTCCAAGAACGACACAACTGTGCATGAAACAATAAAAACGAAGTGTCTAGAAAGAGACATGAGATTTTTATTGATGAAGAAGGGGATGCTTGAGCATCCCCAAGCTTTGACGCTTGTACCTCTTAAATATTTCTTGAGGATACACGGGGTGGCCTCCCCAAGCTTGAGCTTTTGTCTATTCTTCATCTCATTACATCATTCTTTCCTTACACCTGAAAATTTTCCTTCTTACAAAACTTCACACAATCTTCATGAGCAACATTAGTGCATTCAAAAGATAATAGACCTTTGGGTTTTGTTTCAAAACAGCAAAATTTTTACTAAAGACACAAGCTACTGAAGAAACTTCCTTTAAAAAGCTCAATTTCCCAAAAAGAAACCGATAAGAAGCAAATGCAAATAATGGCAGAAATCTGTCAAAACAAACCAGTAGGTAAAAACCGATTTTTTTCGAAGACCTTCTGTTGCTCAAATAAAAAAGTGTTGAACTAGCGAAAGTTAGCTAACAACCTGGGGGATTTATTTAGATAATTACAGCTCAATCCGACATACAGAGATTTTCACGAATTTTTTCAATGGAGCACAAAAATCTGTTTCGGGACAGCAACTCCCCAAATCTTGCTTCCCTCTCATTAGAGGTTATTCTTGGCACAAAAATCAAATAAAAAGGATAAGGAGAGGTTATTACTGGAGTAATAACTTCCAAGACTCAAGAAAACTTTTGGGTTATCTCCCAATAAGTATTTTTCTTTGACGTCTTTAAGTTAGGCACAAGAAGCAAGAAGAATCAAGTATTTTCAAATGAGGAAGCATTAACATCAAATCTTGCTTTCAAAGGAGGAGCAAAAAGCAACTTGTCTCTCCTCATAGGGAAATGTTCAATACCTTTCTTGAATGGAAATTGATATTTAATGGTGCCTTCTTTCATATCAATAATGGCACCAACAGTTCTAAGAAAGGGTCTTCCCGAAGTAATAGGACAAGAAGCATTGCATTCAACACCCAAAAGATAGAAATCAACAGGGACATAAGCATTGTTTGTTGGTCCACGCGGAGATAAAACAAAAAAAAATTCCTCTAACGTGGTGATCCCAAGATCTAGCCGAGGTAGAAGGCCACAAGATTTACCACTAGACGCGTAGTTGCGGATTACTGATGAAGCGCGTCAGTTGATGCAGTGCAGTCCTCGCGATCCGATCGTCCTGGTGCTGATCGTATAGCACCTCTGCTGGTATACACATGTACAAGGAGGAGCGCCGACGACGAACTGCTAGATTCGTTACGGCAGCGGCATGACTGTTGTGGAGCTAGGGTTTCCAACACATGGAATGACCTCACCGAACAACGATTAACCCTTTAGGGTTTGCGTGCTCCACTATATATAGGGAGTGAACGTGGGCTCTACTCGCGTGAACATTCACTAAAGCCTATATAATGTTAGTCCCTGTGAGTCCAACTCACTGACTCAGTCCAAATTAGGCTCGGGTCCAACCCAACCAGATTTCCAGTTCAGATCCAATCCAAACTTGCTCCCGCTCTTAAGTGTGTGACCCCGCAGGCTCATGGCTACTTGGACACGATTAGAGTCCGACTCTAAATTGATCAGTCGGTAGCGGCTCCTAGCAGAACGTGCCAACTCCCAAGTACCAAAGAGTCATGACGACTTGCCTTTCCAATGCGACTTGCGTCCGAGTCCCTTTTGCCTCACGATATACCTTGTCAGACTATAGGCGAATATATGTCATCCCTTAAATAGTCCGACTCTCTTCTCGATCCGAGATAAGTGATTCACCCAACTAACTCTTAGTCGATCGCCTCGGTTAACACTTAACCGAGTCATGCATGGCCATGCTTTCCGAATCATATCATCCGAGAGGGCCCAGATAATATCTCTCCAAGTGGAGGGGCAAAATCCCATCTTGGTTATTCACATCACGCAGCTTGATTCTCAGTCGACCCGAACTCTGCCTTTATAACTGCCCAGTTACGGATCAGTGTTTGACAGAACCTAAGTCAGTGATCCTCAACTCGAACTATGCAATAACCTCAGGTCTAAGGATTACATTGATTGAGATATACAAATGACAACTTGTTCGTTGTACCTCAATATGGGTCAATCCGACTCGCTAAACTCTTTAGCCGAATCTGTGTAAGTTGGAATAACATCTCCATGCCCATGACAAGTGGAACCGAGTCATCAAGCCAACTTTCACATTGGTCTAAGTTGTATGTCCAGCACAACCTCAATGACCAAGGACATTTAGTACAAACAACATGAATGCATAGTTCCACAACCGAATCACATATTCAATGATACACATCAGATGTTTATACAAGGACAACTTAATATCTCTATGAATACAATGGGAAATATCATCATACATGATTGCCTCTAGGGCATATTCCTAACAGTCTCCCACTTGCACTAGAGTCAATCTTCCGACATCACATGTCTAAGCATCTAATTCCCATGGCTCTCAGGTGCGCCTCATGCTTTGGCTGGGGTAACGGCTTTGTCAACGGATCTGCAATATTTGCATCCGTGTGTACCTTGCATAACTTGATATCACCTTGATCCACGAACTGGTGAATCAGGTGGTACTGCATGAGTATGTGCTTGTTCTTCTGGTGTTTTCTAGGTTCCTTGGCTTGTGCAATAGCACCATTGTTGTCACAATACACGTCTAAAGGATTGGACGAGCCCTGAACCACACCAAGATCCATGAGGAAATTCCTTATCCAAACAGCTTCCTTTGCTGCCTCCGAGGCGGCAATATACTCAGCCTCTGTTGTAGATGCAGACAGTCTCTTGCTAGGAACTCTTCCAGCTCACAGCACCTCCGTTTATAATAAACACGTATCCGGATTGCGAACGAGAATCATCAGAGTCGGTGACATAACTCGCATCCGTGTAACCCTTTACACTGAGTTCATCTTCACCACCATAAACCAAGAACATATCCTTAGTCCTTCTCAAGTACTTTAGGATATTTTTAGTCGCTGTCCAGTGGATTTCTCCAGGATCATCCTGGTATCTGCTCACAACACTTAGAGCATATGAAACATCCATCCTAGTACAAATCATGGCATACATGATGGATCCGACTACAGAAGCATATGTAATCGCACTCATCCGACTTCGCTCATCAGTTGTCGAAGGACACTAAGTCTTGCTAAGTTTTACACCATGGGACATCGGTAAGAACCCCTTCTTAGACGATTCCATGTTGAACTTCTTCAAAACTTTGTCCAAATAAGTACTCTGACTCAATCCAATGAGCCTCCTTGATCTATCTCTATAGATCCGGATTCCGAGGATGTATGTTGCCTCACCCAAGTCTTTCATTGAGAAACTCTTTTCCAATGATTCCTTGGTTTCTTGCAACATCTGGACATCATTTACAATCAATAATATGTCATCTACATATAAGATTAGAAAGTTTACTTTGTTCCCACTAAACTTCTTGTATAAACAAGAATCATGATCACTCTTGATGAAGCCAAATGATTTGACTACCTCATCAAAGCGAATATTCCAACTCTGAGATGCTTGCTTCAACCCATAAATGGATTTCTGAAGTTTGCACACCTTGTCAACATTAGCCGGATCGACAAAACCCTCGGGCTGTATCATATACACGTCCTCGGTTAAATTTCCGTTAACGAAAGCCGTTTTGACATCCATCTGCCATATCTCATAGTCAAAATAGGCTGCTATGGCTAACATGATCCGAACTGATTTAGGCATCGCTACGGGCGAGAAAGTCTCGTCGTAATCAACTCCTTGAACTTGTCGGAACCCCTTCGCGACAAGGCGTGCTTTATAGACGGAAACATTTCCATCCATATCAGTTTTCTTCTTAAAGACCCATTTGCACTCGACGGGTCTTGCACCGTCTGGCAGATCAACCAAGTTCCAAACTTGATTTTCATCCATGGACTTTAACTCGGATCTCATGGCTCCAAGCCATGACTCGGAATCAGATCCCACCATCGCTTCCGAATAATTTGCCAGCTCATCACTATCTAACAGTAACACATCACGAACACTTCGTAATCTTTCCGATCTTCGTAGTATAGGTGCTGCTGCCGACTCAGCTGCCACGACCGGCTCAACCTCCAAGGTTTTTGCCGACTCGCTACTATCCGGTTCCTCTTGAATTTCTTCGAGCTGCACTGTGCTCCCACTTACTCCCCGACTGAGAAACTCTTTCTCAAGGAAGACACTGTTCCGAGCGACAAACACTTTGCCCTCTTCTCGGTTGTAGAAGTAGTAACCCAAGGTTTCCCTCAGATACCCCACGAAAATACACTTATCCGACTTGGCTGTAAGCTTGTCCGACTGAAGTCGCTTGACAAATGCTTCACAACCCCAAATCTTAAAAAAAGACAAACTCGGCCTTTTGCCTGTCCACATCTCATGCGGTGTCTTCTCTACCGATTTTGATGGTACTCTGTTTAGTGTGAACGCCGTTGTTTCTAGACAATAACCCCAAAATGATAAAGGTAGATCTGTCCGACTCATCATTGATCGTACCATGTCCAACAAGGTTCAATTCCGCCTTTCCGAAACACCATTCCTTTGCGGCGTTCCTGGCGGAGTAAGTTGAGGAACTATTCCACAACTTTTCAGATGGTCATCAAACTCATGGCTCATGTACTCGCCTCCTCGGTCCGACCGAAGAAACTTTATTTTCTTTTTGAGTTGATTATGTGCTTCATTCTGGAATTCTTTGAACTTTTCAAAGGCTTCCGACTTATGTTTCATCAAGTAGATATATCCATACCTACTCAAATCATCAGCGAAGGTAATGAAGTACTCATAACCACCCCTGGCTGTCGTGCTCATTGGTCCACATACATCACTATGTACTAGTCCCAACAAGTCGGACGCCCTTTCGCAACTCTTTGCAAAAGGTGTCTTGGTCATTTTGCTGAGTAGGCAAGATTCGCATGTCTCGAACGACTCCAAGTCGAACAAAGTTAGGAGTCCATCATCATGGAGCTTCTTCATGCGTTTCCAACTTATATGACCAAGCCGATAGTGCCAAAAGTAAGTCATATTCAGATCATTTGGTTTCAACCTTTTAATATTTATGTTATAAACCGACTCACCATCAATATTCAAAACAAATAACCCATCCTGGACGGGTGCAAAGTCGTGAAACATATCATTCAAATACAAAGAACAACCATTATTCTTGATATTCGACTCATAGCCTTGCCTCATCAAACATGAAGCAGAAATAATGTTTCGACTGAGCACTGGAACATAATAACAATTATTCAGTTCCATAATGAATCCGGAAGTTAAATGAAGTTGCATCGTGCCGACTTCCAAAGCAGCAACTCTTTCTTTGTTGCCGACTCGAATATCAACTTTGCCTCTTGCTACACTCCTAGTTCTTACCAGTCCCTGCAACGAGTTGTAGATGTGAATAACTGATCTGGTATCATATACCCAAGAACTATTAGGTGCATCAGCAAGATATATGTCTATAACATTGCAAACAAGTGTACCTGAGTCGAAAGTCATACCTCCACTCTTGGATTTGTCGGCCAAATACTTGCTGCAGTTCCTCTTCCAGTGGCCATCCTCCTTGCAATAGAAGCAAGTGGATCCGACTGAACGAGATGGCTTAGTCCCTGAGGAAGCGCTTGGGACCGGGTCCTGAGCCTGCTTTCCTCCTGACTTTGCCTTCTTCTTAGTCCAAGAACTCTTCTTGAACTTAGCCTTATTCTGCACCATCAACACTTGACTGGCGCCCTTCTTGAGATCCTCCTCTGCCTGCTTGAGCATCCCATGTAATTCAGTGAGCTTCTTATCCATACCATGCATGTGGTAGTTCAAAATGAACTGCCCATATGCACTAGGAAAAGAGTTCAGAATTATATCCATAGCGAACTCTTTGCTAATGGGGTAGCCAAGCCTCTCCAGAGACTGCACATAACCAACCATTTTGATCACATGCGGACTCAGTGGATCACCATCCTTAAGCTTGCAACTCAGCAAAGCCTGAGAGACTTGATACCTCTCAGTCTTCGCCTGAGCCTGGAACATACTTTTGAGGCTTTCGATCATATCATAGGCCTCAACATGCTCGAACTGCTTTTGCAAGTCCGATTCCATGTGAGCAAGCATAAGACAACTAATATTCGTGGACTCATCCTTCGCCCGATAGTAGGCATTGGTGGCAGCGACAGTCGCATTCTCATTCGGCTCATCTGGAAGTGGGTTGTCTAGGACATGGTCCTTCTTTTCTTGTTTGAGAATAATTCTCAGATTTCGATACCAGTTGGTAAAATTAGTGTCGTTCAGTTTATCTTTCTCAATAATGGTTCTCAACGCAAAACCGGATATCTGAGAGTGACTGCTACTAGGTGCCATGTAAGATCCCTCCTTTATAAAGGAAAAGGATCCCTGTGATTGCAATGCTAGTCCCTGGATCAATGCTAGCATCCACAGTTTAAGATGAAGTACACAGAAACAAAGGTCATTATTGCAGTCATTCTAGAGACAACATAGTCTTTAGAACTCCAAGGCCACAGGCCTAATACAAGAGTTTAAATAAGTAAATAGATAAAAGTCTTCATCTTCATGTGCCACAAGCAAACATATTGAGTGTAGAATCATGACTCCTAATCCTCATCAGAGTAACCTGCAACATCACAAGTTACAGCCACAGTGGGTCAATACATTGGAATAGTATTGGAAAGTGATACCTTAGTATAATTTTTGGTGGACTAAATACTATATGCAATTTGTCAAGGTGTAGCTTAGGCTTTCTTTGCTCAAAATAGGTTTTGCCTATTAGTTGAAATCACTAAGTTTTTCTTTGTCAAAACTTTTCCCAGGGAACCACCAATAAACATTGAGGTCCTTCACCCTTGTTCACCCACAAGTTTTACTTAGAAATTGGGATGAGGAGATTCTTGATAGCTTCCATGTCTTGATGCTCAAGTTGTCCTTTTCCAGGGACATGGCTAAGTACTTAGATTCTTCCATCTGCAGAGGTTGTGCACTTTCCCCACCAGACTTGATTTTCACCAAGACAGGACCTTTCAGAAGCCTTTCCTTAGACCAAATGAACGTGTTCCAACCTATCATCCCACTACCACCAACTGTCCAAATGGCTAAGTTCTAGCAACCTATGTGATCCAGGCAGAGCCCATAATGCCAAGTGGCTGCGCTAGAAGCTTCTTAACACTTGGCCTCTAAAATCTCTTTGTTCCTGGGTGGCATTCCACAAGTGAGATACACAAGGTAAACCATAGAAATGGGCCTTGTGTACACTCAACATAAACCATTCCTTCCATTCCACCCAGGTGTTTCATTTACTTAGTTGTTTTATTAGGCAAAACACAAGTCCAAAGACTTAGAAATATTTTTATCATAGCATGTATATTTCACCACCCTTGGTTGATACTAGCTAGGCTAAGCATGGCATAGATAAGCATCTTAACTTAGAAATTTCCTAGCAATTCTACACTACTAGGATTTCCCAACATGGCATATAAGCAAAATTTAACATGCAACTCTAGCAAAATATTTCTAATGCTTAGTAGAAGACATAGGGATAAAAATATCATGAAGCACCACTTGCCTTGGTAGTTTGGAGAGTAGCTACACTCCTCACAATCACAATCACTATTGGCACCAAAATCTACACATGGAATCATGGCAACAAATCACATACAAATAAATACAAGCAAAAATATATGTATGCATGCAACATGATATGTGATGATTTTCTAAACTCAACCCAAAACAAGTGTAAAGTACTGGTTCATAAACAAGTTCAAAACTTGCCAAACAACATTTATTTTAAACCCTAAAACATTTCTCAAACAATTCATATACCTAAAATAGGCCTACACAAGTTTCTGTAAATAAAATCATTTTAACAGAAGAAAAACATTAAACACATTGCATATTTAGAAAGGGCTTGTTCTCCTGATTCCATTGATATAAAATTTGTCAAATTTGAACGTGGGGATCAAAAGTTATAGCTAAAACAATTTCAAACAACTAATAGATTCAAATCCTGTTTTTAAATCTAATCTCTAGCCACGAGTCACGCTCTGATTGGCGCGTACAGGTTCGCTCAGGATCGCGCTCACGGGCCGTTCGATCTACTTAATCTGCACGGTCCAGATCTATCCATACCGTTTTGTTAAGTGATCTATTTACACGCGCTGGATCTAGATCCAACGGTCCACGATCAAGCGACCATGGATGGGCGGCGCCAGCGGTGGCATCTGGCGGCGGCGGCGGCTCTGTCTACGGCGGCGCGGCGGCTACAGGGGGTTCTAGGGTCGTCGGAGGTGCTTACCGGGCTCGCAGCGATGCACTGATGCTCAACCTGGCGACGGCTTGGCAAGGGGCGCACGGACACGGCTACTCGGGCTCGTCGGAGTTGTTGTTAGCGTCGGGCTCGGGTGGACGACGATGTTGGCAACGCTCCTGGTCACCCTAGCATGAACAAAAGGCATCAGGAGATGCGCAAGACTACGGCGAACATGTTTGTGTGAATTAGAGGCGAAGGGGAACAAGGGGCTCACCGAATTTAATCGCCGGAGTTGAGGACGTCGTCGGAACCTTGCTGTGCTTGACGAAGACGACGACCTAGGGCGGTATAGGATGAACCAACGGTGTCAGAAGGTGCGCAAGGAAGTGGCGAGGCTGTCTGCAAGAACTAGAGAAGAAGGGGCGCATTGGGCTCACCGGGATTGGTCGCCGGAGTGAGCTCTGTCTGCGGCGGTGCGAGGGTGATTACGGGCAGCCTGGGGGCACTCTGTGCTCGGATTCTGGGGGGAAATGGAGAGGGGGAAGAGGGGGTTTAAGTAGGCGATACGGGGGCGTGATTTACTCCTGCAATCAACGCAAATTGACGAGCGAATCAAACCAGGAAAGGCACGGCGTGATTTGGGGAAGAACATGTCGTCGGGGTGGAGACGATGACGCCATGTGGGTCGCGGCTGTCAGCGAGAGAAACAGAGAGGTAGTGGGTCCAGTCTGTCAGTGACCTAGCGGGTGCGGGGGTGAGTAAAGAAAATGCTTCACGTAGGGGGGGGGTTGCTGGGCTTAGTTGGGCTAGTTGGGCCAGATTCGACTAAAAGCTTATTTTTTTTCTTCTTATTCCTTTTCCTTTTTCTATTTGATTTTTCTGAAATGATTTTCAACACCAAATCAAATGAGTTTGAATTCAAATCTTCTCTAGGTTTTCATACTGCATACCTTGCACTTAAATGTGTTTCAAACACTACTATTTACTCAAAACACTTTGATCAATTGGAAATAAAAATAAAACCAAGCCTTTATGTGTTATATACTATAGGCATAATATTGGTTTTATTTACTCATTTTGTTTTGAAAACTTTGCTCAAGCTTTGGAAAGTGCGTAAGTTTGAATTCAAACCTTACTGAACAAAACAAGTACTCTTCTCATTGGAAAAATAACACTAAGGCTAGAGCAACTTACATGAAATAATAAGCATATATGCTTCTGTTTTGAAATGGTTGGTTTGAAATGGAATTTATATGATCATATATGCATGGATGATATGCATGAGTTTGAAACATGATTTTTGGGATGTTACAATCTAACCCCCTTAAGGTGAATCTCGCCCTCGAGATTCGGATTGGCTAGCAAATAGGTGAGGGTGGTCTTTCCGAAGATCATCTTCTCTTTCCCATGTTGCTTCCTCTTCGGAATGATGATTCCATTGAACTTTGCAGAACTTGATAGTCTTAGTCCGTGTAACTCTTTCTGCAGTCTCAAGAATCTTGATAGGTTTCTCTTCATAAGTGAGATCACTTTCCAATTGAACCTCTTCCAAAGGTATAGTATCCTTCAAAGAAGTTTCTTCCATTTCTGGGTGGCATTTCTTAAGCTGGCTCACATGAAACACATTATGAACAGCTGACAAAGCTTCTGGCAATTCAATCTCATAGGCTACTTCTCCTTTGCGACTCAGAATCTTGAATGTCCCAACATATCTTGGGGCCAACTTCCCTTTGACTCCAAACCTCTTCACTCCACGAAGTGGTGACACTCTAAGATAAGCTCTATCACCAACTTCATAAGTGACTTCTCTACGCTTAGGATCTGCGTAGCTTTTCTGTCGGGACTGTGCTATCTTTAATCTGTCCTTAACCAACTTGACCTTCTCTTCATCTTCTTTGATAAGTTCTGGTCCGAACAAACTTCTTTCTCCCACACCATTCCATAGTAATGGGGTGGTACATTTTCTCCCATAGAGAAACTCAAATGGAGCCATCTCAATGCTGGCTTGATAGCTGTTGTTATAAGAAAATTCTGCGTAAGGCAGACTTGTCATCCCAAAGTGTCATAGTCTAGGGCACATGCTCTCAACATGTCTTCAAGAATCTGATTAGTCCTTTCTGTCTGCCCATCAGTTTGAGGATGAAAAGCAGTGCTGAATTCCAACCTTGTTCCCAATGACTCATGTAATTGCCTCCAAAAATGGGAAGTGAATTGGGTTCCTCTATCTGACACTATACTCTTGGTTACACCATGTAGACATACAATTCTACTCATATATATCTTGGCTAACTTAGCACTAGTGTAGGTTGTCTTCACGGGTATGAAATGAGCCACTTTAGTTAGGCGATCCACTACTACCCAAATAGAATCATATCCTGACCGGGTCCTTCGCAATCCGGTAATGAAATCCATACCAATCTTGTCCCACTTCCAATCAGGAATAGGTAGTGGTTGAAGCAAACCTGCTGGTTTTTGGTGTTCTGCTTTCACTCTACTACACACATCACACAAAGCAATATGTTCGGCGATGTCCTTCTTGAGATTATTCCACCAAAATCTTTCCTTCATATCCATGTACATTTTGGTGTTACCCGGATGAATGGAATACAGTGAGTTGTGTGCTTCTTGCAGAATCAGTTTCCGAAGCTCCGGATCTTGTGGAACACAGATACGTTTCCCATGCCATAAAGTTCCCTGTTCGTCTTCATGGAATACTTTGGCTTTTCCTTTACCAATCTTTTCCTTAATCTCTTCAATTTCCTTATCAGTCTTCTGGGCTTCCTTGATTTTATCCAACAAAGTAGGTTGAACGTCCAAAGACATGATATGTCCTTTAGGCACAATCTCCAATCTGAGATCTCTAAATTGGGCACACAGATCATCTGGCAATTCTCCCTTAGTAAGGCCATTCACAAAAACCTTACGGCTTAGAGCATCCGCTACAACATTTTCTTTACCGGGGTGGTATTGCAAACTCAAGTCATAGTCCTCGATGAGTTCTAACCATCTTCTTTGTCTCATGTTAATTTCTTTCTGGGTGAAGATATACTTCAAACTCTTGTGATCTGTGAACACTTCACAACGCTTTCCCAAAAGATAATGTCTCCATGTTTTGAGTGCATGGACAACAGAGGCTAACTCTAAGTCATGAGTAGGATAGTTCACTTCATGAGTTTTGAGTTTTCTCGAGGCATAAGCCACAACTTTCCCTTATTGCATAAGTACTGCACCTAACCCATGATGAGATGCATCACAATACACTTGGAAATCTTTTTCCAAATCTGGCAGACATAAGACTGGTGTTGTCACAAGTCTCTTCTTCAATTCTTGAAAGCTGAGTTCACAACCTTCAGACCAAGCAAATTTCTTGTCTTTCTTTAGAAATTCTGTCATAGGCTTAGCTACCTTGGAGAAATTCTCAATGAACCTTCTGTAGTAACCTGCTAATCCCAGGAAACTACGAACTTCTTTCACTAACTTGGGAGATTCCATTCAGTTACAGCCGAAACTTTAGCAGGATCAACTGCAACACCATCTCCTGACACAACGTGTCCAAGAAATCCAACTTCATTCAACCAGAATTCACACTTGCTGAATTTGGCATAAAGTTTATGCTCTCTAAGCTTCTCAAGTATCAAACGCAAATGTCCTTCATGTTCTTCTTTGCTCTTGGAGTAGATCAAAATGTCATCAATGAAAACGACAACAAACTTATCAAGAAATTCCATGAACACCTTGTTCATCATATTCATGAAGTATGCTGGTGCATTGGTCAAACCAAATGGCATCACGGTATACTCGTACAATCCATACCTTGTGGTGAAAGCTGTTTTAGGTATGTCTTATTCTCTTATCTTGAGTTGGAAATAACCTGACCGAAGGTCAATCTTTGAGAATACACAAGCTCCTTCTAGCTGATCAAACAAGTCATTGATTCTTGGAAAAGGGTATTTGTTCTTTATAGTCACCTCATTGAGTGAACGGTAATCTATGCACAACCTTTGACTTCTATCTTTCTTCTCCACAAACAAAACTGGGGCTCCCCAAGATGAAGAACTTGGTTGAATAAATCCTTTCTGCAACTGCTCTCCAAGTTGTTTCTTGAGTTCTTTCAGTTCATCAACTGACATCTTGTACGGTCTTTTTGCTATTGGTCCAGATCCTGGTAGCAAATAAATAAGAAACTCCACATCTCTATCTGGTGGCATTCCAGGTAATTCTTCCGGAAATACATCCGGATATTCACTCACAATCAGCACACTGTCTATGCTAACCCCCTTAAGAGAATTTAGCTTACTCCTTTTTGCTTCAAAATTGGTCTTGAATCTGATCCTTTTATTTTCTGGAGTTGTGAGTGAGACAGTATTGTTGGCACAATCTATCACTCCCTTGTGCTTAGTCATCCAGTCCATTCCCAAAATTACATCCAATCCTTGGGAATTTAGGATTATCAAGTTAACGGGAAACTTATACTTCCCAAACTCTATGACTAGATCATGACATCCTGAATTCACTATCATTTCTCCTCCAGGAGAACTTACTTTTATAGGACACCCAATAGTTTCTACCGGTAGTTCATTTCTTTCAACAAATGCTCTTGATATGAATGAATGAGATGCACCAGTATCAAAGAGAACAAATGTTGGAACAGAATTGAGTTTGAACTTACCAGCAACAGCATCAGGCTCCTCATAGATTTCCTCCACATTGATGTGGTTCACTTGTCCCTTTTGAAAAGGGTTGGGCTTGTTGGGTCCTTCAACTTTCTTTTCTGGGCATTCATTAGCATAATGCCCCATCTTCTTGCACTTAAAACATTCAATCTGACTAATGTCCTTCTTGACAGGCTGGCTTCCACTGCCACTTCCACTACCACTGTGGTGGCTCTTATATCCACCCTTGTGGTTCTTGTACTTGTCATTGTCATGACTACGGTGATGCTTGTTGTCATGATGACGGTTGTGGTTGTGGTGCTTGTTGAATTTCCCATGCTTGTGGGATCTTCAGCTTCCACTATCATCATAATGGGAACGCTTGTGAGACGATCCCGAGCTGTGCTTGTCAGAGTGCTTTCTCTTCCTGCTTTCAACTTGCTTCATTTTGCTCTCCAAAATAGCAGCCTTATCACAAAGAGACTGATAAGTGGGAACATAGGCCACTGATAGCTGCAAGTTCAGTTCATCATTCAGACCTTCAAGGAACTTTTCCTTCCTCTTGGCATCGGTGTCAACTTCGTCTGGTGCATAACGCGCCAGATTGTTGAACTCTTCAATATATTCAGCCACGCTGCGGTGGAGCTGCTTCAGATTATGAAACTCTTTCTTCTTCAAACTCATCACTCCGGATGAGATGTGAGCAGTACGAAAACCTTCTTCAAAGATAGCCCATGTCACATCCTCAATGGGAGTGGTGATTTGAAAGTTATCCCACCAAGTGGATGCTGGTCCTTCCAACAAATGTGCTGCAAATCTGACTTTTTCTGCATCAGTACAGCCCACAGTTACCAAGTCCTTGTTCACGGAGCGTAGCCAATCATTGGCCACCATAGGATCAGTTGTTCCTGAGAACTTTGCTGGCCTTAATCTCAAGAACCTGGTAAGCATGTCAAAACCCGGTGGGTTGTTGTTGTTATTGTTATTGTTGTTATTGTTGTTGTTGTTGTTGTTCTGGTTCTGGATGAACGTGGTCATCATTTGCATTAGCTGAGTCTGAGCTGTCATCATTTGCTGCATCTCAGGGGTGATGTTGTTGTTGTTGGGGTTGGGATTGGCACGACGGGGAGGCATCTGTGGTTTGTTCAATAGAGATAAGAATGAGATACCCATAGATGCTTTTATGCACAATACATCACATAAACAATCACCAAACATGCATCATAATGATAAAGGTTCAACAACAAGATAACAAGTTCGCAAAGTAAACACACAAATAACAAGCCATCCACATGTTGGATGGTCATTGTGACTCAAATAAAGTATGATAAATAAATGATAAATGAGTAGTCATCACTACTCCTCGGCATCAACCTCCTCCTCAACAAAGGTAAGACCTGCATTCTCCATAGCGGTCTTGTATTCCTAGACATTGGTGGTCAAGGTCTCTACTTTGGCTTTGAGATCCCTCTTCTGAGAACAAAGCCTCTCAATCACAGTCTGCTGATGCTCGAGCTCGAAGTCCTTGGCCTGCAGTTCTTCAGTCATGTCCCGAATCCTCTTGTTCCTATCTTGGACTCGCTTCTCTTGACTCTTGAACTTTCTGTCCTGGCTCTCGAACTTTGCCTCCATCTCCTTGACTATCTCATCTTGCTCCGCGAAGAGCTTGTCCTTCTCACGAAGCTGCACCTGGAGTTCGTCATTGCTAAGCATGACGTTGGTCCTATCAGTGTCCACGTGCCTAAGAAGAACCTCTAAGTCCTGGAGGTATAGGCGAATCGGCTCAGCTGTATCCCTCGAAGTGTCCTCGAAGTCGATGGCCTCTCCATCCTCATCACGTCTACCAAAGACGTGGAAGTGAGTACCTCTAACCTGTCGAGAGTGTCTCCCTAACAGACGTCCAATCAAGTCATGCATGACTACCTCTAGGCCTCTCTCCTTGTCATCATGTATGAGCTTGAAGATGATGGCCTCCGTGGTAGGCTCAGTCTGGCGCCCGGGCTGATTGACCTTGAAACCCCAAAGGTCTTTCCTCTCAAACTTGGTGAGGGGAAGCACCATGATAGTAGGAAGAGGGAGATTGAGCAAAGTAGTGAGCTCAATAATATGAGGACCAAAGCGAGTTCCCTAGAACTCCTCAACAGTGCTGATGGTAACATTAGGCATCTATTTATAAGATAGAAAAGGTTATAAACAACACAATTTAAGATAAAACACAAGGCAAAGCATCACATACATATCTTTGGAAATCAAAACACACAAGTCATGGCATACATGGATCCATTACAACAACCAAGGTTCAACTTATTTTAAGCAACATTTGGAAAATAAAGTGATAAGTGGTGGTCCAAGTAACGAAGTAAGTTACAATCCCAACTCACTAGATATGTTGGCTAACACAATATTTCTAGAAGCAATCACTCTATCTTGAGCACATGACTCCATTACTAAGTCTATAATGTCTCCTCTTAAGGTTTGGTTGGTAGCCTCCAACTCTTGGGTATGTTTCTTCTCTTCTTTTAGGCTATATTGGATGTTGAACATTCTGCACTTGACTCTATCACCAAGTTCTTTGATGGTCTTCCAAGATGCATCCCTTGCTGAATCAAAGAATGTAGGGTGCATCACTGAATTGGTGAACATGCAGAATCCTGATTCCTTGTGGTTGTCTTCCTTGTTTTTATACAAGTGAAGTTGCACCCACCAGTACTCAACTCCTTCATCCATCACAGGAAAGCCTTTGTACACATCTGCACCATGTATTTCCATTGCAACCATGAGGTCCTTGAGAGCCTTGGGGAATTCTGTCTCACACTCTAAAGCCATTGTCATGAGTGGTCCTTTCCTTACGGCTTCGTTCATGGAGTTCATCTACAAATAGAGATGAGAAAGAAGATTATAAAAGTTTACGAGAAGAATAGACAAGTGTAGAAGTTGTTGAAAATTTTCCTTAGTGGTTTCCAATCCTAGGGTCATAATCCTACAGGCAACCTGGCTCTGATACCATCTGTAAGATCCCTCCTTTATAAAGGAAAAGGATCCCTGTGATTGCAATGCTAGTCCCTGGATCAATGCTAGCATCCACAGTTTAAGATGAAGTACACAGAAACAAAGGTCATTATTACAGTCATTCCAGAGACAACATAGTCTTTACAACTCCAAGGACACAGGCCTAATACAAGAGTTTAAATAAGTAAATAGATAAAAGTCTTCATCTTCATGTGCCACAGGCAAACATGTTGAGTGTAGACTCATGACTCCTAATCCTCATCAGAGTAACCTGCAACATCACAAGTTACAGCCACAGTGGGTCAATACATTGGAATAGTATTGGCAAGTGATACCTTAGTATAATTTTTGGTGGACTAAATACTATATGCAATTTGGCTAAGTGTAGCTTAGGCTTGCTTTGCTCAAAATAGGTTTTGCCTATTAGTTGAAATCACTAAGTTTTTCTTTGTCAAAACTTTTCCCAAGGAACCACCAATAGACATTGAGGTCATTCACCCTTGTTCACCCACAAGTTTTACTTAGAAATTGGGATGAGGAGATTCTTGATAGCTTCCATGTCTTGATGCTCAAGTTGTCCTTTTCCAGGGACATGGCTAAGTACTTAGATTCTTCCATCTGCAGAGGTTGTGCACTTTCCCCACCAGACTTGATTTTCACCAAGACAGGACCTTTCAGAAGCCTTTCCTTAGACCAAATGGACGCGTTCCAACCTATCATCCCACTACCACCAACTGTCCAAATGGCTAAGTTCTAGCAACCTATGTGATCCAGGCAGAGCCCATAATGCCAAGTGGCTGCACTAGAAGATTCTTAACACTTGGCCTCTAAAATCTCTTTGTTCCTGGGTGGCTTTCCACAAGTGAGATACACAAGGTAAACCATAGAAATGGGCCTTGTGTAACCACTCAACATAAACCATTCCTTCCATTCCACCCAGGTGTTTCATTTACTTAGTTGTTTTATTAGGAAAAACACAAGTCCAAAGACTTAGAAATAATTTTATCATAGCATGTATATTTCACCACCCTTGGTTGCTACTAGCTAGGCTAAGCATGGCATAGATAAGCATCTTAACTTAGAAATTTCCTAGCAATTCTACACTACTAGGATTTCCCAACATGGCATATAAGCAAAATTTAACATGCAAGACTAGCAAAATATTTCTAATGCTTAGTAGAAGACATAGGGATAAAAAATATCATGAAGCACCACTTGCCTTGGTAGTTTGGAGAGTAGATACACTCCTCACAATCACAATCACTATTGGCACCAAAATCTACACATAGAATCATGGCAACAAATCACATAGAAATAAATACAAGCAAAAACATGTAACATCCCAAAAAAATCATAGTTTCAAAACTCATTCATATCATCTTATGCATCATTCATTCATTTAGGGTTTTCTCAAAAATCACTTAGAGATAGAATTTGAGCTATGATTTCATGTGATCAAACTATCCCAAATAGCTATCACCCTTTGAAATTTGAATGTTTAAATACTTGTTTGCTTGCCTCCATTGATGGAAAGTTTAGGTGAAATGTTTAACCCAAGATTTCAAATTTAGAAATAATTTCAAAATCCCTTTCAAATATTTGCAAACTAGAACTAATCTCTGATTACTTTGAAAACCAAGCTTGACCAAGTCTTGCAAAGTAACCACTTAGTCATTATGACTGTTTTTTAATCCACAAAACCCTGCAAAAATTCCCAAGGCAGTTTGATTTCAAAAGGATTTGAATTCATATCAAAATTCATACCAGAAAATGAATTTAGAAAAAGAAAAGAGCACTTCAAAAGAAAAGGGCCACGCGACCACAATCTGGCCCAGCAGCGGATCAAGCCCAGTAAGCCCACCCGGGGATCTCCTTTCGTTCTCACACGCGCAAGCGCACGCACTGAGCCTGACAGGCAGACCCCACCCAAACTCCGCGCACCTCGCTGACAAGTGGGCCGTCTCCACGCCAGCGTCGTCTCCACCCGCACGACCTGTTCGTCCCCAATCAACGCGGCCGTTTCCTGTGTGATAATCGCGGCGTCAATTCGAATCAATGGCCGAGTAATTCTCACGCTTGACCAGGCTATATAAACCCCCTCTGTCCCCTCTCTCTTTTCCCCCAAACTCCAAGCACAGAACGCCCCCAGGCTGCGCGCATTTCTCTCTGCAACCCCGCCGTCTCCGACGACTGCGCCGGCGAATTCCGGTGAGTCTCGAGTTCCCCTCGGTCTCGCGTTCACGCTATCTTGTTCAGTGAACCTCTGTGCATCTTCTGACACTCTCCGTTTGCCTTTGCATGACCCATAGCTTTGGCAACGTCGACGACTGGACCGCCACCGTCTTCTGCACAAACTCCGGCGAGTTCTAGTGGTAAGCCCCGACCGCCCCGCGTCTTCTAGTTCAAACACACGACTCTGCCTGGACCCTGTGAACCTAACCGTGTCGTTATCTTGCCTTGGGGAGATTCACAGCGACGTCCACGACAACCACCTGACGCACCCGACGCCGCCACGAACTCCGGTGAGAAATCGCAGCCGTGTCCGAGCGCCCCTTGACCAACCGCAAGTACGACGAGCTTCGCCGTGACCCCCTGAGCCCGGTGAGCTACTCCTCGATCTCTCCTACCCCCTGTAGCGCCGCCTCCGTCATCGACTGACTGTTCCGCCGCCGGTAGCCACCGCTCCGCCGCCAGTTCTTGGTCAGATCGTTAGCAACCATTGGATCTGCATCGTAGGGTTAGGATAGAACATTAAACAAAAGGGTAAGCGCGCGTCTGAGCCGCCAGATCCCACTTAGATCGTACGGTCCACAAAACGCGATCCGCGCGAAGCGGTACGCACCAGTAGGGATGCGACGCGTGGCAAGGTTTAAACTAAAAACAGAATTTAAAACCTGATTTAGATTCAAACTTCAAATGCTTGTAACTTTTGAATGCCACGTTAGATTTTTGCAAACTTTATATCGTTGGATTCAGTGAAACAAGGCCTTTCAGAATATCCACTTTATTTAGCATATAGTAACAGTTAAAAATGATTTTAATTATAGAACATGTTTTGGGACCATTTTAAATGGAAATTATGTTGGTAAATTATGTGGATGCCAAATGAGTTTAGTTGGCAAAATTTTGTGTTATGTTAAGTTTCTGAACTCATGAGCATACTTGGTGGAATTTTCAAAGAAATCACACTTGGTAAATTCATGCATGCATGCATTCATATTATTTTTGGTATGTATATAAAATTGTGTGTAATTGTATGCTATGATTTCTTGTGTAGATTTTGCTAGTGATTGTGATTGTGAAGAGTGCTACTCTCCCCACTACCAAGGCAAGTGATATTTTCATCAACATTTTTGTCCTATGTTTTTGTACTAGCATTAGTTATTTTGCTAGAATTTATTGCATGATATTTTGCCAAGTGCTAAGATGGGAAATCCCAAGTAGAATGGAATAGTAGAAATGCTAAGGAAATTATCCTATGGTAGGTTGCCATATTCTTCTTAGTCTAGCTACTTAGCAAACAAGGGTGGTGACATCTATATAGTTTATGATAAAATATTCTAAGTCAAGAGACTTATGTTTTCTTAATAAAACAACCAAGTTAAATGAACCTCCTGGGTGGAATGGAATGTTTGGGTTATGTTGAGTGGTTACACAAGGCCATGGACTTGGGTTGTGTATCTCACTTGTGGTATGCCACCCAGGCACAAAGGGATTTGGAGGCCAAGTGTTGAGAAAGCTTACAGTGCAACCACTTGGCAATATGGGCTCTGCCTTGATCATATAGGTTGCTAGAACTTAGTCTTTTGGACAGTTGGTGGTAGATGGGAAGATAGGTTGGAACGCGTCCATTTGACTAAGGAAAAGCTTCTGAAAGGTCCTGTCTTGGGAAACCAAGTCTGGTGGGGAAAGTGCACAACCTCTGCAGATGGAAAACCTAAGTACTTAGCCTTGTCCAAGGAAATGGACACTTTTGAGCATCAAGACATGGAAGCTACAAGAATCTCATCACTCCAACTTCTACAATAAAAATTTGTGGGTGAACAAGGGTGAAGGACCTCAATGTCTATTGGTGGTTCCTTGGGAATGTTTTTGACAAAGAAGAACTTAGAGTTTTCAACTAATAGGTAAAACCTATTTTCAAGCAAAGCAAGCCAAGCTACACTTAGCCAAAATGCATATAGTAATATAGTCCACTTAAAATATAATAAGGTATCACTTGCCAATACTATTCCAAAGTATTGACCCTCTGTGGCTGTAACTTGTAATGTTGCAGGTTACTCCGATGATGATTAGGAGTCATGAGTCTACACTCAACATGCTTGCCTGTGGCACATGAAGATGAAGACTTGTGTTTATTTATTTATTCCATAAACTCTTGTATTAGGCCTTTGGCCTTGAGTTGTAAAAGACTATGTTTTATCTCTGGAATGAATGTAATAAACGACCTTTGTATCTGTGTACTTCATCTAAAACTATGGATGCTAGCATTGATCCAGGGACTAGCATTGCAATCACAGGGATCCTTTCCTTTATAAAGGAGGGGTCTAACAGATGGTATCAGAGCACTGTGTTGCCTGTAGGATTATGACCCTAGGATTGGAAAACCACTAAGGAAAAGTTTTTTTTCAACTACTTCTACACTTGTCTATTCTTCTCGTAAAACTTTTCTAATCTCTTTCAACTTCCTTTGTAGATGAACTCCATCAACGAAGCCGTGAAGAAGGGACCACTCATGACCATGACCTTGGAGTGTGAGACTGAGTTTCCCAACATTCTCAAGGACCTCATGGAGGCAATGGATGCACATGGTGAAGTCGTGTACAAGGGCTTTCCGGTGATGGATGAAGGAGTGGAGTATTGGTGGGTGCAACTTCACTTGTACAAAAACAAGGAAGACAACCACAAAGAAAGGGGATTCTGCATGTACACCAACACAACTATGCACACCACATTCTTTGAGTCAGCCAGGGATGCAGCTTGGAGGACTATCAAGGAACTAAGTGCTAGAGTCAAGTGCAGAATGCTCAACCTCCAAAAGGACTTAGAGAAAGAGAAGGAGCTTACTCAAGAGTTGGAAGACACCAACCAAGAGATAAGGGGAGATGTTATAGACTTAGTGATAGAGTCAAGAGAGCAAGATTGGTGGATTGCCTCTAGGAACATTGTGTTTAATAATAGATCCCGTGAGATTGGATTGTAAGAAACTTCGTTAGTTGGACCACCACCTATCACTTTATTTCCAAAATGATATTCTAATTAAGTTTGGACCTTTGATTAATGTAATAGACTTATGTATGCATGATTTGTGTGATGATTGTGTTTCATGGATATGTATGAATGTTTGTCTTGATTTACCTTGAATTATGTTGTTCTAACTTTTTCAATCTTGTAAATAGATGCCTATTGCCATCAGCACCATTGAGGAGTTTCGGGTTACTCGTTTTGGTCCCCGTATCATTGAGCTTACCACTCTGCTTGATCTCCCTCTTCCTACCATTACGGTGTATCCACTCACCAAGTTCGAGAGGAAGGACCTCTGGGGCTTCAAGGTGAATCAGCCCGGACGCCAGACTGAGCCTACTACTGAGGCCATCGTCTTCAAGCTGATGCACGATGACAGGGAGAGAGGCATGGAGGTAGTCATGCAGGATCTGATAGGACGACAGTTAGGCCGTCATTCCCGTTAGGTTAGAGGCACTCACTTCCACGTATTTGGAAGACGTGATGTTGACGGAGAGTCCATCGACTTTGAGGACGACTCGAGGAGCACTGCGGAGCCGATACGTCTTTATCTTCAGGACTTAGAGACTCTTCTCAGGCACGTAGATACGGACAGGACGAACGTCATGCTAGGTAATGACGAGCTTCAGGTGCAGCTTCGCGAGAAGGACAAGCTTTTTGCGCAGCAGGATGATATGATCAAGGAAATGGAGACAAAGTTCGAGGCCTAGGACCGCAAGTTCAAGAGTCAAGAGAAACGCGTCCAGGATAGAAACAAGAAGATCCGGGACATGACCGAGGAACTGAAGTCCAAGGACTTCGAGCTTGAGCAGCAGCAGATGGTTATTGAGAGACTTCGCTCCCAGAAGAGGACTCTCAAGGCCAAGGTCGATTCCTTGACCACTACGATTGAGGAGAACAAGACCGCGATGGAGAACGCAGGTCTTACCTTTGTCGAGGAGGAGATTGACGCTGATGAGTAGACTTGACTACTCGTTTACCTTTCTTATTCATACTTATTATTGTGAACTTGTTATTGGACCATCCGACATGTGGATGGCTTGCCACTTGTGTGTTTTTATTTCATGAGCTTATTATGTGGTTGTTGAATTTTTTTTTATTCTTATGTTGCTTGTTATGTGTTTGCTTATGTTGTATTGTGCATAAAACATCTAAGGGTATCTCATTCTTATCTATTTGAACAAACCACAGATGCCTCCACGTCGCGCAAACCCCAACCCCAACAACATCACCCCGGAAATGCAACAAATGATGAATGCGCAAACACAACTTATGCAAATGATGACGACATTCATCCAAAACCAGAATAACAACAACAACAACCCCAACAACAACAACAACAACAACAACAACAACAACAACAACAACAACAACAACAACAACAACAACAACAACAACAACAACACAACAACAACAACAACAACAACAACAACAACAACAACAACAACAACAACAACAACAACAACAACAACAACAACAACAACAACAACAACAACAACAACAACAACAACCCTCCGGGTTTCGATATGCTCACCAGATTTCTGCGTTTGAGGCCAGCAAAGTTTGCGGGAACAACTGATCCCATGGTGGCCAATGACTGGTTACGTTCCGTGAACAAGGACTTAGTGACCGTGGGCTGCACGGATGCTGAAAAAGTCAGATTTGCAGCACATCTGTTGGAAGGACCAGCCGCCACATGGTGGGACAACTTCCAAATCACCACTCCTATTGATGAGGTGACTTGGGCTATCTTTGAGGATGGCTTTCGCACTGCTCATATCTCATCAGGAATGATGAGTCTGAAAAAGAAGGAGTTTCACAACCTGAAACACCGCCACCGCAGCGTGGCAGAATACATAGAAGAGTTCAACAATCTGGCGCGTTATGCACCGGATGAGGTTGACACAGATGCCAAAAGAAAGGAAAAATTTCTGGAAGGCTTAAATGATGAACTGAATCTGCAGTTGGCTGTAGCATATGTTCCAACTTATCAGCCTTTGTGTGACAAGGCTGCTATTTTGGAGAGTAAAATGAAGCAAGTCGAGAGTAGAAAGAGGAAACACTCCGACAAGCACAGCTCGAGATCGTCTCACAAACGATCTCATTATGATGACAGTGGCAGCTCAGGATCCCATAAACATGGGAAATTTAGCAAGCACAACCACAACCGTCATGACAACAAGCATCACCGCAGTCATGACAAGGACAAGTACAAGAACCACAAGGGTGTACATAAGAGCCACTATGGTGGAAATGGTAGTGGAAGTGGAGGCCAACCTCCTAAAAAGGACCTCAGTCAGGTTGAATGCTTCAAATGCAAGAAGCTAGGGCATTATGCTAATGAGTGCCCTGAGCAGAAAGTTGAAGGACCTAATAAACCAAATCCTTTTCAGAAAGGACAGGTTAACCACATCAATGTGGAGGAGGTCTATGAGGAGCCTGATGCCGTGGCTGGTAAGTTCAGACTCAATTCAATTTCAGCATTTGTACTCTTTGATACCGGTGCATCACATTCATTCATCTCAAAATCATTTGTTGAAAGAAATGAACTACTGGTGGAAACCATTGGGTGTCCTATAAGAGTAAGTTCTCCAGGGGGAGAAATGATAGTAAACTCAGGATGTCATGACTTAGTCATAGAGTTTGGAAAACATAAGTTTCCAGTGAACCTAATAATCCTGAATTCCCAAGGATTGGATGTGATTTTGGGAATGGATTGGATGGCTAAGTATGAAGGGATACTAGATTGTTCCAATCGTACAGTTACACTCACAACTCCCGAAGGAAAAAGAATAAAATTTAAGTCAAACTTTGAATCCAAAGGAAGTAGGCTGAATTCTCTTAAGGGGGTTAGCATGGACAGTGTACCAATAGTGTGTGAGTTTCCGGATGTGTTTCCGGAAGAGCTACCAGGAATGCCACCGGATAGAGATGTGGAGTTTCTGATAGATTTGGTGCCAGGATCAGGACCAATAGCTAAGAGACCGTACAAAATGTCAGTTGATGAATTGAAAGAGCTCAAGAAACAGCTAGGAGAACAGTTATAGAAAGGGTTTATTCAACCAAGTTCTTCATCTTGGGGAGCCCCAGTATTGTTCGTGGAGAAGAAGGATAGAACACAAAGGTTATGTATTGACTACCGTTCTCTCAACGAGGTTACTATCAAGAACAAATATCCTTTGACCAAGAATCAACGACTTATTTGATCAGCTAGAAGGAGCATGTGTGTTCTCGAAGATTGATCTCCGGTCAGGTTATTTTCAACTCAAGATACGAGAGCAAGACATACCAAAAACATCATTCACTACAAGGTATGGATTATATGAGTACACCGTGATGCCTTTCGGTTTAACCAACGCTCCAGCATACTTCATGAATATGATGAACAAGGTGTTCATGGAATTTCTTGACAAGTTCGTTGTCGTTTTCATCGATGATATCTTGGTCTACTCCAAGAGCAAGGAAGAACATGAAAGACACTTACGCTTGATACTTGAGAAACTGAGTGAACATAAACTTTATGCCAAATTCAGCAAGTGTGAGTTCTGGTTAGAGAAAGTTGGTTTTCTTGGTCATGTGATGACAAAAGATGGTGTGGCAGTTGATCCTGCAAAGGTTTCAGCTGTGACAGAATGGGAATCACCCAAGAATGTGAAAGAAGTTCGTAGTTTCCTCGGCTTAGCAGGTTACTACAGAAGGTTCATTGAAAATTTCTCGAAAGTTGCTAAGCCAATGACAGAATTACTAAAGAAGGACAAGAAATTTGCTTGGACTGAAGGATGTGAAGTCAGTTTTCAAGAGTTGAAGAAGAGACTTGTGACAGCACCAGTTCTATGTCTGCCGGATTTGGAAAAGGATTTCCAAGTATATTGTGATGCGTCTCATCAAGGTTTGGGAGCCGTACTTATGCAAGATGGTAAAGTCGTAGCCTATGCTTCGAGACAACTCAAAACTCATGAAGTAAACTATCCTACTCATGATTTGGAGTTAGCCTCTGTCGTCCATGCCCTCAAAACATGGAGACATTACCTTTTGGGAAAGCGTTGTGAAGTGTTCACCGATCATAAAAGCTTGAAGTATATCTTTACCTAGAAGGAAATCAACATGAGACAAAGAAGATGGCTAGAACTTATCAAGGATTACGACTTAAGTTTACAATACCACCCCGGTAAAGCGAATGTAGTAGCAGATGCTCTAAGTCGTAAGACATTTGTAAATGGCCTTACAAAAGATGAATTGCCAGATGACTTGTGTAAGCAATTCAAAGAACTAAGATTGGAGATTGTACCAGAAGGATATCTCATGTCTTTAGATGTTCAACCCACTCTATTGGACAAAATCCGAGAAGTTCATAAGACTGATGAGGAAATTGGAAAGATTAAGGAAAATATTAGTCTAGGGAAGGCTAAGAGTTTCCATATTGATGAACAAGGTACTTTATGGCACGGGAAACGTATATGTGTTCCACAAGACCCAGAGTTGCGAAAACTGATCTTACAAGAAGGACACAACTCTCCGTATTCTATCCACCCAGGAAACACCAAGATGTACATGGATATGAAAGAAAGATTTTGGTGGAACAATCTCAAAAGGGACATCGCCGAACATATTGCTCTGTGTGATGTGTGTAGCAGAGTCAAAGCGGAGCACCAAAAACCAGCAGGTTTGCTTCAACCACTGCCTATTCCTGAATGGAAGTGGGAAAATATTGGTATGGATTTCATTACCGGATTACCAAGGACCAGGTCTGGGTATGATTCCATATGGGTAGTGGTGGATCGCCTAACTAAAGTGGCCCATTTCATACCTGTGAAGACCACCTATACAAGTGCCAAGTTAGCAAAAATTTACATGAGCAGAATTGTTTGCCTTCACGGTGTGCCTAAGAGTATAGTATCAGATAGAGGAACCCAGTTCACATCTCACTTTTGGAGACAGCTCCATGAATCTTTAGGAACAAGATTGGAATTCAGCACTGCTTTTCATCCACAAACGGATGGACAAACAGAAAGAACCAACCAAATTCTTGAAGACATGTTGAGAGCTTGTGCTCTAGACTATGGAGCAAGTTGGGATGAAAGTTTGCCGTACGCAGAGTTCTCTTACAATAACAGTCACCAATCTAGTATTGGAATGGCACCGTTCGAGTTACTCTACGGAAGGAAGTGTACCACCCCATTGTTATGGAATGGTGTGGGAGAAAGGAGCTTATTTGGACCGGATCTTATCAAAGACGCCGAGGAGAAAGTCAAATTGGTTAAGGACAGGTTGAAGGTAGCACAGTCCCGACAGAAAAGCTACGCGGATTCTAAGCGTAGAGAAGTCACCTACGAAGTTGGGGATAGAGCTTACCTCAGGGTATCACCACTCCGTGGAGTGAAAAGATTTGGAGTCAAAGGAAAGTTGGCACCAAGATATGTTGGGCCATTCAGGATTCTAAGTCGCAAAGGAGAAGGTGCATATGAAGTTGAATTGCCAGAATCTCTGTCAGCAGTCCATAACGTATTTCATGTGAGTCAGCTTAAGAAATGTCACCCAGAAATGGAAGAGTCTTCTTTGAAGGATACCATACCTTTGGAAGAAGTTCAGCTAGAAAGTGATCTCACTTATGAGGAAAAGCCTGTCAAGATACTAGAGACCGCAGAAAGAGTTACAAGGACCAAGACTATCAAGTTTTGTAAAGTGCAATGGAACCATCACACCGAAGAAGAAGCAACATGGGAAAGAGAATATGATCTTCGGAAAGACCACCCTCACCTATTTGCTAGCCAACCCGAATCTCGAGGGCGAGATTCATCTTAAGGGGGTTAGATTTGTAACATCCCAAAAAAAATCATAGTTTCAAAACTCATTCATATCATCTTATGCATCATTCATTCATTTAGGGTTTTCTCAAAAATCACTTAGAGATAGAATTTGAGCTATGATTTCATGTGATCAAACTATCCCAAATAGCTATCACCCTTTGAAATTTGAATGTTTAAATACTTGTTTGCTTGCCTCCATTGATGGAAAGTTTAGGTGAAATGTTTAACCCAAGATTTCAAATTTAGAAATAATTTCAAAATCCCTTTCAAATATTTGCAAACTAGAACTAATCTCTGATTACTTTGAAAACCAAGCTTGACCAAGTCTTGCAAAGTAACCACTTAGTCATTATGACTGTTTTTGAATCCACAAAACCCTGCAAAAATTCCCAAGCCAGTTTGATTTCAAAAGGATTTGAATTCATATCAAAATTCATACCAGAAAATGAATTTAGAAAAAGAAAAGAGCACTTCAAAAGAAAAGGGCCACGCGACCACAATCTGGCCCAGCAGCGGATCAAGCCCAGTAAGCCCACCCGGGGATCTCCTTTCCTTCTCACACGCGCAAGCGCACGCACTGAGCCACTGACAGGCAGACCCCACCCAAACTCCGCGCACCTCGCTGACAAGTGGGCCGTCTCCACGCCAGCGTCGTCTCCCCCCGCACGACCTGTTCGTCCCCAATCAACGCGGCCGTTTCCTGTGTGATAATCGCGGCGTCAATTCGAATCAATGGCCGAGTAATTCTCGCGCTTGACCAGGCTATATAAACCCCCTCTGTCCCCTCTCTCTTTTCCCCCAAACTCCAAGCACAGAACGCCCCCAGGCTGCGCGCATTTCTCTCTGCAACCCCGCCGTCTCCGACGACTGCGCCGGCGAATTCCGGTGAGTCTCGAGTTCCCCTCGGTCTCGCGTTCACGCTATCTTGTTCAGTGAACCTCTGTGCATCTTCTGACACTCTCCGTTTGCCTTTGCATGACCCATAGCTTCGGCAACGTCGACGACTGGACCGCCACCGTCTTCTGCACAAACTCCGGCGAGTTCTAGTGGTAAGCCCCGACCGCCCCGCGTCTTCTAGTTCAAACACACGACTCTGCCTGGACCCTGTGAACCTAACCGTGTCGTTATCTTGCCTTGGGGAGATTCACAGCGACGTCCACGACAACCACCTGACGCACCCGACGCCGCCACGAACTCCGATGAGAAATCGCAGCCGTGTCCGAGCGCCCCTTGACCAACCGCAAGTACGACGAGCTTCGCCGTGACCCCCTGAGCCCGGTGAGCTACTCCTCGATCTCTCCTACCCCCTGTAGCGCCGCCTCCATCGTCGACTGACTGTTCCGCCGCCGGTAGCCACCGCTCCGCCGCCAGTTCTTGGTCAGATCGTTAGCAACCATTGGATCTGCATCGTAGGGTTAGGATAGAACATTAAACGAAAGGGTAAGCGCGCGTCTGAGCCGCCAGATCCCACTTAGATCGTACGGTCCACAAAACGCGATCCGCGCGAAGCGGTACGCACCAGTAGGGATGCGACGCGTGGCAAGGTTTAAACTAAAAACAGAATTTAAAACCTGATTTAGATTCAAACTTCAAATGCTTGTAACTTTTGAATGCCACGTTAGATTTTTGCAAACTTTATATCGTTGGATTCAGTGAAACAAGGCCTTTCAGAATATCCACTTTATTTAGCATATAGTAACAGTTAAAAATGATTTTAATTATAGAACATGTTTTGGGACCATTTTAAATGGAAATTATGTTGGTAAATTATGTGGATGCCAAATGAGTTTAGTTGGCAAAATTTTGTGTTATGTTAAGTTTCTGAACTCATGAGCATACTTGGTGGAATTTTCAAAAAAATCACACTTGGTAAATTCATGCATGCATGCATTCATATTATTTTTGGTATGTATATAAAATTGTGTGTAATTGTATGCTATGATTTCTTGTGTAGATTTTGCTAGTGATTGTGATTGTGAAGAGTGCTACTCTCCCCACTACCAAGGCAAGTGATATTTTCATCAACATTTTTGTCCTATGTTTTTGTACTAGCATTAGTTATTTTGCTAGAATTTATTGCATGATATTTTGCCAAGTGCTAAGATGGGAAATCCCAAGTAGAATGGAATAGTAGAAATGCTAAGGAAATTATCCTATGGTAGGTTGCCATATTCTGCTTAGTCTAGCTACTTAGCAAACAAGGGTGGTGACATCTATATAGTTTATGATAAAATATTCTAAGTCAAGAGACTTATGTTTTCTTAATAAAACAACCAAGTTAAATGAACCTCCTGGGTGGAATGGAATGTTTGGGTTATGTTGAGTGGTTACACAAGGCCATGGACTTGGGTTGTGTATCTCACTTGTGGTATGCCACCCAGGCACAAAGGGATTTGGAGGCCAAGTGTTGAGAAAGCTTATAGTGCAACCACTTGGCAATATGGGCTCTGCCTTGATCATATAGGTTGCTAGAACTTAGTCTTTTGGACAGTTGGTGGTAGATGGGAAGATAGGTTGGAACGCGTCCATTTGACTAAGGAAAAGCTTCTGAAAGGTCCTGTCTTGGGAAACCAAGTCTAGTGGGGAAAGTGCACAACCTCTGCAGATGGAAAACCTAAGTACTTAGCCTTGTCCAAGGAAATGGACACTTTTGAGCATCAAGACATGGAAGCTACAAGAATCTCATCACTCCAACTTCTACAATAAAAATTTGTGGGTGAACAAGGGTGAAGGACCTCAATGTCTATTGGTGGTTCCTTGGGAATGTTTTTGACAAAGAAGAACTTAGAGTTTTCAACTAATAGGTAAAACCTATTTTCAAGCAAAGCAAGCCAAGCTACACTTAGCCAAAATGCATATAGTAATATAGTCCACTTAAAATATAATAAGGTATCACTTGCCAATACTATTCCAAAGTATTGACCCTCTGTGGCTGTAACTTGTAATGTTGCAGGTTACTCCGATGATGATTAGGAGTCATGAGTCTACACTCAACATGCTTTCCTGTGGCACATGAAGATGAAGACTTGTGTTTATTTATTTATTCCATAAACTCTTGTATTAGGCCTTTGGCCTTGAGTTGTAAAAGACTATGTTTTATCTCTGGAATGAATGTAATAAACGACCTTTGTATCTGTGTACTTCATCTAAAACGGTGGATGCTAGCATTGATCCAGGGACTAGCATTGCAATCACAGTGATCCTTTCCTTTATAAAGGAGGGGTCTAACAAAATATATGTATGCATGCAACATGATATGTGATGATTTTCTAAACTCAACACAAAACAAGTGTACAGTATTGGTTCATAAACAAGTTCAAAACTTGCCAAACAACATTTATTTTAAACCCTAAAACATTTCTCAAACAATTCATATACCTAAAATAGGCCTACACAAGTTTCTGTAAATAAAATCATTTTAACAGAAGCAAAACAATGAACACATTGCATATTTAGAAAGGGCTTGTTCTCCTGATTCCATTGATATAAAATTTGTCAAATTTGAATGTGGGGATCAAAAGTTATAGGTAAAACAATTTCAAACAACTAATAGATTCAAATCCTGTTTTTAAATCTAATCTCTAGCCACGCGTCACGCTCTGATTGGCGCGTACCGGTTCGCTCAGGATCGCGCTCACGGGCCGTTCGATCTACTTAATCTGCACGGTCCAGATCTATCCATACCGTTTCGTTAAGTGATCTATTTACACGCGCTGGATCTAGATCCAACGGTCCACGATCAAGCGACCATGGATGGGCGGCGCCAGCGATGGCATCTGGCGGCGGCGGCTCTGTCTACGGCGGCGCGGGGGGTACAGGGGGTTCTAGGGTCGTCGGAGGTGCTTACCGGGCTCGCAGCGATGCACTGATGCTCAACCTGGCGACGACTTGGCAAGGGGCGCACGGACACGGCTGCTCGGGCTCGTCGGAGTTGCTGCCAGCGTCGGGCTCGGGTGGACGACGACGTTGGCGACGCTCTTGGTCACCCTAGCATGAACAAAAGGCACCAGGAGATACGCAAGACTACGGCGAACATGTTTGCGTGAATCAGAGGCGAAGGGGAACAAGGGGCTCACCGAATTTAATCGCCGGAGTTGAGGACGTCGTCGAAACCTTGCTGTGCTTGACGAAGACGACGACCTGGGGCGGTATAGGATGAACCAACGGTGTCACAAGGTGCGCAAGGAAGTGGCGAGGCTGTCTGCAAGAACTAGAGAAGAAGGGGCGCACTAGGCTCACCGGGATTGGTCGCCCGAGTGAGCTCTGTCTGCGGCGGTGCGAGGGTGATTACGGGTAGCCTGGGGGCGCTCTGTGCTCGGAGTCTGGGGGGAAATGGAGAGGGGGAAGAGGGGGTTTAAGTAGGCGAGACGGGGGCGTGATTTACTCCTGCAATCAACGCGAATTGACGAGCGAATCAAACCAGGAAACGCACGGCGTGATTTGGGGAAGAACATGTCGTCGGGGTGGAGACGATGACGCCGTGTGGGCCGCGGCTGTCAGCGAGAGAAACAGAGAGGGAGTGGATCCAGTCTGTCAGTGACCTAGCGGGTGTGGGGGTAAGTAAAGAAAACGCTTCGCGCGGGGGGGGTTGCTGGGCTTAGTTGGGCTAGTTGGGCCAGATTCGACTAAAAGCTTATTTTTTCTTCTTATTCCTTTTTATTTTTCTATTTGATTTTTCTGAAATGATTTTCAACACCAAATCAAATGAGTTTGAATTCAAATCTTCTCTAGGTTTTCATACTCCATACCTTGCACTTAAATGTGTGTCAAACACTATTGTTTACTCAAAACACTTTGATCAATTGGAAATAAAAAATAAAACCATGCCTTTATGTGATATATACTATAGGCATAATATTGGTTTTATTTACTCATTTTGTTTTGAAAACTTTGCTCAAGCTTTGGAAAGTGCCTAAGTTTGAATTCAAACCTTACGGAACAAAACAAGTACTCTTCTCATTGGAAAAATAGCACTAAGGCTAGAGCAACTTACATGAAATAATAAGCATATATGCTTCTGTTTTGAAATGGTTGGTTTGAAATGGAATTTATATGATCATGGATGCATGGATGATATGCATGAGTTTGAAACATGATTTTAGGGATGTTACATGCCATGATCTACAACAGAAAATATGCAAAACACTTAAGACATGTATTCATAAAAGAGCAAGCATATTAAACATTTTAATATTTTATGCTCCCACTAGAACCAACACCCCTCTGATGGTTACTTAGTGATTCAGGATCCTAAATAAGCAAGTCGGCTAGTGAGATTTAGCATCACCGCTAGCCGCCAAGTGATCTAGGTAGACAACTCCTTGTCTCACATCTCGTACGACTCCTATTAGACGGGTGGAATCACATGCCCCGGCTCCCATCTAACCTTTCCCCGAGCCCCACAACCGTTGTGATAGACCCGTCTAGCTTACCGAGTGTTTCCGCAGTAAGAGTCCGACTCGAACCCACCTAGTCGGAAAGAATTGGCAGCACCTCAATTTTATCAGCCCACTACCAAAAATGTCCGACTTGTGATGGTGCAAACAGTGGCGGGAAAACCGACTAGACCTTCTTTGAGGGATTAAATTTTACCGACTATCTAATAGAGGTAAAACAGAGACATAAAAATAACACAAAATAAAGCAATTATAATGTGAAATGGTATGGCTCTCTTCATGGCGATCTCCATCTCCACAAAGCATGTAATCCGACTCGTGCCAACTCTTGTCACTTGCCGTCTTACCCCATGTCGCCAACATGTAAATCGCCTTGCATGCCATCCGGATTCTCCAAACAGCTAAACTAGCTAAGTAAAATACATTACATAGAGAATTCGACACGCAGGTCATTTATACAATAAAATGACAGCACCTAGGCTCCAGTCGGCTGACAAAAACCGTGATTCGCAGATCACGTATGGATTACACACATACATCACATGCACATGAACCATACCATTCACAACTTCCTGCAAAAACAAGTTATGCATAGATACAATATCTACCGGTGTTGTAAAACTCACAACGATATCTAAGGCGCTACGACAGGGCGAATCCGGCGGTTCCGAAAACGTAGATCTCATCTACGATCCGGACATGGATTCCGACCATTGTTCCGACTCGATCAAACTCTTTGATCTTCGATCACCGTATCTGGATTTACGTGTCACAGTCTACCCCGATGGCGGAAGCCGACCGGTAGGGGTATGTTGTTCCACGACCTCAGCAGTATGATCACAGAAATCAGATCTACCATTCTCCGAGTACAGTTGATCCAATCAACCTCGTACAAAACCGATCTATCTCATAGATCGACCACCAAAACAACATGTAGATCTCATCTACAGCCTACCGCATATCACATATGCGAGATCTCGAGCCTAAAACTAGAAGCTATCGCTATGATACCACTGTTGGGCCACGCGGAGATAAAACAAAAAAATTCCTCTAACATGGTGATCCCAAGATCTAGTCGAGGTAGAACGCCACAAGATTTACCACTAGACGCGCAGTTGCGGATTACTGATGAAGCGCGTCAGTTGATGCAGTGTAGTCCTCGTGATCCGATCGTCCTGGTGCTGATCGTACAACAACTCTGCTAGTATCCACACGTACAAGGAGGAGCGCCGACGACGAACTGCTAGATTCGTTACGGCGGCGGCAGGACTGTTGTGGAGCTAGGATTTCCAACACATGGAATGACCTAACCGAACAACGATTAACCCTTCAGGGTTGGTGTGCTCCACTATATATAGGAGTGAACGTGGGCTCTACTCGCGCGGCCCATTCACTAAAGCCCATATAATGTTAGTCCCTGTGAGTCCAACTCACTGACTCAGTCCAAATCAGGCTCGGGTCCAACCCAACCAGATTTCCAGTTCAGATCCAATCCAAACTTGCTCCCGCTCTTATGTGTGACCCCGTAGGCTCATGGCTACTTGGACACGATTAGAGTCCGACTCTAAATTGATCAGTCGGTAGCGGCTCCTAGCAGAACATGCCGACTCCCAAGTACCAAAGAGTCATGACGACTTGCCTTTCCAATGCGACTTGCGTCTGAGTCCCTTTTGCCTCACGATATACCTTGTCAGACTATAGGCGAATATATGTCATCCCTTAAATAGTCTGACTCTCTTCTCGATCCGAGATAAGTGATTCACCCGACTAACTCGTAGTCGATCGCCTCGGTTAACACTTAACCGAGTCGTGCATGGCCATGCTTTCCGAATCATATCATCCGAGAGGGCCCAAAGATATCTCTCCAAGTGGAGGGGGAAAATCCCATCTTGGTTATTCACATCACGCAGCTTGATTCTCAGTCGACCCGAACTCTGCCTTTATAACTGCCCAGTTACGGATCAGTGTTTGACAGAACCTAAGTCGGTGATCCTCAACTCGGACTATGCAATAACCTCGGGTCTAAGGATTACATTGATTGAGATATACAAATGACAACTTGTTCGTTGTACCTCAATATGGGTCAATCCGACTCGCTAAACTCTTTAGCCGAATCTGCGTAAGTTGGAATAGCATCTCCATGCCCATGACAAGTGGAACCGAGTCATCAAGCCAACTTTCACATTGGTCTAAGTTGTATGTCCAGCACAACCTCAATGACCAAGGACATTTAGTACAAACAACATGAATGCATAGTTCCACAACCGAATCACATATTCAATGATACACATCAGATGTTTATACAAGGACAACTTAATATCTCTATGAATACAATGGGAAATATCATCATACATGATTGCCTCTAGGGCATATTCCCAACATTGTTAACCATAATAAGAACATCATTAACACTCCCTATGAGTTTCTTTTTAGCATTAGCATCAAGTGGGACATCTAAATAGCAATCTTCCAAAGGTGGCAAATCAAGCATTTCATAAATCTTTCTAGGAATAATAGAGACACTAGAACCAAGGTCACATGAAGCTTTGAGATCAAATTCCCATGTGTCCTCGAAAACGTTTGGTCCTTATAAGTATTTCCACCGGCTTGTCCTTTGCTAAGAAAGGATTGGGCCACTTGTTGAGTTTGTTTGTTGTCTTTATTACTTGCACTTTGTTTTGTTGCTTTATCAGGAAAACCCCTAAAAATCTGTTTGCTAAGTATTTACAGAGATTTCCTGCTCCATACCACTAGTGAACGCCTTCTGCTCCTCGTTGGGATCGACACTCCTATTTATTGAAAGTACTACGATACAACCCCTATACTTGTGGGTCATCAAGACTATTTTATGGTGCCGTTGCCGGGGAGTGAAGCGCTATTGAAGAGTGGAACTGGTAAAGGAAACTTCTACTGTGAGTATTGCTTTTTGTTTCTTCTTGTTGCTTTTCTTCCAATATGGATAACCCACTTGGTTTTATGTTTGGGAAAACTACTACCACTGTTAGGGTAGTAGATGAACCACCACATGTTGAGATAGAACCTTTTAAGATACGTACAAGTATTGTTGATCGTGTTATGGATAATTATTATTTAGGGGATAGAACTGTCCATCCTAGTGATCATTTGCTTTTTATCCATGAATTATGCGGGTTGTTTAAGTGTGCAGGTATCACAACTGAATAGGTGAAGAAGAAGTTCCATATCCTTGAAAGGGAGAGCTGAAGAATGGTATAAATTGCTGAAGAATGGGCAATCCATGGAATGGGAGGAAATTGCATCTCTCTTTTATTCTAAATTTTATCCTCCTAGCGAAATTCATAAGGATAGAAATCTGATATATAACTTTTGGCCTTGTGATGGAGAGAGTACAGCTCAAGCTTGGGGGAGATTGAAGTTACTAATGCATAAATGTCCTATTCATGAACTCCCTAACAATATTATTATCAATAACTTTTATGCTAGGCTTTCTCTTCATGATAAAGATTTACTATATGCTTCTTGTGCTGGATCATTCACATGTATGAAGGAATAAGCTAAATGGGATATCCTAGACCGAATTCAAGAGAACACTTAAGCTTGGGAGAATGACAAGGGAAGGAAGTCAGGTATAAACTATGATTATGAATGCATTAAATCCTTTATGGGAACTGATGAATTCCGTGATATTAGTAATGAGTTTGGTCTTGATTCCCAAAGTATTGCCAATTGTTTTAAGGCCTTTGCCTCTTACATAGAAATTCCCAAGGAGAAGTGGAATAAGTACCATGCACCTTATAAAGATGTTGTTAGTCATGTTCCCGTTAGAAGTACTAAAGTTTGGACTATTTATCATATTTTGCATAAACCTTATGTTGAGAAAATACCTTTCCCAGCTAAGGTAAAGGAGTATTCTATGATGATTAGTTCGAATAACAAAGGTACTAAGAAAACTGTGGAGCCTGATGAGCAAATGAATAATGAACCTGTGGTATCTATTGTGAAAGATCTTGTCACTAAAAATATAGAGGATGAGCACATTTTCTTCTATGAAGATGCTTCTAATATTATCTCTCATCCTAGTAAAGCTAGAAGAGCTAGTGTCCCTGTGCTTTCTGTTAAAATTGGTGATCATTGCTACTACGGTTTATGTGATATTGGTGCTAGCTCTAGTGCTATTCCTTATGATCTTTACAGGGAAATTATGCATGAGATTGGTCCTTGTGAGCTTGAGGACATTGATGTGGTTATTCACCTTGCTAATAAGGAGACTATTTGCCCTATTGGTATTGTAAGAGATGTGGAGGTTCTTTGTGGTAAGATTAAATATCCTGCTGATTTTCTAGTACTTAATTCAGCAGCTAGCAAAACTTGTCCTATCATTTTTGGTAGACCTTTATTGAAAACTTGTGGAGCTAT
Organism: Avena atlantica; assembly: GCA_910589765.1. Lineage (NCBI taxonomy): Eukaryota > Viridiplantae > Streptophyta > Magnoliopsida > Poales > Poaceae > Avena > Avena atlantica. Next base: position 423,457,715 of record OU342739.1, read on the forward strand.
TATAGATTGTAAGAAGGAGAAAGTTTTAACTAAGTTTGATGGAGATTCTTATGAGTTTAATTTTTCCAAATTTGCTAAAGCTCCTTGTGAAAATAGCTTGCCTAATGAAGATTTCAGGATGGAACAACTTGCTTCTATTGATCTAGTTTATGACCTTGGACCTCCTTTTGATGACTGTAAGTATGCTCATTCTGATGATAAAGTTGTTGCCGGTGACAGTTATATTGTCAAATTTATTCAAAGTGCTACTGAAAGTTATTATGAGAGAGGGAAATATGGTTTTAAGCATCTCAATAATGTTAGGTTTCCCCGTTTTATGTTGAAAGCTTTGAAGTTGCATCTGTTTTGTCTTCCTATGCTAGTGGCTTTTTGTTTCAACAATTCATTTTTTCATGATACTCCCATGCATAGGAAGTGGGTTAGACTCAAATGTGTTGGTTATTTGCTTCTTGATGCTCTCTTTCACTTCAAATATTTATCTCCTATGTGAGCATCTTTGAAATTTTCAAGCCTAACTTAAAGGCATTAAAGAAAAGTACTTCTTGGGAGATAACCCAATAGTTTTTTCGGGTCTTGGAAGTTATTACCTCAGTAATAACTGCTCATTATCCTTTTTGTTTTGGTTTTTGTGTCAAGTTTAACTACTTTTGAGAAGTAGAGGAGTTGTGAAAAGTGGCTGTCCTGGGACAGATTTTTGTGCTGCATTGTCAAAATTCGTGAGGAAGCTCAGTACTTCAGATGGAGATGTATTTTTTTGTGCTTGTTCTCCAAGTTGTTACCCAACTTTCATTAGTTTTACACTTTTTGATTTGAGCAACAGAAGATTTTCTAAAAAATCAATCTTTACCTGCTGGTCTGTTTTGACAGATTTCTGCCATCATTTGCATTTGCCTCTTATATTGATTCCCTTCCAGTTTCTTTTGGGTTTTTAGAAAGGAGTTGCTTCTGTAGCTTTTGTTTTGATGGATTTCAGTTGAAGTGTGAACCTAAAGGTTTATTGTTTTTGCTTACACTAATGTTGCCATTGAAGTTTGTGTATTGCCTTGTGAGGAAAGGAATTTTCAGGAGAAGGAGAAAAGGAGTCTGCAGAGTCCGTCTTTGAATAGTAAAAGTGGTGAAAACAGAAGGTTCGTGAAAACCCAATATTTTTGTATTTTTTATGTTTTTAATACACACGGAAGGTTACGAAACAAAATAGAGCAGGAAACAGAGGCCGGCGTGGCCACACCCACACCAGGCACGGGCCCTAGCTGGCCGTGCCTGGAGGGGGTGTGAGCCCCCCGAGCTCCGTCTCCGCCTCGTTTTCATACCAGTACCTTCCTTATGCATTGAAACTTCGTAATATATAACCCCCCAGATCCCCCGAGGTTCTTGCATCGTGTTTTTGTTTCGATTTGTTTTTGTCAGGAAATCTTCTCAAGTTTAGAGCGCCATGGTCTCCGCCAACAATAAAGGCAAGAAGCCCGATGAAAGAACATGTTGGGCCCCCATGTGTGGTTTTGGTAATTAATGACAATCTTTATGGACTAATGTGTGTAATAAGTTATACTTGTAGGATTTGTCCATTGGCATCGCTTGGAGCATGTGTTGGCTTCAAGGTCGACGAAATGCAAAGAAGATATGTTGTGCAAGCTCAATATGCGAGGTCGATGATGAGGAATTAAGAAAGGCGTTTCATCTTGAGAAGGGCAAGACCGTCTACATCGAGCTCAAGTGGAATGCTCAAGGCAAAGGTATAATCTTGATAGGTTTTTCCTTTTGCCGGTCTCACGTTGTGTGTGTGAGACCGGGTTTAGGGTAGATAACCGTACTATCAAGAGGGGCTCTCGTATGAGTAATTTGGTCACATCATTCGGAGAGAGCTCAAACCTTTGCATACTTGCATCATCGTATTTGGTTGTTATTTGTTCTTATCCATGTGAGGATATAGAGCTTGTGGTAATCTCCATAACAAGCTCTTGTTCACGAAAATCGGATCTCCCATATATATCGTGTTACGATTTTGATTTATGCGGCTTTTTGGTTTCTCACCAAGTGAGGTATATCACATTATTCTACTTGATACTTTCTCACTTGGTGATAATCAATATTTCCACATTTTATTAGGAAGCCCTTGTCGTCCTCTATCCAACGCAATTTGAATCGGGTCAATCGGAGCTTCCAGTCAAAAGTTGTTGTCGTTTGAATATTTGCCTGTTTGTCTGGTTTCTGGGTCGAGCGGTAGTATCGCTCGGACGGGCCGGTACTACCGCCCGGGTCTGAAAACAGCCCGTTTTCTTACTGTCTAGCTAGGTACCTTTTTCTGGTAATACCGCCCGGGTGGGCCGGTAGTACCGGCCGGCCAAGGAAAAATACCCAGTTTTATTTGCCATGTGTTTCCCAGATCCAGATCTGGATTTACTGCTTGCGCGTTGACCCGCATCGCCGTTCGCGCCTGGCTGGCCCCGCTCCCGCAACCCGCACTGCTGCTTGCCTCGCATGCGCCTGCCTTGCATCCCGCGCCCGCCGCTCGCCTCGCGCGCCCGCGCAACTGCCGCCGCCAGCTGGCCCCGCATGCTTGCATTGCCGTGCAGCGCGCGTGCCGCGTGTGCGCTGGGCCTCTGCCTGCTCACTGTGCTGCGCTGCTGCTTGCACGTGCTGCCGCCGCTTGGCCCCGCACTGGCCTGCGGGCCCCGCGCTACCCGCCCATGCGCGCGCGCCCTGCCGCTTGCTGCGCTGCGCTGCGTGCTGCTGCTGAGGTGGCTGCTGCCGCTGCACTACTGCTGTTGACTGCTGCTGGCTGCTGGCCGCATGCGCTGCCAGCTGCATGCGACGCTGCTCTGCTTTTTCCTCTTCCTGGCTAGTTCGCGTTTGCCTGACCCGATTTGATTTATTCGGTCCGGTAGTATCGGTCGCATCCGGTACTATCGGTCCGTCCAGAAAAATACCCCAACGGCTATATTTTGGCTAGTCCTATATAAGTCTTTTGTCCATTTTCATTTAGGGTTAGTTCTTTCTCCTCCTTTTGTCTAAGTTTTTCCCTATTTGTCTTACTCTTTAAGCTTGATTTCTACACACCCCTTCATTGATTCTTGCAAATATTTGAGGGGTTGTTGGAGTAGATCTAGATCTACGTTTTGACCAAACCAAAACATCTCTTTGTGAGTGTATCTTTGGGGATCTAGATTTTGGGGGATTTTGTGTCTCTCTTTGATTTCTCCTCTCTTGTTCCCCCAATAGCTTTAGTAGCTTTATTGAAATTTGAGAGTGAGGGATTTGAGCATCTTTGTGGTGTTCTTGCCATTTGCATTTGGTGCATAGGTTTGAGTTCTCTTTGGAGGATTTGGTTTGAATTGCTCATTGGAGCTTGTCCCTCTTGGGTTCTTGGAACCCTATACGGTTTTGTGGCCTTGGTGACATTGTGGCCTTTTGTGGCATTTGTTGGGAGCCTCCAATTAAGTTGTGGAGTTGTGCCCCAACCTTGTGAGAGGTTCCGGTTGCCACCGACAAGTGCACCGATAGTGGAAGCGTGGATCGATCCCATTGGGGTGAGATTCACCGGAGAATAAGGGGGGCCTTTTGTGGCGTTGGTGGTTTGATACCACCCCCTCTCCAAACGAGATGTACTCCATGTTGGGAGGAACTCGGTAAAATATCGGTGTCCCCGCGTGCCTCGGTTATCTCTATACCCGAGCTCTTTACTTATGCACTTTACATTGTGATAGACTTCGTGCTTGAAGTAATATATATCTTGCTATCACTTTGTTGTTTGTATTGCTTAGCATAAATTGTTGGTGCACATAGGTAAACCTTAGTTGTTTCTAGGTTGTGCTTTACAAAGTAAACACTAGTTTTATTCCGCCTTTGTTGAGCCACTCTAGGAAAAGTTTTAATCGCCTATTCACCCCCCCTCTAGGCGACATCCGTATCCTTTCACCCGAAGAGGATGATACCCAAAATTCCAAGGAGGAGGAGATTTTTGTAGGGGATGAATAAGACATGGAGGAGGACGAGCATCCAGACACCCGTGCTACCGTCGCAAGCATTGGAGTGGTGGCAAACCCAACCAAGTTTAGGAGGACGGCACGGATGTCTACAGGAGGGAAACCTCCACGTCTTATCTTCATTCCACGGTCACCTCCTCCACGGAAGGAACACTCTAAGGAGGAAGAGTGGGGAAAGAATAACAAGGACTGGGATTCTCGGTCCGATATGATCATGAACCGCATTGAGCATAATTCGGAGTTGATTCATACCCTAACCTTTGAGATTAAGAATTTGAGGGAACTTATTGAAGAGCTTATCAAGAGAACACCACCACCACCGAAGGAGTAATTCGTCATCAGGTTTGGCATCCCCTTGGCTTGTTCCAAGCTTGGGGGAGTGTCGTGGTATCACATCATTATCTTTTATCTTTTACCTTTTTAGTGGATTCATATCTATGGTAGAGGAGTTATCTTATAGGTTGGTTTGCATGTGGAAGTATCTCTCCTTTAGTTGATTATCTATGTATCCCTTGGTGTGAGTGCCTTTATGGAATATTAATGAGAAGTCTCATATTTTACTTTTTTCACTTCTTATTTTAGTTTGCAATCTCTATTATATGATTGATCTTGTTGATCAGTATTGGCACCACTTTGGGAGCATCAAGTAAATCTAAATTGGTTTTGGCAAACTAAGCTCTAGTCAGTAGCAACACTTTTTGAGGTTTGAAAGGAAAAGAGAAAAATCTTACACGTATTTTGTATCATTTATTTTCTTTCTTGTTGGCTCTTAAACTTAGTATTCTTTATTTAATATATTTTGTGTCTTCAAGGAATATTGCATGTTTGTCTTTATCACTTGTAGGTTTGCTTGTTTCCTTCAACTCTTTTGCTTGCTACCCAGCCTTGCTAGCCAAAAACCTGTTTTGAGAAGGCATACTTCTCATGCATCAAATCTCTTTGAACCAAAACCTGTGCCATTTGTGTCCACCATATCTACCTATTAGCATTATTGCTATTCTAATCAAATTCTCAAGCTTCATCTATCTTTCGAATTAAAAAGTATTTTGTTATGTGAAAACTAGTTAGTTAAGCTCTCACGAACTTGATGACACACCTTATTTTCTTGCCCCTAATAACCTTGAACCATTGTGTCATCGAAGTTGTATATGCTTGCATCTATACGTTGGAATTAATAGAATCGTGCTATCACGGGGAACGTTTTCAACATTGCACTTGTACTTTGTACACATTTGATATCATGCCCTTTTGTCTATGGATGTCACCGGAGTGAAATAAAAAGGGAGCTTGTAAGTCCATGGAGTTATGTATTTTGTGTTAGAGAAATGCCTAGGCCGCTAGCCTAAGTCATGCCTAATCATGGTGGTAACTTGCAGCATCACCATAATGATCAATCTGTGAAGCATCCTCAATAAAAATCTATGCAAATAGTAAATAAAAATATCGTTGAGATGCTCATTGTCTGTTTGCCTTGTCATTTTGGTTATGGGATAGCTCATGTACCATGTGCAAGGGGTACCCCGTTGGCGGTTCTCTATGATACACATGTACTTACAATGACAAGAACTTACAGGTGACTGAAATTGAGTAGCATGAGGTGTGGCCCTCGTACTCAAGGGACATGAGATTGCCATCTTATATTTCATCAAGCATATACTTCATCCCTTTTCACTTTAACCTTAATCATCTCAAGATGCCTATGATAGGAGCAATGAGGGCTCAAATCTAGTAAGTACCATAATCTTTTGGAAGCTCTTTATGACTTGAAATCCCTGCTTCCCTCTATGAAGGGACCTATCTCCTAATTCTAAGTTGAGTCAGTAAACCTACTTCCTCTCTATCTCCCCCAAGCATTTGAGTTGTTGTGTTTCAAGCATTCATATGATGATTTATTCAATCATGTTCTTTATCTTCCTTGTTTGCAAAAAATTCTTATCTATTGAGTATTACTTTGAAAGCCTTCATTGTGAAAAACCTTTTTGAGCAAAGAGTGCTCCTGTTTTGAAGACTTATACAAAAAGATTTTTGTGAAACTGTATGCCAGCTGTTCTCTGACCAAGAACAAAGTTTGCCAATTCCAATTATGATTTATCTTTATGCATCTCTATTGTGACTCCTGTACTTGTTGCAAGCTAAGTTATATAATGGTGAGTTGCTTTATTCTATGAGATGTGCAATGGTAAGTGTGATGCTTCTTGTCCATATTCTTTTATCGATACTTCACTCCATAAACTCGTGGACATGTTTACTGAGCTTAGTTTTCGCTTGGGGACAAGCGAAGGTCTAAGCTTGGGGGGAGTTGATACGTCCAATTTGCATCACCATTCTATATCATAATTTGCCTCTATTACATTGATATATGTCTTATTATGAGGTGTTACTTATGTCTTTTCCTCTATTTTTGCATGTTGGATGATTCTTGGAGGATGAACTGCCAGAGTCAGGATTCTGAGTGAAAAAGAGGTGTTTTGATGCAATTTTGCAAGATCAGAAAAATACCAGAAAAATATTGAAATATTATATTTTTCTAGAAGACGAAGGAAGCCAGAAGGGGAGGCATAGCTGGGCCACAGGGGGACCACACCCCCTAGGCACGGGTCCCTCCTAGGCCGCGCCTAGGGCAGGTGTGGCCCACCTGGCCGGCCTCCGACTCCGCCCTCTCGCCTATAACTTCCTCTCGGAACCCTAATACCAGGGGAGCGACCATAGAAAGATTTTCGCCGCCTCTGCGGGGCGGAAAACACCGAGAGAGAAAGAGCTCTCCGGCAAACAGATTTCTGCTGGGGAAATTCCTTCTCGAAGAGGGGAGATCGTTGCCATCAACAGCATCATCAAGCTAGGATTCATCGGGATCATCATCATCCACACCATCATCTCCCCCAACACCATCATCACCACTCCATCCCGTTATAACAATCGTGTTGAATACTTGCATAGTTCTTAGGGGAACTTTCCCGGTGTTGATTACTATTGTAGTTGATCCTTGTGAGTGGAACCATTGGATTATTGTTTATGTTCATATTGTTATCCATCACCATATCATCTTTTATGTTGATCCATATGATGTCTTGTGAGTAGTTCATTTAGTTCTTGAGGACATGGGAGAAGTCATGTTGTTAGTACTGGATTAGTGTTGAGTTATTATTCAATGGTTTAGTATTTAAGTTGTGGTGCTTTTCTTCTAGTGGTGTCATGTGAACGTCGACTACATGATACTTCACCATTTATGGGCCTAGGGGAATGCATTGTGTATTTGGCTACTAATTGTGGGGTTGCCGGAGTGATAGAAACCTGAACCCCCGTTAGGACACCTTTGCACAAGGGAGTGTAGGATCTCAGAGTTTAGGTTGTGGTTAGGTTTATATCTTAATTTCTTTCCTGTAGTTGCGGATGCTTGCAGGGGGTTTAATCACAAGTATGTATTAGTCCAAGTAAGGTCGGTACATTAGCACAGGTTCACCCACACAACACTTACAACACCAAAGATGGGTACTCAGCTATTTGAAGCGAAAGCACTTGACAGAATTCCCATGTGTCCTCGAGAACGTTTGGTCCTTATAAGTATTTCCACCGGCTTATCCTTTGCTAAGAAAGGATTGGTCCAGTTGCTGCGTTTGTTCGTTGTCTTTATTACTTGCACTTTGTTTTGTTGATTTATCAGAAAACCCCTAAAAATTTGTTTGCTAAGTATTTACAAAGATTTCCTGCTCCATACCACTAGTCAACACCTTCTGCTCCTCGTTGGGATCGACACTCCTATTTATCGAAAGTACTATGATAAACCCCCTATACTTGTGGATCATCAAGGTGTACTCAGTAAATCATTGTTGCTGGTGCTAGTGAAGTCACACAACTTGGTGTTCTCAGCAGAATTCATTTTTGCAAAAGTGGAGCAGGCAAACAGCAGCAGCAACTAGAGTAGGAACTAAATTTTTTGTGTTTTTTATAAGAGAAAGCAAAACAAAGGAAACAATTTTTTTTTGTAATTTTTGATAAAAGGAATCAAGCAAAACAAGGCAAAAGAAACTAAGCAAAACAAAAACAAAGTAAAAGAGAAAGGTTATGAAGGACTCCCCTTGTGAAGTTGTCCTTAACTCCCTGGCAACGGCGCCAGAAAATATCTTGATGGCGTGTTGTTGACGTGGGAGCTTATTCTTCTTTACTTACTCCCCAGCAACGTCGCCAGAAAATATCTTGAGGCGGCTCAACTTTAGAGCTTCAGTTGGGAGACCCCAAGATGAAGGTATGATGAGCACAATGGAAATTTTCCCTCAGTTATGAAACCAAGGTTATCGAACCAATAGGAGCAAGGAAACAACTCCAAGGTGTTGCTAGCAACTTGGAATCCTGTACAACACAAACTCAAGACTTTGCCCCAACTTGCAGTGAGGTTGTCAATCTCACCGGTTTGCTGAAAACAAAGGATTAAACGTATGGTGTGGAAGGTGATGGTAGATTGCAGAAAGTAAACAGTAACAGTGGAAGATGTATCAATGGTAAAGATTGGACCGGGGTCCATAGTTCACTAGAGGTGTTCTCCTTAAGATAGATAACAAAACATGATGGGTAAACAAATTACAGCAGGACAATTGATAGGACAGAGCAATGCATAACAATGCAATACTATACATTCATGATCCCATGAGACTTGATTGGGCAATACAACAATATACATAGACCGCAATCCAACTGCATCTATGACTAGTAATCCACCTTCAGGTTATCATCTGAACCCCCTCCGGTATTAAGTTGCAAGCAACGGATAACTGCTTTAAGCAAAGTATGTAAAGTAAACAATACAATTGTTCCATGAACAAGAGATTGTTGTTTTCTCCCTAGTGGCAACAGCACATCTACAACCTTAGAGATTTCTGTCACTTCCCCAGATTCGATAGAGGCATGAACCCACTATCGAGCATAAATACTCCCTCTTGGAGTTACTAGCATCTACTTGGCCAAGATAGCTACTAGAAACAGAGAGCATGCAAAATATCAAACAACAGGCATAATAGAATCAATAACATAAAATCATTAATCAACCCGACATAGTAATCTCAATATCCATCAGATCCACGCAAACACAACATGTATGATTAAAAATAGATGATCTTGATCATGAACGAAGCTCACAAGATCTAAACAATGATAGCACAAAGGAGGAGAAACAACCATCTAGATATTGTATGAACCCATAGTCCAAGGTGGAACTACTCACGCATCATACCGGGGACTGGCATGGTGATTAAGAAGGCCTCCGGGATGATATCTCCCCTCCGGCAGGGTGCCGGGAAGAGCTTCAGATCCCCCCGATCTAGGGACGATGGTGACGGCGGCTACAGACTGTTTCGTGGAAGATTGATCGGGTCCTTAGGGTTTAGGTATCAGGGGCTTCTTATAGGCGAAGGGGGGCCGAGGGGGTGCCCGAGGTGGCCGCACCCCCAGGCCGGGGCCTGGCCTGGCCGCGCAGCCAGGGGTGTGGGCCCCCCCGAGGCCCTCCTCCATCTCGTCTTCTGGCTCCGTGTTCCCCTCGGTGAAATATTGACTTTGGCTTTTGTCCCCTCCAATTCCGAGAATATTCATTTTCTGGCTTTTCTGGAACCAAAAACAGAAGAAAACAGACAACTGGCACAGTGGCATCTTGTTAATAGGTTAGTCCTAGAAAACATAAAAAAAATACATCAAAGTGTAGACAAAGCAAAGAAAAGTTGATACTAAACAAGCATGAAACATCAAAAAATTATAGATACCTTTATGACGTATCAGCGCTCCATATGCAAGCAAATCATCGCCACTGTGCACTTCTGTAGTAAGAAAAACCCAACCATGTCGGTGCAGTCCTTCTTGCACACAAAATAGGAGTCAAACTCCCGGATGGCATGCACGATTTCGAGGAAGAGCTTCCGGCTCATCCTGAAACGACGCAGAAACATGGCCTCTTCGTGCAGCGGATCATCGGCGAAATAGTCGCCGTACAACATGTAGTATCCCTCCATCCTCTGTCTTGCTTTGCACTTCCGGTGACCCTTCGCCAAACCTCCACGCTTCGGTGTTGTCGTCTGTATGTACAGCCGAGCGAGGGAGGCGAGGATCTGCATGTGCTCTGCATTTTCAGCGACAATGGCGTTCTCCTCCTCCAGCAACACGATGAACATCTCCATGTCGTCAGAGTCCATGGCCTAACCGGCAAAACGCAGAACACTTGGCGGGCGAGGTAGTGGGAGCTCGTAGCGAAGCCAAGTTTGGGTGGCGAAAGATGGCCTAGGCCAAGGGGAAAGGGGCGGCGACTGCGGCGAGCCTATCTAGAGGTGTGGATACGACTCGGCGTGGTGGAGCTTCGTCAGCGAAGGCATGGCGATAGAGCTGGGGGAGCTTTTCGCCGCAGGCGAGGCGAGTGGGTGTGGGAAAATGGTATTGTCTCGCCGACAGGGTTGTCCCACACCCGTTTTGGCTTCGTCCAGCGTTTCCGGCACCCCGGGAATGGCCTGAGAAGTCCGGACCAAAGTTGGCCCAAATCCAGGCGAAACTGGGGTCCTGGGAACACGACTGGGCCAACTTTCGGCGTCCGGACTAAAAAATGGCCCTGGTATCGGCGTCTTGGAACCGAGTGAAGATGCTCTAAGTGGCATGAGTCTATTCTACAATATTATATACTCCCTACTTGCTAAAATATAGTGTACATAATTTTTTATTATGTAGAGTTTGACCAAGTATTATGTAGAAAAAAGTATCAACATCTATAATTTCCAATTCAATACAATTATATTCATCATGAGGTATATTTTTGTATGCTATACATGGGAAATCCCTTTTGGCTCACGGGTGCATTTGCACCCATTATGAAAAAACATATTTTAAAATGTTAAAAACATTTACATGTACATTCAAACATTTTATGTTCGTTCACAAGTTTTCGGGACGAGAGAAAATTTTATGTGTTGTGTATAAAAATAATAAAAATGTCACGTAAATAGGACTATTCGTAGAAAAATTTTCGTCTTCTTTGCACGAGACACGTAGAATATTCTTTCATCCTGAAAACTTATAAACAAATATAAAATATTCAAATATATATATGTAGACATTTAAAAAAAGTTGACATTCTGAAATATACTTTTTCACAATGGGTGTAAATGCACCCGTGAGCCAAATAGCCACCTCCGCTATACATTTGGTATTGTATAAGTAGACAATTTACTCAATAAACTTGGTCAAAAAATGATAAAGTTTGACATTTTAAAAATCTGATATACACTATAATATAGCTAGGAGGGAGTAGTTCTTAAGCCTTTTTTTGCAGAAGTAGTTTGTAAAATTTTTATTATGTTTTACGAGCGCATGGCAGTTATATTTCATGTATCGTAAAGCTAATATATTTGCGGATTATCTAATTTGATGAGATACTTGCATTTGTGTCATAAAAAATTTGGCGCTAAAAGTTAGCACATGCAAAGTGCAATTCCTAGGTCCACCACAAACATAGCATGCGAACGCATGAATGAATTGGAGAGTGACCACATTTCACAAAAAAATTGCGCTCACCCATGTGAAAGACAAAATCTGCCTAAAAAGTAATATAAATAGCACAATAAAACCTCTTAATATTATAGTTTTATAATATGTTCCAATTTTCAAGTCAAAAATATATGTTTATTTTGTAAATTATGGTACACCATATACAAGTAAACAGTAGAATTAAACAATTAGAAAATGATGCTTTTTAGCTATTGGACCTGTGTAAGTAGAGCTTATCTCTTGCTAGATTTTTTTACAATAACCGATGTGGCATACGAAATCTGTCTAAAAAGTCTTGTATTATCTCATTGATGGGAGATTAAAGAGTTTATATACTTCCTTTGGTCCAATTTAATGGACTCGAATCCATTTAGGTATGAATGTATCTATCACTACAATATGTCTCGATATATGTATCTAGACAAATCGGAATCCATTAGTTCCGCGGTTGTAGGCGATGCGGCCGTGGCCGCTGCCATGGCCGCCCTAGTTCCACGCGCGCAGATGGGCGCAGGTGCCCTAAGCGCCCTCGTGCGGGCCGCCTCATTGCCGCCTGCGAGCTTCTCGAGCTGAATGGCAGCCTATAGGCTATGCGCGCTCAACTCGCCGATGTTAAGGATGCGAAACGGAGGGGGCGGAGGAGTGGCGGCCATGGTTGAGGCTCATGGTGAGGGGAATGGGATTGGGCGGTGAAGTGTGTAATGCCCCGGAAAATATTACAAAATAAAATTGATTGTTATTTTATTTTGTGCATCATCATGACATCATCATGCATATTTTATCCGTAAAATTATTTTATCAAACCATATTTTGTTTTACTAAATACCCATATGGTTTTATTAAATCCGTCTCTCGTTCTTATTTTAAAATTAAAACAAATAATATTTTCCGCAGCAAAAGATTTTCTTGTTTTATAAATAAAATTAGGCTAAAAGCCCGTCTAAAATTTTGACCCAAAACTAATCTCATATAATCTATTTTAGACTAGATAAATATCTCAATCCCCCAAACCCTAGACCTAACCTAAACCTAACACTAACCCTATTCCTCCCTTGCCGCCGCCTACACCCAGCCTCGCACACAACACAAACACCACCACGCACGCCATACGCTGTCACGTTGCAACTCACATACGCAGACCCACCACAAGCCCACACACGCGGGCATTCCCCAACATGACCCACAACCAGGAAACGCACGCACGGGATCCCCTCGATCCCGCGACCCCCGCGCCTCGTCCGCATCTTCCTCCAACTCCCGACTCCGCCGCCACTCTCGACCTCTCCTCCCTCCGTCTGCTGCGCCGCCTCTTCGTAGGCCGCGCCCGCGAGCCGCCACGCCCCCGCGACTGCTTCCGCTCGCCTGCCCTGCACCCCGCGTCTCCGGCCACTCCCTTTTCCAGGCGTCGTCCGCATCCCCTCGTTGCCGCCACCTCTCCTCCGAGCAGAGCTGCTCCGCTGCCGCCAGCCTGTCGCCACGGCTCTCGCCTTCCCGCGCGCGACCGCCCAAGCTCCTGTCCGACCGCGTCGTCACCGGCGCCCAGAACTCAGCATTCGCGGCCCCCGTTCTCCCCGCCATCAAGCACCTCGCCTCTGCTCCGCGGCTCCCGCCTGTCGCCCCTGCTCGAGCCTGCCCGACCTCCTCTGCGGACGCCATGACGCCGCCCCTGATCCTCGTCTACAAGCCCGGTTGCGCTACCTCTGTCCCTCGCTGGAGCCTGCAGAGTTCCTCTATCCTGCAGTGATGCGTGCGTGTCTCTACGTCACCGTCGCCATCTCCGTCTCTGGCGCCGTCCACCTCGTCCGCACGTCTGGCTGCTCGAAGCCGTCACCTTCCTCTGTACGAGCTGCCGCCAAGCACGCAAGCAGCGTCGCCTAAGACCTCTGCCGCCTATTCTCCCGGTCGCCACGACCGCACGTGACCTCCAGACCCTGATTGACCTCGCCTCCATCCCGTCTGCAGGTGCGATGGATGCCGGTGACCCCTGCTTCCTCTCCATCGTTGTTGTCCAGTGACCATCTCTGTCGTCCTGTGTTGCTCATGTGGTGGTGGCGTTGTCATGAAGCTGCTACTTGAAGCGAGATGGTGCCTTGTCTGTGCTGATGCCCGAGTGGTTTGTCAGAACAATTGGACATCAAGATCTCCAACACTAGAACCCTGAATACTAAGTTGACAGATCCACACTACAAGGACTCCTTCACGGCCCCAAAGATCTTCGTAGACGGAACGCCAAGACCTCCTTCACGGATCCGAAGACCCGAAAATGAACCCCTCTGAAACCCCAATGTGTGACCCCTATCCGAGCCCCTATTTTATTAATTGCTATATTAAACATGTTGCATATTAAATTATTCATGCTCGCATACATATTTATTTGTTTGGGGGTATATTGTCGATTCACCTCATAATTAAATATGGAGCCCATATGCGGACGAATCTAGTCTAATATTGACTTCATTTAATATTGTGTAGCGAACTGATGCCATGATTTATCTTGTTAAACAACATTTAAATTGCGGGGTAGATAAACAACTCGAACCATAACATTTATTTGTCGGGATCCTGATTACGCTTAATATTGCTAAGTGGGACCGCATATCGCCATGCCATGCATCATATCATAAACATGCCGGATCTTCCGCCTAATATTAAATATTGCACCGGTTGTTCTTTCTAGTGTTTGCATCTTCACCGGATAGGACGATGAGTCGATGCGAGTTGCGACAAGCCTCCAGTTTCCCGAATTTGTCTCACAGGCGAGCATTCTCCCCCTTCTACCTATTTTGCATTTATAGTCTTTACTTCCTCTAATTGATCTATTGCTATCCTTATTGCCGATGCTTTAGTATTGTCCCCTTTAATTACCTGCTCCACTATATTGTCTTGGTTATCCTATTGCCTTGTTTGACTAGCTAGCCTTCTCCTTGCGAGTCGTAGGCATGCTTAGTGTCGCTCTCATACAGGTGGAACATGATACTCGGATATGGTTGATGATAAGATAATTAATATGATGTTGTTGGTTATGGTTTCACCTAATGATAAGGCCCCGGCAGGGACCACCTTTGGGAACTGCTTGAGCCGACATAGGACCCGTTCGTTCTACGATACCAGTTCTGAGTTGATCGCGCTAACCAAACGTGGGGTCTCTGGGATCCCCCCTCAACTACCGGAGCTATTCGTATATCCAGAGGGTTATAAAATTGGTTTTCCATTTGGTGCATACGCATAATATGTCCTCGGACATGGGTGAGTTGATATGTCTTCGGACTTGATGTTTTGGTGGATTGCCATGGCTTGCATACATAAATCGTGGTACACGGTAGCGGCACCCACGGTGTGTACAGGTTACCCCGCAGGGCCCGATCCACCAGTAGGCGCAAACGTTGTGCCTTACTTGAGAATCGTCGTACCTCTTGGTTGGTTCCCCACAGTAGGTGATGCCTCTGGATATGCGCGTAGTTATGGGACAGTTCTTGTTGTGAGATTCGGATGGCACGCGTGATATGTTGCCTGAAGGGTTGAGCATGCGTTTGGGTACAGTAGTGCACCCCTGCAGGGTAAATCTTTTTGAGATGCCGTGTGTCCACGGTTATGGACGCCTCAGGAGTACAGTGTCATGATCATAGACAACGCCACTAATGTTTTGTCTTTAATAATATGATTAGTAATTAGCCTTATCAACTAAATACCTGATTAACTAAAATTGTCACTGTGTGTGTTCCGCAAGGGGACTTCCTCGACTGGTGTTCGAGGGGGAATTCTTCGGATGGGTTATGTTTGGTGCTATATTATCGTTACCGTATAGTGCTCTCTTATCTCGCTCTAATAGCCGAAGTTGTAGCGTGTCTCTATAAGTTAGATAGTGCAAGCTTTGCTGTCGCTGAGCCCACCATACCTATGTAGGCGAGGACCGCCGAATTCTAGTCTCGCCGTGTACTGGCCTAAGTACTGACCGCTCTCTTTATGTTTTCCTTTGCCCTTTGTCGGCACCCTCTTGGCTTGACAGGTATGTGATTGGTGACGTTAGCAAGGTTACCCTTCCGGCTTGGCCTGGGCAGGGTTGGACACCGCTTGGTTATTCTTCAGGACTCTTAGTCCCATTTGGATCTTGTCCGTACTTAGATACTATTTGGCTTTCTTTATGATTTGTATTATTTGTTGACTCGTTGAGTCGTTGTTGTATATATATAAGTTGTTGTGGACTCTGTTGTAAACTACTGTGATGTAACTACTTGTATTCAAATCCCACCCACACGAAAGTGTCTGGTGGGCGTCTTTGAATCGCTTCTATGCGGGTTTTGGCGAGAAATGCTGAGATCTGCACCCGATTCGGAGGCGTTACAAGTGGTATCAGAGCAAAGGTTTACGATACTCCACTAGTCCATCTTGTAGGATAACCTAGCTAACGGCCGATGTCTAGTGTCAAAACTATTTTGCTACAAATGTGTCTGATAGATCTGGTTAGCTCTGATTTTACTTCTTACCTCCATTCTTTTCCCTCTTATCTTTGCGTGTTTTAATCTGATCTCTTACCTTCTTCAAGTCCAGGATTTCTCGCGGTTAGATTTCCGTCGTACCTTTAGGGTTTCTCTTCCTTCCTTTTGCAACGATGGAGCTACATATGGTTTTTATTTCCATCTGTTCTCCCTTCATATGCTTCCGGTGTTTTGCGACTCCTAAGACGACGACCTCTTTATCTCTGGAACCTTTTTCTGGAGCTTTCCAAACACCACTTGCCAAGATCTTCAATCTGGATTCAGAGAGTTTAGTTGCACGATCCTCCTATTCATGTACAGAGTAATGCTTTGAGTGCGGGATGGAGTCATGACCATACCATTACTCTTATCATTCGCTCTTGTTACATTGAATTGGTGGATCCATGTGACTTCTACTTCTTTCACGGAAGTTAAAGGTGGCCTTATCTTTGATACCTCTACTTCCGCATTTGCCTCTCTGGAGTGTTCTTCCAAAGAATGTGAGCGACCAACCCTTGTTGGTGGTGTCGACAATTTCGAGACGGAGCAAGAATTCTTGTTAGTTATGTCGCGACGATCAACTTGATGCAAGAATATCTAATCATCAACCCCTCTCCCCCGGTGTCTTTGCTCGGATCTCGGGACGCGATCCTTGTTAGTGGTGTCGAGTTGTAATGCCCCGGAAAATATTACAAAATAAAATTGATTGTTATTTTATTTTATGCATCATCATGACATTATCATGCATATTTTATCCGTAAAATTATTTTATCAAACCATATTTTATTTTACTAAATACCCATGTGGTTTTATTAAACCCGTCTCTCGTTCTTATTTTAAAATTAAAACAAATAATATTTTCCGCAGCAAAATATTTTCTTATTTATAAATAAAATTAGGCTAAAAGCCCGTCTAAAATTTTGGCCCAAAACTAATCTCATATAATCTATTTTAGACTAGATAAATATCTAAATCCCATTTTCTTTTCCCAAACCCTAGACCTAACCTAAACCTAACCCTAACCCTATTCCTCCCTTGTCGCCGCCTACACCCAGCCTCGCACACATCAACGCACGCACTCACGCGACCCCGACCACAGACACCACCACGCACGCCACACGCTGTCACGTTGCAACTCACACACGCAGACCCACCACAACCCCACACACGCGGGCATTCCCCAACATGACCCACAACCAGGAAACGCACGCACGGGATCCCCTCGATCCCGCGACCCCCGCGCCTCGTCCGCATCTTCCTCCAACTCCCGACTCCGCCGCCACTCTCGACCTCTCCTTCCTCCGTCTGCTGCGCCGCCTCTTCGCAGGCCGCGCCCGCGAGCTGCCACGCCCCCGCGACTGCTGCCGCTCGCCTGCCCTGCACCCCGCGTCTCCGGCCACTCCCCTTTCCGGGCGTCGTCCGCATCCCCTCGTTGCCGCCACCTCTCCTCCGAGCAGAGCTGCTCCGCTGCCGCCAGCCCGTCGCCGCGGCTCTCGCCTTCCCGCGCGCGGCCGCCCGAGCTCCTGTCCGACCGCATCGTCACCGGCGCCCAGAACTCAGCATTCGCGACCCCCGTTCTCCCCGCCATCGAGCACCTCGCCTCTTCTCCGCGGCTCCCGCATGTCGCCCCTGCTCGAGCCTGCCCGACCTCCTCTGCGGACGCCATGACGCCGCCCCTGATCCTCGTCTACAAGCCCGGCCGCGCTACCTCTGTCCCTCGCTGGAGCCTGCAGAGTTCCTCTATCCTGCAGTGCTGCGTGCGTGTCTCTACGTCACCGTCGCCATCTCCGTCTCTGGCGCCGTCCACCTCGTCCGCACGTCCGGCTGCTCGAAGCCGTCACCTTCCTCTGTACGAGCTGCCGCCAAGCACGCAAGCAGCGTCGCCTAGGACCTCTGCCGCCTCTTCTCCCGGTTGCCACGACCGCACGTGACCTCCAGGCCCTTATTGACCTCGCCTCCATCCCGTCTGCAGGTGCGATGGACGCCGGTGACCCCTGCTTCCTCTCCATCGTTGTTGTCCAGTGCCCATCTCTGTCGTCCTGTGTTGCTCATGTGGTGGTGGTGTTGTCATTAAGCTGCTACTTGAAGCGAGATGGTGCCTTGTCTGTGCTGATGCCCGGGTGGTTTGTCAGAACAATTGGACATCAAGATCTCCAACACTAGAACCCTAAACACTAAGTTGACAGATCCACACTACAAGGACTCCTTCACGGCCCCGAAGATCTTCGTAGACGGAACGCCAAGACCTCCTTCACGGATCCGAAGACCCGAAAATGAACCCCTCTGAAACCCCAATGTGTGACCCCTATCCGAGCCCCTATTTTATTAATTGCTATATTAAACATGTTGCATATTAAATTATTCATGCTCGCATACATATTTATTTGTTTGGGGGTATATTGTCGATTCACCTTATAATTAAATATGGAGCCCATATGCGGACGAATCTAGTCTAATATTGACTCCATTTAATATTGTGTAGCGAACCGATGCCATGATTTATCTTGTTAAACAACATTTAAATTGCGGGGTAGATAAACAACTCGAACCATAATATTTGTTTGTCGGGATCCTGATTACGCTTAATATTGCAAAGTGGGACCGCATATCGCCATGCCATGCATCATATCATAAACATGCCGGATCTTCCGTCTAATATTAAATATTGCACCGATTGTTCTTTCTAGTGTTTGCATCTTCACCGGATATGACGATGAGTCGATGCGAGTTGCGACAAGCCTCCAGTTTCCCGAATTTGTCTCACAGGCGAGCATTCTCCCCCTTCTACCTATTTTGCATTTATAGTCTTTACTTCCTCTAATTGATCTATTGCTATCCTTATTGCCGATGCTTTAGTATTGTCCCCTTTAATTACTTGCTCCACTATATTGACTTGGTTATCCTATTGCCTTGTTTGACTATCTAGCCTTGTCCTTGCGAGTCGTAGGCATGCTTAGTATCGCTCTCATATAGGTGGAACATGATACTCGGATATGGTTGGTGATAAGATAATTAATATGATGTTGTTGGTTATGGTTTCACCTAATGATAAGGCCCCGGCAGGGACCACCTTTGGGAACTGCTTGAGCCGACATAGGACCCGTTCGTTCTATGATACCAGTTCTGAGTTGATCGCGCTAACCAAACGTGGGGCCTCTGGGATCCCCCCTCAACTACCGGCGCTATTCGTATATCTAGAGGGTTACAAAATTGGTTTTCCATTTGGTGCATACGCATAATATGTCCTCGGACATGGGTGAGTTGATATGTCTTCGGACTTGATGTTTTGGTGGATTGCCATGGCTTGCATACATAAATCGCGGTACACGGTGGCGGCACCCACGGTGTGTACAGGTTACCCCGCAGGGCCCGATCCACCAGTAGGCGCAAACGATGTGCCTTCCTTGAGAATCGTCGTACCTCTTGGTTGGTTCCCCACAGTAGGTGATGCCTCTGGATATGCGCGTAGTTATGGGACAGTTCTTGTTGTGAGATTTGGATGGCACGCGTGATATGTTGCCTGAAGGGTTGAGCATGCGTTTGGATACAGTAGTGCACCCCTGCAGGGTAAATCTTTTCGAGATGCCGTGTGTCCACGGTTATGGACGCCTCAGGAGTACAGTGTCATGATCATAGACAACGCCACTAATGTTTTGCTTTTAATAATATGATTAGTAATTAGCCTTATCAACTAAATACCTGATTAACTAAAATTGTCACCGTGTGTGTTCCGCAGGGGGACTTCCTCGACTGGTCTTCGAGAGGGAATTCTTCGGATGGGTTATGTTTGGTGCTATATTATCGTTACCGTATAGTGCTCTCTTATCTCGCTCTAATAGCCGAAGTTGTAGCGTGTCTCTATAAGTTAGATAGTGCAAGCTTTGCTGTCGCTGAGCCCACCATACCTATATAGGCGAGGACCGCCGAATTCTAGTCTCGCCGTGTACTGGCCTCAGTACTGACCGCTCTCTTTATGTTTTCCTTTGCCCTTTGTCGGCACCCTCTTGGCTTGACAGGTATGTGATTGGCGACGTTAGCAATGTTACCCTTCCGGCTTGGCCTGGGCAGGGTTGGACACCGCTTGGTTATTCTTCAGGACTCTTAGTCCCATTTGGATCTTGTCCGTACTCGGATACTATTTGGCTTTCTTTATGATTTGTATTATTTGTATTTTTGACTCGTCGAGTCGTTGTTGTATATATATAAGTTCTTGTGGACTCTGTTGTAAACTACTGTGATGTAAATACTTGTATTCAAATCCCACCCACACGAAAGTGTCTGGTGGGCGTCTTTGAATTGCTTCTATGCGGGTTTTGGCGAGAAATGCTGAGATCTGCATAGACCCGATTCGGGGGCGTTACAAGGGGAGTGGCCTGAAAGTTAAGCCAAAAACGTCCCGTCTCCCACGCTTCCCCACGCGTGCAAGCGGTAGGCATGCGGCGCTCTCCAGGGCCTGGCTGCTGGAAACGTCCGATTTCAGCATTCCTACCAGGCCAAAACTTGGCATACTTTAAGAATCGTGCGGTGCAGCAATCTCCATATAGCCCAGCTCCCTAAACGGGCTTATTTCTTCCTACGCCGTGCGAGAAAGAGGCGTCGGCCAAACCAAACACGCCCGTGATGACTGTCTAAAAAGTGATATTTTTCTCAAAAAATATATATAACAAGATATGTTTTTTAATTTTTGTTCCATGGGTGAATTTTTTTCTACATGCAAAAGTGACACATTTTGTAGAAAAAACAGGGTTTTGACAAATCAGACAAATGTCAGCAGGAGAATCGGGAACGATGGTAGCACGCCATCAATCCAGGAGGTTTAGTGTTATCCCTATTTTTATGCAATCAACTATTCCTATGATTAAAAAATGAATACTCGTAAACTGGTGTACAATCTGAACATCAGATTATCTTTTTAGATGATAAACATTAGATTAGTGATAATTTATTTATTCTCCATATTTTTTGTGGGCCACGGCCCACCCGGCCCCACCCCTGCATACGCCCATGCATACAATTATCCATCAGCTAGCTAGCTTTGTAAGTAAACCTTCGCACTAAAAGAGATCTATTTATATCTGTTTTAAAAAAAACTAAAACATCATATTTTAAAACGGAGGAAGTATACATCTACGGGAATCTACAATATCGATATGGTTTTGTGAACTGGATGCGTAAAAACTGATAGCATTGAATTTGTTGTTAGATTGTATACTTTGTTTATTTGAGTGTTCCGGTGCTATTTGCCAGTAGCAATCTGAAATCAATCCCATACACGTAGGGTAATTTTTGTATAGACTATCCCGCGCGAACTGCTGCAATAAATAAATTATGACGAGGAATGCCGCCACCTCTGCCAGGCTGCTCTTCTCCTCGCTATCTTCCTTTCGTTCCAGCCACCACCCTCAGCGGCGGCGTCCTCTCCTTTTTCCCAAGACCTCCTTCACCAAGCCTCCTCATCCATCTCCTCGCACCGGCAAGCCAGCTGCACCCTCTCTCTTCCAAGAAATCTCCGGCCTAACTCTGTCGCAGGCACGGTCAGTGAACCCCCATTTCAGCCTCGAGTGAGTGGGTAGCTGTGAAGTGGCGACGAGGCCCTTATAGTCTTGTACACTGCCCAGAAGGTGCTCCCCCAAGACTTCTGTCTCTTTCGCTGGCAGAGTTCTTGCGCCGAGTTGGGAAGCATCTTACCAGGAGGCAGTGGCACGGGATAGAAACTCCCAAGATTCTGATATGGATATTATCAGTGCCGATGTACAGAGGATCACAGAATTTCTATAGTCAGAGGTGCACGGATTGTCGTGTCACACCCCACCCCCTTTGCCGATATGATTGCCGACGTGAGGCAGATCGATTGGCTGAATTCAGGAACAGAGAGAAGAGCAGAGAGGGAGAGGCAGCGAGGAGAGTTTGTTCTATTCCTTCATCAGACTTGTATCCCTCTCAAGTCCATGCCGCTCTTTCCTTATCACCTCTGCGACAAGGCACAAGCCCAGTCTAGTTGGTCCAGGGCCTAGGTCCATCAAACACAATGTGCCATTGGGTACGAATGTGATATTACCGTCCCCAAAAAACATTGCTTTCCCCCAAGCAATGGCTCACACAGGTTATCTCCAATTTCTGTATAGGTATCTTCTTCTCGATCTTGAAGTCCAACAGCACACCTCCCTTGTCTTGAATATGCGCAAACTTTTTAGTTCTGCAACCAGTATCTTAGAACACACCGGGATTCCATTGCTTGAACTGAAGCTTGCATGTCACTTGTCCCCAGGAAAAGAATCCACAACACATGTACAGAAGTTGCTGCACTTGTGAAAGCCAGACCAGGAAAACCATTGTGTGTACATCAAAGAGAATAATTGACATGTTTTCCCTTTCTATCTCCAGATCGCTAATCAAGCCATCTTCCACTGAAACACCATATGCTCTGTATGAGAAAATAAGGATCAGATGTTGTAGTGTTGCCTGACAAATAAATCTCAGGATTCCTGGATCCCAATGTTTTGTAGTAGCATCTATTGTCCAGAAAATATTATAAACCCCAAACTGCTTTGCATCTATCTTGACATCCACTATTGAATCAGATAGGCAAAAACCTTGACAACTTTTCCTCTTTCGAAAAAGTTGTCACATCCAACAAGTGGTCATTGTTTGATGTAGTTGCACAAACTTCTCGACCTAAAATTGACTGCACATACTCCTTGAAGTACTGGGAAAACATCAACCAACGTCCAACCTTTTTCCCGGAATCCCATTGTACAAATAGCTGTGCATGAATTATCCTTGCTAGCAAATTCAAAATATAGATAGGGATATCATCGTAATGGAACACATACATCATTCCGTGTTGCTCATTATTT
This sequence comes from Avena atlantica, assembly GCA_910589765.1. Classification (NCBI taxonomy): domain Eukaryota; kingdom Viridiplantae; phylum Streptophyta; class Magnoliopsida; order Poales; family Poaceae; genus Avena; species Avena atlantica. Next base: position 423,480,542 of record OU342739.1, read on the forward strand.
CCAGGACTGAAAGAATTTCTTCTCCATGGGTAGAAACTGTCTCAAGTCCATGACCGACCTCATCAGGAATGCCTTCATCCCAAACTGAGCCCTTTAGATAATTACCATTGAATATCTTCTTAGTAAAATCCCAGTCAAGCTGAATAAAAAGTGATAAGCCTCCAACAAGGGTGATAATCTCATCAGATTTGTCGGTGTCGATTTCCATAGCACGTGTACCAGGATCCTCTGGCGGGCAGGAGAGGACATGGGTCGAACAGCCTGTAGACGTGTTCGCGCCAGACCCGACCACACCTTGCAGCGTGTTGTTCCTGGTACTGATCGAAGTCTTAGCAGGAAGGTGTGCTATGCCACTAGTTGGGAACACGTCCACGGCATGGTTGTAGCGGACGTTGACAGCCGAGCAACTGGTGGGCGTGGTGGAAGCGAAGGTGGTGTTCACCTTTGGAGCACCAGCACCAATAACCTGATTCGTAGAGAAATGCAAGGCTGATGAGGGCTTGGTCGTCTGCTGCTCTAGTACTCGATCTGGCACGAACGTCGGCATGGTTGTGGTGGTGGGCGTCAGCGCTGCCGTCGTCTTCTTCAAATCCACGAGCATCTCGTCCTGCCTGGCGGCAATACGACTCAACATCAGGTTCATCTGGACCAATCTATCCTGGATCGCGCTCATGGTCGCCTCGGTTGATGTCGCAGCCACCCCCATCGCCTCCTCACGACCAAATTGAAATTGGGGGGGAAATTTTGGTGGAATTTTTCGTGAAATTTTTGGAGGAATCGTTGGCTTTGATACCAAATTGTCACACCCCGCCCCTTTGCCGGTATGATTGCCGACTCGTGAGGCAGATCGATTGGTTGAATTCAGGAACAGAGAGAAGAGCAGAGATGGAGAGGTAGCGAGGAGAGTTTGTTCTATTCCTTCATCAGACTTGTTCGATCTCTCTCAAGTCCACGCCGCTCTTTCCTTATCACCTCTGCGACAAGGCACAAGCCTAGTCTAGTTGGCCCATGGCCTAGATCCATCAAACACAATTCCGGGTGGCACCCGCCGGGTATGGAGACGGGTTTGCAACCTCCATACCCGCCTCCGCCACCTCTCCCCGCCACCATCACCCGTCTCCATACCCATTGGCGGGTCCTAAAATCCACCAGACCCGCCCCGTGACGGGTAATCGTGTACTAAAACTTGACAGCAAGTGTCATACATACCATGTACAAAAATATGACAGGAAATAGCATATTATGATAAAATTTGGACAGCAACTTGCTGCATTTTACAAGTTCATCACAATTCATAATAACAAGTACAAATATTACAATAACAAGTACATGTCCAACAAGTTCAACATGTTCATCACAAATAATATCTTCAGTACAAATATTACAATAACAAGTTCATCACAATAAAAAGTTCCAAGCGTCCAACATTTTAACAAGTCCAACAACATAGAACATAAGTTTATACATCCAGCCTTTCATACTCATTTAGAGGTCAAATCTGAGTCCTCTTCTTGTGTGTATTAAAGACAAGTCCAGAAACTTTGTTCACCAATATGAGCATCTAAAAAAACAAAATTTGAATGTGAGAAACAATAGGTTACAACTTGCAAGAATTATTTAGAAGAGAGTAGATAGTATTCAGGTTACAACAGTAGCTCACCTTTGTACTTGTTCCTAAGCCAATTTTGATGGCACATCAAGACCTCAAGCATTTTAGAAGTGAGGCGGCTCCTATGTTCATCAACTATTCTACCACTTGTACTAAATGCAGATTCTGAAGAAACACATCAGATGTGAGCTTCCTTGTAGCAACAATACTCAACTCCTGAACCTCATCATCATCGTCAGAAATTTCATTCACAGATTCAGCTGCAGCTTGACTACTACAGCTTGTCCTTGTTTCACTAAACATAAATGAAACAAATCAATATACAAGTATTCACTAGATACAAGCAAGTTCACAAACGAAAATGACAATCAGTATAGTATATTGTTCAATTTGCTCCTCAGATTAACAATTTGCTCCTCAGGTTAGTAGTCCACACTAGCATACCATGCAAATTTTTCCTTCCTCCGCTTGTTCTGCGTCTGCCTCTGCACCTCCAAACCGACGCCGTCCGAAGTCCGGGCTCGCTTCCCCTTCCCGGGCGCTGCTCCCTCCACAGTCCCCTTCCTGGTTGCTGCTCCTGCCACAGTCCCCTTCCCGGTCGCTGTTCCCCTTCCCGGTCGCGAGGAAGGCACGCCGAGGAGGAAGCCTAGCCGCTCCCCTCTCCCCGGCGGCGGGATCTCTAGATGTGGTGCGTCTATGGCGTCTGCCGCTCCCCTCATCGACCGAGGCCGACATGGCATCCATGGCTGCGGGAACGGCCGGGGGAAGCAGAGCACAGAGGTGTGGGGTGGGGCGTGGACGCGTGGGGCTGTGGCCTGTGGGCGATGGCGGCGGTGTGAGTGGAGGTGGCGGCGGCGTGACCGCGTGAGGGAGTTAGACGAGGGAGGGAGAGGGCGTGCGGCTGCAGGGTAGATTGATTGGGCTGGGGTTTGGGGTGCTGGGCAGGCCTGTAGGATAGTTAGGGTTTCTATTTAGCCAATGACAGATGGGCTCCACATGTCTGTGGCGGGTCTATGGGTAAATGGGTATGGGTTTCATACCTCCATACCCGCCTCCGCCAGACCCGCCGGTTCATATATTTTATCATTAAGAGACCCATGTTTTTTTTTCAACCATACCCTCCTCCATTTGATGCGGGTACCCGACGGGTTAACGGATGACGGGTACCCATTGCCATCCGGAAACACAATGTGCCATTGGGTACGAATGTGACATGTCGGTGGAGCAGAGGTTCGGGAATTTGGGAGCCTTGTCAACATGGTACCCAAGAGATGCTTCAAGAAGAGGCACTTGGGATTCGGGTTCTGCTACTGGGTTAAGGAAGTTGTACATTGTGCATGATCTGGCACGAGTAATACACGATCCTGTATGAATTTTGAGCTCACTGTGCCAGCGGCCATCTGTCTAAAATATCGTTACAGCTGTGTAAGATTTCTATCGTGCGTAATAAGCTGGTAATAAAATGGGGACGTGATCAATTCACGAACAACATAAGACATGCTTAATTTTAGGTATCGCGACCGCGAGGCATGAGCAGACCACAAGATGGATTGCATTGCATACGTTCCCTAGCATAAACAGTAACTGCACTTCAGATATCAGATGTAGGGAGTACATGAATTCCCTGCCCCTGACAGCAATCAGCATTGGCCCCTCCTCTCCCTTCCTGTCTTCCTCCTCCTCTCATCCTCGCTCCTTCCGGCTCTTGTACGCATGGTCAAGGTCATCCGTGCTCAGCTCGTGCTGGCAGATTGGGCAGGAGTTGTTCTCATCCTGTGGGACAAACATCAGGATTGGTTAGCTATGCAGAGTTGTAATGATCAAAACTGCTTCAAGAGCAATGGTTTTGAGGCATGCATGGAGGATGGAAAAGGTGCTTGCACGGCAGCTCCTGCATCTTGTCATTCACAATCAACTTCTCCAGGCAAACAGCACACTCTGTCTCACTGCCCGGTCTAGCAATTACTTCTTCAGTAACAGTCACAACGGGAAGATTAGCCACAACTTCCTTTGAAGCTGAAGTACCCTGACAATAATAAACTGACTCTCAGGATCCATAAGAATAATACTCTCATTCTTGTTAGACTTGTCACAGAAACACTAGAGAGTAGTGAATCAATTGTACTGGCAGATCCTTACCATTATAGAAAACAAAGAGGGTCTGTAAATTTGAGGGTGAAGGTAAATTAAAGAGAGTACACATTCAAAACCTATCAAGGATGTTGAGCTCACTTTATAGCAATTCAGCACCACTTGTCGTGTAGGCTCAAAGGATAACTCACAAACTACACTAAAGTAGAGACAGGTTGATATGGCAGGAGAAACTTGTAAGGACGAATAGTAAGCCTTCTTATTACAATAAGAGAAGGGTGGCCCAATAGTAGGCGCACATACATGCCAGCACAGTTTCAACTATGAGAAGTTGTACTGTTATTCTCAAAGAACCAGCAATCGAAGAAGTAATCAGCATTTTCGAGCATCATGTTACCATTATCAATATCCATGTGAGGTATTTGGCAGCTTACAATAATAGTATATGACAACTCCTCTCCTTCTGGTGTCTCTTCAAACTTTATCTAGTTGCATCTGTGAGAACTTCAGCAAGGAGAACATGACATCCCAGAACCGGTCCTATATTTTCGGAAAATTATCCTTGTTTGTTCCTGGTTCCTTCACCTCTAGCCTGTGAACTGGGGAGCATGCTTCCTGCTCAACAATCTGCTTCAATGATTCTGTAAGCATGAACATGTGAATTGGGAATTGTAAGGGTGTGAAATACTGTTGAACTAGACTGGCTTATTTTTTCTGCAAAATTGTAGGAAGGTCTTACATTCTCTCTGTAGAATCAGATCAGAGCTTCTTCACGGTTTCTTCCATTGCACGTTCATAGTATCTCATTCTCTGTGTAGCTTCCACTGCACGGTCAAAGTCCCTCTTCTTGAATGCTTCCTCGAAGGATTTGGACCAGGTTTCAAGCTTCCTCTTCATCTGAGAAAGTACACGAATAGTGTAAGCCCAGAAATACTGAAGCATAATTATGCTTCCCAGTAATGGGTCAACGTAATTGTGTTCAGAAGAACCTGAGATTGGATCTTCCCCAGAGTTTGGGAATCGGTGGCTTCACTAACCGCTTCACGTATCTCCATCATCTGCAAGTTACACGAATAGCTATATGAAAACAGAATTTGGCGATCTGTATTGGCTGCATGCAAAGCATAAAAGGGGAGATCCAACACTGCACCTCCATAAGAAGTTCTGGATCATTGATAGTCTTCTCCTCATCAACGTGTACCCCCTCAAGTTGCAGCTGCCAAATGGTTTAGTATGGTGGAAAAGTTATTTAACAGTATTATGTAAGCCAGCGAAGAAAAAAAACCAATAATCACAAAAGCTAGCTATATATCCACATGTAATGGTCGTGGAGCATAAGGATGTTTTTATTATTTCTTTCCAGGTTGGGCTGGATGGTCCAATCAGTCACACATCATTACATTGAGGTCGATTACAAACAAACATGGCGATGATTGAACATTTCTGCATCAGTGGAACTTAAAAATTCTGCTAGAGGAACTTACCATGTATAATGCCCTTGGTAAAGGTTTGCTCAGTGTGCGATATGCATCAATCACAAGTGCTGACTGCTCAGCCGCAAAAGCTCTCTCTTTCTACACAAGACAAAAATCATATCAGAAGAGGTTTGAAGGCTCAAACTAAAATGGCAAATATCTAACTTTTGCTAGGAATGCCAGTCTCTACCTCAGATTTAGAATGAACAAGGTCAGGATGTAACTTCTTCTGCCAGTCTTTGTACTTCCCTTCTAAGCTGTTGTCCTTTATATTGTATCCTCGGTCCCTACAGAAACCAATGAAATACTTCATCAATGTTCCGTATGTTTAAGCCGCAGAGTTTTCTATACCAGCATGATAACAACTTTTGAAATGTTTGAAACTTTTAAGAAGTCTTCTGAAGGAGGCGAATCAATATTGTGATTAGCGTGATGTGAGCAAGTGATGTTTAAGATGAAGCAAACGGTACAATTTTGCAGCTCTACAGGAACAGAACAGTGCATCTTGTTAGTCTCAGTTAGGGAAGGAGGCTTCTTAGGGATATCTTTTTTCTTAGGGGAGGCTGCTACTCACAGGCCAAAGATTCTGAAGTAGTCGACGGCGGGATCCACGGGCTGCACGCTCCTGCAGGACCCACAGGAGAGGAACGCCCCCTTCGCGCCGCAGCTCCAGCACTCGCGGCCGTCGCCACCATCTGTCTGGGTCGATATGCTTCGGGAGGGGGGAGCCCCTATGGAATCCCGAAAGGGACCAAGACAGTGGTGGAAAGAGGATGAAGCGGGGGCGGAGGCAGAGAAGGTGGCGTTGGGAGCAGGAGGTCCCAGCGGTCGTCGGACGCGGCGGACGGTGATTTCGGCGAGGTGGAGGCGGATCCGTCCGGCTCGGCGCCACATGGTTTTGGCTGGTGGACCCCTCGGGATGGGAGCGGAAATAGGCACGGGCACTACTATCCTTAGCTCTCGGTGACGGCCGACGGAGCGAGGAGGCGCTGGGAAGTGGGAAGGGGCGTCCCTGCGACTGTGGCGGCGGCGGCGGCGCGGGAGAAACGGAGGGAGGCGGCGGGGATTAGGCAAACTCCAACGCAGCCCCGCGAACGGACTCCGGGACGGTCCGATTCGGTCCGACCGGGCACCCAACCGGACCACCGTAAATTTTATTTTGTCCCTTTTTTTTTGGCTGGACCGCGTATTTCGTCCTTAAATTTGGCCTACTTCCTCCGATTCATATTACTTATCGAAAAAATGTATATATCTGGACATATTTTAGTGTTAGATACATCCAATTTAGTGATAATTAATATGAATCAAAGGGAGTAGTAAACATGTCGTGGGTTGTACCAGAAAAGACCAAGACCGGTGTCAAAAAAAACCTTACAAGGTTGTTGGCTCTTTTATAATTCTATGCCACCTCATGTTCATAGACTACAGATATCAAAGAAATAACTTTCAACAATAAATTAAAGAAAGACTAATAATAGAGAAATTTTAAAATCTAATTGATATTTATCTTTATAATACGTGTCAAGATAGAATTAAAATGATTCCTGATGGTACATCTGGAAAATCTTGGAAAGCACGCAACCCACAAATAGACACAAGCATTGTCCGGTACATTTGCATAGCAACACGTACGCCTCATGCACACAGGCCGGCACAGCACACACATAAACACCACGATGCACGCACTCGTCTGGCCCCACCAATCACGGTCGCCACCAACGTATCGCACGCACTCTCCTCGCTCGGGTCTTCCCCTCTCCTAGCGTCAATTCCTCTCCCCACAAGCCCATCGCCATGTCAGCCATTGCGTTGCTTATTATATCCATTGACGTTCAATTGTGCGCTGCTCATCGCAATCATTGTCATTCCATTGTATCTTATCAAGATCCTCTTGATTAGCTTGTTGATAGTCAAACAGCCAAAGTATATAAACCGGTGCATTTTTATGTAAGGAGGTGAGGTGATACTATTAAATATACAATCCCTAGACAAGGGATATAACCAGTAGCCAAACAGCCCCGCCCCGCCGGTCAAGCAACATATTTTGACGTTTTACATTACGGCCGACAGGAGCTAACCACATGGCTTGTACTTAGGAAGCTTGATCAGCCCAAAGAATCAAACTGGGCCCAAGTCCAAGCGACACAGCTTTGTAGGATATAAGCGATCATACGTGCATGTGAGGTCGACTTGACTTATGGGTGGCACATGTGGGTAATTATACCACATAGATATCAAATCGGTCCAAAAAATGTTGGACCGGAAAAAAACACTTCAGGTGAGGTCGACTTGACTTATGGGTGGCATATGTGGGTAATTATACCACATAGATATAGATATTGGCAAATCGGTCCAAAAAAGTGTTGGACCGGAAGAAACACTTCGTCCTTTATTATTAGATATAGATTTATGTAAGGGAGCGAGGTGATACTATTAAATATACAATCCCTAGGCAAGAGATATAACCAGTAGCCAAACAGCCCCGTCCCGCCGGTCAAGCAAACTATTTTGACATACTTAGGAAGCTTGATCAGCCCAAAGAATCAAACTAGGCCCAAGTCCAAGCGATGTAGCTTGGTAGGATATAAGCGATTGTACCTACACGTGAGGTCGACTTGACTTATGGGTGGGACATGTGGGTAATTATACCACATAGATATGAGCAAATCGGTCTAAAAAAGTGTTGGACCAGAAGAAACACTTCACGTGAGGTCGACTTGACTTATGGATGGCACATGTGGGTAATTATACCACATAGATATGGGCAAATCAGTCGAAAAAAGTGTTGGACAGGAAGAAACACTTCGTCCTTTATTATTAGGTATAGATATAAATTTACTTTGCGCCGGACCTCGCGGACGAGTCCAGCCTGTCCTCCCATGATCACCCCTGGCCCACGTGGCAGTCACTCTCACACCCTACTTTCTCTCTCTCCTTTCTCAAAAAAGCAACCGTCGCCGCTCACCATTCATGTCGGCAGAGGAGGTCCCTCTTCCCCTGCGCTCGTCGACGCCCGCTCGCGGGCTCGCCGCCTGGTGCTACCCACCCGCGAGCTCGCCCTGCACCGCACCCTCCGACACCACTGCCCCACGCCACGCCCAGCGCCACACGACCCAAGCTCGTCGGCGTCTTCTCCGGCCACGCGCGCGACGTCTCCCTGGCGACGACGACGGTATAGATTCTCTGTCCGTATGCGGGAGAAGCCCCGTTGGGGGCAGGTGCAAAATCGGGCCGGACACCCATTCATTTTTGGGCCGGACCACTCCACAAACGGACCAAACCGGTCAAATTCGGTGTCTGTTTTGGTCAAGCCCGTTGGAGTTGGCCCTACAGTTCCCCGCTGGTCACATGCCAAGTTCGTTTATGGTACGTGTGTGGCTGACACGTGTATCTGTGAGCCTTTATGGCATGTACATAGGTAGAAGATAAGTCAGGTCTTCTCTTAGGGCACCTCTAGTGGGCCGATGCAAATCGACGCCGCTTCCGGTCTAATTTTGTTTTGATAGGTCGGTCCACGGACAAAAAATGGGTCGCGGTCCGGTCTGTCTGGACGAGGCGCCTAGCGATGAGACCCATTTTTACCGCCCTGCTCGTCGTCAAGACTTTGATGACCTCTCACTAATGGCGACAAGATATCACCAATCACCGCTGGTGGCTTCCCGTGATGCCCTTGTTTCCCGCCTATTGTTTCATGCACACGTGCCGTAGCTGTTTCCTGCCCACGGCCAGAAAACCTCCCCGCGCCTAGTTGGTCGTTTCTCGCCCTGGCCATTATCTATAAAAGATGGTCACCAGCGCGGCGATGAACACCAAACCCAAGCACCACCGATCGCCAGCCAAGATTGCCAACTGAATGATGCTCGGGACCACAACCGATTTCCGCGACCCTCCTCCGAGGAGGACGTGGAGCTACAAGCCCTCGCGATGGCCCGGTGCTTCGCGGAGGAGGAGATGAATGATGTCTACGCACTTCTATTCTTGTAGACAGTTGTTGGGCCTCCAAGTGCAGAGGTTTGTAGAACAGCAGCAAGTTTCCCTTAAGTGGATTACCCAAGGTTTATCGAACTCAGGAAGGAAGTGGTCAAATGTATTCCCTCTCAAGCAACCCTGCAATCAATATACAAGAAGTCTCTTATGTCCCCAACACACCCAATACACTTGGCAGGTGTATAGGTGCACTAGTTCGGCGAAAAGATAGTGAAATACAAGTGGTAACGGTGCCAGAAAAGAGCTTGACGGTGAGGTAAAGACTAAAGCAATCAAACATGCAACAGATCTAGATGCAAACGATGTTTCAATGTTTAGAAATAAGGCCTAGGGATCATACTTTCACTAGTGAACACTCTCTCATATAAATATCCTCTCTTCATGATACTACTCTTAACTACTCTCCGGTTGGACACTCTAATCCATGGTAGGGCCTTCCCCAATCTAGATAACCCCACACTGTCACCTTGAGAGCTAGATGGTTCCAACAAACACCACAATTTCATAGAGACATCCAACTCCAAATATAACTCATAAAAAAATATTCAATCTAGCCAAAGTGCCATACACGGTATGCACGCTGTCACTTTCACACATGTGGGGAAAATCATAGATCTATTAAAGCACAAAGAGTATTTATATAGACTCAAACCTAAGTGCCACCATGGCGTGCACGCTGTCACTTTCACACACATGGGGAGAGCAGAGATCTAATGAAGCACTTGAGTAGTAAGGTAGATCTACTTGATTACAAAGCTCATGACCACAAGATCATGCATAGAGAGAGAGATGAACACATAGCTACCAGTAGAGCCCTTAGCCCTGAGGAAGAACTACTCCCTCCTCATCATGGGAATCAGTAGTGGTGATGAACATGGCGATGGAGATCGATGGAGATGGCTCCGGGGGCACTTCCCCGTCCCAGCAGGGTGCCGGAACAGAGACTTTTTGTCCCCCCAATCTCCCCTTCGATGGCAGCGGCGCAACAGAGGTTTTCGTGGATTTCTTCTGGATTGGCTAGGGTTTTCTCATCAGGGGGCTCTTATAGGCGCAAGAATCAAGGTCGGTGGGGGTCCAGGGGGCCCACACCCCCTCCAGGCGCCTCTAGGGCTTGCCCGCGCCTAGGGGGTTTGGCCACCCTGTGGCCCCCCTCCGGCTCTACTTCGTGGTTCCGTGTTGCTCCGGGAAAAATAATAACTTTGGCTTTTGTCCCGTCTAATTCCGAGAATATTAATTTTCTGCCTTTCTGGAACCAAAAACAGAAGAAAGCATGCAACTGGCACTATGGCATCTTGTTAATATGTTAGTTCCAGAAAAGATATAAAAACACCTCAAAGTGTATACAAAGCAAAGCAAAGTGGATACAAAACAAGCATGGAGCATCAAAAATTATAGATACGTTTTCGACGTATCAAGCATCCCCAAGCTTAACTCCTGCTCATCCTCGAGTAGGTAAGTGATAAAAAGAATAATTTTTGAGGTGACATGCACCCTCACAATAAAGATCAAACCATTTGCAAGAATTTAAAGCTGTGATCAAAGAACTCTAAACATGTGCATGAAAGATGGAGTTCTAACAATAGGACATAGCAACTATGCATGCAACATGGCAAGCTACAAACAAAGATCATGAATAACTTGCATTGAAAAATGTTTGTTTGTTTCACATACAGAAAACATAGCATAGTGGCAATCAGCTTGTCCCTCATAGAGTAGCAAATAGATGCATAGGACATCTTTAAAGTTCACAAGGGTGACTAGAAACAAATAGCACAAGAACAAGTAATATCACAATATGCATCAATTAATAAGCTTTGGAACACTACACACAGAATGAAAACTATGCTCTCTTAATGGTGCCTAAAGGTAGAAGGTGGAGACTCAACATAATAGTAAAATAAAGGCCCTTCACAAAGGGAAACAGGGATTTCAAGTTTCAAAAAGAGCTTCCAAAAATTATGGTACTTGTTAGCTTTTAGCCCTCATTGCCCCTATCATAAGCATCTTGAAGTGATTAAGGTTAAAGTGAACAAAGATGGAGTATATGCTTGACGAAGTATAAGTTGGCAATCTCAAGTCCCTTGAATACGAGGGCCACACCTCATGCTACTCAACTTTAGTCATCTGTAAGTTCTTGTCATTGTAAGTATTTGCATATCATTGGGAACCGCCAACGGGGTACCCCTTGCATATGGTACAGGAGCTTTCCCATAACCAAAATGACAAGGCAAGCAGACAATGAGCATCTCAGCAATCTTCTTATTAACCATGGGAATATGGTGCTTTTTTCTCTCTTTCCTCTTTTCTCAATGTGTCTCTTTTTTATAAGAAGAATGCTTCATAGACGTCACTATGGTGATGCTGCAAGTTTCCACCATGATTAGGCATGGCTTAGGCTAGCGGCCCAGGCGTTTCTCTAACACAGGATACAAACTCCATGGACTTACAAGTTCCCTCTTTATTTCATACCGGTGACATCCATAGACAAAAGAGCATGATATCAACTGAGTACAAAGTACAAGTGCAATGTTGAAAACGTTCCCCGTCACAGCACGGTTCTGCTAATTCCAACTTATAAGTGCAAGCATATACAACAAAGTTGTCACAATGGTTCAAGTTTATTAGGGGCAAACAATATAAAGTGTGCCATCAAGTTTGTGAGGGATTTAATCACTAAGTTTTCACATGACAAAATAGTTTTTAATTGGAAGATAGCTGAAAACAAGAATATACTTTGGAATGGTGTAACACACCATGCATTGGAGTTTATAGTGGACACTTTGGAATAACTTAGTTTCTTGGGAGTTGGAAGCATGAGTAGAGCTTACTCATACAAGTGGAGGCTAGCAAAAGACTGGGAGCAACCAACTAAGAGAGCAATAATGGTCATAATCATGTATAGCAACAGAGCATTACTAATCAAAGCAAAGAGTGGTACTACAAGTCAAGAACTAAATGATCATAGAGGCTAATGGTGACTTGTCATAGTCATAACATGGTGTGACCATGTGTCAATTCAACCCAAACAAAGCATCAAAGGAGAATACCACAATACTATGCTTTTTGCATGCTAAAACAACGCATAATTTCTTCAAGGCACACTAAGCAATCCCAATTGTTTGGAACAAGACATGATACATCAATAATTACTAAGCATAAGGTCAAAACAACACCTAGAATGTCATGCTAAAGTCTAAGTCACAGTCAAAAGAAGCTCCCTTTTGTACCACTTAAGCATGAAGCTTTCTACTCTTTCCAACACCAAAGAACTTATTTGAAGCAACTCACAAATATAATAATCAATAAATATCAGTGAGCTTGTCTCACAAATCCACAAAGAAGAACTAAAAAGTTATAAGCTGAAAGCACAAGAAAACTAAGGTTGAACGTAGTGCTAGCAAAAGTGAACACTCACAAAACAATAAGAGTGAAAACTAGAGTGTTCTAGGCAAGGAAAACAGAGTGTGTCTCTCTCCAAAAGAAGTGTGGTGTAACCAACCAACTTACTCAATCAAACTAAGAAAACGAAAACCAAAAACAAAAACTAAGATGCTCTAAGAACAACACAACAATGCATGAAACAATAAAAACGAAGTGTCTAGAGAGACCTGAGCTTTTTATTGATGAAACAATAAAAACTCATCTCATTACATCATTCTCTCTTTACACCTAGAATATTTCCTTCATACAGAACTTCACACAATCTTCATTAGCAACATTAGTGTATTCAAAAGATATTAGACCTCTGGAAAAGCTTTGGAATAGAAAGGCTTTTCACTAAAAACACAAGCTACTGTAGTAACTCCTTCAAAAAGCTCAATTCACCTAAAGAGAACTCAAAAAGGAATCAATAAGAAGCAAATGCAAATAATGGCAGAAATCTGTCAAAACAGATCAGCAGGTAAAAACTGATTTTTCGAAAATATTCTGTTGCTCAAATCAAAAAGTGTTGAACTAGCTAAAGTTAGCTAACATACTGGGGGATTTATTCCTAAATTTTGAGCTCAATACGAGTTACAGAGACTCCTCACGAATTTTTATGGTGGAGGACACAAATCTGTTTTGGGACAGCAACTCCCCAAATCTTACTTCCCTCTCATTAAAGATCATTCTTGGCACAAAAATCAAATAAAAATGATAAGGAGAGGTCATTACAGAGGTAATAACTTCCAAGACTCAAGAAAACTCTTGGGTTATCTCCCAACAAGTACTTTTCTTTAACGCCTTTAAGTTAGGTTTGATAGTTTGAGAAGATGCTCACATAAGAAATATGAATTGATTTAAAAGAGAGCATTAAGAAGAAAATTCAAAACACATTTAAGTCTAACCCACTTCCTATGCATGGGAATCTTGTAAAGAAACAAGTCATGAAACCACAAAGAAACAAGCATAGGAAAGCAAAACAAGTGCAACTTCAAGACTTTCAACATAAAGAGGGGAAACATAATATTGTTGAGATACATAAAACCATGTTTAACTCTCTCATAATAACTTTCAGTAGCAACATGAACAAAATTAATAATATAACTATCACATAAAACATTCTTATCACGAGCCACATGCATAAAATGATTATTACTCTCCACATAAGCATAGTCATTCTTATTAATTATAGTGGGAGCAAATTCAACAAAATAGCTATCATTACTATTCTCATCACCATAGTCATCAAATATAGGAGGCATATTGTAATCACAATTAATTTTCTCCTCAATAGTAGGTGGACTGAAAATATCATATTCATCATTGTAATCATCATAAATTGGAGGTTTGGTATCATCATAAGCAATAGAATAGCTATCTTCCAAAGCTGGGGGACTAAAAAGATCATTTTCATAAAAACTAGCTTCCCCAAGTTTAGACTTTTCCATAGCACTAGCAATAATGGTGTCCAAAGAATTCATACTAATAACATTGCTATTAGCTTGCAAATAAAGTTCCATAGGTTTTTTAATTTTCTCTTCAAACACTTCATGTCCTAACTCAAGATAGATACTATAAAGCTCTCTAATTTTGTTGTTGTTTTCCGTTAAGCCTAACTAGTGAAAACAAGAAACAAAAAGACAAAACTACAGAATCTAAAGGAAATAACTTCGAGCACTCACACCGGAGGATGTGAGTACCTTTTATCTTACCTCCCCGGCAACAGCGTCAGAAAATAGCTTGATGTCTACGCACCTCTATTCTTGTATACAGTTTTTGGGCCTCCAAGCGCAGAGGTTTGTAGAACAGCAGCAAGTTTCCCTTAAGTGGATTACCCAAGGTTTATCGAACTCAGGAAGGAAGTGGTCAAAGGTATTCCCTCTCAAGCAACCCTGCAATCAATATATAAGAAGTCTCTTGTGTCCCCAACACACCCAATACACTTATCAGGTGTATAGGTGCACTAGTTCGGCGAAAAGATAGTGAAATACAAGTGGTAAAGGTGCCAGAAAAGAGCTTGGCGGTGAGGTAAAGACTAAAGCAAGAAAACATGCAACAGATCTAGATGCAAATTGTGTTTCAATGTTTAAAAACAAGGCCTAGGGATCATACTTTCACTAGTGAACACTCTCTCATATAAATATCCTCTCTTCATGATACTACTCTTAACTACTCTCCGGTTGGACACTCTAATCCATGGTAGGGCCTTCCCCAATCTAGATAACCCCACACTGTCACCTTGAGAGCTAGATGGTTCCAACAAACACCACAATTTCATAGAGACATCCAACTCCAAATATAACTCATAGAAAATATTCAATCTAGCCAAAGTGCCACACACGGTATGCAAGCTGTCACTTTCACACACGTGGGGAAAAGCATAGATCTATTAAAGCACAAAGAGTATTTATGTAGACTCAAACCTAAGTGCCACCATGGCATGCACGCTGTCACTTTCACACACATGGGGAGAGCAGAGATCTAATGAAGCACTTGAGTAGCAAGGTAAATCTACTTGATTACAAAGCTCATGATCACAAGATCATGCATAGAGAGAGAGATGAACACATAGCTATCGGTAGAGCCCTTATCCCTGAGGAAGAACTACTCCCTCCTTATCATGGGAGTCAACAATGGTGATGAATATGGCGATGGAGATCGATGGATATGGCTACGGGGGCACTTCCCCATCCCGACAGGGTGCCAGAACAGAGACTTTCCGTTCACCGAATCTCCCCTTCGGTGGCGGCGGCGCAACAGAGGTTTTCGTGGATTTCTTCTGGATTTGCTAGGGTTTTCTCATCGGGGGGCTCTTATAGGCGCATGAATCAAGGTCGGTGGGGGTCCAGGGGGCCCACACCCCCTACGGGCGCTTCCAGGGCTTGCCCGCGCCTAGGGGGGTTGGCCACCCGATGCCCCCCCTCCGGATCTGCTCCGTTGGTCCGTGTTGCTCCGGGAAAAATAATAACTTTGGCTTTTGTCCCGTCTAATTCTGAGAATATTGATTTTCTGCCTTTCTGGAACCAAAAATAGAAGAAAACAGGCAACTGGCACTGTGGCATCTTGTTAATATGTTAGTTCCAGAAAAGATATAAAAACACCTCAAAGTATAGGCAAAGCAAAGCAAAGTTGATACAAAACAAGCATGGAACATCAAAACTTATAGATACGTTTCTGACGTATCAATGAACAGCTTTGAGCGTGAGGGCATCGTGGCCTAGCAGGAGCTGGAGGAGGCGGCGGCGTAGGAGGCCACCGAGATCGCGGTGCGCGAGATCCACCACGATGACACGAAATAGGCGGCGGCATAGGAGGCCGCCGAGATCGCGGTGCGCGAGATCAACCACGACAACACGAAGGAGGCGTTGGCCAAGGAGGCAGCCGCAGCGGCACTACAGGAGATACGCCTCAAGGGTGTCATGGAGACGCTCTGTGGCCAAGGAGGCCGTTGCGTTCGCCGTGCGTGAGCTGCGCCACGCTGCAGCGGCATTCCAGGCGGTGGGGAAGGCGGAGCATGAGCAAGCGGAGCACACCGCCGACACCTTGGCGAAGGAGGACCGCTTGGAGGATGTCGTAGAGGTGGCAGCGACATGGGATCTCATTGCTGCTTCACGGATCATTGGAAGACAAAGCATCATCCCCTGCAGCATCAATCGATGCATCACCATCACCATCTCTACCACCAACTTCCATTCATTAGATCTTTTTATAATTCCAGATTCAATTGTGGATTGCACAATATTCACTCCATTACCTTTATCCATCCATTTGATTATGATGATGTTGTTGATTGCTTCCATGTGTGAGTAGTTTCCTTAGTTCTTGGGAGATGGATAAACCCTAATATTTTTATGAAATGAAATAAAGATGATCTATTACTTGTGTCTATGATCCATCTATCTATGATGTGTGTTTGATCTCTCCCTTTAGATTGTATGTGTAGTCGGCCATATATCATTTTCCTTCGGGTCTAAAGAAGAGGGTAAAATCCTTTGGACGTGTTTGGAAGCGTGTCTGAAGCTATTGGGACTAGAAGCGCGCCTAGCAACCTGCACAGTCAAAGGGGGAACAAAGAGGTATTCACTAAGCTAATTACAATATCCATGGGGAGACCCTTATTGCGGTGGTCTGTATGGGTGACTTTTCTCAGACATCGCTGTGGTATTTTAGAGATGGCCTCATTCTTGGATCAACAAATTGGCTTCCTACGAGCCTTATAGTGAACATCTTATTACGAAACTCTCTCCATACATATCATGACATAAGAAATAGGTTATCCTAATTATGATTAATTATAACATGCTAGTGGTGTATCCTACATCTCCGAGAATGCCTTAGCCCTATCGAGTTCAACCACCACTCCAAACGCTCTTGTTACTTGCTTTTTTTACTTGTTTTATTTACTTTCCTGCATTCCAACAAATTTCTTTCAAACCTCCTTTACTTGAAATAGGCAGCTTACAAGTATCCTTCGGTAGATAGTGACGAGGGGTATAAAGACCCTAACCAATTATCTCTTTGTGGGTTCGATACTCTTATTTCGAAACTAGCTACACTCGATCTATGCACTTGCAGTCATCAATGGCTATACCTATTTTAGGCTCTGTCCAACAAGGACTGGTGTCAGGTGTAGTGGAAATGGCGGCGTGCCTGTTGCTGTGCGACGACGGGGCTTTACAGGCCTAATTCAGGCTCGGCCGGGCCGGTAAGGGCTTGGTGTGTCCTTGCTTCCGCATCCGATCGGCTACCGTCGACGGTGGTGGAGGTTGTTCCCTCTCGCATGCTATTGTGTTGCCACTCCTTGCTGGAGTTCCTTCTTCGTAGTCTTATCAACCTCACAACATAGGTCACGGTGAGACGAAGGTGGTGATTGCAAGATTGTGGTGGCACGTGCTCGTGGGTGGCAAGATTGCTGGATCCCTTTGGATCATCCGAGAGGGTGGTTTTGGGGGGTGGGGAGAAATCCCCCTCATCTCAGCACTGACGCGGTGGCGCCTGCGGGTGTCGCCATCCTTCCTGAAGGACGTCGAGTGTACGTCTTCCCCACCTCTCATAGTGTATCGGGGGAAACCCTAGTATCAATCCCAGCAGCATCAGCGTCATCGTCGCTTTCCTTCTTGGTGGTGTTGTTTGGTATGCGACAATCCGGAATGCTAGGAGCATGGTGGAAATACTTTGGAGGGCACATCAGTGGCAAGTCATCTTCGTTTTCGTCGAGCCGCCAATATCGCCTTTGTTTTATATTCTTTCTCGTTTTTTTGGACATGATTTGTGTTGTTCATTCCAATAGTTGATTTGATGTATCAGATGATTGCTATATTAATATAGCGGACGAAAGCCTATTTCAAGGACGAAGAAAAAAGAAAACAA
This sequence comes from Avena atlantica, assembly GCA_910589765.1. NCBI lineage: Eukaryota > Viridiplantae > Streptophyta > Magnoliopsida > Poales > Poaceae > Avena > Avena atlantica. Next base: position 423,498,497 of record OU342739.1, read on the forward strand.
ATATTTTAGGCGCTATTAATTGTAGCAACGCAGGACCTTGTGATGTACTCCTGTGTGGACTGGCATGATCAACCTGTTGTGGCATCCCGCCAAACCACTTCTAGAAAATCGCGTTGATTTTTTGCATTGCATCATCATGACCGCATGCTCATGTCATCATGCCACATTGCATTTGAACATCACCATCATCTTGCATTTGTTCGCATAAAATTATTTTCGAAAATGCCTAGTTTTGTTTTCTAAATACGCCCGTCTTTATTCAAATTAAAACCCGGGTCTCCGGAATATTTTGTTTCGTCTGCCAATGGATTCAAACGCCCCGTTTTAAATAATAAAATATTTATTTTATTTTTAGGGGGCAGCCAAACCGGGCCGATCCGACCCAGTCGGCCACCCACAAAAATTCCCCAGACCTTTTCCTGCCTAAACCCTTTTCCAACCCCAACCTATTCTACCCACCCTTCCTCCACCTCACTCCACCCAATCGGTGCTCGCCACCTCAGCTATCCCTCCTTCATCCACCCAATCCCCTCCCTCCACCTCACCAACCCCACCCCCACTCCTTCTCTCCCCCTGGTTCCACCTTCCCTCACCCACGCGAGCCAGAACCCACCCACCTCGGTCAACACCTACACCCCACATCCACCTGCCAGCTCGGTCCCACCCCGGGGGTCCCACTCCAACCGACCACCCTTGACCCGATCGCCCGCCCCGACCCTGCTCCTCTCCCTGGCCCACTCCCCGACCCCACCTCTCTATCGCTCGCGTGACCCACCCGCTCCCTTCGACCGCAATCCCCGCCTCCATCTTCGCCTCTCTTCCTCTTGATCGCGAGCGTCACCTCTGCTCGGGCCGTCGCCGCTAGGCCCTCTCCCTCTCGCGGTGCTCCACCCCCTCCTCGAGGCCGCCACCGCCAGCGGGACTATCCACCTCCTCCTCCACCCCCGCGAGCCTCGCGGCCCTCTCTGCTCATCCCGCACCCTCCCTCTCCCCGTGATTCCCTCTGTGTGCGAGCGTGTGCCGCCGCCTAGATCCTCGTCCTCGCCGCCGGTGCTCCTCTCCGGCCCTGGCGCCGCCCTACCCCGGGCCTCCTCCGCCAGGCTCGCCCGCACCCCGCCTTGCCCCGCCACCAGGCTCCCTCATCCCCCCCCCCCCCGACAGACGCCGCCGCCACCGCCCTCCGCGTCGGCGGGCCTCTGCCTGCCTCGCCGTCACGCTCGTCGGCAGCCGCCGGGCTCCTCATCGCGGCATTTCTGCAGTGTTGTGCCACCACCGGCCCTGTCCTCAACCAGTGGCCGGCGTCACCGATTCCTGCCGCCAGGGGCCCGTCCATCCCGAGCCATCTTCCGTGCTGACCTCGCCACCTCCTTCTGCCGCGGACAGCAGCGAGACTGAGGGCGTTCCCGGTGTCCACCTCGACCATGTCCTTCACCGAGCTATGTTTTGTTCTATGTGTTGTCTCCTCAGATTGCTGGGCTAAGTGAGCTGCAGTTATGCTTCAGTTAAAATCAGCGAGATGGCCACGAGTAACTGGTGTCGTTGAAAGCTCACCACCACCCAGATCGTGCCGACAAGACCGACTCCATGCCAAGGATTCCAAAGAAGGTACATGGCACCACTCGACGACCTCGGCGTTAATCCGCAAGTTCACCATCGACCCAACAGAAGAACCATCGGTGCGGATATAAGGTCGCCTTTGCCGACAAGTTCGCCTACCCGGACACCGTGCGACAAGATCTTCTCGGACCCGAGGACCATCAAGACTTCCGCTCGGCAACACCAAGTACTCCTTCCTGGCTTCGAAGCCCGACCCCGTGGACCGACATGACCTTCTTCACGGATAAGACAAGTACTTCCTCGAGGATACCAAGTTCTGCATCCCGAACGCCAAGACCGACCCGATTCACGGACCCGACAAGATCTTCGCGACGGCAAGATCGACCGCTGGGACCCAAGTTCTTCGTCACGACACAACAAGTTCTCCATCTTGAATCTGAACCTCGATCCCTGTTGAACCCTGAGTCCGGCCCCGAACCCCCGGAACCAAGATCTTCGCAACCCTATGTGTGTCCCCTATCCGAGAACCCTCATATTTTTATAATATATGAAATTGATACTGTTGCATATTTAATTGTCATACTCGCATACATAATGTTGGTTGTTGGGGGTATTTAGGCGATTCACCTAAATTAAATATGGAGTGTTTATGCGGGATATCTGCGTCTCATTCCGAACTCCATTTAAATTGGTGTAGCGAACCGATGCCATGTTTTGTCCTGTTAAGACAACAATTAAATTGCGGGGTAGTTAAATAACTCGAACCGTTTAATTAAATGTCGGGACCCCGGTTCCGCTTAATATTGCCTAATCGCATCGCACCTTTGCCATGTCATACATCATACATGCATCATGCCCGATCTTCTGCCGTAATCTTAAATATTGCATCCGGTGTTTATTCTAGTGTTTGGTTCTTCGCGGATAAGGCCGTTGAGTTGACGCGAGTGTCGACCCGATTTTCGGATGAACCTTCGGCAATGTTTTCAGGCGAGCACATCCCCCTTTCTACCTATCTTAATTTTATAGTATTTATTTCCCTCCTGTTGATCTATTGCTATCTGTGTTGCGTTGCTCTAGTTTTCGTACCCGTGATATCCCTTGCAGCCTTATATTACCTTGGACACATCCTATTACCTGTTGTTTGGTAGATAGTTGGACCGCGCGTCGTAGTCGCTTGCTCAAGTGCCGTTGCGTGTCGTCAAGTACCACAGTTGTTGGAGTATTGCCGCATGTTTAATGTTGGAGATGATCATGGCTTTAATTATTGTTTAATAACTAAAATTGAAGTAAGTAAATAATGGAGAGGCACAGGTGGGCAATAGATGTTATTTGGTTGTTAACCGTCCACTTGTGTCCCGTAGGACCCCGAGTACTTGATACCTGTTCCTTGAATATTCGCGCTATCCACATCCGGGAGGATTATGGGACCCCCCTGAGCCAGAGCTTGATTCATTCTTATTTCTTGGGGCCACAAACTAGTTTGAGGTTTTATTTACTATCCTATACTTATGCCCTGCTTTACTGCTTTATTTAAATTGTGCGAGGTACTGCACCTGTACTGTTTAGGTCAGCGGAGTGTTTTCGTGGTATCGACAAGCCCAGTCACATTTTCGGGTTCCCAGTCGTTTACAACCACTGGCGCAAACCTTGAGTCCGTCTCGGAGTCGGCTAACTTCGTTGCGGGTGTACTCAATGGGGTGGCCCCCTGAAATATTTCTGAATCCTGTGATTGCTTTGTCGTGAAGGTCTCGTTGGGTTTTGATTTGGTTTTTCCGAGGTTGATCGAGTGTGTGTTGCTATTTGTGCACCCCTGCAGGGTAAAACTTTCTGAAAGCCGTGTCCACGGTTATGGACGACTTGGAGCACAGTATCTCGATCATGGACAACTATAACTAAAGTAGTGCTATAAATTTGACTTTATAATGACTAGTAATCAGCTTCACTATAATGGAATGGCTAAATAAAACTGCCAACAATTGCTTGATTGGGTTGTCGCTTGCTACCATTGTATCTGACTAGTAAGTATTGCAACTATAACAGAATGGCTAAATAAAAGTACCAACAACTGCTGGGTTTTGGGTTATCTCATGCTAATTGTATCTGACTAGTAAGTGTCGCAACTACAACGGAATGGTTAACTAAAATTGCCCACTGCTTATTATATCAGGATGATTATATATACTTGACTAGTAATTGCTGCAACGATAACTGAATAAATAAAACTGCCAACTGAGTGAGTTCCTCGGTTGACTTCCTCGTTTGGTCTCGAGGGGGAAACACCAGGATGGGTTTGTTTGATGGTAGCATCAGGTTGGTTTCGAATAGGTCATTCTTATCCCTCTCTGATAGCCGACAGTTATATCGAGTCTCTATAGGTTGTTTAGTGCATGCTGCGCTGCCGCTCAGTCCACCATACCTATGTAGGCGAGGACCGCCGAATTCTAGCCTCGCCGTGTACTGGCCTCAGTACTGACCGCTCTCTCTTTTGTCCTTTGCCCTTTGTCGGCACCCCTTTTGTTTAAGCAGGTTTTGAGATCGACGTCGTTAGTAGGGTTACCCTTCCGTCTTGGCCTGGGCAGGGTTATGGACGCCATTGGTTATTCTTCAGGGCTCTTAGCTCAATTTGCATCTTGTCCGTACTCGGACGCTATATCGTTTTAAAGGTGATTTGGATCTTGTATTGTATATCTGTATTCTTGACTCTTGGAGTGATGTTGTATATATATCTGTTCTGTGGGTCCCATCGAGGACTGTTGTGTAATGTTATTACTTTGTTTTCCACCCGCACGCCAGTGCCTGGTGGGCACCTTTGAATCGTTTCTATGCGGGTTTGGTGAGAAGCGCTGAAACTTGCATAGGGCCGATTCTGAGGGTGTTACAGAGTGGTATCAGAGCTCAGCAGTTACGATACCCCACAAGTCCAGCCTGTAGGATAACCTAGCTAACAGCCGAACTAGAGTGTCAAAACTATTTTTGCACAATCGGTTGGATAAATCTGATTAGGTCTGCTTTTACTCCTTACCCCTCTGCTATTCGCCTCTTACCTATACGCGTTTTGAATCCGCTCTCTTCTCTCTCTTCGAGTCCAGGATTTCTCCTGGTTGGGTTCCATCGTACCTTCAGGGTTTCACTTCCTCTTTTGGTAACGGTGTTGCTACATCTGGTCTTCATGCTATCCGAGGAATCCTTCGTCTGGTGGACTTCTCTTTGCTCCTCCTCGTGCCTTACGGTGTTTTTCCGACGCGACGACATCATCTACGCCAGATCCGATGCAGAGTCTGCATCACTCCTTTGTTTCCGAACCTCGCTTGTCGAGATCTACAATCTGAATTCTGAGAGTTGGTTGCATAATTTCCTATTCATGTGCAGAGTAATGCTTTGGGTGCGTGATGGACTGATCACCATCCGACTACTCTTATCATTCGCTCTTGCACATTGAATGGTGAATCATTGCAGTTATACTCCTTCCCCTGAAGTTAGAGGTGGCTTTACCCTTTTGAGACCTATACCTTCATCTTTGTTTCTCCGGAGTGTTCTCTCGACGAATGGGGAACAATCCTTGTTGGTGGTGTCGCCATTTTCAAGCTGAGAAAGAACCATTGTTAGTGGTGTCGCGAGTATCTACACGAAGCGAGAAGACGCAGATCGCCGACCTCCCTTCCGGTACCATGAGGCGGATCTCGAGGGCGAGATCCATTGTTAGTGGTGTCGAATTGTGGCATCCCGCCAAACCACTTCTAGAAAATCGCGTTGATTTTGTGCATTGCATCATCATGACCGCATGCTCATGTCATGATGCCACATTGCATTTGAACATCGCCATCATCTTGCATTTGTTTGCATAAAATTATTTTCGAAAACGCCTAGTTTTGTTTTCTAAATACGCCCGTCTTTATTCAAATTAAAACCCGGGTCTCCGGAATATTTTGTTTCGTCTGCCAATGGATTCAAACGCCCCGTTTTAAATAATAAAATATTTATTTTATTTTTAGGGGGCAGCCAAACCGGGCCGATCCGACCCAGTCGGCCACCCCCAAAAATTCCCCAGACCTTTTCCTTCCTAAACCCTTTTCCAACCCCAACCTATTCTACCCACCCTTCCTCCACCTCACCCCACCCAATCGGTGCTCGCCACCTCAGCTATCCCTCCTTCATCCACCCAATCCCCTCCCTCCACCTCACCAACCCCACCCCCACTCCTTCTCTCCCCCTGGTTCCACCTTCCCTCACCCACGCGAGCCAGAACCCACCCACCCCGGTCAACACCTACACCCCACATCCACCTGCCAGCTCGGTCCCACCCCGGGGGTCCCACTCCAACCGACCACCCCTGACCCGATCGCCCGCCCCGACCCCGCTCCTCTCCCTGGCCCACTCCCTGACCCCACCTCTCCGTCGCTCGCGTGACCCACCCGCTCCCTTCGACCGCAATCCCCGCCTCCATCTTCGCCTCTCTTCCTCTCGATCGCGAGCGCCACCTCCGCTCGGGCCGCCGCCGCTAGGCCCTCTCCCTCTCGCGGTGCTCCACCCCCTCCTCGAGGCCGCCACCGCCAGCGGGACTATCCACCGCCTCCTCCACCCCCGCGAGCCTCGCGGCCCTCTCTGCTCATCCCGCACCCTCTCTCTCCCCGCGATTCCCTCTGTGTGCGAGCGCGTGCCGCCGCCTAGATCCTCGTCCTCGCCGCCGGTGCTCCTCTCCGGCCCTGGCGCCGCCCTACCCCGGGCCTCCTCCGCCAGGCTCGCCCGCACCCCGCCTTGCCCCGCCGCCAGGCTCCCTCATCCCCCCCCAACGGACGCCGCCGCCACCGCCCTCCGCGTCGGCCGGCCTCTGCCTGCCTCACCGTCACGCTCGTCGGCAGCCGCCGGGCTCCTCGTCGGGGCATTTCTGCAGTATCGTGCCACCACCGGCCCTGTCCTCAACCAGTGGCCGGCGTCACCGATTCCTGCCGCCAGGGGCCCGTCCATCCCGAGCCATCTTCCGTGCTGACCTCGCCACCTCCTTCTGCCGCGGACAGCAGCGAGACTGAGGGCGTTCCCGGTGTCCACCTCGACCATGTCCTTCACCGAGCTATGTTTTGTTCTATGTGTTGTCTCGTCAGATTGCTGGGCTAAGTGAGCTGCAGTTATGCTTCAGTTAAAATCAGCGAGATGGCCACGAGTAACTGGTGTCGTTGAAAGCTCACCACCACCCAGATCGTGCCGACAAGACCGGCTCCATGCCAAGGATTCCAAAGAAGGTACATGGCACCACTCGACGACCTCGGCGTTAATCCCCAAGTTCACCATCGACCCAACCAGAGAACCATCGGTGCGGATATAAGGTCGCCTTTGCCGACAAGTTCGCCTACCCGGACACCGTGCGACAAGATCTTCTCGGACCCGAGGACCATCAAGACTTCCGCTCGGCAACGCCAAGTACTCCTTCCTGGCTTCGAAGCCCGACCCCGTGGACCGACATGACCTTCTTCACGGATACGACAAGTACTTCCTCGAGGATACCAAGTTCTGCATCCCGAACGCCAAGACCGACCCGATTCACGGACCCGACAAGATCTTCGCGATGGCAAGATCGACCACTGGGACCCAAATTCTCCGTCACAACACAACAAGTTCTCCAACTTGAATCTGAACCTCGATCCCTGTTGAACCCTGAGTCCGGCCCCGAACCCCCGAAACCAAGATCTTCGCAACCCTATGTGTGTCCCCTATCCGAGAACCCTCATATTTTTATAATATATGAAATTGATACTGTTTCATATTTAATTGTCATACTCGCATACATAATGTGGTTGTTGGGGGTATTTAGGCGATTCACCTAAATTAAATATGGAGTGTTTATGCGGGATATCTGCGTCTCATTCCGAACTCCATTTAAATTGGTGTAGCGAACCGATGCCATGTTTTGTCCTGTTAAGACAACAATTAAATTGCGGGGTAGTTAAATAACTTGAACCGTTTAATTAAATGTCGGGACCCGGTTCCGCTTAATATTGCCTAATCGCATCGCACCTTTGCCATGTCATACATCATACATGCATCATGCCCGATCTTCTGCCGTAATCTTAAATATTGCATCCGGTGTTTATTCTAGTGTTTGGTTCTTCGCGGATAAGGCCGTTGAGTTGATGCGAGTGTCGACCCGATCTTCGGATGAACCTTCGGCAATGTTTTCAGGCGAGCACCTCCCCCTTTCTACCTATCTTACTTTTATAGTATTTATTTCCCTCCTGTTGATCTATTGCTATCTGTGTTGCGTTGCTCTAGTTTTCGTACCCGTGATATCCCTTGCAGCCTTATATTACCTTGGACACATCCTATTACCTGTTGTTTGGTAGATAGTTGGACCGCGCGTCGTAGTCGCTTGCTCAAGTGCCGTTGCGTGTCGTCAAGTACCACAGTTGTTGGAGTATTGCCGCATGTTTAATGTTGGAGATGATCATGGCTTTAATTATTGTTTAATAACTAAAATTGAAGTAAGTAAATAATGCAGAGGCACAGGTGGGCAATAGATGTTATTTGGTTGTTAACCGTCCACTTGTGTCCCGTAGGACCCCGAGTACTTGATACCTGTTCCTTGAATATTCGCGCTATCCACATCCGGGAAGATTATGGGACCCCCCTGTGCCAGAGCTTGATTCATTCTTATTTCTTGGGGCCACAAACTAGTTGAGGTTTTATTTACTATCCTGTACTTATGCCATGCTTTACTGCTTTATTTAAATTGTGCGAGGTACTGCACCTGTACTGTTTAGGTCAGCGGAGTGTTTTCGCGGTATCGACAAGCCCAGTCACATTTTTGGGTTCCCAGTCGTTTACAGCCACTGGCGCAAACCTTGAGTCCGTCTCGGAGTCGGCTAACTTAGTTGCGGGTGTACTCAATGGGGTGGCCCCCTGAAATATTTCTGAATCCTGTGATTGCTTTGTCGTGAAGGCCTCGTTAGGTTTTGATTTGGTTTTTCCGAAGTTGATCGAGTGTGTGTTGCTATTTGTGCACCCCTGCAGGGTAAAACTTTCTGAAAGCCGTGTCCGCGGTTATGGACGACTTGGAGCACAATATCTCGGTCATAGACAACTATAACTAAAGTAGTGCTATAAATTTGACTTTATAATGACTAGTAATCAGCTTCACTATAATGGAATGGCTAAATAAAACTGCCAACAATTGCTTGATTGGGTTGTCGCTTGCTACCATTGTATCTGACTAGTAAGTTTTGCAACTATAACAGAATGGCTAAATAAAAGTACCAACAACTGCTGGGTTTTGGGTTATCTTATGCTAATTGTATCTGACTAGTAAGTGTCGCAACTACAACGGAATGGTTAACTAAAATTGCCCACTGCTTGTTATATCAGGATGATTATCTATACTTGACTAGTAATTGCTGCAACGATAACTGAATAAATAAAACTGCCAACTGAGTGAGTTCCTCGGTTGGCTTCCTCGTTTGGTCTCGAGGGGGAAACACCAGGATGAGTTTGTTTGATGGTAGCATCAGGTTGGTTTCGAATAGGTCTTTCTTATCCCTCTCTGATAGCCGACAGTTATATCGAGTCTCTATAGGTTGTTTAGTGCATGCTGCGCTGCCGCTCAGTCCACCATACCTATGTAGGCGAGTACCGCCGAATTCTAGCCTCGCCGTGTACTGGCCTCAGTACTGACCGCTCTCTCTTTTTCCTTTGCCCTTTGTCGGCACCCCTTTTGTTTAAGCAGGTTTTGAGATCGACGTCGTTAGCAGGGTTACCCTTCCGGCTTGGCCTGGGCAGGGTTATGGACGCCATTGGTTATTCTTTAGGGCTCTTAGCTCAATTTGCATCTTGTCCGTACTCGGACGCTATATCGTTTTAAAGGTGATTTGGATCTTGTATTGTATATCTGTATTCTTGACTCTTGAAGTCGTGTTGTATATATATCTGTTCTGTGGGTCCCATCGAGGACTGTTGTGTAATGTTATTACTTCGTTTTCCACCCGCACGCCAGTGCCTGGTGGACACCTTTGAATCGTTTCTATGCGGGTTTATCGAGAAGCGCTGAAACTTGCATGGGGCCGATTCTGAGAGTGTTACACCTGTCAATTAACAACTCAAATTTAATCCATCCAGCAAATAAGATCATTTTTATCCTTCACTTGACCCTTCAGGAACTCGACCTCCAGGACAGTAGCAGTGCACATGCATGAACGTTCAGTGCATTTTTCTCCCATAACTTGATCGATGATCATGTGCATGCATGAATATGACATGCATGCCTAGCGCATGCCGGCAATAAATTGTGGACCTAAACCGCCTCTCTCGCTCCGTTTACCATAGCCTAGTACAGTGCTGTCATCTTTGCAGATTTCACGCGTAGAAACATACTCAAGCTCCTCCCTGTATCCATATTTTACCAACCGCCTGCCTGATATGCTGTTGGAAGAAAATAAAAATCAGAGGTCTTAGCATCTCAGCCAAGTATTTCTAAAAAAAAATACTAGCCAAGTATAAATGCGTATTTTAGCTAGCTTTTTTATTTTCAGTGTACATGTATGTGTTTATAATGTACAGTCTCTATTCTTAAATAAGTGTACTTTTACCTCTTGTCCTAAGTTAACAAGTTCAAACTTTGACCAACTTTATTTAAAAGAGTAGCAACACATGTGACGTCAAATCATATAATACTACGTATATGAAACAACATTTAAAGATGGAATTTACTCCAAAGTATTTCCACCATCTGCTCGATGGTGAGCATGGTGGAAATACTTTGGAGGGCACATCAGGAGCATGATGTTGTGGCCATATCTGCTCGACGGTGGCGACGAAGGATCTTGTAGGGGAGAGCGGCGCAGTGGCAGGCCTACTGCAGCAGGGGCGGAGAGGGCTTTACGTCTCCCGGGGCCCGGCCAGGCCTGCTCGGGCCTGGTGTGCTCTTGCTACCTATGTCCGGTCGACGACCGTCTCATGGTGGTGGAGGTGGGCTCCTCCCGCTAGCCGTAGTGCTGCTGTCCCTCGCTAGAACTTTGTCGTGTTCCTACGTCAATGTGGGCTGCTTGCTTGTGAGCTCGACGAGACAAAGACAAAGGTGTATACAAGATAGAGGTGGCGTGTGATGGTGGGCGACGAGTATGGTGGAGATGCTCCGAAGCATCCGGGTTTTTTTTGTGGGTGGGGCTAGGGAGAAATCATAGTCGGTTCGACCCTGACGCGGTGCCGCCTTCGGGTGGCGCCATTCCTTTCTTAAGGGCGTCACGGATTGCCCCAATCCACTATACCCTGAGTGGCGAGGGAAACCCTAGGTCTAGTGCTTTGGGCCGGGCAACAACGTCGTCTTAGCGGCGTGTCCCTTCTTGAAGATGTTGTTTGGTACTGGGTGTTTTAGAGGTCTAAAAGCGTGGTGGGACTATTTCGGAGGGCCTAGCTGTGGCGGATCACCAGCGTTTAGTCGATTCACCGTGTCTTTCATTTTTTCTTGGGCATGTTTTTGTTGTTGCCTCGGAATTTTCGTTGTATCAAACTCTTGTATCGGGTGGTTGCTTTAGTTCTTTTCTAGGAGTATAAAATTGGTCAAACTGTAAAGATATTTTTAACTTAAAAACTGGAATTACACATATTCAGGGAAGTAGTATTTTGTTCGTATTGAAAACGTAAATTAACTTCTACAGCCTGATATGCACACATCTTGATCGAGCAAGTAGTATATGTGTGGATGTAGAATTACACCGCAATGAATGCCACTTATTCAGAGATGTAATATTTTGTCCTTAGTATTAAATACTACGTTAATTAACACCCGTCCTATGTTTTTTTCTAAGAGTATAAAATAGGTCAAACTGTAAAGATATTTTTAACTTAAAAACTAGAATTACACATATTCAGAGAAGTACTTTGTTCGTATTGAACACATAGGAGTAGTATTTTAATTTGTTGGTATTGAAGACGTAAATTAACTTCTACAGTCTGATGCACACAGCGCTTGATCGAAGTAGTATGCGTGGATGTAGAATTACACCGCATCGCTTCATCTCTGTCGCTACGTACGGTCTCTTGCAGAGAGTCTCTCTCTCTGTATGGATCCATCACAGTTCACAGGGGTAGAGAGGGGCGGCATCCTGCGCAATAACTCCACGCCATGGCCGCAATGAATGCCATTGCACCCTCCTCTCGCTAGCTACTCTCCGCAATAACTCCTCCACATTCAATACGCGCACCCTCCACCCCTCTCTCCGGCCCCTTCCCCTCCTCCTCCGTCTCCATCCATCCTCTCTCCCCCCTTCCCCTCCCTCTCTCCCTCTTCTTCCCCGATCCATCTCTCGCCGCAGCTTCGTCCTTGCTGTTACCTCTCGCAGTGGTGGATCCACCAAGAAAGAAGCGTGCGTCGAGCTCGCTCGCCGCTGGTACGTCTGTTCTGTTGCGGCGGCAGATCTGAGCTCGGGGATCGGTCGATCGATCGAGCGAGCGCGAGCTAGCTAGCTGGCTTTGATCTACCGCTGCATGGTGCGAGCGAGTGAGGTTCTAGCTGGCTAGGGTTTCGGAAAGGAGATCGGAGATAGCATGCCCGGAGGGATGATGGTCCCTGGACGCAACATGATCGGCCGGAGCAACGGCGCCGGCGTCGCCTACGCCTCATCCTCCTCCTCCGCGCTCTCCCTCGGCCAGGTTTTCTTCAGCTTCCTCCTCGTTGCACCTCTCTACCTCTAATCCTCTGTACTCTTTGTCGGAATTTTAATTTAATTCCTTGTCGATCCTGCATCAAGGAGTTGTACAAGGAGTAATAGAAACCAAAACATCACTTCTGGCCTTTGCATGCATTGTTCATTGTTCATGCACGAATCTGTCCCTAATCTCTCGCACTTGTTAGCAGTAGTACTCTACCAGTTTGGCTAAGTAATTGTGCATGTACGCTTTCTATATATGTGTGTGTTCATCAAGTGTTGATGCTGGAGTTGGTTGTATTTACTTTTCAAAAAAGAACGCAGGGCATTTAAGTAGCTCCAGGCTACTACTAGGAGTTAAATACCAAAAGCCAGAAAGGGATTTCGACATTCATGCCATATCCCAAGGGCCTGATTAAGTTGGGTTGCTTTCATATAAGTATCTGACCTGACCTGATGAGAAAAATGAAATCAAACATACATGTATGTACTCTCCCATGTACACTTGCCTATGGTTGTTGCATTAAGTTGCTTGCCCCAGCTCCTTTATTTCTCAAGCTGGTCTGGGTTGTGCTTACTGCTTTTCCCAACCTGTATCTTTTCTAGTATTTATTGCTCCCCAAATATGCAGTAGGAGTACCAAATTTCACAACAGTGTTTCCTAGTAGGTACTCCACTCAGTACTAGCATAGCACCCCATGTGCAATTAATAGTTTGTTTCCTGATTTTGATCCTCTCCCATTACAAAATACCCACATTTCTCCCTGTGTTATGTTTATGTAGTGGCAGTTCAGAACTCAAGCAATACCCTAGCTCTTATTTCTCCATAGACAAGCAATTCCCAAGCCTTGAGTATATACCTCTGAATAATTTGTAGTAGTAGTAGTAAGTACCATAAAATTTTAGGACCATCAAAATTTCCAAAAATTATCAGTGCTATGCCGTCTATGGTACTTCATATGCAATTCATAGTATTTTATTTCCTGATTTTGATCTCCTCTCATTCTAGAATTCTCACGTCTCAAACATTATCTTGATTTCCCCATATTATATGCGCTTCAAATCACAAACCATTCCCAGTCATTCATTAATTTCATAGGATAATCATTCATAACTACAGTATTTGCTCCTCAGTACTACTTATATACTATAAATTGCAGGTCCATATGAAGAAAGTAGTTTAGCTAGCAGCATGTTTCTTCAATCGCCCTTGATTTCAGCTTAATTGTCGAGAACTGTTAACTGACTGATAAAATTTGTGCACTTTGCAATGCAGAACTTGATGGATGGGGTGCACCACCACCAGCTCCCAGCAATGCTGCAGCATCAGTTGATGGATCACCATCTTCTTCTTCCCCAGCACCAGCACCACCAACAGCAGGCGACTAGCGAGAGCGACGCCCGGGCCCCTCACGGCGGCGGCAGCAACAACAACGAGGAGCTGGAGATGAGCAAGTCAGGTACTGGCAGCGACAACAATATTGACGGCGGAGGCGATGGCGGTGGCGCCGGGGAGGAGGACGAACAGGAGGACCCGGCCGGGCAGCGCCCCCGGAAGAAGAAGCGTTACCACCGTCACACCCAGCACCAGATCCAGGAACTGGAGGCATTCTTCAAGGAGTGCCCACACCCTGACGACAAGCAGCGCAAGGAGCTCAGCCGCAGCCTCTCCCTCGAGCCCCTCCAGGTTAAGTTCTGGTTCCAGAACAAGCGCACCCAGATCAAGGTACGGAACCATGGCGACTGTAATCCTCTCATTCCTGATGATTCGATTGATGAAATTCTGACTGGGTGATGGTGCAGACGCAGCACGAGAGGCAGGAGAACACGGCGCTGAGAGCGGAGAACGATAAGCTGAGGGCGGAGAACATGAGGTACAAGGAGGCGCTGGCCAACGCGTCGTGCCCCAACTGCGGTGGGCCGGCCGCTATCGGGGAGATGTCATTCGACGAGCACCACCTGCGCATCGAGAACGCGCGCCTCCGCGACGAGATCGACAGGATCTCCGCCATCGCCGCCAAGTACGTCGGCGGCAAGCCTGTCTCCGGCGTCGGCGCGGTCTCCTCCGCCGCATACCCGCCGCTGCCTCCGCAGTCCTCCGGCCGCTCGGCGCTCGACCACCACCACCTGGGAGGAGGCATGTTTGCTGGCACGGAGTTCGACAAGCCGATGGTGATCGAGCTGGCCGTGGCCGCCATGGAGGAGCTCGTCCGGATGGCGCAGCTGTGCGAGCCGCTCTGGATCCCGTCAATCGACGGCGAGGCACTCGACGAGGATGAGTACGCACGCGCCTTCCCGCGCGGCGCACTGGGCCCCAAGTCGCCAGAGCTGCGGTCGGAAGCGTCGCGGGAGACGGATGTGGTGATCATGAACCACGTCAGCCTCGTGGAGATGCTCATGGACGTGCGTCAGTGGTCGGCCCTATTCTCCAGCATCGTGTCCCGCGCGGCCACGCTCGAGGTGCTCTCTACCGGTGTTGCCGGCAATCACGACGGCGCGCTGCAGCTCATGTCCGCCGAGTTCCAGATGCCGTCGCCGCTGGTGCCGACGCGGGACACCCAGTTCCTGCGCTACTGCAAGCAGCACCCCGGCGGCGCGTGGGCCGTCGTTGACGTCTCCCTCGACGGCCTGCGTTCTGCCGCCGCGCGCGGCCACTTCCGCCGCCGCGCATCCGGGTGCCTCATCCAGGAGATGCCTAATGGGTACTCCAAGGTGACGTGGGTGGAGCACGTCGAGGCCGGCGACGATGCCATGGTGCACGACCTGTACAAGCCCCTGGTGAACTCTGGGCTGGCATTCGGCGCGCGGCGGTGGACGTTGACGCTGAAGCGGCAGTGCGAGCGGCTGGCAAGCGCCATGGCCACCGTACCTGCCTCCGGAGGCGACGTGATTACGACAGCAGAGGGACGGAGGAGCATGCTGAAGCTGGCGGAGCGGATGACGGCAAGCTTCTGCGGCGGGGTTACGGCGTCGACGACGCACCAGTGGACAACGCTGTCCGGCAGCGGCGCGGAGGACGTGCGCGTGATGACCCGCAAGAGTGTCGACGACCCCGGCCGCCCACCAGGAATCATCCTCAACGCCGCCACCTCGTTCTGGCTCCCCGTCTCCCCATCCCGCGTCTTCGGCTTCCTCCGCGACGACTCCACCCGCAGCGAGTGGGACATCCTTTCCAACGGTGGGGTCGTTCAGGAGATGGCACACATCGCCAATGGCAGCCACCACGGCAACGCCGTCTCCCTCCTCCGCGTCAATGTCAGTACCTACATACACACTAATCACTCCGTCACTATTTCAGATTAGTTACAATCTTCCATGGCCATGGCTGACATGCACATGCTGATCCTGCTGCAGAACGCGAACTCGAACCAGAGCAACATGCTGATTCTGCAGGAGTGCTGCACGGACGCGACGGGGTCGTACGTGGTGTACGCGCCGGTGGACGTAGTGGCCATGAACGTGGTGCTCAACGGCGGGGACCCGGATTACGTGGCGCTGCTGCCATCAGGTTTCGCCATCCTGCCCGACGGGCCGGCCGGCGCGCCGGACGCCGGCGGCTCGCTCCTCACCGTGGCGTTCCAGATCCTCGTCGACTCCGTGCCCACCGCCAAGCTCTCGCTGGGATCCGTCGCCACCGTCAATAGCCTCATCGCCTGCACCGTCGAGCGCATCAAGGCTGCCGTCGTTGTCAGCGCCGGGGACAACGCCGCCGTGCCCTGCGCCACCCGGTGATCAACCACCATCGATCCATCCGTCGTGCTCAACGGTAAGTAGATCAACAACGCGTCTCCCCATCCATTAAATTCTTTCTGTGAATTGCTGATGTGATCTTGCTTCAATTTGCATTGTGCGCGCGCAGGAGATCAACGGAGGGATCAAGAGCGGACCCGGAGGTTTAATTAGCGATGTGAGGAGTCAAGAACGAACCGCAGACTGTCCTTGCCAAGTGTTGTTCGCATTGCATAATCTTCACCTTATCCCCTTTCTTCTTCCCAGCATAATCCAATCACCACCACCACAACAACAATTGGATCAAACACAGTACAATCAGCAAGGAGAGGAACACAACCTAGGTCCTACGATCATGGCTGCAGATGAAATGCACGCATTGACATGTCATAGGCTCTGAGTTGTGTTGCTTATAATTAACTTACTGCTGCAACCCATCTACATATTTATTCACATATGTTTGTGTTTGCTTCATATTAGATTAGGTACATTTCTCTCAATTACATCATCATTTGCATGTCAACACTCCAGAAGCAAGCAGGCAACACTTTGCAAGGGCGGTTGGTTCGGGTATTGACTTCTCTTTTAGTTTTCTCTCTTGCCAGTCCCTCTCTAGGATGATCATTCAGGACCTGTGTACAATCAGCTAGATTTTCAGTTTGGTTAATCTCAGTATCATTTGTTTTCTCTATGTTGTGCTCCATCCATATATCTCTGCATGGAGGGGGGCGGGTCTCTCTTTAAACTAGACTTCCGTAATTTGTGTATTATGCTCGGAACGTTTTAATTTGGACTGTTTTTGCATCCATGACATGTTGTTTAGTGGATGATTTGTTGTTGTTTGTTGTTGTTCCCTGATACGTGTAGCTGTTTGGTTGTGTGTTTTTTAGCGAAAATTCCATAGGCCTATTAATAATTATCAGCTGCGGTACAAAGAGTTCTAAAAATAATAAAAATTACAAATATGTCCTTAAAGCATCTAGTGACGACTATAGACATTAGTATAAGCCGACGGCGCGCCACCATCTTTGCCCCACCATCACTGGAGCCAGGCAAAGCTTGTTGTAGTAGATTTTATTGTAATAGACAGGCGTGGAGTCGTCGAGCTAAGGCCCCAAAGGACCGGCGAAATCCTCCAACAAAGTTAGATAACTAATAGGTAGTCACCCCATCTAATTAGTACTTTCAAGTAAAGAATTAACAATTCACTTACTTTTTCGCACCTCGTTTGTATCTCCGATCAAGGATCGTCTAACATGTTATGCTCTTGTTAAAGACGCATACCGATCAAATGTGAATTCGTCGGATCAGACCTTTGCTTTGACTACTTGAATGAACTAAGATCCCTCTTTAGGAGATCATGCTTCTAACACTATGTTTGTGTCCGTCCTACAACCCCTTCCAGGTTTCAGCTAAGAATACATATTTCGGAGCAAGCTAAAGATCCCACTTTATATCATCGATTTCAGGTAAGGCATATATACATCCGAAAATTTCGCTCCAACCACCAGCCATCCGACCTAATTCATGATGAGCACACCGACTTCACGGCGAGATGCCTACTGTTAAAACCAACCGACATGTCAAAACAAACCTATAATACGAATCCTCTTCTCGGGGATCATAATGTCAAGTTGCTTTCTTACTCAAAATTTGTTGCGTGGTACGATAGGCGCTTGGGCCAGGTACAATTGAACGAACGTTGCGATGCCACCTATCCATATGCCATGTGGATTGCTCCCTTTAGGACATGAATGATGTGTTCAAGCCTAGACTATTTGTGTTGTTTGATGGTATACTTATTGACAGTAAAACACTGAAGTAGCATCCACACAACTTGCAGCTAACACTTTTTCTGCGGAATTAGTTGGGGTAGCGATATGAAGTAAAATAAGCCATGTGTTTAGGAATTGTTTGTGCCGGGAAGAAGGATTTATGCACGAATGTTTTATTGAAGGCCTAGTAGTGCTGCCTCAAATGTATGTCCCTCTGCTAGTGAAGAAGATAGTGGGTATCGATTAGGCAGAAGTCACTTGAGAATGCAAAAGGTCTACAAACCTAGTTGACACAGGTGTGCTAAAAGCAGTCTCATAGTAGTGAAAGAACAACTTCCTAACTGAACCACTCTCGCGCAGCCCGCACCGCAACAATGCATTACCCCTACACGTCCAGTCAACTGTTGCGCCTCAATGCATTTCGGGGGTGCGATATTGCTGGATCGGGATTTATCGCATTGTCTTAGTCTATGTGTACCTGATCATTTGAAAATATCAACAAAAATGCGGAATCTCGTCTCAATCATCATTTGTCAAGACCTTTTGGGGAGGTTGAATCCACTAACCTCTCTCTGTATTTCAAAAATAGACTTAACTACTTGCTTCTCAACTGAAGCACCTTCCTTAAGCAAAGAACTTTTATTGTAATAGCGGTCAACCCTAGGAATGCGTATCACCATGGGATGGCTATGTACAAGACATCAAAATGTTTCCTGGTTGCTACAAAAGGAAGTTCAAGCTCAAGAAATCCTCTCAGTAGGGATTGAGCAAGCAAGTTCTTTGTTTATTTAATCTTATTCGGTTGTGAGACGGGACATGAAGTCAACAAAGTACATGTGATGTGTGTTCATAGTGTCCCCGACACCTTCATCCTAGCCGAGCATTATCGATGTTGAATACTTTGCATGGCTACTTCAATTTCCTTGGCCTTGATCAAGATGTATATTTTACCAACATCAGGATTTGTCCTTAAAATGGGATCGATATGAACTGATGATAAGAACCCAACAAAGTAGAATGGAAGAGCAAAGGAAGGAAGTCAGGATGGTTATAGTAAGGGGCGAACCAGGTTCTTATGCGAGTAAGCAAATAAATCATAATGGAGACAAGGAAAAGTGGAGAGGTGAAACTCAACAAAAAAGGAAAAGGGAATTCGACCAACTATCATGAGCAAAGGGAATTCCTAGGTTGATCCGGTGGAGCCACCGACATCCACTCCCCTCAATGCAAATCCTTCTTGGCATGCACCCCTTTCAACATGCTCATGTCTGTGGCATCCCGCAAAACCACTACTAGAAAATCGCGTTGTTTTTGTGCATTGCATCATCATGACCGCATGCTCATGTCATCATGCCACATTGCATTTGAGCATCGTCATCATCTTGCATTTGCTTGCATAAAACTAATTGCGGGAAAAACCTGTTTGTGTTTTCTAAACGCCCGTCTTTATTCAAACGCAAACCCCGGGTCACCGGATTATTTTGTTTCGTTTGCTATCGGTTTGCAAAAGTCTGTTTGAAATAAATAAAGCATTCAATTATTTTTAGTGGGGGCAGTCGAACGGGCCGACCCGACCCAGTCGACCACCCCCAGAAATAAAACGGTCCGCCTAAACTAAACCTAATCCCTATTCCCACCTAGTCCTAACCTACCCAGCCCCTCTCCACCTCACCCCCTCCAATCCCTGGTCGACACGTCACCCTGCCCCTTTTCCCACCCAACCAAAAAATGCCACCTCACCCCCCAACTCTCTCTCCCTCTCTCACCCACAGTTTCTCTACCCCCTCTCTCTTTCCCTAGGACCCACCCCAACCCACACGCCAGCCCCACCCAGCACACCACACAGCAGCCCTCCCCACCCGGTCAACAACCCTGGCCCCACCCCTGGCCCCGCAGCGGCCCCACACGGCAGACGCACACCACCCGACCGACCCCCCTGGCCACCTGCCCCACGACGCGCCCTCCCCGCGTGTCCTGCCCCACCAACCGCGTCCCCAACCTCCCTCCTCTCCCTCTGCACGCCACCGGTCCTCCTCCGCCTCGCCCGACCTCCGCCGGTCCCGCTCGCCACAGGCGCCGCCGGCGACCGCTCCCTCCGCCCGCCGCCCTGCTCTCCTCCTCCATCGGCCGCCCGCTCCTGCGCCTCCTCCTCCGGCAGCCGCCCCGTCCCTCGAGCCTCCCCGCGCTCGCCCCGCGCCTCCTTCTCCACCCCAGGCCCGGCTCCGTCCCCCTCTGCCTCTCCGGCGTCCACCGCCACCAGCCCGCCGCGCTCTCCTCCGGTCACGCCTCGCCACCTCGCCCCCTCCTCGCACGGCGCCGCCGCCAGCGGCTCCCCGCGTCCGCTCCCCCCGTTGGCCGCCGTCTGCGCGGGAGCGCCGCCCCGGCGCCATGGCCCCGTCGGCCGCCTCCGCCGCCGGCCGGCCCTGCATCCTCTGCTCACCGCCCCGCCCAGAGCGCCGCCGTCCACCGACCCCGGCTCCTCCCCCGTCTCTCCGCCCTCGCCGGCGACCCCTCCTCCGCGGCGCCCTCTCCTCCCAGGCCGGCGACCCCCCTCCTCCCCCGAGCCGCCTCAGCTCCTTCCTCGGCAGGCCGACCCCGTAAAGCCGCCGCCTGCGAGCCTGCCGCCTTGAGCCCCCGCGTCGCCTAGGCCATGCGCCTTTGTCTTTGCCAGGGACCTTCCTACCGCTGATGTAACACCCTCAGAATCGGACCTATGCAAGTTTTAGCAAAAATCGCCAAACCCGCATAGAAACGATTCAAAGGTGCCCACCAGGCACTTTCGTGCGGGTGGAAAACGAAGTAATAACATTACACAACAGTCCTCGATGGGACCCACAGAACAGATATATATACAACAGCGACTCAAAGAGTCAAGAATACAAATATAATATACAAGATCCAAATCACCTGAAAACGATATAGCGTCCGACTACGGACAAGAAGCAAATGGGGCTAAGAGCCCTGAAGAATAACCAATGGCGTCCATAACCCTGCCCAGGCCAAGCCGGAAGGGTAACCCTGCTAACGACGTCGATCTCAAAACCTGCTTAAACAAAAGGGGTGCCGACAAAGGGCAAAGGAAAAAGAAGGAGCGTCAGTACTGAGGCCAGTACACGGCGAGGCTAGAATTCGGCGGTCCTCGCCTACATAGGTATGGTGGACTGAGCGGCAGCGGCAGCATGCACTGAACAACCTATAGAGACTCGATACAACTGGCGGTTATCAGAGAGGGGTGAGAAAGACCTATTCGGATCCAACCTGATACTAGCATCAAACAAACCCATCCTGGCGTTTCCCCCTCGACACCGATCGAGGAAGTCAACCGAGGAACTCACACAGTTGGTAGTTTTATTTATTCGGTTATCGTTGCAGCAATTACTAGTCAGGTTAAAGATAGTCGTCCTGATAAAATAAGCAGTGGGCACTTTTAATTAACCATTCCGTTATAGTGGTAACTCTTACTAATCAGATACAGATAGCATGAGATATACCCAAAACCCAGCAGTTGTTGGTACTTTTATTCAGCCATTCCGTTGTAGTTGCAATACTTACTAGTCAGATACAATTGTCGCAAGCGACAACCAAACAAGCAATTGTGGGCAGTATTAATTAGCCATTCCATTATAGTGAAGCTGATTACTAGTCATTATAAGTCAAATTTATAGCAGTAAACTTTAGTTATGCTTGTCTATGATCGAGAAACTGTGCTCCAAGTCGTCCATATCCGCGGACACGGCTTTCAGAAAGTTTTACCCGGCCGGGGTGCACCAATAGCAACACACACTCGATCAACCTCGGAAAAACCAAATCAAAACCCAACGAGGCCTTCACGACAAAGCAATCACAAGATTCAGAAATATTTCAGGGGGCCACCCCTTAAGTAGATCCCGCAACGGAGTAAGCAAGCTCCGAGACGGCCTCAAGGTCTGCGACAATGGCTGTAAACGACTGGGAACCCGAAAGTGTGGCTGGGCTTGTCGATACCGCGTAAACATTCCGCTTCCAAAACAGTACAGTGTGCAGTACCTCGCGCAATCGTAAATAAAGCAGTAAAGCATGGCATAAGTACAGGATCGTAAATAAAACCTCAAACTAGTTTGTGGCCCCAAGAAATAAGACGGAATCAAGCTCTGGCTAAGGGGGGTCCCATATACCTCCAGGATGTGGATAGCGCGATAAATCAAGGAACAGGTATCAAGTACTCGGGGTCTTACGGGACACAAGTGGGCGTTCGGAAAACCAAATATTATCTATCACCCACCGATGCCTCTGCTTATTCAATTTTTAGTTGTTAAACAGAAATTAAAGTGATGAAAAGTAAAACTAGAATCATCTCCAACCTCAACATGTGGCAATACATCAGCAACTGTGGCATATGACGACACACATCAGCACTTGAGCAAGCAACTACGACGCGCAAGTCCAACTATCTACCAAACAACAGGTAATAGGATGTGTCCAAGGCAATATAGGGCTGCAAGGGATTCCACGGGTACGAAAACGAGAGCATCGCAACACAGATAGCAATAGATCAACAGGAAGGAGTAAATTACTATAAAGTAAGATAGGTAGAAAGGGGGAGATGCTCGCCTGAAAACATTGCGGAAAGGTTCATCCGAAGATCGGGGCGAAGCTCACATCAACTCAACGGCCTTATCCGCGAAGAAGCAAAACACTAGAAGAAACATCGGATGCAATATTTAATACACGGCAGAAGATCGGCATGATGCATGTATGATGTATGGCAGGGCAAGGTGCGATGCAATTAGGTCAAGATTAAGCGGAACCGGGGTCCCGACAACTGATTATATTGTTCAAGTTATTTAATTACCCCGCAAATTAAATGTTGTTTAACAATGTAACAAATGGAACCGGTCCGCTACACCTGTTTAAATGAGGCCGATATGAGACTAGATTTGCCCGCATATGGGCCCCATATTTAATTATTAGGTGAATCGGCATAATGCCCCCAACCCGATGATATGCATGAGAGAATGACAATTCAATATGTAATCAAGTTGTTATTATGTTATAAAATAAGGTCCGAGGAAAAGGGGTCACACATCAGAGGGGGCTCGACGATCTTGGGTTCCGGGGTTCGGGGTCGGTCTCAGGGTTCGACGGATCTGGGGTTCGGGGTTCGGCGGAAGCGTTCTCGGATTCCGGGGTAGTGGATCTTGTCGCATCCGCGGCCTTCGGGTACGGGATCGTCCCCGGGTTCGGGGGTCTCGGCGTTCCATGAAGGAGTACTTGGCCTGGCGTCGGGGCATCGGTACCGTCCTGGTTGCTGTCGTTCTTGTCGTTGCGACGCTCTTGTCGGGTCCGCACCATCGAGGCGGTCTTGGCGAGGGAAGAAGCACTTGGTGTCCGGGCGGAGTGCTTGTCATATCCGTGAAGAAGAGCATGTCGGTCCACGGGGTTCGGCCTCCGGGGCGATCTTGGCGTCGGGTCGCGGCATCCTCGGTTCCGTGATGGAGTTCTTGTCGGGTTTTGCATCGGGAACCTTGCAACCGGGGTACTCCTGTTCCTGGAGCTCGAACGCGGGTCCACAGGCGGCGGAGGTTGGCGCAGGACGGCGAAGGTTGGTTGGCGAGGTCGGCCTGGTGGCGGTCTTGTGCAAGGGGGCGGCACGGGGTGGTCTGGCGAGGTGGGCCCCGACGGAGAGGGCCCGCGCGGGGTCCGGCGCGGCGGCGTCCTGCGGCTGCTGCTGGCTTGCTAGCTGCAACTGCTCAGGGGGGGGTGGAGCTTGCAGGGTGCGGCGGGGCCCGGCGGCGAGGGTGGTGGAAGGAGGCGCTGGCGGGGCGCGGCGCGCGCGGCAGGGACGGGTCCTGGCGAGCGGCGGGCTCGGGGACGGCTGGCTGCGCGGCGGAGGCGAGGCGGACTGGGGGGCGGGCCAGGCGCAGCTGGCGGCGGCGCCTGACGCGGCCGGAGGAGCTTGCGCGGCCAGCGGCGCTGCAGGGGCCGGAGGCGGGCGAGCAGGGGCGCAGAGGCGGAGGACGGCGGTTGCGGGCTCGCGGCGGGGGTGGCGCTGCAGGGCGCGGGGCCGGGTCCGGCGGCGGGTGGTACGGCGGGGCGGAGCGCGCGGAGGAGAAGGGGAGGTGGCTGGCGAGGGCGAGGGGGCCGGGTAGGAGGCGGCTCAGGCGGGGATGGTCGCTGGGGGAAGAAGGGGCGTGGCACGCGGGCGTGAGACGGTGTGCTGGAGGGGAGGGGCGGCCGCGCCGTCGGGCCGGTCGCTGGAGGAGGCGGGGTCGGGCCAGGGAGAGCTGGGGGAGGGGAGGCGCGCGGGGTCGGTGACGTGGGGGAGGGGAGCCGGGAAGGAGGGGAGGTGGTCGCGAGGTGGAAGAAAGGGGACGGGGCCGCGCGCGTGGCGGGTCCCAGGGTGGGGCCGGGGCAGGTTGGACCGGCGGTTGGTGGCTGGGGAGTGGTGGACCGCGTGGGGGAGGTGGGACCTGGTGGGGGAGGTGTGGGGCTGAGAGGGAGGGAGAGGTGGTGAGTGAGGTGGCGCCTTCCGATTGGTTGGGGGTTGGGGCAAGAATGATGTGGCAGCAGGGGATTGGTCCGGGTGATGTGGAAGGAGGGGGTGGGTAGCGTTTTAGGTAGCATAGGTTTTAGGTTTGGACCGATTATTATTCCTGGGGTGGTCGATCGGGTCAATCGGCCCGTTCGACTGCCCCTATTAAAATAAATTAAATTTTTATTTATTCTAATTGGGCCGTTTGCAACCCGATAGCAACAAACAAATTAACTCCGGAGACCCGGGTTTGGCGTTTGAATAAAGATGGGGCGTTTTAGAAAACAAAACGGGCTTTGCGAAAATAGTTTTGGCAAACAATGCATGATGATGACGATGCAATGCACAAATTCAACGCGATTTTCTAGTAGTGGTTTTGCGGGATGCCACAATTCGACACCACTAACAATGGATCTCGCCCTCGAGATCCGCCTCATGGTACCGGAAAGAAAGGTCGGCGGTCTGATCCTTCGCGCTTCGTGTAGATCTTCGCGACACCACTAACAAGAGGTCGTTGTCCCTGTTCGTCAAGAGAACACTCCGGATAAACAACGGACGAAGTTAAAGGTAAGGCCACCTCTAACTTCCATGGAAGGAGTAAAATTGCATCGATCCACCATTCAATGTACATAAGCGAATGATAAGAGTAGTGGTATGGTCGCGACTCCATCCCGCACTCAAAGCATTACCCTGTACACGAATAGACAGATTATGCAACCAACCCTCGGATTCAGACTGAAGATCTCGACGAGCGAGGTTCGGATCAAAGGAGTGATGCAGACCCTGCATCGGATCTGGCGTAGAGGATGTCGTCGCGTCGGAAAACACCGGAAGGCACGAGAAGGAACAAGAGAAGTCCACTAGACGGAGGATTCCTCGGATAGCGTGAACACCGGATAGTGGAACACCGTTACCAAAGGAGGAAGCGAAACCCTAAAGGTACGACGGAAACCCAACCACGAGAATTCCTGGACTCGAAGAAAAGATGAGAGAGCAGATTCAAAACACGTCGAGATAAGAGGAGAATAGCAGAGGGGTAAGAAGTAAAATCAGACCTAATCAGAACTATCCAACCGATTTTGCAAAATAGTTTTGACGCTCTACTTCGGCCGTTAGCTAGGTTATCCTACAGGCTGGACTTGTGGGGTATCGTAACTGCTGAGCTCTGATACCACTCTGTAACACCCTCAGAATCGGACCTATGCAAGTTTTAGCAAAATTCGCCAAACCCGCATAGAAACGATTCAAAGGTGCCCACCAGGCACTTTCGTGCGGGTGGAAAACGAAGTAATAACATTACACAACAGTCCTCGATGGGACCCACAGAACAGATATATATACAACAGCGACTCAAAGAGTCAAGAATACAAATATAATATACAAGATCCAAATCACCTGAAAACGATATAGCGTCCGACTACGGACAAGAAGCAAATGGGGCTAAGAGCCCTGAAGAATAACCAATGGCGTCCATAACCCTGCCCAGGCCAAGCCGGAAGGGTAACCCTGCTAACGACGTCGATCTCAAAACCTGCTTAAACAAAAGGGGTGCCGACAAAGGGCAAAGGAAAAAGAAGGAGCGTCAGTACTGAGGCCAGTACACGGCGAGGCTAGAATTCGGCAGTCCTCGCCTACATAGGTATGGTGGACTGAGCGGCAGCGGCAGCATGCACTGAACAACCTATAGAGACTCGATACAACTGGCGGTTATCAGAGAGGGGTGAGAAAGACCTATTCGGATCCAACCTGATACTAGCATCAAACAAACCCATCCTGGCGTTTCCCCCTCGACACCGATCGAGGAAGTCAACCGAGGAACTCACACAGTTGGTAGTTTTATTTATTCGGTTATCGTTGTAGCAATTACTAGTCAGGTTAAAGATAGTCGTCCTGATAAAATAAGCAGTGGGCACTTTTAGTTAACCATTCCGTTATAGTGGTAACTCTTACTAATCAGATACAGATAGCATGAGATATACCCAAAACCCAGCAGTTGTTGGTACTTTTATTCAGCCATTCCGTTGTAGTTGCAATACTTACTAGTCAGATACAATTGTCGCAAGCGACAACCAAACAAGCAATTGTGGGCAGTATTAATTAGCCATTCCATTATAGTGAAGCTGATTACTAGTCATTATAAGTCAAATTTATAGCAGTAAACTTTAGTTATGCTTGTCTATGATCGAGAAACTGTGCTCCAAGTCGTCCATATCCGCGGACACGGCTTTCAGAAAGTTTTACCCGGCCGGGGTGCACCAATAGCAACACACACTCGATCAACCTCGGAAAAACCAAATCAAAACCCAACGAGGCCTTCACGACAAAGCAATCACAAGATTCAGAAATATTTCAGGGGGCCACCCCTTAAGTAGATCCCGCAACGGAGTAAGCAAGCTCCGAGACGGCCTCAAGGTCTGCGACAATGGCTGTAAACGACTGGGAACCCGAAAGTGTGGCTGGGCTTGTCGATACCGCGTAAACATTCCGCTTCCAAAACAGTACAGTGTGCAGTACCTCGCGCAATCGTAAATAAAGCAGTAAAGCATGGCATAAGTATAGGATCGTAAATAAAACCTCAAACTAGTTTGTGGCCCCAAGAAATAAGACGGAATCAAGCTCTGGCTAAGGGGGGTCCCATATACCTCCAGGATGTGGATAGCGCGATAAATCAAGGAACAGGTATCAAGTACTCGGGGTCTTACGGGACACAAGTGGGCGTTCGGAAAACCAAATATTATCTATCACCCACCGATGCCTCTGCTTATTCAATTTTTAGTTGTTAAACAGAAATTAAAGTGATGAAAAGTAAAACTAGAATCATCTCCAACCTCAACATGTGGCAATACATCAGCAACTGTGGCATATGACGACACACATCAGCACTTGAGCAAGCAACTACGACGCGCAAGTCCAACTATCTACCAAACAACAGGTAATAGGATGTGTCCAAGGCAATATAGGGCTGCAAGGGATTCCACGGGTACGAAAACGAGAGCATCGCAACACAGATAGCAATAGATCAACAGGAAGGAGTAAATTACTATAAAGTAAGATAGGTAGAAAGGGGAGATGCTCGCCTGAAAACATTGCGGAAAGGTTCATCCGAAGATCGGGGCGAAGCTCACATCAACTCAACGGCCTTATCCGCGAAGAAGCAAAACACTAGAAGAAACATCGGATGCAATATTTAATACACGGCAGAAGATCGGCATGATGCATGTATGATGTATGGCAGGGCAAGGTGCGATGCAATTAGGTCAAGATTAAGCGGAACCGGGGTCCCGACAACTGATTATATTGTTCAAGTTATTTAATTACCCCGCAAATTAAATGTTGTTTAACAATGTAACAAATGGAACCGGTCCGCTACACCTGTTTAAATGAGGCCGATATGAGACTAGATTTGCCCGCATATGGGCCCCATATTTAATTATTAGGTGAATCGGCATAATGCCCCCAACCCGATGATATGCATGAGAGAATGACAATTCAATATGTAATCAAGTTGTTATTATGTTATAAAATAAGGTCCGAGGAAAAGGGGTCACACATCAGAGGGGGCTCGACGATCTTGGGTTCCGGGGTTCGGGGTCGGTCTCAGGGTTCGACGGATCTGGGGTTCGGGGTTCGGCGGAAGCGTTCTCGGATTCCGGGGTAGTGGATCTTGTCGCATCCGCGGCCTTCGGGTACGGGATCGTCCCCGGGTTCGGGGGTCTCGGCGTTCCATGAAGGAGTACTTGGCCTGGCGTCGGGGCATCGGTACCGTCCTGGTTGCTGTCGTTCTTGTCGTTGCGACGCTCTTGTCGGGTCCGCGCCATCGAGGCGGTCTTGGCGAGGGAAGAAGCACTTGGTGTCCGGACGGAGTGCTTGTCATATCCGTGAAGAAGAGCATGTCGGTCCACGGGGTTCGGCCTCCGGGGCGATCTTGGCGTCGGGTCGCGGCATCCTCGGTTCCGTGATGGAGTTCTTGTCGGGTTTTGCATCGGGAACCTTGCAACCGGGGTACTCCTGTTCCTGGAGCTCGAACGCGGGTCCACAGGCGGCGGAGGTTGGCGCAGGACGGCGAAGGTTGGTTGGCGAGGTCGGCCTGGTGGCGGTCTTGTGCAAGGGGGCGGCACGGGGTGGTCTGGCGAGGTGGGCCCCGACGGAGAGGGCCCGCGCGGGGTCCGGCGCGGCGGCGTCCTGCGGCTGCTGCTGGCTTGCTAGCTGCAACTGCTCAGGGGGGGTGGAGCTTGCAGGGTGCGGCGGGGCCCGGCGGCGAGGGTGGTGGAAGGAGGCGCTGGCGGGGCGCGGCGCGCGCGGCAGGGACGGGTCCTGGCGAGCGGCGGGCTCGGGGACGGCTGGCTGCGCGGCGGAGGCAAGGCGGACTGGGGGGCGGGCCAGGCGCAGCTGGCGGCGGCGCCTGACGCGGCCGGAGGAGCTTGCGCGGCCGGCGGCGCTGCAGGGGCCGGAGGCGGGCGAGCAGGGGCGCAGAGGCGGAGGACGGCGGTTGCGGGCTCGCGGCGGGGGTGGCGCTGCAGGGCGCGGGGCCGGGTCCGGCGGCGGGTGGTACGGCGGGGCGGAGCGCGCGGAGGAGAAGGGGAGGTGGCTGGCGAGGGCGAGGGGGCCGGGTAGGAGGCGGCTCAGGCGGGGATGGTCGCTGGGGGAAGAAGGGGCGTGGCACGCGGGCGTGAGACGGTGTGCTGGAGGGGAGGGGCGGGCCGCGCCGTCGGGCCGGTCGCTGGAGGAGGCGGGGTCGGGCCAGGGAGAGCTGGGGGAGGGGAGGCGCGCGGGGTCGGTGACGTGGGGGAGGGGAGCCGGGGAGGAGGGGAGGTGGTCGCGAGGTGGAAGAAAGGGGACGGGGCCGCGCGCGTGGCGGGTCCCAGGGTGGGGCCGGGGCAGGTTGGACCGGCGGTTGGTGGCTGGGGAGTGGTGGACCGCGTGGGGGAGGTGGGACCTGGTGGGGGAGGTGTGGGGCTGAGAGGGAGGGAGAGGTGGTGAGTGAGGTGGCGCCTTCCGATTGGTTGGGGGTTGGGGCAAGAATGATGTGGCAGCAGGGGATTGGTCCGGGTGATGTGGAAGGAGGGGGTGGGTAGCGTTTTAGGTAGCATAGGTTTTAGGTTTGGACCGATTATTATTCCTGGGGTGGTAGATCGGGTCAATCGGCCCGTTCGACTGCCCCTATTAAAATAAATTAAATTTTTATTTATTCTAATTGGGCCGTTTGCAACCCGATAGCAACAAACAAATTAACTCCGGAGACCCGGGTTTGGCGTTTGAATAAAGATGGGGCGTTTTAGAAAACAAAACGGGCTTTGCGAAAATAGTTTTGGCAAACAATGCATGATGATGACGATGCAATGCACAAATTCAACGCGATTTTCTAGTAGTGGTTTTGCGGGATGCCACAATTCGACACCACTAACAATGGATCTCGCCCTCGAGATCCGCCTCATGGTACCGGAAAGAAAGGTCGGCGGTCTGATCCTTCGCGCTTCGTGTAGATCTTCGCGACACCACTAACAAGAGGTCGTTGTCCCTGTTCGTCAAGAGAACACTCCGGATAAACAACGGACGAAGTTAAAGGTAAGGCCACCTCTAACTTCCATGGAAGGAGTAAAATTGCATCGATCCACCATTCAATGTACATAAGCGAATGATAAGAGTAGTGGTATGGTCGCGACTCCATCCCGCACTCAAAGCATTACCCTGTACACGAATAGACAGATTATGCAACCAACCCTCGGATTCAGACTGAAGATCTCGACGAGCGAGGTTCAGATCAAAGGAGTGATGCAGACCCTGCATCGGATCTGGCGTAGAGGATGTCGTCGCGTCGGAAAACACCGGAAGGCACGAGAAGGAAAAGAGAAGTCCACTAGACGGAGGATTCCTCGGATAGCGTGAACACCGGATAGTGGAACACCGTTACCAAAGGAGGAAGCGAAACCCTAAAGGTACGACGGAAACCCAACCACGAGAATTCCTGGACTCGAAGAAAAGATGAGAGAGCAGATTCAAAACACGTCGAGATAAGAGGAGAATAGCAGAGGGGTAAGAAGTAAAATCAGACCTAATCAGAACTATCCAACCGATTTTGCAAAATAGTTTTGACGCTCTACTTCGGCCGTTAGCTAGGTTATCCTACAGGCTGGACTTGTGGGGTATCGTAACTGCTGAGCTCTGATACCACTCTGTAACACCCTCAGAATCGGACCTATGCAAGTTTTAGCAAAATTCGCCAAACCCGCATAGAAACGATTCAAAGGTGCCCACCAGGCACTTTCGTGCGGGTGGAAAACAAAGTAATAACATTACACAACAGTCCTCGATGGGACCCACAGAACAGATATATATACAACAGCGACTCAAAGAGTCAAGAATACAAATATAATATACAAGATCCAAATCACCTGAAAACGATATAGCGTCCGACTACGGACAAGAAGCAAATGGGGATAAGAGCCCTGAAGAATAACCAATGGCGTCCATAACCCTGCCCAGGCCAAGCCGGAAGGGTAACCCTGCTAACGACGTCGATCTCAAAACCTGCTTAAACAAAAGGGGTGCCGACAAAGGGCAAAGGAAAAAGAAGGAGCGTCAGTACTGAGGCCAGTACACGGCGAGGCTAGAATTCGGCGGTCCTCGCCTACATAGGTATGGTGGACTGAGCGGCAGCGGCAGCATGCACTGAACAACCTATAGAGACTCGATACAACTGGCGGTTATCAGAGAGGGGTGAGAAAGACCTATTCGGATCCAACCTGATACTAGCATCAAACAAACCCATCCTGGCGTTTCCCCCTCGACACCGATCGAGGAAGTCAACCGAGGAACTCACACAGTTGGTAGTTTTATTTATTCGGTTATCGTTGCAGCAATTACTAGTCAGGTTAAAGATAGTCGTCCTGATAAAATAAGCAGTGGGCACTTTAATTAACCATTCCGTTATAGTGGTAACTCTTACTAATCAGATACAGATAGCATGAGATATACCCAAAACCCAGCAGTTGTTGGTACTTTTATTCAGCCATTCCGTTGTAGTTGCAATACTTACTAGTCAGATACAATTGTCGCAAGCGACAACCAAACAAGCAATTGTGGGCAGTATTAATTAGCCATTCCATTATAGTGAAGCTGATTACTAGTCATTATAAGTCAAATTTATAGCAGTAAACTTTAGTTATGCTTGTCTATGATCGAGAAACTGTGCTCCAAGTCGTCCATATCCGCGGACACGGCTTTCAGAAAGTTTTACCCGGCCGGGGTGCACCAATAGCAACACACACTCGATCAACCTCGGAAAAACCAAATCAAAACCCAACGAGGCCTTCACGACAAAGCAATCACAAGATTCAGAAATATTTCAGGGGGCCACCCCTTAAGTAGATCCCGCAACGGAGTAAGCAAGCTCCGAGACGGCCTCAAGGTCTGCGACAATGGCTGTAAACGACTGGGAACCCGAAAGTGTGGCTGGGCTTGTCGATACCGCGTAAACATTCCGCTTCCAAAACAGTACAGTGTGCAGTACCTCGCGCAATCGTAAATAAAGCAGTAAAGCATGGCATAAGTACAGGATCGTAAATAAAACCTCAAACTAGTTTGTGGCCCCAAGAAATAAGACGGAATCAAGCTCTGGCTAAGGGGGGTCCCATATACCTCCAGGATGTGGATAGCGCGATAAATCAAGGAACAGGTATCAAGTACTCGGGGTCTTACGGGACACAAGTGGGCGTTCGGAAAACCAAATATTATCTATCACCCACCGATGCCTCTGCTTATTCAATTTTTAGTTGTTAAACAGAAATTAAAGTGATGAAAAGTAAAACTAGAATCATCTCCAACCTCAACATGTGGCAATACATCAGCAACTGTGGCATATGACGACACACATCAGCACTTGAGCAAGCAACTACGACGCGCAAGTCCAACTATCTACCAAACAACAGGTAATAGGATGTGTCCAAGGCAATATAGGGCTGCAAGGGATTCCACGGGTACGAAAACGAGAGCATCGCAACACAGATAGCAATAGATCAACAGGAGGAGTAAATTACTATAAAGTAAGATAGGTAGAAAGGGGGAGATGCTCGCCTGAAAACATTGCGGAAAGGTTCATCCGAAGATCGGGGCGAAGCTCACATCAACTCAACGGCCTTATCCGCGAAGAAGCAAAACACTAGAAGAAACATCGGATGCAATATTTAATACACGGCAGAAGATCGGCATGATGCATGTATGATGTATGGCAGGGCAAGGTGCGATGCAATTAGGTCAAGATTAAGCGGAACCGGGGTCCCGACAACTGATTATATTGTTCAAGTTATTTAATTACCCCGCAAATTAAATGTTGTTTAACAATGTAACAAATGGAACCGGTCCGCTACACCTGTTTAAATGAGGCCGATATGAGACTAGATTTGCCCGCATATGGGCCCCATATTTAATTATTAGGTGAATCGGCATAATGCCCCCAACCCGATGATATGCATGAGAGAATGACAATTCAATATGTAATCAAGTTGTTATTATGTTATAAAATAAGGTCCGAGGAAAAGGGGTCACACATCAGAGGGGGCTCGACGATCTTGGGTTCCGGGGTTCGGGGTCGGTCTCAGGGTTCGACGGATCTGGGGTTCGGGGTTCGGCGGAAGCGTTCTCGGATTCCGGGGTAGTGGATCTTGTCGCATCCGCGGCCTTCGGGTACGGGATCGTCCCCGGGTTCGGGGGTCTCGGCGTTCCATGAAGGAGTACTTGGCCTGGCGTCGGGGCATCGGTACCGTCCTGGTTGCTGTCGTTCTTGTCGTTGCGACGCTCTTGTCGGGTCCGCGCCATCGAGGCGGTCTTGGCGAGGGAAGAAGCACTTGGTGTCCGGGCGGAGTGCTTGTCATATCCGTGAAGAAGAGCATGTCGGTCCACGGGGTTCGGCCTCCGGGGCGATCTTGGCGTCGGGTCGCGGCATCCTCGGTTCCGTGATGGAGTTCTTGTCGGGTTTTGCATCGGGAACCTTGCAACCGGGGTACTCCTGTTCCTGGAGCTCGAACGCGGGTCCACAGGCGGCGGAGGTTGGCGCAGGACGGCGAAGGTTGGTTGGCGAGGTCGGCCTGGTGGCGGTCTTGTGCAAGGGGGCGGCACGGGGTGGTCCGGCGAGGTGGGCCCCGACGAAGAGGGCCCGCGCGGGGTCCGGCGCGGCGGCGTCCTGCGGCTGCTGCTGGCTTGCTAGCTGCAACTGCTCAGGGGGGGGTGGAGCTTGCAGGGTGCGGCGGGGCCCGGCGGCGAGGGTGGTGGAAGGAGGCGCTGGCGGGGCGCGGCGCGCGGCAGGGACGGGTCCTGGCGAGCGGCGGGCTCGGGGACGGCTGGCTGCGCGGCGGAGGCAAGGCGGACTGGGGGGCGGGACAGGCGCAGCTGGCGGCGGCGCCTGACGCGGCCGGAGGAGCTTGCGCGGCCGGCGGCGCTGCAGGGGCCGGAGGCGGGCGAGCAGGGGCGCAGAGGCGGAGGACGGCGGTTGCGGGCTCGCGGCGGGGGTGGCGCTGCAGGGCGCGGGGCCGGGTCCGGCGGCGGGTGGTACGGCGGGGCGGAGCGGCGGAGGAGAAGGGAGGTGGCTGGCGAGGGCGAGGGGGCCGGGTAGGAGGCGGCTCAGGCGGGGATGGTCGCTGGGGGAAGAAGGGGCGTGGCACGCGGGCGTGAGACAGTGTGCTGGAGGGGAGGGGCGGCGCGCCGTCGGGCCGGTCGCCGGAGGAGGCGGGTCGGGCAGGGAGAGCTGGGGGAGGGGAGGCGCGCGGGGTCGGTGACGTGGGGGGAGGGGAGCCGGGGAGGAGGGGAGGTGGTCGCGAGGTGGAAGAAAGGGGACGGGGACGCGCGCGTGGCGGGTCCCAGGGTGGGGCCGGGGCAGGTTGGACCGGCGGTTGGTGGCTGGGGAGTGGTGGACCGCGTGGGGGAGGTGGGACCTGGTGGGGGAGGTGTGGGGCTGAGAGGGAGGGAGAGGTGGTGAGTGAGGTGGCGCCTTCCGATTGGTTGGGGGTTGGGGCAAGAATGATGTGGCAGCAGGGGATTGGTCCGGGTGATGTGGAAGGAGGGGGTGGGTAGCGTTTTAGGTAGCATAGGTTTTAGGTTTGGAACGATTATTATTCCTGGGGTGGTCGATCGGGTCAATCGGCCCGTTCGACTGCCCCTATTAAAATAAATTAAATTTTTATTTATTCTAATTGGGCCGTTTGCAACCCGATAGCAACAAACAAATTAACTCCGGAGACCCGGGTTTGGCGTTTGAATAAAGATGGGGCGTTTTAGAAAACAAAACGGGCTTTGCGAAAATAGTTTTGGCAAACAATGCATGATGATGACGATGCAATGCACAAATTCAACGCGATTTTCTAGTAGTGGTTTTGCGGACCCGAAGACCCCATCGCCAGGTTCTACTTCCCTTGTGGCCAAGACCCCTAAGCACACCGTCACCACGACGTCAAGGTCCAAGAGCTCCATCGACATCAAGGAACCGAAGGAGGGATATGAGGTACCTGGTACCGCACAAGCTCGTCACCGACCCCCGAAGCGCGAACCCCAAGGCCTTGAGGAGGAGCCGATGATATCGCCTCCACGGAACGCCAAGATCTCCTCAGGTACCCCGAAGACCGAACCCGATAACCGCCAGGAACCTCGACACGGAACACCGAGTTCTCCATCGAGGACACCAAGACCGTCGACATGACCCGAAGACCACGGATGCGCCAAGACCGGCTTCCGATGTCCGAGACCGTTTCCGCCGAACCCTGAACCCTGAGGCCGAACCCCGAACCCCGGAACTCCAAGAGCTGCCGAACCCTAATGTGTGAACCTTTTCCCGAGCCCTATTTTATAAATGCTAAATATGAAACTTGTTGCATATTAAATCATTCATCTCGCATGCATATTCATGTGGTTTGGGGGCCTTATGCCGAATCACCATATAATTAAATATGGGGCCCATATGCGGGCAAATCTAGTCTCATATTGGCCTCATTTAAATTGGTGTAGCGAGCCGGTGCTATATTTTGTCATGTTCAAACAACATTTAATTTGCGGGGTATCTAAATAACTTGAACCATATAATTAATTGTCGGGACCCCGGTTCCGCTTAACATGACCTAATTGCATCGCATCTTGCCATGTCGTGCATCATACATGCATCATGCCCGATCTTTTGCCGTAGTATTAAATAGTGCATCCGGTGTTTATTCTAGTGTTTTGCTTCTTCGCGGATAAGGCCGTTGAGTTGATGCGAGTGTCGACCCGATCTTCGGTTGAACCTCCGACAATGTTTTCAGGCGAGCATCTCCCCCTTTCTACCTATCTTACTTTTATAGTATTTATTTCCCTCCTGTTGATTTATTGCTATCTGTGTTGCGATGCTCTAGTTTTCGTACCCGTGATATCCTTGCAACCTTATATTGCCTTGGACACATCCTATTACCTGTTGTTTGGTAGATAGTTGGACTTGCGCGTCGTAGTCGCTTGCTCAAATGCTGTTGCGTGTCGTCAAGTACCACAGTTGTTGGAGTATTGCCGCATGTTCAATGTTGGAGATGATCATGGCTTTACTTTTTGTTCACTTTAATTACTGTTTAACAACTAAAATTGAAGTAGGTAAGCAGAGGCACCGGTGGGTGATAGATAATATCTGGTTTCCGACCGCCCACTTGTGTCCCGTAGGACCCCAAGTTCTTGACACCTGTTCCGAGATCGAGCGCGCTAACCATAGGTGGGGAGATATGGGCCCCCCATTGATTAGTACCTGATTTCAAAGTATTGTACTGGGGGCCACAAACTAGTTTGAGGTTTTATTTACTATCCTGTACTTATGCCATGCTTTACTGCTTTATTTACGATTGTGTGAGGAGCACGCTGTACTGTTTAGGAAGCGGAGTGTTTTCGCGGTATCGACAGTCCCAGTTTTGGGATTTGCTGTCGTTTATAGCCACTGTCGCAAACCCTGAGTCCGTCTCGGAGACCGGCCGACTTCGTGCGGGTGTACTTAGTGGGGTGGCCCCACGTGCTTGCTTTGGGTCTGGGAACATCGTGACTTAGGCCCCGCCGACATACCGATGGGTGTATGTTAACTGATCTGGCAAAAAGGGTCGAAGTGCTTGTGGATACTTTGGTGCACCCCTGCAGGGTTAAATCTTTTCGAGAAGCCGTGTCCGCGGTTATGGACGACTTGGAGCACAGGTCTCGATCATAGACAACTATAACTAAAGTTTACTGTTATAAATTGACTTGTATCCGATATGACTAGTAATCAGCTTCACTACAACGGAATGGCTGAATAAAAGTGCCAACAACTGCTGGGTTTGGGTTATCTCATGCTAATTGTATTTGACTAGTAAGTGTTGCAACTACAACGGAATGGTTAACTAAAAATGCCCACCGCTTATTTTATCAGGATGATAATCTATACCTGACTAGTAACTACTGCAACGATAACCGAATAAATAAAACTGCCAACTGTGTGAGTTCCTCGGTTGACTTCCTCGTTTGGTATCGAGGGGGAAACACCAGGATGGGTTTGTTTGATGGTAGCACCAGGTTGGGTCCGAATAGGTCTTTCTTACCCCCCTCTCTGATAGCCGCCAGTTGTATCGAGTCTCTATAGGTTGTTTAGTGCATGCTGCCGCTGCCGCTTCAGTCCACCATACCTATGTAGGCGAGGACCGCCGAATTCTAGCCTCACCGTGTACTGGCCTCAGTACTGGCGCTCCTTCTTTTTCCTTTGCCCTTTGTCAGCACCCCTTTTGTTTAAGGAGGTTTTGAGATCGACGTCGTTAGCAGGGTTACCCTTCCGGCTTGGCCTGGGCAGGGTTATGGACACCACTGGTTATTCTTCAGGGCTCTTAGCCCCATTTGCATCTTGTCCGTAGTCGGACGCTCTATCATTTTCAAGGTGATTTGGATCTTTGTATATTATATCTGTATTCTTGACTCATGGAGTCGTGTTGTATATATCTCTGTCTGTGGGTCCCGTCGAGGACTGTTGTGTAATGTTATTACTTCGTTTTCCACCCGCACGCAAGTGCCTGGTGGGCACCTTTGAATCGTTTCTATGCGGGGTTGGCGGGTTTCGCTAAAACTTGCATGGGGCCGATTCTGAGGGTGTTACAGAGTGGTATCAGAGCACAGCAGTTGCGATACCCCACAAGTCCAGCCTGTAGGATACCCTAGCTAACGGCCGAGGTAGAGTGTCAAAACTATTTTGCAAAATCGGTTGGATAGTTCTGATTAGGTCTGATTTTACTCCTTACCCCTTTGATATTCCTCTCTTACCTCTACGTGTTTTGAATCCGCTCTCTTCTCTCTCTTCGAGTCCAGGATTTCTCGTGGTTGGTTTTCCGTCGTACCTTTAGGGTTTCGCTTTCTCCCTTTTGTAACGGAGGTGCTACGATAATCAATCTGCAACTTGTCTGTTGTACCCTTCATCCAATCTTTTGTTCTTGAGCTCTTTATCTATATGTGTTCCTTGCTGGATATCCGTGTCGTTGAAAAACATATGTAACACCCTCAGAATCGGACCTATGCAAGTTTGGGCAAAATTCACCAAACCGCATAGAAACGATTCAAAGGTGCCCACCAGGCACTTTCGTGCGGGTGGAAAACGAAGTAATAACATTACACAACAGTCCTCGATGGGACCCACAGAACAGATATATAACAGCGACTCAAAGAGTCAAGAATACAGATATAAGATACAAGATCCAAATCACCTCGAAAACGGTAGAGCGTCCGACTACGGACAAGAAGCAAATGGGGCTAAGAGCCCTGAAGAATAACCAATGTCGTCCATAACCCTGCCCAGGCCAAGCCGGAAGGGTAACCCTGCTAACGGCGTCGATCTCAAAACCTGCTTAACCAAAGGGGTGCCGACAAAGGGCAAAGCAGAAAACAAAGAAGGAGCGTCAGTACTGAGGCCAGTACACGGCGAGGCTAGAATTCGGCGGTCCTCGCCTACATAGGTATGGTGGACTGAAGCGGCAGCGGCAGCATGCACTAAACAACCTATAGAGACTCGATACATCTGGCGGATATCAGAGAGGGGTAAGAATGACCTAACCGGATCCAACCTGAAGCTATCACCAAACAAACCCATCCTGGCGTTTCCCCCTCGACACCGATCGAGGAAGTCAACCGAGGAACTCACACAGTTGGCATTTTTATTTATTCCGTTATAGTTGCGGCTCCTTACTAGTCAGGTTTAAATAATCGTCCTGAATGAAGTAGGCAGTGGGCACTTTTAGTTAACCATTCCGTTATAGTTGCAACACTTACTAATCAGATACAGATAGCATGAGATAAACCCAAAACCCAGCAGTTGTTGATACTTTTATTCAGCCATTCCGTTGTAGTTGCAATACTTACTAGTCAGATACAATTGTCGCAAGCGACAACCAAACAAGCAATTGTGGGCAGTATTAATTAGACATTCCATTATAGTGAAGCTGATTACTAGTCATTATAAGTCAAATTTATAGCAGTAAACTTTAGTTATGCTTGTCTATGATCGAGAAACTGTGCTCCAAGTCGTCCATATCCGCGGACACGGCTTTCAGAAAGTTTTACCCGGCCGGGTGCACCAATAGCAACACACACTCGATCAACCTCGGAAAAACCAAATCAAAACCCAACGAGGCTTTCACGACAAAGCAATCACAAGATTCAGAAATATTTCAGGGGGCCACCCCTTTGAGTAGAACCCGCAACGGAGTAGGCAAGCTCCGAGACGGCCTCAAGGTCTGCGACAATGGCTGTGAGCGACTGGGAACCCCAAACGGGGCTTGTCGACACCGCGTAATCACTCCGCTTCCTAAACAGTACAGTGTGCAGTACCTCGCACAATCGTAAATAAAGCAGTAAAGCATGGCATAAGTACAGGATAGTAATAAAACCTCAAACTAGTTTGTGGCCCCAAGAAATACGACGGAATCAAGCTCTGGCTGAGGGGGGTCCCATATACCTCCCGGATGTGGATAGCGCGATTAATCAAGGAACAGGAATCAAGTACTCGGGGTCTTACGGGACACAAGTGGGCGTTCGGAAACCAAATATTATCTATCACCCACCGATGCCTCTGCTTATTTTAATTTTAGTTGTTAAACAGAAATTAAAGTGACGATAAGTAAAGCTAGAATCATCTCCAACAACAACATGCGGCAATACATCAACAACTGTGGCATTTGACAACACGCAACATTACTTGAGCAAGCGACTACGACGCGCAGGTCCAACTAGCTACCAAACAACAGGTAATAGGATGTGTCCAAGGCAATATAGGGCTGCACGGTATATCACAGGAACGGAAACTAAAGCATCGCAACACAGATAGCAATAGATCAACAGGAGGAAGTAAATACTATAAAAGTAAGATAGGTAGAAAGGGGAAGATGCTCGCCTGAAAACATTGTCGAAGGGTTTCCCGAAGATCGGGGCGAAGCTCACATCAACTCAACGGCCTTATCCGCGAAGAAGCAAAACACTAGAAGAAACACCGGATGCACTATTTAATACAACGGCAGAAGATCGGCATGATGCATGTATGATGAATGACATGGCAGAGATGCGATGCAATTAGGTCATATTAAGTGGAACCGGGGTCCCGACAATTAATTAAATGGTTCAAGTTATTTAGATAACCCCCGCAATTTAAATGTTGTTTAAAACAAGGCAAGATAAGATACCGGTTCGCTACACAAGTTTAAATGAGGCCGATATGAGACTAGATTTGCCCGCATATGGGCCCCATATTTAGTTATTAGGTGAAACGGCATAAGGCCCCCAAACCAATGCTATGCATGCGGAATGACAATTTAATATGCAACAAATTGATATATTATAAAATAGGGTTCGAGGAAAAGGGGTCACACAAGAGGGGGATCGACGAACTTGGGGTTCCGGGGTTCGGGGTCGGTCTCGGGGTCCAGGGTTCGACGGGTCGGCCTTGGCGGAAACGTTCTCGGAAAAGGGGTAGATCTTGGCGCATATGGGGTCTTTGGGTCATGGCGACGGTCATGGCGTTCAGGGGGAAGTTCTCGGTGTCCGGGGTGAAGCACTCGGCGTCCTCGAGGGAGTCCTTGTCGCACATGTGTCCTTCGGGCTCTATGTCGATGATCTTGTCGTCGAGAAGAACTTGCCGGGTCCGCGTGTCGGTTCGGTCATGGCGTTCGGGTTCGGACTCCAGATCCGGGCACGGTCTTAGCTCTCCGTCTTCAGTGTCGTTGGCGACTAGGGCTCGATACCGGGGTCCTTCGGATCCTTGAGGCGATCTTGGCGTTCCGGCATCTCCGGTCCTCGGGTCCGAGAGGGTTCGGGGTCTTGACGGGGTTCGGTCTTCGGACGCCGGGATCGGGGCCTTTGGTCCGTGAAGTTCTTTTTGTCCCCGCTTCGAGAAGATCTTGTCGGTGCCGGTACGGGGGTCTCCGCATCGAAGATCTTGGCGACCTTGGGGTTTCGAGGGTTGATGTTGTACTTGGAAACGACGGCGGAGATCGTGGTTCGGGGCAGCACACCAAGGACATTTGTAGCAGAAACAGTAGCACGACTTCCTGGGTACCCATCGATGAAAGGCAGGTGCGACACACTACAGAGGCACCCACAAGACGGTGAGCTGGCCGAATGGCAGAGGCGAGGACGGAGGCAGGACACAGGCAGGACGAGGAGGCGCCAAGGAGGAGGACCCGCGACAGGTGTGGAGACGACCCGGGAGGCGGCCTCTCGCCGGAGCGGACGGGGAACACGGTGAGGCGGAGGGCGTCGCGCGGGAACGGAGGTCGCTGCGGGGGCGCCGGGCGGCGCTGCGTGCCGACGGCGGCCTGGGGCGGACGCGGCCGCTGCTGGGCCGACCGGCGACGAGAGGCGGCGGACGCGGGGGTCGCTGGGGAAGGGTGCCTGGCAGAGGGGCTCGACGGAGGGCGCGCAGAGGCAGGCGTACGGGGACGGCGGGGAGCGGGCCGGCGCGGAGGACCTGGCCGGCGGCGCGAGGAGAGCGCCGGGCGGAGGGCGGTCGCGCGCGCGGAGGGGAGACGGGCGGGGTCGGCGCAGGCGCTGGAGGGGCCGAGGCTGCGCGGAGGCGGTCGGCGGAGCTCCGGCGGCGGGGAGATGGCGTCCGCGCGAGGTAGGCCACGGCGGGGCGCGCGGCCGGAGGCGGTGGGTGGAGCAGGCCGGAGGCGGTGGTGGCCATGGAGTCTGGCGGCGCCGGATGGGGGGGGGTAGCCAGAGAGGGGAGAGGAGAAGGGGAGCGCGGCGGAGAGGGCGGCGGCGCGCCGGCGGGCACAGAGAGGGGAGGTGCAGCCGCGCGAGGAGCAGAGGAAGGGGAGAAGGGGAGCGCGGTTGCAGGTGGAAGAAGAACAGGGAAAACGCGGGCTGGGGACGGGCACGGCAGGAGGTGGGCCTGCAGGTGGGGCCGGGCGCGCGCGTGGCGTGAGTGTGCAGGGGCGTGAGTGCGGGACCGGGGACAGGGGGGGCCGGCCTGGCAGCGTGCGCGCATGCGTTGTGTGGGTCTGGGGTGGTTGTGGCGTGTGGCTGTGGGGTGGTGAGAGGAGTGAGGTGAGAGAGAGAGATGCTGCCACGTGGCAGCCCACGGTTGGTGGGGGGGGTGAGGGGTGTGGTGAGGTGTCGTGCTAGGATAGGTTGGGGTGATGTGGCTGGGAGGGGTGGGTAGAAAACTGGGTGGGTTTAGGATTAGAAGGGCAGGGCAGGTTGGACCGATTTAGAAATCTGGGGCGGTCGTTCGGGTCGGAACGGCCCGTTCGACTGCCCCCGCAAAAATAATTAAAAATTTTATTTAATTGAATTGGGCCGTTTGAAACCCGATAGCAACAAAACAAAATAGTCCGGAGACCCGGGGTTTTCGGTGTTTGAAATAAGATGGGGCGTTTGGAAAACAAATCGGGGTTTTCGAAAATAGTTTTGGCAAACAATGCATGATGATGACGGTGCAGTGCACAAAATCAACGCGATTTTCTAGTAGTGGTTTTGCGGGATGCCACAATTCGACACCACTAACAATGGATCTCGCCCTCGAGATCCGCCTCATGGTACCGGAAGGAAGGTCGGCGTCTGATCCTTCGCGCTTCGTGTAGATCCTCGCGACACCACTAACAAGAGGTCGTTGTCCCTGTTCGTCAAGAGAACACTCCGGATAAACAACGGACGAAGTTAAAGGCAAGGTCACCTCTAACTTCCATGGAAGGAGTAAAATTGCATCGATCCACCATTCAATATACAAAGCGAATGATAAGAGTAGTGGTATGGTCGCGACTCCATCCCGCACTCAAACCATTACTCTGCACACGAATAGGCGAATTATGCAACCAACTCTCGGATTCAGACTAAAGATCTCGACAAGCGAGTTTCGGAACAAAGGAGTGATGCAGACTCTGCATCGGATCTGACGTAGAGGATGTCGTCGCGTCGGGAAACACTGGAAACACAAGCAAGGAACAAAGAATGGTACCACAGCAGACGGATTCCTCGGATAGCATGAAGACCGGTTGTAGCAACTCTGTTATCATAGGAGGAAGCGAAACCCTGAAGGTACGACGGAAACCCAACCACGAGAATTCCTGGACTCGAAGAAAGAGATGAGGGCAGATTTAAAACGCGTAGAGATAAGAGGAGAATAGCAGAGGGGTAAGGAGTAAAATCAGACCTAATCAGAACTAGCCAACCGATTTTCCAAAAATAGTTTTGACTCTCTACTTCGGCCGTTAGCTAGGTTATCCTACAGGCTGGACTTGTGGGGTATCGCAACTGCTGAGCTCTGATACCACTCTGTAACACCCTCAGAATCGGACCTATGCAAGTTTGGGCAAAATTCACCAAACCGCATAGAAACGATTCAAAGGTGCCCACCAGGCACTTTCGTGCGGGTGGAAAACGAA
Source organism: Avena atlantica (assembly GCA_910589765.1). Lineage (NCBI taxonomy): Eukaryota > Viridiplantae > Streptophyta > Magnoliopsida > Poales > Poaceae > Avena > Avena atlantica. Next base: position 423,541,578 of record OU342739.1, read on the forward strand.
GTAATAACATTACACAACAGTCCTCGATGGGACCCACAGAACAGATATATAACAGCGACTCAAAGAGTCAAGAATACAGATATAAGATACAAGATCCAAATCACCTCGAAAACGGTAGAGCGTCCGACTACGGACAAGAAGCAAATGGGGCTAAGAGCCCTGAAGAATAACCAATGTCGTCCATAACCCTGCCCAGGCCAAGCCGGAAGGGTAACCCTGCTAACGGCGTCGATCTCAAAACCTGCTTAACCAAAGGGGTGCCGACAAAGGGCAAAGCAGAAAACAAAGAAGGAGCGTCAGTACTGAGGCCAGTACACGGCGAGGCTAGAATTCGGCGGTCCTCGCCTACATAGGTATGGTGGACTGAAGCGGCAGCGGCAGCATGCACTAAACAACCTATAGAGACTCGATACATCTGGCGGATATCAGAGAGGGGTAAGAATGACCTAACCGGATCCAACCTGAAGCTATCACCAAACAAACCCATCCTGGCGTTTCCCCCTCGACACCGATCGAGGAAGTCAACCGAGGAACTCACACAGTTGGCATTTTTATTTATTCCGTTATAGTTGCGGCTCCTTACTAGTCAGGTTTAAATAATCGTCCTGAATGAAGTAGGCAGTGGGCACTTTTAGTTAACCATTCCGTTATAGTTGCAACACTTACTAATCAGATACAGATAGCATGAGATAAACCCAAAACCCAGCAGTTGTTGATACTTTTATTCAGCCATTCCGTTGTAGTTGCAATACTTACTAGTCAGATACAATTGTCGCAAGCGACAACCAAACAAGCAATTGTGGGCAGTATTAATTAGACATTCCATTATAGTGAAGCTGATTACTAGTCATTATAAGTCAAATTTATAGCAGTAAACTTTAGTTATGCTTGTCTATGATCGAGAAACTGTGCTCCAAGTCGTCCATATCCGCGGACACGGCTTTCAGAAAGTTTTACCCGGCCGGGGTGCACCAATAGCAACACACACTCGATCAACCTCGGAAAAACCAAATCAAAACCCAACGAGGCTTTCACGACAAAGCAATCACAAGATTCAGAAATATTTCAGGGGGCCACCCCTTTGAGTAGAACCCGCAACGGAGTAGGCAAGCTCCGAGACGGCCTCAAGGTCTGCGACAATGGCTGTGAGCGACTGGGAACCCCAAACGGGGCTTGTCGACACCGCGTAATCACTCCGCTTCCTAAACAGTACAGTGTGCAGTACCTCGCACAATCGTAAATAAAGCAGTAAAGCATGGCATAAGTACAGGATAGTAATAAAACCTCAAACTAGTTTGTGGCCCCAAGAAATACGACGGAATCAAGCTCTGGCTGAGGGGGGTCCCATATACCTCCCGGATGTGGATAGCGCGATTAATCAAGGAACAGGAATCAAGTACTCGGGGTCTTACGGGACACAAGTGGGCGTTCGGAAACCAAATATTATCTATCACCCACCGATGCCTCTGCTTATTTCAATTTTAGTTGTTAAACAGAAATTAAAGTGACGATAAGTAAAGCTAGAATCATCTCCAACAACAACATGCGGCAATACATCAACAACTGTGGCATTTGACAACACGCAACATTACTTGAGCAAGCGACTACGACGCGCAGGTCCAACTAGCTACCAAACAACAGGTAATAGGATGTGTCCAAGGCAATATAGGGCTGCACGGTATATCACAGGAACGGAAACTAAAGCATCGCAACACAGATAGCAATAGATCAACAGGAGGAAGTAAATACTATAAAAGTAAGATAGGTAGAAAGGGGAAGATGCTCGCCTGAAAACATTGTCGAAGGGTTTCCCGAAGATCGGGGCGAAGCTCACATCAACTCAACGGCCTTATCCGCGAAGAAGCAAAACACTAGAAGAAACACCGGATGCACTATTTAATACAACGGCAGAAGATCGGCATGATGCATGTATGATGAATGACATGGCAGAGATGCGATGCAATTAGGTCATATTAAGTGGAACCGGGGTCCCGACAATTAATTAAATGGTTCAAGTTATTTAGATAACCCCCGCAATTTAAATGTTGTTTAAAACAAGGCAAGATAAGATACCGGTTCGCTACACAAGTTTAAATGAGGCCGATATGAGACTAGATTTGCCCGCATATGGGCCCCATATTTAGTTATTAGGTGAAACGGCATAAGGCCCCCAAACCAATGCTATGCATGCGGAATGACAATTTAATATGCAACAAATTGATATATTATAAAATAGGGTTCGAGGAAAAGGGGTCACACAAGAGGGGGATCGACGAACTTGGGGTTCCGGGGTTCGGGGTCGGTCTCGGGGTCCAGGGTTCGACGGGTCGGCCTTGGCGGAAACGTTCTCGGAAAAGGGGTAGATCTTGGCGCATATGGGGTCTTTGGGTCATGGCGACGGTCATGGCGTTCAGGGGGAAGTTCTCGGTGTCCGGGGTGAAGCACTCGGCGTCCTCGAGGGAGTCCTTGTCGCACATGTGTCCTTCGGGCTCTATGTCGATGATCTTGTCGTCGAGAAGAACTTGCCGGGTCCGCGTGTCGGTTCGGTCATGGCGTTCGGGTTCGGACTCCAGATCCGGGCACGGTCTTAGCTCTCCGTCTTCAGTGTCGTTGGCGACTAGGGCTCGATACCGGGGTCCTTCGGATCCTTGAGGCGATCTTGGCGTTCCGGCATCTCCGGTCCTCGGGTCCGAGAGGGTTCGGGGTCTTGACGGGGTTCGGTCTTCGGACGCCGGGATCGGGGCCTTTGGTCCGTGAAGTTCTTTTTGTCCCCGCTTCGAGAAGATCTTGTCGGTGCCGGTACGGGGGTCTCCGCATCGAAGATCTTGGCGACCTTGGGGTTTCGAGGGTTGATGTTGTACTTGGAAACGACGGCGGAGATCGTGGTTCGGGGCAGCACACCAAGGACATTTGTAGCAGAAACAGTAGCACGACTTCCTGGGTACCCATCGATGAAAGGCAGGTGCGACACACTACAGAGGCACCCACAAGACGGTGAGCTGGCCGAATGGCAGAGGCGAGGACGGAGGCAGGACACAGGCAGGACGAGGAGGCGCCAAGGAGGAGGACCCGCGACAGGTGTGGAGACGACCCGGGAGGCGGCCTCTCGCCGGAGCGGACGGGGAACACGGTGAGGCGGAGGGCGTCGCGCGGGAACGGAGGTCGCTGCGGGGGCGCCGGGCGGCGCTGCGTGCCGACGGCGGCCTGGGGGCGGACGCGGCCGCTGCTGGGCCGACCGGCGACGAGAGGCGGCGGACACGGGGGTCGCTGGGGAAGGGTGCCTGGCAGAGGGGCTCGACGGAGGGCGCGCAGAGGCAGGCGTACGGGGACGGCGGGGAGCGGGCCGGCGCGGAGGACCTGGCCGGCGGCGCGAGGAGAGCGCCGGGCGGAGGGCGGTCGCGCGCGCGGAGGGGAGACGGGCGGGGTCGGCGCAGGCGCTGGAGGGGCCGAGGCTGCGCGGAGGCGGTCGGCGGAGCTCCGGCGGCGGGGAGATGGCGTCCGCGCGAGGTAGGCCACGGCGGGGCGCGCGGCCGGAGGCGGTGGGTGGAGCAGGCCGGAGGCGGTGGTGGCCATGGAGTCTGGCGGCGCCGGATGGGGGGGGGGTAGCCAGAGAGGGGAGAGGAGAAGGGGAGCGCGGCGGAGAGGGCGGCGGCGCGCCGGCGGGCACAGAGAGGGGAGGTGCGGCCGCGCGAGGAGCAGAGGAAGGGGAGAAGGGGAGCGCGGTTGCAGGTGGAAGAAGAACAGGGAAAACGCGGGCTGGGGACGGGCACGGCAGGAGGTGGGCCTGCAGGTGGGGCCGGGCGCGCGCGTGGCGTGAGTGTGCAGGGGCGTGAGTGCGGGACCGGGGACAGGGGGGGCCGGCCTGGCAGCGTGCGCGCATGCGTTGTGTGGGTCTGGGGTGGTTGTGGCGTGTGGCTGTGGGGTGGTGAGAGGAGTGAGGTGAGAGAGAGAGATGCTGCCACGTGGCAGCCCACGGTTGGTGGGGGGGGTGAGGGGTGTGGTGAGGTGTCGTGCTAGGATAGGTTGGGGTGATGTGGCTGGGAGGGGTGGGTAGAAAACTGGGTGGGTTTAGGATTAGAAGGGCAGGGCAGGTTGGACCGATTTAGAAATCTGGGGCGGTCGTTCGGGTCGGAACGGCCCGTTCGACTGCCCCCGCAAAAATAATTAAAAATTTTATTTAATTGAATTGGGCCGTTTGAAACCCGATAGCAACAAAACAAAATAGTCCGGAGACCCGGGGTTTTCGGTGTTTGAAATAAGATGGGGCGTTTGGAAAACAAATCGGGGTTTTCGAAAATAGTTTTGGCAAACAATGCATGATGATGACGGTGCAGTGCACAAAATCAACGCGATTTTCTAGTAGTGGTTTTGCGGGATGCCACAACATATGAGAAGGACGAGCATTGGTGAAGTTGGAGTATACCTTGAGCATGTGTTGTTCATGCCAATGGAACCATTGCGGGACCTAATCATTGTGTCTTTCATACGTTTTCCGTTGTATCTTCCGGTGTTTTCCGATGTGGTGACCTCATCTACATCAGATCCAATGCCGAGCTGGCATCATACCTTTTGTTCCGAATACCGCTTGTGAAGGTCTTCATTCTAAAATCTCGAGAGTTGAGTTGCCTGATTTTCCTATTCATGTATAGAGTTGATAGTTTGGGTACGGGATGGATTGATCACCCTACCCGACTCTTACTGTTCGCTTTGTACATCGAACTGGTGGATCAATGTAACATTTCCTCTTCTAATGGAAGTTAGAGGTGGCCTTATCGTTTGATACCCTATCTTCGTCCTTTGTTTCTCCGAAGTTTCTCTCGACGATCAGGAACAACGACCCTTTGTTGGTGGTGTCGCCGATTTCAAGATGGAGGATGAACCCTTGTTAGTGGTGTCGCGAGGATCTACCCGAAGCGAGAAGACGCAGATCGCCGACCTTCCTTCCGGTACTATGAGGCGGATCTCGAGGGCGAGATCCATTGTTAGTGGTGTCGAATTGTGGCATCCCGCAAAACCACTACTAGAAAATCGCGTTGTTTTTGTGCATTGCATCATCATGACCGCATGCTCATGTCATCATGCCACATTGCATTTGAGCATCGTCATCATCTTGCATTTGCTTGCATAAAACTAATTGCGGGAAAAACCTGTTTGTGTTTTCTAAACGCCCCGTCTTTATTCAAACGCAAACCCCGGGTCACCGGATTATTTTGTTTTGTTTGCTATCGGTTTGCAAAAGTCTGTTTGAAATAAATAAAGCATTCAATTATTTTTAGTGGGGGCAGTCGAACGGGCCGACCCGACCCAGTCGACCACCCTCAGAAATAAAACGGCCCGCCTAAACTAAACCTAATCCCTATTCCCACCTAGTCCTAACCTACCCAGCCCCTCTCCACCTCACCCCCTCCAATCCCTGGTCGACACGTCACCCTGCCCCTTTTCCCACCCAACCAAACAATGCCACCTCACCCCCCTAACTCTCTCTCCCTCTCTCACCCACAGTTTCTCTACCCCCTCTCTCTTCCCCTGGGACCCACCCCAACCCACACGCCAGCCCCACCCAGCACACCACACAACAACCCTCCCCACCCGGTCAACAACCCTGGCCCCACCCCTGGCCCCGCAGCGGCCCCACACGGCAGACGCACACCACCCGACCGAACCCCCTGGCCACCTGCCCCACGACGCGCCCTCCCCGCCTGTCCTGACCCACCAACCGCGTCCCCAACCTCCCTCCTCTCCCTCTGCACGCCACCGGTCCTCCTCCGCCTCGCCCGACCTCCGCCGGTCCCGCTCGCCACAGGCGCCGCCGGCGACCGCTCCCTCCGCCCGCCGCCCTGCTCTCCTCCTCCATCGGCCGCCCGCTCCTGCGCCTCCTCCTCCGGCAGCCGCCCCGCCCCTCGAGCCTCCCCGCGCTCGCCCCGCGCCTCCTTCTCCACCCCAGGCCCGGCTCCGTCCCCCTCTGCCTCTCCGGCGTCCACCGCCACCAGCCCGCCGCGCTCTCCTCCGGTCGCGCCTCGCCACCTCGCCCCCTCCTCGCGCGGCGCCGCCGCCAGCGGCTCCCCGCGTCCGCTCCCCCCGTTGGCCGCCGTCTGCGCGGGAGCGCCGCCCCGGCGCCATGGCCCCGTCGGCCGCCTCCGCCGCCGGCCGGCCCTGCATCCTCTGCTCACCGCCCCGCCCAGAGCGCCGCCGTCCGCCGACCCCGGCTCCTCCCCCGTCTCTCCTCCCTCGCCGGCGACCCCCCCTCCGCGGCACCCTCTCCTCCCAGGCCGGCGACCCCCCTCCTCCCCCGAGCCGCCTCAGCTCCTTCCTCGGCAGGCCGACCCCGTAAAGCCGCCGCATGCGAGCCTGCCGCCTTGAGCCCCCGCGTCGCCTAGGCCGTGCGCCTTTCTCTTTGCCAGGGACCTCCCTACCGCTGACCTGCGTGCTCCGGGTAGCATGAGGACGTGTGGGAACTTCTCTGTTTAGTTTCATCTCCTTGCGCAACAAGTGGTTGTGGCCACTTGCCCTGCAGTCCGGCGATCTAAGATATACGTTAAGTGATCCGTTGCTAAGATCCATTGACGCCAAGATCTACCGGCACCGAGAACCCCAACCCAAAGAGGACTGGAACGCAAGACCCTGTTCCCGAAGGCAAAGTCCGGACCCGAAGACCCCATCGCCAGGTTCTACTTCCCTTGTGGCCAAGACCCCTAAGCACACCGTCACCACGACGCCAAGGTCCAAGAGCTCCATCGACATCAAGGAACCGAAGGAGGGCTATGAGGTACCTGGTACCGCACAAGCTCGTCACCGACCCCCGAAGCGCGAACCCCAAGGCCTTGAGGAGGAGCCGATGATATCGCCTCCACGGAACGCCAAGATCTCCTCAGGTACCCCGAAGACCGAACCCGATAACCGCCAGGAACCTCGACACGGAACACCGAGTTCTCCATCGAGGACACCAAGACCGTCGACATGACCCGAAGACCACGGATGCACCAAGACCGGCTTCCGATGTCCGAGACCGTTTCCGCCGAACCCTGAACCCTGAGGCCGAACCCCGAACCCCGGAACTCCAAGAGCTGCCGAACCCTAATGTGTGAACCTTTTCCCGAGCCCTATTTTTTAAATGCTAAATATGAAACTTGTTGCATATTAAATCATTCATCTCGCATGCATATTCATGTGGTTTGGGGGCCTTATGCCGAATCACCATATAATTAAATATGGGGCCCATATGCGGGCAAATCTAGTCTCATATTGGCCTCATTTAAATTGGTGTAGCGAACCGGTGCTATATTTTGCCATGTTCAAACAACATTTAATTTGCGGGGTATCTAAATAACTTGAACCATATAATTAATTGTCGGGACCCCGGTTCCGCTTAACATGACCTAATTGCATCGCATCTTGCCATGTCGTGCATCATACATGCATCATGCCCGATCTTTTGCCGTAGTATTAAATAGTGCATCCGGTGTTTATTCTAGTGTTTTGCTTCTTCGCGGATAAGGCCGTTGAGTTGATGCGAGTGTCGACCCGATCTTCGGTTGAACCTCCGACAATGTTTTCAGGCGAGCATCTCCCCCTTTCTACCTATCTTACTTTTATAGTATTTATTTCCCTCCTGTTGATCTATTGCTATCTGTGTTGCGATGCTCTAGTTTTCGTACCCGTGATATCCTTGCAGCCTTATATTGCCTTGGACACATCCTATTACCTGTTGTTTGGTAGATAGTTGGACTTGCGCGTCGTAGTCGCTTGCTCAAATGCTGTTGCGTGTCGTCAAGTACCACAGTTGTTGGAGTATTGCCGCATGTTCAATGTTGGAGATGATCATGGCTTTACTTTTTGTTCACTTTAATTACTGTTTAACAACTAAAATTGAAGTAGGTAAGCAGAGGCACCGGTGGGTGATAGATAATATCTGGTTTCCGACCGCCCACTTGTGTCCCGTAGGACCCCAAGTTCTTGACACCTGTTCCGAGATCGAGCGCGCTAACCATAGGTGGGGAGATATGGGCCCCCATTGATTAGTACCTGATTTCAAAGTATTGTACTGGGGGCCACAAACTAGTTTGAGGTTTTATTTACTATCCTGTACTTATGCCATGCTTTACTGCTTTATTTACGATTGTGTGAGGAGCACGCTGTACTGTTTAGGAAGCTGAGTGTTTTCGCGGTATCGACAGTCCCAGTTTTGGGATTTGCTGCCGTTTACAGCCACTGTCGCAAACCCTGAGTCCGTCTCGGAGACCGGCCGACTTCGTTGCGGGTGTACTTAGTGGGGTGGCCCCCCGTGCTTGCTTTGGGTCTGGGAACGTCGTGACTTAGGCCCCGCCGACATACCGATGGGTGTATGTTAACTGATCTGGCAAAAAGGGTCGAAGTGCTTGTGGATACTTTGGTGCACCCCTGCAGGGTTAAATCTTTTCGAGAAGCCGTGTCCGCGGTTATGGACGACTTGGAGCACAGGTCTCGATCATAGACAACTATAACTAAAGTTTACTGTTATAAATTGACTTGTATCCGATATGACTAGTAATCAGCTTCACTACAACGGAATGGATGAATAAAAGTGCCAACAACTGCTGGGTTTGGGTTATCTCATGCTAATTGTATTTGACTAGTAAGTGTTGCAACTACAACGGAATGATTAACTAAAAATGCCCACCGCTTATTTTATCAGGATGATAATCTATACCTGACTAGTAACTACTGCAACGATAACCGAATAAATAAAACTGCCAACTGTGTGAGTTCCTCGGTTGACTTCCTCGTTTGGTCTCGAGGGGGAAACACCAGGATGGGTTTGTTTGATGGTAGAACCAGGTTGGGTCCGAATAGGTCTTTCTTACCCCCCCTCTCTGATAGCCGCCAGTTGTATCGAGTCTCTATAGGTTGTTTAGTGCATGCTGCCGCTGCCGCTTCAGTCCACCATACCTATGTAGGCGAGGACCGCCGAATTCTAGCCTCGCCGTGTACTGGCCTCAGTACTGACGCTCCTTCTTTTTCCTTTGCCCTTTGTCGGCACCCCTTTTGTTTAAGTAGGTTTTGAGATCGATGTCATTAGCAGGGTTATGTGGCATCCCGCAAAACCACTACTAGAAAATCGCGTTGTTTTTGTGCATTGCATCATCATGACCGCATGCTAATGTCATCATGCCACATTGCATTTGAGCATCGTCATCATCTTGCATTTGCTTGCATAAAACTATTTGCAGAAAAACCTATTTTGTGTTTTTCTAAAACGCCCCGTCTTTGTTCAAACGCAAAACCGGGTCTCCGGATTATTTGTTTTGTCTGCTATCAGTCTGCATAAGTCTTGTTTTAAACAAATAAAATAATTAATTATTTTAGTGGGGCAGTCGAACGGGCCGGATAGACCCGAACGACCACCCCAGTTCCAAAACGGCCCAACCCAAAAACCTTTTTCTACCAGCCCTAGTCTACCCACACCCCCCTCCACATCACCCCACCCAATCCCCACCTGACACCTCACCTCTTCCCTCCCTCTACCCTATCCCACGCTGCCACTTGGCCTCTCTCCCTCTCTCCCCAATCACCCACCACACAACACACACACGCACACCACCTGAACCAACCACCAGCCACACACCCATTCCGGTCCACCCCTGTCCCCGCGCCTGAGCCCCGGCCGCCTCCCGCCGTTCGTCGCCGGCCCTCCATCCTCGCCCCGCTCTCCCTCCCCACCGCGTTCTCTCTCCCCGCGCCTCCCCTCTGCGCCCCGCGCCATCGAGCGCCAGCGCGCCGGCCGCCACCACCTCGCCTCCCTCCCCCGGCGCCGCTCCCCCTCCGCGTCGCCGGCGGCCTCCACCCCGCCCTCCTCTCCTCGCCGCCCCGCGTCGGCCTCCGCCCGCGCTCTGCCCCCGGCCCCGCCTCCGGGCCTCCTCCTCCCCCCCGGCCTCGGCTCCCTCCTCCGGCACGCCCCGGCGCTCCGGCCGCTTCTCCGCTCCGCAGGCGCTGCCGGCCGCGGCCCCTCTCCGGCCGCCCTCCACCGCCCGCCTGCCGACCCCCGCCGCCGGCGCTCCTCTGCCCCAACTCCGGCGCCGTTCCTCTCCTCCCCGTGCGCAGCAGCTCCCCCTCCTATGGCCCGCGTGAGCTCAGCCACCACCGGAGTCCGGCGGCCACCTCTCTCTGGCCCGCCTCTGCCCGCGAGCGGGGCCGACGTGCCCTCCTGCTGGAGCTCGCCTCTGAGCCCGTGCACGCCAGGCCTCTCGGCCCTGCCAAGCCCATCCGCGCCGCCTCTGGATGGGTGCGTACCGCCGTCGACCGCGGCGCCCTCTCCCTGGCCGCGCAGTCACCGTCCGGCCCCGAGCTCCGCGTCCTTCCCCGTGCGTGTATGCGTGTTCAGGGCCAGCTCGAGCTGGTGGTACGCCAAGATCTACCGGCACTGAGAACCCCAACCCACAGAGGACCGGAACGCAAGACCCTGTTCCCGAAGGCAAAGTCCGGACCCGAAGACCCCATCGGCAAGTTCTACTTCCTTGTGGCCAAGGCCCCTAAGCACGCCGTCACCACGACGTCAAGGTCCAAGAGCCCCATCGACATCAAGGAACCGAAGGAGGGCTATGAGGTACCTGGTACCGCACAAGCTCGTCAGCGACCCCCGACGCGCGAACCCCAAGGCCTTGAGGAGGAGCCGATGATGTCGCCTCCACGGAACACCGAGTTCTCCATCGAGGACACCAGGACCGTCGACATGACCCGAAGACCGCGAATGCGACAAGAACGACAACGATCAGGACGAGTCCGATGCGCCCCCGGCGCCGAACCAAGTCCTGCTTCCCGGATGCGACAAGATCTACCCCAGTAATCCGAGGACGCTCCCGCCGAGACCGAACCCCATATCCGAACCGTGAGACCGACCCCGAACCCCAGAACCCAAGATCTGCCGAACCCTAATGTGTGACCCCTTTCCTCGAGCCCTATTTTATAAATGAAATAACAACTTGTTGCATATTAATTGTTCATCTCGCATGCATATTTGTGTGGTTTGGGGGCCTTATGCCGATTCACCTAATAATTAAATATGGGGCCCATATGCGGGCAAATCTAGTCTCATATTGGCCTCATTTAAATTTGTGTAGTGAACCGGTGCTATCTTCTACTATGTTAAGACAACATTTAAAATGCGGGGTATCTAAATAACATGAACCACCTAAATAATTGTCGGGACCCTGGTTCCACTTAATATGACCTAATTGCATCGCATCTTTGCCATGCCATACCTCATACATGCATCATGCCGATCTTCTGCCGTTGTATTAAATATTGCATCCGGTGTTTATTCTAGTGTTTTGCTTCTTCGCGGATAAGGCCGTTGAGTTGATGCGAGTGTCGACCCGATCTTCGGATGAACCTTCGACAATGTTTTCAGGCGAGCATCCCCCCTTTTCTACCTATCTTACTTTTATAGTATTTATTCCCTCCTGTTGATCTATTGCTATCTGTGTTGCGATGCTCTAGTTTCCGTACCCGTGATATCCCCTTGCAGCCCTATATTGCCTTGGACACATCCTATTACCTGTTGTTTGGTAGATAGTTGGACTTGCGCGTCGTAGTCGCTTGCTCATATGCTGTTGCATGTCGTCGAGTACCACAGTTGTTGGAGAAGTGCCGCATGTTTATTGTTGGAGATGATCATGGCTTTAATTATTGTTCACTTTAATTACTGTTTAACAACTAAAATTGAAGTAGGTAAGCAGAGGCACCGGTGGGTGATAGATAATATCTGGTTTTCGACCGCCCACTTGTGTCCCGTAGGACCCCGAGTTCTTGACACCTGTTCCGAGATCGAGCGCGCTAACCACAGGTGGGGAGATATGGGCCCCCCATCGATTAGTACCTGATTTCAAAGTATTGTACTGGGGGCCACAACTAGTTTGAGGTTTTATTTACTATCCTGTACCTATGCCATGCTTTACTGCTTTATTTACGATTGTGTGAGGAGCACGCTGTACTGTTTTGGAAGAGGAGTGTTTTCGCGGTATCGACAGTCCCCGTTTGGGGATTTGCTGTCATTTACAGCCACTGTCGCAAACCCTAAGTCCGTCTCGGAGACCGGCCGACTTTGTTGCGGGTGTACTTAGTGGGGTGGCCCCCCGTGCTTGCTTTGGGTCTGGGAACGTCGTGACTTAGGCCCCGCCGACATACCGATGGGTGTATGTTAACTGATCTGGCAAAAAGGGTCGAAGTGCTTGTGGATACTTTGGTGCACCCCTGCAGGGTTTAATCTTTTCGAGAAGCCGTGTCCGCGGTTATGGACGACTTGGAGCACAGGTCTCGATCATAGACAACTATAACTAAAGTGTACTGTTCTAATTTGACTTGTATTCGATATGACTAGTAATCAGCTTCACCACAACGGAATGGCTAAATAAAAGTACCAACAACTGCTGGGTTTTGGGATATCTCATGCTATTTGTCTCTAACTAGTAAGTGTTGCAACTACAACGGAATGGTTAAATAAAACGGCCCACTGCTTATTTTATCAGTACGATTATCTATACCTGACTAGTAATTACCGCAACGATAACTGAATAAATAAAACTGCCAATTGTGTGAGTTCCTCGGTTGACTTCCTCGTTTGGTCTCGAGGGGGAAACACCAGGATGGGTTTGTTCGATAGTAGCATCAGGTTGGATCCGAATAGGTCTTTCTTACCCCTCTCTGCTAGCCGCCAGTTGTATCGAGTCTCTATAGGTTGTTTAGTGCATGCTGCCGCTGCCGCTCAGTCCACCATACCTATGTAGGCGAGGACCGCCGAATTCTAGTCTCGCCGTGTACTGGCCTCAGTACTGACGCTCCTCTTCTTCCTTTGCCCTTTGTCGGCACCCCTTTTGTTTAAGCAGGTTCTGAGATCGATGTCGTTAGCAGGGTTACCCTTCCGGCTTGGCCTGGGCAGGGTTATGGACGCCATTAGTTATTCTTCAGGGCTCTTAGCCCCATTTGCATCTTGTCCGTAGTCGGACGCTCTATCGTTTTCAAGGTGATTTGGATCTTTGTACTGTATATCTATATTCTTGACTCATTGAGTCGCTGTTGTATATATATATATCTGTTCTGTGGGTCCCATCGAGGACTGTTGTGTAATGTTATTACTTCGTTTTCCACCCGCACGAAAGTGCCTGGTGGGCACCTTCGAATCGTTCCTATGCGGGTTTAGCGGGTTTCGCTAAAACTTGCATAGGGCCGATTCTGAGGGTGTTACAGGTTACCCTTCCGGCTTGGCCTGGGCAGGGTTATGGACGCCATTGGTTATTCTTCAGGGCTCTTAGCCCCATTTGCATCTTGTCCGTAGTCGGACGCTCTATCATTTTCAAGGTGATTTGGATCTTTGTATATTATATCTGTATTCTTGACTCATGGAGTCGTGTTGTATATATCTCTGTCTGTGGGTCCCGTCGAGGACTGTTGTGTAATGTTATTACTTCGTTTTCCACCCGCACGCAAGTGCCTGGTGGGCACCTTTGAATCGTTTCTATGCGGGTTTGGCGGGTTTCGCTAAAACTTGCATAGGGCCGATTCTGAGGGTGTTACAATATCCCATCATACCACATAGATCACAACAATGTGGGAAAGCTTCTAAATTGAGGGTTCAATGTCCCTGAAAAACCTCGGGGCCGGAAAATCCATGTTCAGCACGAGAAAAAATCATCGTCAGTTACCTCCACAATATCCAAGATACCCTCAAGACCATGAGGACTGGAAAAATTAGTCATGATCTTTATGTGACTTTGTGTGTATGAGTGTGTGTTGTTATAATATTTCCAAAAAAATCCCAAGAATAAAAAGAGATAAGAATATGAATGTTGGTGGTTGAAATAAATAGAATCCAAATACCAGTAAGACAGTCAAAATAAGCACATTTGGGAGAAAATATGGTGGCCATTAATGAGAGTCACTCACACTTCACTGACCTATCACATGGTAAGGACAATAGAGAGTACGAAAGAATTGTAAACATACGCTTTGCATATGTATTTGGAGTTGGGTATGCATCCACTGATTCTCCTCTCCAAGAGAACCTATTTTCAATATCTCAAAACAAAAGGTGATAAGTTGGAATCCAAAGATGATAACCATAGATCAAAAAAGACTAATCTTAAACACACCAAGTGAAAGAGCATTTGCTATTCCTAGTGATTTTGGTGTTTGATAACAACACACATATCAGACTAATGATTTGCTAAGTGTGTCACAGGTACATTAAAAAGATCTGCAAACGTTCAAAAATTGTCTGCCTGGAGCGGTACCAAAAAGCGGTAGTACCGCTTTTTGCTACCGGACCAGACAAAAGGATGTGACTAACTGTCAAAAAGCCTCTACCGCGCCAGGTACTAAAAAGCGGTAGTACCGCATTTTAGTACCTAGCGCGACAGAAGCTTTTTACAATTTGTCAAAAGCTTCTGCCTGCTCCGGTACTAAAATGCGGTAGTACCGCATTTTAGTACCGCTCGGGGCAGAGACTTTTTGTACGTTGCAAAAAGCTTCTGCCTTCTCCGGTACTAAAATGCGGTAGTACCGCATTTTAGTACCGTTCAGGGCAGAGACTTTTTGTACGTTGCAAAAAGCCTCTGTCTGCGCCGGTAGCAAAATGCGATAGTACCACATTTTACTACCTGGCGTGACAAAGAGTTTTTTCGTTTGAAAGCTGATGATTTCTCTATGTCCGGTAGTACTGGTTGCCACAAGCGCTATTACCGCTTTCCGGTAGCAGCAATAGTAGTACCGCTGGGGGCAGGACTTGATGCAGTTTGAAAAAGGGTGGTCCGGTACCAGGTCCGCTTGAACTTCCGGTACTACCGCTGCAATAAATGCATCAACAGTCAGATTTTGTGGAGGGGTATAAATACCCCTCCACCTACCTTGGGACAAGGTGCTCAGTGCATTAAAGTCAAAGAACACCATTGGAGCCACCCAAATACTCAAGATCTCCTCATCCCACCACCCAAAGTCTTTGATCTTTGGGGAATCGAAGGAGGAGGCCCCGATCTACTACTTCACCAAAAGAGATCTTCATTTCCCCCTCATTTCATTGAGGGCCCCCTTTGCTCTAGTGTTTTCTTGGAAACCCTAGTTCTTGTTTTTGTTCTTACAATCTTGTCTTTGATTGCTTTGACAGCTTGCTTGTATTTGGGAGCCTCCGATTAAGTTGTGGATGTGTGCCCCAAACTTGCAACGGTGCCGGCTTCCACCTTGAAGGTTGCCAATATAGTGGAAGGTGAATCGATCCCGTTGGGGTGAGATTCATCGGAGAACAAGGGAGGCCTCTCGTGGCGTTGGTGGTTTGAAACCGCCCCCTCTCCAAACATAGACGTACTTCCCCTCAAAAGGAAGGAACTACGGGAAACAAATCCTTGTGTCTCCGTGTCCACTTTTCGGTTACTTATATCCTTTACCGCACCTTACTTACTTGTTACTACTTTGTGTTGTGGTAGCCCTTGCATAAGTGTCATATAGGTAAATTCACCATAGTTGCATTATCTAGAGAATTTACCTTATTGTCAAACCTTAATTTGAAAAAGAAGAAAATTTGAAGTAGCACCTATTCACCCCCCCTCTAGGTGCCCATACGATCCTTTCAATTGGTATCAGAGCCTCGGCTCTTTATTTGGGCTTTACCGCCTAAGAGAATATGGGTAGCCGCGAAGGGGATGGTGATGGTGAGCCGACCACGGTGACCATGGAAGATCTCAAAAACTTGGAAACAAGCTTGAGCTCTTCCTTGGTCAACGAAGTCAATAAGATGCTTGAGCAAATTCTTAAAGACAAAGAAGGCTCACCA
This sequence comes from Avena atlantica, assembly GCA_910589765.1. NCBI lineage: Eukaryota > Viridiplantae > Streptophyta > Magnoliopsida > Poales > Poaceae > Avena > Avena atlantica. Next base: position 423,557,371 of record OU342739.1, read on the forward strand.
CCCCCATCTCCTCAAGAGGATCAACCATCCATTTTACCTAAGGGGAATACGTCAGTATCCCCCGAGGGTGCATTGGTAGGGGGTAAACCAGACAACACTAATTCCTCCACACACAATAATGGTGGGAAGGTTCAGCATCGTGACTCATGGTACTCTCCCGACCCTCCAATCCCTCACCCTCATGTATACAATAGAGGTGACCCACCTAAGCTTGAAGAATCCGCTACTTTTGCTCAATGGCAATCACTAATGAGAACTCATATGCGCAGCTCTTGCATTGAACTATGGAACATCATCGAGCATGGACTCTTTATTGGGGATCCAAACAACTTGACAAGAAGAGAGATTGTTAATAGTCAACTCAATGCCACTTCTCTGCATATGATTCAACAAGGTCTGGGGACAAAGGATTATCCACACATTGAGCACTTTAGCATTGCCAATGAAGCTTGGGATGCTCTCACTGTGTTGTTTATTGGAAATGAGAGTATGAGGAGGAACCGATATGATGCTCTAAGCAATGAAGCCGAAGGCTTCTACATGAAAGAAGGTGAAGATCACGAAGGCATGTACCGAAGGCTCAAGACCACCGCCACTGCTTTTAGGAATGTGGGTGCCTCACATGTGGATGATGCATGGATAAAAAGGAAATATGTGAGTGCACTCATGCCTTTTGAGCCCACCGACTTAAAGAGCCTACAAGGAAGACACAACTATCATCTCATGACCTCAAATGAGGTTATGCAAGAGATGGCTGCTTTCAAGGTTGCCGCCAAGAATGCCAAAGATGCCCGTGCTCGTGCCCTTGGTATGAGTAATGTTGTCAATGTTGCTTTGAAGGCCAAAGTTGTGGACCATGGGGATGAAGATGATAGTGATGAAGGGCTTTCCATGGACCATCCCGATGAAGTGAAGATTGCTCATGGTCAATATATGGCTTTCTATGCAAAGAACTTTTGGAAGAACCCTGCCAAGGCCAATATGGAAATGGAACGGAGAAGCAATCCAAATGGGAAAAGAGAGAATACCACAAGATTGAGAACTTGCTTCAATTGTGGTGACCGCTACCACTTTGTGGCTAGTTGCCCCTATGATAAGAGAGAAGATCATGGTGGAAAGCTTGTGTTGAAGAAGACTCTCAAGGGACCGTACAAGAAAACTTTCATCAAAAAGAATCCCATCAACAAGAAGCCGGGAGAAATTGTCTTGATCACTCATGAAGAGTACTCCTCCGACAATGAAGATGATGAAGATGACGAAGAGGAAACTTCTCATGGTATGGCTGCTCTTGCCACCACATCTACTCCGACATTCTCACTCTTCGATTCTCCAAATGAGAACTCCTCCACCAAGAACGCCACTTGCCTTATGGCAAGAGGAACGGAGGTATCTTCATCATCCCGCTCTACTCACTTAGATAATGATGAAATTAATGATGAGATGTCTCTTGATGTTAAAAAGGAATTAATTGCCTTTGATGAGTTTATGACTAACCTAGAAGGTGATGCTAAGCTACATTTTGGAAACATCTTAGATCAACTATCACATACTCAAGAGCTTCTAGATGTAAGATGTAAACTTGGGCATGAACATATGATTGAGCTAGAGGCCCTAAACAATGCTCTAGAAGAAGAACAAGAAACTAGGTTGTCACTTGAATTAAAACTTGAAGGGCTTGATGATGCCAATGACATTATTGTTAACAAACTCATCAAAGAGCGTGATCATGCTATTGCTAAATATAAAAGAGCTAAAAAAAGGACAAGATTGAGTTTGGTGTGGTTCATGAAAAACTTGACGAGGACTTTAGCTTGCTTAACAAGGCCCACAAAGCCTTGGAGAGTGAACTCTTGTCACTCACAAAGTCCCATGAAACGCTTCAAACTCAATTGGCCAATATTCCTTCACCTAGTAACTTCATTCCATCTAGTAGCACAACTATTCTTGAAGAGAATGCTAGGTTGAAGGGGGAGCTTGCTAAGGCCACATTTCCACAAGGCAACAAGTCTATTGATGATCTTTTGAGCAAGCAAAGGCGTAGTGGTGATAAAGGGGTCATTGGTTTTGTCTCCAAAACAAAGAAGAACAACAACAAGAAGAAGAAGGACAAGCCCGCACAAGAGACCAACAAGACCATTGTGGAGAGTAAGACCACAAATGGTAAAACTATGTCTCATGATGATTTTGCGGGAAGTGCTAACCCTCACTATGTTCTAATGCGTGATTATTATGGTGATGTGTATGCACAATATGTTGGCCCTTATGATGGTTATATTGCTTGGTCTATTTGGGTTCCCAAGACCCTTGTTGCTAACAAAAGAGGACCCATTGAAAAATGGGTACCTAAAAACTAGCTTGATCTTTTGTAGACTTATGCTTCCGGAGGGTCAAAATGGGTGATCGATAGTGGTTGCACAAGTCATATGACCGGAAGCTCGTCTATTGTCAAGGACTTGGTGTCAAATGAAGATCAAATCACCGTCACATATGCCGACAAGTCAAAGTCTAAGGTAATGGGTTTCGGCAAGGTAGTGGTGGCTCACGACATTACACTCGTGAACGTCATGCTTGTTGAAACTCTTGGATACAATTTAATTTCTATCCGTGCTCTTGGAAAGATGGGCTTTGCCGTCTTTATTGATGATGATATTGTGGTCCTCATGTGGAGCAAGTCTCTCAAGGTCGCTTTCGTTGGGTACGTCGAAAATGACTTGTATGTGGTGGAATTTTCGGGGCAAGCCACTGCAGGTCCGATGTGCTTATACGGAAAGGCCGATGTGGGTTGGCTATGGCACTGCCGACTAGCCCATGTCAATATGAGAACTTTGCAAAGTCTCCATAAAGAGGGCCATATTGTTGGACTAAAAGAAAATGTTTCCTTTGCCAAATATTTCTTATCTAGATCCAATCTTTGGAGCTCTACCTTTTCCAACCTATGTGCATTCTTGAGAAATTTATTTGAAACTTCTTGTAGTACAACTTTAGTACTACCAAATACCACCGTTTCCCTTGGCTAATCCATTATGGTTCCCACTCATCCATGATGGTTTTGTAGTCAAGATAATAATCTTCTGCAAATGTTATCATCTTGCCTACTTTGTCAGAAGCTCACATCTATATGCTACCTCCCCTTGACAAACTCTTTGAATGATTATGATATAATAATCATGGCCTATCAATCCCCACTTCCCTTGTTTCCATTGGAGCTCTGTGCTTCTTAAACCCCCATGGTTTATGAGGCATCATGACAACTCTGTTATGGCAGCCTTATTTTCCACAAAGTTTGCCATCACCCCTAAACCACCTCAAATCCAACCAAGCCCAAATCTTGCTTCCATGATCGTATATATAACTTTGTCTATCCATCCATATATTCCTTGTACCAAGGTGAGCTCTAAGCTCACAAATCCAATCATGTTTTGGTGGCATGAAAATAACAAAACCCTAGATTCTCCCAAATCTAGTTCCATCCTTTTTCACCAAAATCCTTCAAAACCCAAGTGGACAATGATGTATGGATAAATTTTACATCATATACCTTGGTTATGATAATTCCCCAAATATTTCCCATAATTATTTGGAACCTAAAACTATTTAAATACCCTCTTTTACAAAATCCCCACAAACCCTGTCTATAAAGGCAAGTTTGTTTTTCTCCAAACCACTTTGCCAACTCAATGCACATTTGAGTTCTATACATCATACCCTATCTTCCCATCTCAAAAATAAATATTTTTGATATTCTTTATTATTTCTTTTTGCCCTTTTTCTTAAATGGCAAAAAGAAGAAATAATTTCTTAAAAATACTTTTCCATCCCATTAAATTCCAAATACATTCTCAAATCTGTAATATGGTATTTAGGACCATCTAACATCAAATACCAACAATGGCCAATGTAAAAATACCAAATAAGCTTCTAGAAACTAGTTCTGGACTATTTGAATATTTGAGTTTAAGTGCACCTTTAATCATTAGAAAAATCCCAAATAATTACTAGGGTTATGCAATGACCCTATACACACACTAGTACCTTTTTCTCACCTTGACTACCTTTTCAACTTCCTTAACAAGCTACCATTTGATCAAGTTTGAAAAATAAACCAAACCTTGCTTCAAACCATTCCCAAACCACATCTAATATTGCCAAGAAATGTTACACAACAATCCTACCACCTCTGGCCCTGTGACACTGTAGCCCTAGCTACTGTAGCACTCCCTACCCCTTGTCCCATGTGCTTGGGTAGAGGAGAGAGGACACTTGTTAATACAAACTTTGAAAATATCTACACTCCAGCCCTCCCCTATACTATCTGGTCGTGCCTAGGCCCCCACACACCTCCCCACCGTATCCCTCGACCAATACATGAGCAGCACCCCCTCTCTTCCCCTCACTAGACCATGCCCACCATGAGCCACCCCACCCTCGGTTTATAATGGAAGCAGCCAGCACCACACTCCACTCTGCCTCATTCTTCCCCTCTCCTCTCCACTCCCCTATCCAGAATCCCCACTTCCTCCCCCTACTCTATTCTGCTCGCGGGATAAGAAGAGAGACGCCTCGGCCCCCCTCACAAAACCGAGCTAAGCCCCTCCTCTGCTGCTCCCCACCCTCTGCATGTTACACATATGAGACATCCTCGCTCCCATGTTTCTAACCATGTCCTTGCTTTGCCCAGGACCGCTTCTGGACGCCTTCCCGGTGAGCTCCCGAGCATCATCCCACAGGCGTCATCGCACGAAGCAGTCCCCGCCGTCAACCATGTCATGCCGCCTGTCGAGGTGATCCCTAGAGTGCACTGTGTCGCCCTAGGGCCCCCCCTTCGCCGGATATAGCCCCCAGAAGCTCCCCCGCTTGTCATCGGCGTGAGATAGGGTTCCAACCCGCATCGTGCGATGACGCAACATACCACTGCATGATGTATTATACTATAGTCGTTGACATAACACCAATGAAACACCGTTGACTAGTATTACATCCCTCAGAATGGCACAACAGAAACACAGCGGGTCCAATACATGGCTAGAGGTTACAACTCACTCATTACATAACATCTAGAGAACACTCTAAGTTAAAGAGAGATAAAGAACATCTTACTGAGAAGAATCAAAGATAAACAACACAAGAATTAGTATACTATTAAGTCTAGTATTCTGGCTAAGAGGTTGGCATTGCTTCTATTGCAATGCACTACAGAAATAGGTGCTTTGGCTAGAGATTATATTCCTAACTAATCAGTAACTTCGTCTTCACTTGAGTTGAGGTATATGTTGACTTCCTTGTATTCATTGAAGAGCTTTAGCTTTGCATGATAAGTCCCAGAGTATAACTTGATGTGGTTGTTGTCTACTCCGGCTTTAGAATCTAGAAAGGGTTAAAAAGATACTTTGAGTACGAGCATACTCAGCAAATTCACTAGAAAAGAAGTGTTTGATGCAATATATCTATAGCCACAGACCGCAGGTCGTAGGCAATGCAAGTTTTCATAATCATTTCTTCAAAGGTTGCTTTTATTCTGAAAAGCTATGTCCGTTAGCCTTCACGGGTTTAGCAGAACTTTCATGGAGTTCCTTTCCTGCCACGTTCGCAGCTCCTTCCCGGAACAGGGAGTAACAAGTTACAGTTCTTACACTCTGCAGAGGTGCGTTACTTTACCCATGAGAGATCAACTCTTTGTTGCACAAACAGGCAGCTTATTCCCATCCACAATTCCATGATGTGGGGCCCAGAAGATGATCCAAGCCAATCACTGCCCTCTTCACGACCTCGCATGCCTCCTTGGTGTACACCATGCCCACATAAAGAATTACGGCAATGGTTTGTACAAATCGTTAGATGTCAGAACTATCGTGAGACGTTGAGGGTTCCCACCCATATGCTGCATATCGTCTACGAATTACCAATTAATATGCACGCTACGAGGATAACAGCCACGACCTGCACATCCGGCTTCATGCGAGAGGAAGAAGATACAACTGACTTCTCCATCCCATTCCAAATCTCATGGTCAACGCGTAATATACGGCGCAAGAATCACTGGCGACATTGGTTGTTAAGTCCTAGGTGATATAGTTCTGAACAGTGGTATCCCAACTGTCAGATTTAATAGATTAGCTGATCACCCTGGATCAGTAACCAATAGTTCACATTATTATCGAAAATAGTGTTTTTAGACCTTTTTCAAATGCAGGTGATAACAACAGTGGCTTTGTAAAATACTTTACAGAAAATAAACAAAGGACATGAGCAAGTGTGAACTTGCCTTTTGTGATTGCAAGATTATGCACTCACGGTCTTCGAGTCAGTATAAGATCCAAAATCTGAAATCAGCATCATTGGTCCGGTAAGGACTAATGTTTAAAGAAGCAATATGTTTTTATGCATAAGTAATGTGGTGCATGTTCTAAGCGCAAATCCCGGGAATAACGTTGTCCTAGGGTTTGGATTCCGAAAATGGTTACTTTGGAATGTGTGGTCCTTTTAGATAAGTTTCATAGTTGCACTTTTATTAGAGTTTATGAGTGGTTGTAAACAACAAAATTGTAGGAGTAAAGTCTATATACTTATGACATTCTAGTCACGATTGCTTATATAAGAGTTCTAGTTTGAAGTGGCAAAAACAATAACCTTCGAAGAAAAGGTTTCTCTTCTAAGGTCTAAACAAACTTTGTGGTTAGTTAGTGGTGGTTGATGTTATTTGTTTGCTTAAATGGTTTGGCTTGAGTTGCTTTATAGTTTAACTACTTCAGACCAAAGCTAACTATAAAACATATAATAACGCTTATAGTGTTGTATTAAGATTCTGTAAACTAAAGTTAACTTTAAAACAAAGATGATTTTGAGAGTATAATAATTATAACATTTGTATCTAGTGTATCTGAAATGTTTTCTTTAGGTTACTTAAGAATGGTCATTCTTTTTTTATTGGATAATGGTTTCTTGATTTAATTATGGAGGAATATCATTTATCTTTTATAAATAAGTGAGTATCGTTTATAATATAAAACATACTAGTACTTAACTATTTATGGGTTTTTATAATGTTGTGGTAGTTTTTGCAATTTGGTAGTTAATATAGATAGAAAAGGTTTGGTGTATTTATAAGTTGTTCTTTAAGGTTTTTATTATAAATTGAAATACTTTGAGAACATAATCTTTACTTAGGGTTGATGATAATTTAAATAAAAGATATTTATAATGTTTTTAAACCATTAAAGTTTCATTTAATTTATATTTAAGATTTATACTATTTATTAAACTTAATTTACTCATTTTAAGAATATTAATAAATGTTATTTATCCTTATATGAATTATTAAAGACGTAAATAGGTTTAAATTTGAGTTATTAAAATATTTGAATTTTTATTTAATTCAAAAGTATAATATCCGATTTTTATCATGTAGATATTATTTTTCTGATCATTTTGGTATATCACATTTATTTTTTGATTAAATAATAATAAGATATGATTTTTATACTTCTTATTACTTTATAATTATCTAATAAATAATAAATATTTAATTAAGTGAAATAATAACATGATTATAGTTTTAAATTAGAATTCTTATTTTCTAAGATTTTTGGTATTTTATTTATATTATTAATATTCATTATTATATAAATATGAATTATCAAAGTTTTATCACTTATAAAACCTTTACTGAATAATATTTATTTAAATAATTATCATAATAATATTTGATAATAAGTTTAAGTGGTAGATTTTATTTTTCTATAAATTTTTATATATTATACATATTTTTCTGAATTGTAAATCAAAAGTTATTAATTAAACAAAATTTAATCCTTTATTTGATTTCTGGAATATTATTAATTGAATTATAACATTTTATTTATTTCTTAACAGAAAAATACTTTTTATACCACGTCCAAAGCTAGCCCCAGTCACTGACCTGTGGGCCAGGTCTACCTCATCCCTCAGGTTAAAGGAATTACATTTGTTACCGATTGGTTATCTACCCCAGTCAATGACAGATGGGCCCTGGGCCACGTCACTTGCCACGCAGGAAAACGACCAGTCAAACTAGCTGACATGGTGCGATCATGACGTAACGATGGCGTCAGCACCACCACCACCACCGCCAGAGGTTGGTCGCCGGCGACGATCTATTGCGCCCTAGCAAGCGAGATAAGACTAGTTCGAATCAGCGCAACCTACTGAACCTAATAGTGGCAGTGCCGCTCGGAAATAGTCATCGGAGCTTCAACTCCGACGAGCTCCGGCGGTGGCCGACGATGGCATATGATGAAACGGCAATCTACAATGAGATCCGGCGATTAAATGTTACTGGAAAGTTCAGGAGCTCACCCCGATGATGATTGAGTGGTCGGCGAGGACAGGCGCGGTCAGAAATGAGCTTCCCGACGAGGATTTCGATGAACTGCTACAAAGAGGAACGGCCAAATTCACCCGCTCCAGTGCTCACCTTTATGCAAGCTCCTACCCAGAGGATCTACGGAGGAAGGCGCTTCTCCATGACGGCTCAGAATGGTGTGGGGAGACGTGGTTTGACGGTGAGTGCTGGCTCCGGTGAGCTAGGGTTTTGGTCCCGTTTGTATCTGAGAGGATAAGGAGGGATTGGAGATAAGGATTGAGGTAGGGCGTCGCGGTGGCCTTCTTATCCCCTCCTGGCAATGACGACGAGTATCTTGGCGCAACGACGACGATGACGACATCGGACGGCGGGGAGCTCCGCCAGCGAGCTGCCTGTGTGCGTGACGATGACGACGATGCAAATTTTGCGGATAACCCGCTGGAAATTTCTTTAGCTCAACCCGCGGTCCTCTCCTGACCCCACGTGTCAGTCACAGATGCAAAAGGACTGGGTTGGTTGCTGGGCTGTTGTGGGCTGCACATAGGCGTCAAATAAGTATAGGTGTGTTGGGCCACGGCCAGGTAGTGTTTTTATTTGTTTTATCCTTTGAATTTGATTTATACTTTGAACCTTTCTTTGTATGATCTATTTACTGGATATTTGCAGTAATATTAAAATATATTTGGTAACCTTTGTGAACTTTTATTATGTCTTCTTTTTATATTTCTTTTATTTACTCAATAAGAACTCCTTTTTAATAATTTGAAGAAACTTCTTATTATTTTCTCTCCTATTTTAATTAGGGATTTCTTGAATGATATATTCTTATTAATTTATAATCTTAACTCTAGTTGATTCATAGTTTGAATAGAAACTTTTATATGTATAATGATCCTATACCATTATTTGATGCATGAAATATAAAGACATCGATATGGTGATTACTACTCCCATTAATTTGGAAAATGGCAATGTATATATTTTATTATGATAAATAAGGAGGTTTAGTATTTCAAATTATGATTACTTACCTTTGGTTTTAGGATTTTTGTCTTGAAATACTTAGACCCCTTCATGGATGTGGTTAAAGATTCACTAACTAAACATATGATTTTCTGTTTGGGATATTTGTTGACATCACCTTTAGTGCTTGAAATATATATCTTGAATGTTTTATATAAAGGAATTGATAAAGATGTACTTAAGCACATATAGTTATGATGGTTGGAATTAACAGAGATGTGCTTATGTGATTTGCTGTAAGAAAATATTTCTATAAAGTGTTATAGTCATCAGATGATGGATCAATAGTATGAGATGGATATTATTTTTGATTTGAGATTTAGAGTTGATTGCTTACCAAGGTTGAATAGGAAAATGATTTATAACATATAATTATGTTTCACAATCTTGGATCTCTAATTAAGGAATTCCATTCCTAGATATAATACTTCTTCCTATCCATCATCATGGTTAGTATGATGAGCTTACTTATTAAAGTCTTCTTATTCACATATCATTCTTCTAAACTCATGGATGAATCAAATGAGTTTGATATAAAGGCATTTTATAATTTTTTCATATCCTTACTTGGATGTATTTACTATTCTACTGTTGATAATCTTCCATCCAACCAGTAGTTCCTTCAAACTCTACTCACAATCTTCCTTAATCCTCCATCTCTAATCTTCCTCTAAAGTTGACTAACTTTTAAGATGAATAACACTACTTCTATAACTCTATGTTATATTAGCTGTAATTGATTAATACCATCTTAGATTTACTTTACTTTATTAACTCATACACCAATCTTACATTATATTATTATGACTTGTAATAGTTAACCTAGGATAGTATATCTAGACGAGGGTTCAATAATGTTCTATCCACCAATACTACATAGGATTCAATATTGGTGAATAAGGTTTGATCATTATAACCTTTTGATCCATTATGGTTTAGATTTCCAGTTGGCTAACCAAGGCTTCATCAATACAACATTACAGTTGTATTATAATATCTTCTGTTTAGCTCGATTGGATTAAGAGATATAATTCATTAACTATACCTACTTGATCCAATAGGACTACTCCTGGTAACTATCCTCCAACTTTATCCTTGTAATCTTCTTTTCTATCAAGGAGGTATTTAACTCCATCAACTATCCTATTGATTGGATTCTTTTCAACCATTCCTATCAAATAGATAACCTCTGAAACTAGCATCACTATTCACCTCTTCTTAATTGTTTCTTTGTAGACACTTATTTGTAAGCTGTATTATGATCAAGAGCTTGATAGGTTGAGAATAATGAATCAATAGTTGATTTCTCAACATTGATGAACAACAGATATGGGAATATAACTCAACAGAGATGATAAGGATTGATATGGAAAGAAAGATATATGGTGAATGATCTAAGCTTAGTTTCTTTCCTACTCAATCTTACTTAAGAAGTAGGGTTAGGTATTTACCATGATGCTCATGGTATATGCAGATGAGATTAAGGTATAGTTGTTACATTCTTGTTATTTGTATTATATCCTTAAATTGGTACTCATGAGTGATTATAATGGATACTATGATATGATCACCTAAGGATCAAATATAAATCATATTGTATTAGGTTTTAACTTTTATTTTATTTGATCTACCCTTAGATCAAATCTCCCTTACCCAAAATAAGGTTTTAGCAAAGGTCATATTGATACTTATCGCAGTCAACTTGATGATCTACTTCTTATTCCATCAAGTTAAGAGAAGCTTCAATCACTTTGATAGGTGTTGTTCAAAAGCGCGAAAATTATTCGGATTTTCTATGCATGAATGCAATGCACACATCTAGGTTCAGCTTATTTCTAGACTCTAATGCTGGGATGTTACACATCGCCCCGTCCTCGCGAGGAAGAGGAAGGCGCGTCGTCGATCCTCTTGTAATCGAACGTTCATCGCCGTCCCGTACCCCTCCGTCATGCCCCTGGCGGATGGGCCGCGCAGGCTGGGCGAGCGCCGCCTCCCTCTCGCGTGCGCGGTGACTCCCTGCCGGGCCGACCTCGTTCTCCGTGGCCCAGTGAGGCCCAGATCTGGCCCCGTGGTACTCCTACCCTTTATCCTTTTTTGTTTTTATTTCCAAATATGAATATTAGTGTCTAGGTTTAAATCGAAATAAAAATGGAAATGCCCTAAATAAATTTAGTTAATAATTTGAACAAGTACCTAAGTCTCCAATCTAACATGCAGAATTGGGTTTGGACCAATTTACTGGATAGATAAATCATAGAAAATAAAATATCCAAGCTTATTCCTTCCACTAACAAATTCTTTCAGAAAGTTTGGTAATTCCGAATGGCATGAACCCAATTGGTACTGAAATACGTTAGCCATACCTTGCTTATCCCACTGGCCCCACCTAAAATGGCTTCCTAGTTTCCCTTTAGTAAAAATAACAAAAACAAGCCATTTCTATCTTGGAGAAATTTTCTAGGCAAAATCAAAAATGATTTTTGAACTAATTCCAACTCCCTGCACACATAAATATCAAAACCATTCAAACCCCAGTAGGAAATATTTTTACAAGCCCCTGTTGAATTTGGGTGATTTAATAACTTCTGTGCATGGTTATTTCACCAATAAATTCAGCACAATAGTTCTATTTATCCCAAAAAGGGTTATTCCAATTTATTCAGAAAGGTATTATCAGTACCTAACCAGTGTCCTTGGAATCACGTCAAAAGCTTCTGTAGATTAAATATGATGAAAAAGACAAAACTCTCTGTCTTTGGGAATTTCTCAAGGGCATTCTGGTAATTGTTTTGAGATGATTCCAACACCTCTTGTTTCAGTCCACTCAATACTACCTAATCACCCAAGAAATAAATTTTGGAGCTCCAGAATTTGTCTGGTGAATTATTTCATAAAACTAGGGTTTTATCCACTATAAAATCATTATAAATCAATGGTAATTGATAAAATAGTGAAACCTCTTTTGTTGACTTCATTTTATCAATACCTATCTGATGGTATCATCTTTACTCAATGTTAGCATACAGAACTTGACCTTGCTCTAAAAACCCCTATCTAGTTAGTTTTGGGTTATAAATCCTAAATAGAATTCCCACAAATGCAACCCAAGCATTTACCTTTGTATCCCCAACCAAATCCTCAACATCTACTGATCTATAAACTTGTTTTGTCAATTCCTTGCTGTATGAATTGATTCTTGTAAGCATTGTATTGATTGTGGTGTTGTTTGCTTGCTTGTGTGCTCGATAACGGCAATAGCCGCGACTGGGTGACGCCGAGAAGAAGGAAGCATTGGGTTATTCTTATTATTATTGTATTCAGTATTCTGGTATTCTAAATAAGTCACTGGATGTCTCGCTGATCACAGGCAAGCCACCTTCTTTCTCATAAGCCATTGTCCTACCATTTTACTTCTGCATGTTTTATCTACTGTTTATGAAACTGCATTGTTTTACTTATGATGATTTATTATCTGGTAGTGGCTTGGCTCCTCCAACTAATACCATTCGCACTACTAAGTGCAACCCCTTTGATTACACCTACTTGCCCTAGTATGATAGATGGTGTCTTAACACCATAACCCCTTGGAGACCCTGTTTTAGCCGAAGCAAAAGTATGGGATGGGAAGACCCCGGGAAAAAGGCTTACAAAAATATTTTATGAGAAAACCTTGGTGAGGCTTGGCCTACCAAGCGATGTTGAAAATGAGAAAGGTTTTGGTTTACAAAATGGTCGGACGAAAGATGGAGGAAAAATGTTTACGGAAACACGTCGGGCTGTACAGTTCCTAATGCTTGAGCAATTAACCCGTGCAACCACATTACTCTGGAATGGGATGAGGCTGGGCTGGAAGTTTGTCTAATTTGGTATAGGTGCCTCACACTACTACAGGGGCAAACAATCCCCGAAGGGTGGGCCTTCTCTAACCAACGGTCCATGCGTAGCATCGACCGGGAGAAGGAACGAAGGGTCTGCGGGCCTCCACGCGATACTATGAGCCCCTCATTGAAAGCGCACACCAGCTGAGGTGCAAAACGCGCTCCGGTTGGCTGGTTACTATGTAGGGCATCCCGGTTTTGAGGGGATTAACCTCATAGGGTAGGAACCTATATCAGAGAGGGCATTCAGAAGGTCTTGATCGGTTATTCGACCCACGATTGGTGTAGATCAGGGACAGGTAATCAGATGGTGTGGGTATAGTGTACAACCTTTGCAGAGTGTAAATCTATTCGAATAGCCGAGCCCTCGGTCATGGACGGTTGTGATGGCTGCTGTATGGAGGTTATGGTTTTGATTTTAAAAAGGACTTCGGAAAAGCAATGGCTTGAAAGTGATTTGACCATGAGATGGTCGAAAAATGGAGGAAGGAGTTTGGTCATGGGATGACCGGAAGGAAAAACAAATGGGTGACCCAATCCTAGTGTTTTACTAAAACTTTTCAAAGCGGTTTCCAAAATGTTTTACAAAAGTTTTTCAACAATGTATAGAGATATGCTATATCTACAAGAGAAACTAGTTTATAAAAGAACCTCTCATGGAGCCATCCTACCACAACCATATTGCATATCCTTTATTATTTTGTTCTCTTAATGTGGTTTGCGAGTACATTCAAAGTACTCACCGGCATTGTCCCTGGCTATTTACTTGGCCATGATTTCAGATGATTGAGGGAATCGATGGAGGTCGTTGACGTCTATGCGAGCTTGGCCGTCTTCCCAGTCAGTTTCCTATAGGTTAAGGCATGACACGGGCTCTATGCTTGAAGACTTCCGCTATTTGAGGACGTATTTTCCATACTATAAAACCTTGTAAATCTTGTAATCATTATTATATGGATGATGTAATGATACTGGTCGGTTATGCTCACGGCTCACTGATCATGGGAACGTGAATTGTATGCATAACGGGTAATCTCAAACCGTATATCCGGGGTGCCACAGACTTGGTATCAGAGCCATCCTGACTCTAGGAGACCTTAGTTAGCATGGACGTTAGACAGGACAACCCCTATTTTGGAAAACACCGGTTTTCAAAAACTATTTTGCAAAAGCATTTGGAAAGATTACTTATCTCATCTTCTCTAACTTAAACTATTTGACAAATGGCTTATTCTACCTCTTGTCTATCTTCAAATGACCGTTTTCAAAAAACAATGTCTAACTTGGAGACTATGAAGACGGAGATCCCGAAATGAAGAGACCCCGAGACAAGCAAACCCAACGGGGATACCTACGACAAAAGACACTACAAGATCTCCCTATGAACGGAGTCCTCCATTGCCACCAAATCGATCAAGTATGGCCCCAACGACAACCGATGGCAAGACAGAAGTTAAGACCCCCGTAACGTTCGTACTTAGAATAAGCATCCTGAAGTAGGATTCCCTTTATGGTGTGTAGTCACCCTTAGTACCTATGGTACACCTTGTTTTCTCGTCATGTGCTTATTTGATGGCTGGAATGTGTTGCTTGTTTGTCTGGGATCATCCGATCCTAAAGTGTTGATCATCTTGTTGGCGGTATCCCGACGCTAACCCTCGCAACCCCATAGCTAGAAACCTCTCCTCAGTTGGATGGCCATATAAAGAAATCCCTAACAACTCCTACTCGTGCCTTAGTTCTAATTGCCCCAAAGGAGCAGCAATCCTAATAAACCTTCGGCCGACTCAATGGTAAGACTTCGCCATAACACAAATGCCCCAAGAAGTAGGAAGATCAGCAGGCCCAAAGACAATAAGTCTACGCTGTTGTCGAACCAAGGCAAAACAAAGTGTTCAAGTGAAGACCACCCTCGGAAGCTAATATGCCTCAACCCCAACGAAGGACCAAGGAGAAGTGTAGTTAATCCCTAAAACAACCCCGAGTTAACCCTTACGGCTTTGATAGGAACCCATCATATTCAAGGTAGTCGCAATAGGGCATCAGTCGAAGACCACTACTCAAGCATCACGCCTTTCCTCCAAGATGAAGGATCTACCCCAACCTCGACGACCCCAAGTAAAGATCTAAGGTGGAAAGGCTGAGTCTTTCCGCTCAATTCTAGAAGACCGACTATGAGAAGGTAATCCCAGAAGATCTCCAATCCAAGAATCTGCCCCAAACACCACTCGAGAGTCGTTAGAGGAACATAAAAACAGACCTCATCAAAAATCTTGGGAAGTCCGCCCGATCCTTCCCAGTAACTACAAGCTCAGAACAAATATGATGAGACTACCCGATGTCGCCAATACTACCCTCCAAGGAGATTAAAGGAACCCAAAGCACCAAGTTTCTCCGAAGACGTCGCGAAGCCCCCATTCTCTTCTTTGCTACTAACGAACCACAAAAAGACCACCGAATCTGCAAACCTCGAGACAAAGAATGAAGAATTGTCCCTTTCATAAGCATCAACCCCTCTTCAAGTCACCACTCCCAGAAGATCCACTCATCGAAGCAAAACATCAGAGAAGGCACGACCCTCACTGCTGAAGAGATGAATGTCCCTCAGACTCCCGAGTAAATATAGTAACCAAATTAGGTACCCAACCCAAGGACGGCTACAAGATTCAAGGAGCACTCTCGACATAGTCCTTCGTACCCTACCAACTCACTCTGCTAACCTCTAGCAAGTGATGGATAGTCTCGAAACCTGCTCAGTAAGGCGTCAAGTACCTTCGCCATTGGTTGGCGCAAACCAGCTGAACTCTGGATGCACCCTGCTGGATGGTATGCAAGAATAATGCCCTTCTTTGAGTGTTTTACCCATGATGTTGCATCAGACCGAACCCGAAAGACCCCTTTTCTAAACGACCGTGTTCCAAGACCACCAACAGCCAACGGCAATCCTCAACCTATTGCACCATACCTAGCTCAGAACTAACTAGCCGGAAGCTAGTTAAACGCCTCTCCCGCTACGACTAGTACTTCAAGAAGTGGAATCGATGCCCCCACGAGGCAGTACAAGATCGATAGAAGGTAACCACCTCAAGATCAAAGGTGCAGCGCCATACCCCAGCATCAGCATATGACCCCAATGAAGAAAGCCGATGACTCCACCAAGAACCCCTAGTGTCGCTCTAAGGGGGAAAGACTACGTCTTTCCCACCCAAAAACCCGATAGAACCCTGGAGTCGAACACTAGTTATTCGTTAAGTGATGACCACCCCTGCGAAATCCGAATCATTGACCCTGCAAGAAGGAAGATAATCGGCACTTTTCCAGAATCATAAGGTACTCCAGGAAAGTTCTCCATTGCAGAGTCGACAACCCAGCTAGCACTTACTATGTTTCAATACCCAGAAGGCAGAGAAGCTGACTTCAACGGTAAAGGTTCGAAGAAGACTCAACTTGTTGTCCCGCTGCAAGAAGAAAGAATCTTGTCAACGCTACCCCTACCTAGAATCGTCCTAAGGGGAAAAGACGTAGTCTTTTCCATGTGTTTAGTCCAAGCAACTCAATCCGAAGCCATTCCGCTCCGATCCATTACTACCTGCGCCGGTTAGCTCTAAACCTTGTTAGTGCCTAATAGTTTCCGCCGCTGAAATTGTTAAACGGATGTTATCACCCAACCCTACTCCTCCCTAATCTCGGGACGATATTATTTTAAGGGGAAAGGTCTATAACATCCCAATTTCAGAAATCCTGATTTAATGCCCAAAAGGAAAAAAATCAGGGGAACAAAAACTTTTTCTTGTTTTATGTTGCAATGATTGCTTACTTGTTTGGTTGTGATCATGCAACTGATTGTGTACTCCTTAACCCAACACTAGTCCACACAAGCTGTTTTACAAAAGAGATGTCTTGGCTCATCTTTTATATTCTCAAATGTTCTGGCATTTCAAAAACCCGAGCCAAGATGATTTTGACACAACAAGATACTTTACTAGTTTCTATTAACAAAACTATGGAGACCTATAAACAATCTCCTTATGTTTTCAAGACAGAACATTCAACTAATCTAATCTCTAGGTTTTCCAAAACCTTTTTCCTAAAAACTCCTCACTTCAATCTTGGTAGAAATACCAAGAGGTACTTATCTTACTTCAAAACATAATCAATTCAAAATACCCATCCTTACCTCAAGCTAGGCTTGATGGTAACTTTAGTAGTAGTTGATAAGTTTGAATAGATGGTTTGCCTTGATCTGATGTCTGATGAATTGCCTTGATCTGATGATTGCCTTGATTGCTTAGGAACTAGGGTGATCTAATCTAGTAGCTCATCCCTTAGGACCCAATCTATGTCTGTGATCATCAATATCCAATCAAGCATCAAAATCTGGATCTACCCTAAACCACCAAAGTTGCCATCTCATCTCCTAATCAGATCAATCCAGGGATAATCCCATTTGACAATTCCCAACTCAATGAAGAGCCAATCTAAGCATGGATCATATCTACTTATTCATCACATCAACATCCTCCATTTGATCATGAGTTTGGAACATAGCATCCTCTCAAAATCATCTACACTTGTACTCTAGTTTAAAACCCTAAATCTGCCAAAATGGTTGTCTGGATTTCTTATCTAGATCCAATCTTTGGAGATCTACCTTTTCCAACCTATTTGCATTCTTGAGAATCTATTTGAAACATCTTGTATTACAACTTCAGTAATACCAAATCCCACTTCCCTTGGCTAATACATTCTGGTTCCCACTGATCCATGATGGTTTTGTAGTCAAGATAATAATCTTTTCTGCAAATCTTATCATCTTGCCTACTTTGGAAGAATCTGACATCTATCTTCTACCTCCCCTTGACCAAATCTTTGCATGATTATGATATACTAATCATGGCCTATCAATCCCCACTTCCCTTGTTTCCATTGGAGCTCTGTGCTTCTTAAACCCCCATAGTTTATGAGGCATCATGACAACTCTATTATGGCATCCTTATTTTCAACAAAGTTTGCCATTGTAACGTCCCAACATTTAGGAACCTAACTAAGGGTAGATTTAGGATTATGTATTGTTGCATGCATCTATTTGTGAAAATGTGGGTAAAATTTTTGCCAAATAAAACCTTAAGTGATCAATGTTTCTTTCTTACTTTAAGATTAGGTTTAGACTTAAAGGAGGATTGTGATAAACTTTGATGTGATCTTAAAGGAATTATGTGTGTTTTGAAATGGGTTTGAATTTAAAAACTTAAGTGTTTAAATAATAATTCAAATGATTTAGACATAAGATTTGAATCTTAAATTAAATTAAGAGACAGGTATTATAACTTAAATCTCAAAACAATAGAAACTATGAAATTAATTTTCATATTATAAAGACCTAAACTAGTTATAGGATAAAGAATAAGAATATTCTTTATTAATAATAATATAATCTTTATTACAATTGAATAACATAAAGATTACAAGAATTATAAAAGAAAAATTACAAAAGATTAAGAAAATTACATTTATATCTCTACTAACTATCCTATATCTAAAACCTACACTAAATCTTCATTTTTATCTTTGAACCTGCAAAACAAAGATTAAACAGAAATAAAACAAGATTAGTGTTAGTAAATATTTCTCTCAGATATGTCAGTGAGGTGCACTTGACAATCTCATCATTGAGAAATGTTATAAAGGGGCAAGTTTCACCAATATGAAAGGTTTCGTCTTTCATAAATTCAAGCCAGAAGGCAAATGACAGCCAAAAGGGACCAATTCACCAGCCAAGGTAGAAGTAGATTGGTAATAGTAAGTTCAAATTTTCTGAATCTATCCACAAGTGCATAGCAGGCACACAAGCTGGACACACACCAGTATGCAAAAGGGTATGCTGTCGACTTCACAAGCATAGCCAGATCAAACAAAACCACATCACAACCGTGGGGGGAAGCACTAGTGCATCTCTCCACTACACAACACACCAGCACAGCCAGAGTAAACAGCATCTCAACCAAAAACAGCAGCCAAATCAAACCACCCATATCAACCCAAATATCACGAAGATGGTGACATAAGGAGGGGGATGAATCTGGTGGACAGCAAGGTCAATCCCAGGAGCTAGGAGGAGCAGGCAAGCTCAAGAGCAAGCTCAGGACCCAGCAAAAGTAGATCAAGATCAAGATCAATATCAAGATCATCATCAATCTACTACACCAACATCAAATTTTGTGGTGAGCCTCATAAAACCATCACATGATTTCATCATATTATCTAAACAAAAGCATGTGTTGCTTTATGAAGTGATCTCTCAATAATCACCCAGAGGAGGTGAATCTATCCTAGAGATTTCAAGTATAAGATAAGAAATCAAGATCAACCACAAGCACTGAACTCTCATACCAACATCACTGAGTTCAGTGTTACTTTTGCAACTTAGATCATTCATTTGATCTTATCAGATCAGGTCACATCTCTCAAAGAGAGTAGCACCTCTAATCCTATAAGTTTCAAACAAACTATTGCTCAACTAACTAGGAATTAAATCCTGGAGCCTCAGACCAACATCATAGGCAGGCTAGATAAGAAAGCTTTTATATCATCTTATCAGTTTTAATCACAAGCATCATCAAGCTAAGCCCAGAAATAAAAACCCAATCACTTGTGTGCCAGAATACAGTGGTATCACAAGGACAAGTTCTTAATGAGATAAAACCAATCTTTACTTAGCTTCCACAGATAAAAAGGGACAACCACTACATATCATTTTCCTGAAGCCAAGTGCCAGGAATCAACCTTAAATTCATTTATACATCCACAGAAATCATTGCAAGCAATGATTTGATTCAGTAAGTATAATCTCAGACAAGCCAACAATATAATTGCAGTAGGAAACTACTGTCAGTATAAGCAACCTGATAGTAGAGTAAACTCTCAGATCCACAGCATAATCCAAACAAGGATTCTATTGATACACTAGCATGGATCATGGTAGATTACCACTAGAATTAATCTGACAGGCAATTAGCAGCAACAAAGCTACTATTAATCATTAATCACAGCAAACAATCTCTTCCCATGATCAAATATGATCAACACTAGATCTAAAGCATCATAGATATGATCAACATGGGAGTATGAACCCTAATCAGATCAAGAACTCTAATCCAGAGATGAACTCACCCAGCACATAGTCACTCGACATGAAAGACACTTGATATACATGGAGAATCATGGAAGTAGCATGGACAAACACCACAAAGATAACTTACTCGAGGTCCTCGCTGACGAATCAAAGAGGAAGCAGTGTGGCCGACGAACCGTGGCGGCACAGGGAGCACCCAGAGGGGCGCTGCAACCTGCACCTGCCACGACGGCGGCCGCAGCAGCGCACGATACCAGTACACCACCGCCGGCGGGATCGCGGAGGCGGCGACAACATCTTTTCCGAACCCTTGCGTTCGGGAATAGGGTGGAACTGACCACAGGGAAGCCCCAGAGTCAAATCCAAGTGGATAGAACGAACGAGCGTCGTCAACGACCACTACTCGCACCACAGCGACAGCCAAAACAGCCGACGATAGCGAGAATCGACGGTGGCGGCGTCGCAGGCCATAGGGGCGAGTCAGAGGAGGAGATAGGGTCGAGGGAGAGAGAGGAGGCAGAGTGGGCTGGGTGGGCCAAAACCCTTCGGGGTAGTCATTTGACCCTGTCCTATTGGGTCACCCTGGCCCAATAAGCCCAAGGGACCAGCCCAGAGTATTCAGTAAAACTTTTGATCAATTGGAAAAGACCAAAATACCCCTGACCTTAATAAAATTATAAAAAATAAAATAAAAGTCCAAAAATTATAAATAAAATATTTTTGGATTCACAATAATTCACTCTATCCAAATAAAATAAGATTTCAAATTTTGGACATTCAATTTTTTATAAGAATTTTGTAATTTAAATATTCCTTATGTAATTTTACGAAATTATTGAAAGGTGATAAAAATAAATAAAAATCACTTTCATTATTTATTAATATTATAGTATTTTTGAAAAATACTAAATAAATATGAAGGTATAATTAATTGTTCCTAAAGGAATTATTAAATCAATAAAAGTGAAATAAAGGGAAATAAAATAAAATAACTCAATACATGTTATAAATATTAAAAGAAATATTTATAAATTCCTTATTTCTCAAAAAAGAACTTTTTGGGATAAATGCATATAAATTTAAATAATGCATTACATTACTTGCATAATCATTTTTCTTCTTTAAATATTGTCCTTACCGGGCAATAATGATGTTTTTGTAGAACTAGAAGCTCAAGGTCCAGTGCAAGCATCAGACTTCACTACCTTGTCATCACAAGGCAAGTTCATCACTTGCTCATGTCCTTTAAAGAGTCTTTATCAAAGAAATTGCAAATTGTGTGTTATCATATATGCTATAAAAGAAATAAAATATTATTTTCATAAATAAAAAAAATCATAGATATCATCCTAACTAGTCACACCAAGGAGGCATGCGGGGTCGCGAAGGGGGCAGTGATTGGCTTGGACCAAATACTAGGCCCCACATCATGGAATTGTGGACGGGAAAGTACGCCCGGCTGTGCAACAAGGTGTTGATCTCTCATGGGTAAAGTAACGCACCTCTGCAGAGTGTAAGAACTATAACTTGTTACTCCCTGTTCTGGGAAGGAGCTATGAACAAAGGAACTCCATGAATGTTATAGTCAACCTGTGAAGGCTCATTGTCATAGTTTTTCAGAATAAAATCAATCTTTGAAGAAAGATTTACAAAAACTGCATAGTGCCAAGGATTTATAATCCGAGGTGGTAGTTAGAGAATCAAACTTCCCACCTTGCATATAATGAACTTGTTGGGTAACGCTGTTACTCATTCTTTCCTTTGATCCCTTGCTTAGACTCTAAGGATCCCGAAGACGTGCCAATGTATGCAGCTGAATGCCAAGAAGATGTGTTCTACGAGGAACCTGATCTATCCGGAGGAGTTGAAGGCGTGGATTACGAGATACGCTACGGTGTCAATGAGAACGAGACCAACTAAGTACCTAGTTAGTAGTAACCATCGGAGTCGAGCAGCATGAACTCTACAGAATAAGCTGTTGAGCCCCACTCCTAGACGAAGTTGTTACTTTTAAATTTCCGCTGAACATTTTATATTTTGGTTTGTAAGTTGGATCTTTGGAAGTCTTGAACTTCCTGTATTGTAATAATAATAATGTGTGTACTTTTGTAATATGTACCTGCAATGTTTCTGCTGTACCACTCTGAGGGATGTGATATTTACGGAACGGTGTTCTGTCGATGTCATGTCAATGACTATAGTGTACTACACATGCAGTGGTATGCTGGGTCACCGTAGTTGGTATCAGAGCAAATTGCTTTGACCTTAGGTTGGAAACCTAGTAAATGGTATTACCTGTAGGAGAATTAGCAACGATAAAGAATTATCTAAAAGTAATATAATGGGTATTCAAATGAGAATATTCCGTTATATGTTTTAGTGCGATAATTCTTTGTTATGATGCAATATGTCATTGGATACTAATGAAAATTATTTTTCTGATATACAGAAATATGGCACCAAAGTTTCCAAAACAGACTTTGGTAAGGAAAGAGGAGACTCTTGATGATTATCAAGGATCATTTACAGATCAACTTCGTCAACTTTTAAATCTTTTTAATTGTCCAACTAGAATTCTAGTGAACACTATCACTTATCTATATGGTCGGATGTTATCCAAGTATCGTGTGAGTATCCAACTTCCAGAGAAGCTTCGACTATACCACTATCTACCCATAGGAGAAGGTAGGAGTCATTTAGCAGCCTATCATGTTGCTGTTGTGGAGGCAATAGCTAATATCCGGGAGCAGAAAGCCAAGGAGCTAGAAGGTAGCACATTTTCTGTGATACCTCATGATTCTATAGACTCGGAGCCTATACCGGATCATCTTAATTTGGTTAAGAAACATCCTAAGTTAGCTTCCAAGTTTATGGATAGATACCGGACACTCGTTGCGTCTTTTTATAAGACTCATCAAGTGATTGTTGAAGACAAAAATGACATGTTAGAGGATCTAACTAATCCGGAAAGGAGGAAGCAGTTAGCATCCCAGTTAGAGAAAGAAGCAAGTAGTAGTGCAACACCTATCTTTAAGGATATACCTATAGATCCAGAATCTTTTATACCATATCCTTATTCACCAAGACCTGAACCCACACATGATCCTACTATAGATATGTGGTATGCAGTACCACAGGGCTCAGAGGACGGTTCTGATTCAGAACTTTCTATTGAGAACTCGGATGGATGGACAAGGGGATCATATAATGGATCTCATGAACACCAAATGTCCACAGATGGTTCTGACAAAAATGTTGGACAATATAGTTGGATGGGTGCAAGGATGAATCCTAATAATAGAAGTAGAAATACCATGTCAATAGATGATCAGGATGAAGAAGAAGATCCTGAGGAGAGAGTGTTTGAATCATCAACATCTTCTCAAAACCCAGGGAATATACATTATCCAGTATTCGATTATCTTGTCCACGAGAGCACCTGGGAAGCAGCAGAATATGCGTATTCTGTTGACAACTCAAGGAATGCAGCTCAGGAGATGCAGGTTGGAGATAATGTTGAATATGTTTCTGAAGACTTTTCAGCTGAGCTGGAGGGAGTCGATGCGCTCAGGTTGAGTAACGACTCAAGTCCTGATACTTCAGATGCAGAGCATGTTCCTTCTAGAAGGCCATTTGTTCCACAAACTGTGCGACGGTCAACACATCATCACGGTTGGACCTCAGGCATGTATGATGAGCGTAGTTACTACTAGAAGGAGACAACTAATTAGTACTATCAAGCACTGTGTACTGTACTCTAAGGAATAAGGTAGTGAGATGAATACGGTAGTTGTGTGAATATACCTATACAGTATATATTGTAATGACTTCGTATCATTATGATATTATGTATAATGTGTGTAATGCATATTTGGATTTTTTTGCATCTTCATTGTGTGACTAGTTCTGCGCATAAAGTCGAGCTCAGGACACATGTGCATGATGTAATTATGAGTATTCGCTTTATGTTATAGGACTAGGGGGTCATGGATACGGGTGTAGAAATGGAAACTGAGAAGCAGCGGATGGAGCGTGAGGCCAAGGAAAAGGCCGATGCCGATGCAACAAATCAAGGAGCATTACCACCACCAATGAGGCCGTTAATGGAGCAGAACTTTATGCAATGTATGCAAATGATGCAAGAGACCCAAAACAAGTTCATGGAAGAGTTGCTAGGGAGAGCAAATCAGAGGGCACCTGAAGGTGGAGGAGTGAGTTTATCTGATTTCCAGAATGCAAGACCATTACCTTTTGCATCAGCTCCTGAACCAATGGATGTAGAAGACTGGCTAGCAGATACAGAGAGGAAGCTGAAAACTGTAGGTTGCAATGATGAGGAAAAATTAAGGTATGCAACTCATCTGCTGACTGGACCTGCAGCATCATGGTGGGAAAATCAGTTAGCCATGCAACAACAAGGAAGGGATTTTACCTGGGAGGAGTTCAAGCAGAGATTACATGAATATCATCTTTCGAAAAGTGTCATGGAGTTGAAGCGGAGAGAATTTGAGGAGCTTCAGCAAGGATATACTAGTGTCATGAAGTACATCCGGGAGTTTAGCCAACTATCTCGTTATGCTGAGGAGGATGTTAACACTGAAGAGAAGAGGAAGAAACGTTTCCTGCGTGGATTAAATCCGTTTGTGAAGTTGCATTTAAGGTTAGCCAATAAGCAAACTTATCAGCAGTTGTTGGACGCAACCATTACTTTTGAAGATGATTACAAGAATGTCCAAGAGGACCGGAGGAAGAGAGCCAAGAAGGAAACCAAGAGAATTCAGGCAAGCAAACCTAAACCTATCCTGGAGTTCAAACCTCAGAATAGGAATTATGGCAACAACAACAACAACAATAACAAGGGCAGTATTGGAAATCAATCTAATCTGAGAAGGAATGTTATCTGTAACAACTGTGGAATTCCAGGGCATTTCCAGAGGGAGTGCAAAAAGCCTGTAGTGCTCTGTTATGGTTATGGCCAGAAGGGGCATATCAAGCCAGATTGTCCGAGCAAACCACCGGGAGGATGGCCTACCAAGGGAGGAGGACCAGCCAGTGGAGGAAATGGACATCCCTATAAAGGGGGAAACAATGGCAAGAACAACAATGTCAAGAGAAACCTACCTAACGAAAAACTGAACTGTGCAACTCTCGAGGAGGTGGATAATTCGGAGCATGCAGTGATAGTTACGCTCAATATCCTTACCAATCCTGGAAAAGTTCTATTTGATACTGGTGCAACTACTTCATTCATTTCTAAAGAATTTTGTGATAAGTTCGGGATTAGAAGGGCAACGTTAGAACGTCCTATGACCGTAGTTACGGCAGGAGGGAATGTGATTGTACGCCACATAAAACAAGATCAGGTTATCTCGATCTGTGGCTGTACATATTTCACAGACCTTTATGTGATTCCTTTGAAGGGAATTGCAGTAGTGCTGGGGATGGATTGGATGATGGAACACGGAGCTCAGATTAATTGTGAGGAGAAAACTGTCTCAATCAAAACTCCAAGTGGAGCAAGGATAGTTTACCAGGCTAATAAACATAGTCATATCATGGTGGATCTGCAGTTGAATTCTATGAAAGAAGTTAAATTAGAAGAGATACCCATAGTTAATGAATTCCAAGATGTTTTTCCAACAGAGTTACCAGGGATGCCACCAGACCGGGATATAGAGTTCACAATTGACCTAATACCTGGTACAACACCAATAGCTCAAGCACCATATAAAATGGGACCCAAGGAGTTGAAAGAACTCAAGGAGCAAATTGATGAGTTAGCAAGAAAAGGATTTATATAGGAAAGTGTATCTCCATGGAGAACACCAGTAATCTTTGTGGATAAGAGAG
This sequence comes from Avena atlantica, assembly GCA_910589765.1. Taxonomy (NCBI): domain Eukaryota; kingdom Viridiplantae; phylum Streptophyta; class Magnoliopsida; order Poales; family Poaceae; genus Avena; species Avena atlantica. The sequence goes on from OU342739.1 coordinate 423,583,592, forward strand.
ATGGTGGAAGACGGATGTGTGGTGATTATCGGAATCTGAACAATGTGACTATCAAAAATAAGTATCCTTTACCAAGAATTCAAGATTTGTTTGATCAAGTGAAAGGAGCCGGAGTATTTTCAAAGATCGACTTAAGATCTGGGTACCATCAAATAAAAATCAAGACGGAAGATGTTCCAAAAACAACATTTTTCTCAAGATATGGACACCATGAGTATCTGGTAGTACCGTTTGGTTTGACCAATGCACCGGCGATATTCATGAATCTGATGAACAATATCTTCATGCCATATTTGGACAAGTTTGTCATCGTATTTATTGATGATATTCTGATATATTCCAAGGATAAGGAAGAGCATGCTGACCATTTGAGAATAGCATTGCAAACTTTAAGAGAACATAAGCTTTATGCTAAGTTCAGTAAGTGTGAATTTAGATGAGGTAGAATTCCTCGGTCATGTGATTAGTAAAGATGGGATTGCTGTGAATCCATCTAAAGTTCAGTCGGTACTAGAGTGGACTGCACTGACCACTGTGAAGCAAATTCAAGGTTTCCTAGGAATGGCTGGTTATTATCGGAGATTCATTGAAGGTTTCTCCAAAATAGCCGAACCAATGACCAAATTATTAAGGAAGAATACACCATTTAAGTGGGATGAGAAGTGTGAAGCAAGTTTCCAAGAGCTGAAAACTAGATTAACCACAGCTCCAATCTTAGCAGTTCCTGACACAGGGAAGGATTTCACCGTATACTGTGATGCATCTAAAGAAGGTTTGGGTTGTGTATTAATGCAAGATCGGAAAGTAATTTCTTATGGTTAAAGACAATTGAAACCACATGAAGTCAACTATCCAACTCATGATTTGGAATTAGCAGCAGTAGTTTTTGCACTGAAAGGATGGAGGCATTTTCTTTATGGAGCCAGATGTGAGTTATACACTGATCATAAAAGTCTCAAATATTTCTTCACTCAAAAGGAATTGAACATGAGACATAAGCATTGGTTGGAATTAATCAAGGATTATGATCTAACAATCAATTACACCCCAGGGAAAGCAAATGTGGTAGCAGATGCTTTAAGCAGAAAGAGTGCAGATATTCAGCCTAGCAACAGAGAGTTACCAAAAGAGTTACAAATGGACTTGGAAAGATTAGAACTTCAATTCATCAGAACAGAGGTTCTTGGAGGATTAGCTACTATGCAGGTAGTTGCAGAGCAGGACAGTGATCTTAAGCAAGAAATTTTTAGACTTCAAGAAGAAGATCCTTTTATTGCTGAGGAAATTCGGAGGATATCTCAAGGAAAAAAAATCAGTTTTTTGCCTTGGGATAATGGGTCTTTATGGTTCCAAGACCGTCTATGTGTTCCAGATGTGACTGAGATCAGAAATGTCATACTCAAAGAAGCACATGATACACCATATTCTATACATCCAGGAAGTACCAAGATGTATATGGATTTGAAAGAACTATTCAGGTGGAATAACATGAAAAGAGATATTGCTAAATATGTAACTGAATGCCATATTTGTCAAAGGGTAAAAGCTGAACATCAAAATCCAGCAGGACCATTACAGCCCTTGGAAATTCCTGAATGGAAGTGGGAGGAAATAGGTATGGACTTCATTACAGGATTACCTATGACACCAAAAAAGAAGGATATGATATGGGTAATTGTGGACCGACTCACGAGGAGTGCACATTTTATTCCAGTGAATCAAAAGGATAATGCCGAGAAGTTAGTTGAAATATATGTTAAAGAGATATTAAGTAAGCATGGAGTACCCAAAAAGATCGTAACTGATAGGGGATCAATGTTTACTTCAGCATTTTGGAAGCAATTGCATGAAGCACTTGGTTCAAAGTTAGATTTCAGCACGACATATCATCCTGAGACAGGAGGTCAAACTGAAAGAACAAACCAAATACTAGAAGACATGTTGAGAGTTTGTGCACTAGATTTTGGAGGAACATGGGAAGATCACGTACCATTGGAAGAATTTTCTTATAACAATAGCTATCAGAGTAGTCTGAAGGCAGCTCCATATGAGATTCTGTATGGAAGAAAGTGTAGATCACCAATATGTTGGTATGAACCTAGAAGCAGCAAAGAATTTGCGCCAGATTATATCAAGGAGAGACAAGACATCATTGATAAGATCAGGGATAGACTAAAAATAGCCTAGAGCAGTTAGAAAAGTTATGTGGATCAAAGTCGAAGATCATGACATTCAGAAGTGGTAGATATGGTCTACTTGAAAGTAAGTCCAATGAAAGGAGTGAAAAGATTCGGAGTTAAAGGGAAATTGAGTCCAAGATATATCGGACCATTCAAGATACTGAGTCAAAACAGAACTATAGCTTATGCTTTAGAGTTACCATCAAGACTGGCTCAAGTACATAAAGTTTTTCATGTGTCACAACTTCGCAAATGTTTGAAAGTTCTAGAGGATGCAATAACACACCAAGAGATAGAACTACAAGCAGACCTGACCTATATTGAAAAGCCTTATAAGATTCTGGAAGAAAACTGGAAAAGATTGAGGAACAGAGCAATCAAATATTGCAAGGTACAGTGGGAACATCACCCTGAGAGGGAAGCCACATGTGAGAAGGAAGAGGATTTAAGAAAAACTTATCCAGAACTATTCAGGTACATCTCCACAAACTTCGGGACGAAGTTTAATTTAAGAGGGGTAGTCTGTAACATCCCAGCATTTAGGAACCTAACGAAGGGTAGATTTGGGATTATGTATTGTTGCATGCATCTATTTGTGAAAATGTGGGTAAAATATTCGCCAAATAAAACCTTAAGTGATCAATGTTTCTTTCTTACTTTAAGGTTAGGTTTAGACTTAAAGGAGGATTGCGATAAACTTTGATGTGATCTTAAAGGAATTATGTGTGTTTTGAAATGGTTTTGAATTTAAAAACTTAAGTGTTTGAATAATCATTTAAATGATTTAGACAAAAGATTTGAATCTTAAATTAAATTAAGAGACAAGTATTATAACTTAAATCTCAAAACAATAGAAACTATGAAATTCATTTTCATATTATAAAGACCTAAACTAGTTACAATAGTATAAAGAATAAGAATATTCTTTATTAATAATAATATAATCTTTATTACAATTGAATAAAATAAAGATTACAAGAATTATAAAAGAAAAATTACAAAAGATTAAGAAAATTACATTTATATCTCTACTAACTATCCTATATCTAAAACCTACACTAAATCTTCATTTTTATCTTTGAACCTGCAAAACAAAGATTAAACAGAAATAAAACAAGATTAGTGTTAGTAAATATTTCTCTCAGATATGTCAGTGAGGTGCACTTGACAATCTCATCATTGAGAAATGTTATAAAGGGGAAAGTTTCACCAATATGAAAGGTTTCGTCTTTCATAAATTCAAGCCAGAAGGCAAATGACAGCCAAAAGGGACCAATTCACCAGCCAAGGTAGAAGTAGATTGGTAATAGTAAGTTCAAATTTTCTGAACCTATCCACAAGTGCATAGCAGGCACACAAGCTGGACACACACCAGTATGCAAAAGGGTATACTGTCGACTTCACAAGCACAGCCAGATCAAACAAAACCACATCACAGCCATGGGGGGAAGCACTAGTGCATCTCTCCACTACACAACACACCAGCACAACCAGAGTAAACATCAGCTCAACCAAGAACAGCAGCCAAATCAAACCACCCAGATCAACCCAAACATCACGAAGATGGTTACATAAGGAGTGGGATGAATCTGGTGGACAGCAAGGTCAAGCCCAGGAGCTAGGAGGAGCAGGAAAGCTCAAGAGCAAGCTCAGGATCCAGCAAAAGTAGATCAAGATCAAGATCAATATCAAGATCATCATCAATCTACTACACCAACATCAAATTTTGTGGTGAGCCTCATAAAACCATCACATGATTTCATCATATTATCTAAACAAAAGCATGTGTTGCTTTATGAAGTGATCTCTCAATAATCACCCAGAGGAGGTGAATCTATCCTAGAGATTTCAAGTATAAAATAAGAAATCAAGCTCAACCACAAGCACTGAACTCTCATACCAACATCAATGAGTTCAGTGTTACTTTTGCAACTTAGATCATTCATTTGATCTTATCAGATCAGGGAACATCTCTCAAAGAGAGTAGCACCTCTAATCCTATAAGTTTCAAACAAACTATTGCTCAACTAACTAGGAATTAAATCCTAGAGCCTCAGACCAACATCATAGGAAGGCAAGATAAGAAAGCTTTCATATCATCTTATCAGTTTTAATCACAAGCATCATCAAGCTAAGCCTAGAAATAAAAACCCAATCACTTGTGTGCCAGAATACAGTGGTATCACAAGGACAAGTTCTTAATGAGCTAAAACCAATCTTTACTTAGCTTCCACAGATAAAAAGGGACAACCACTACATATCATTTTCCTGAAGCCAAGTGCCAGGAATCAACCTTAAATTCATTTATACATCCACAGAAATCATTGCAAGCAATTATTTGATATAGTAAGTATAATCTCAGACAAGCCAACAATATAATTGCAGTAAGAAACTACTGTCAGTATAAGCAATCTGATAGTAGAGTAAACTCTCAGATCCACAACATAATCCAAACAAGGATTCTATTGATACACTAGCATGGATCATGGTAGATTACCACTAGAATTAATCTGACAGGCAATTAGCAGCAACAAAGCTACTATTAATCATTAATCACAGCAAACAATCTCTTCCCATGATCAAATATGATCAATACTAGTTCTAAAGCATCATAGATATGATCAACATGGGAGTATGAACCCTAATCAGATCAAGAACTCTAATCCAGAGATGAACTCACCCAGCACATAGTCACTCGACATGAAAGACACTTGATATACAGGGAGAATCATGGAAGTAGCATGGACAAACACCACAAAGATAACTTACCCGAGGTCCTCGCTGACGAATCAAAGAGGAAGCAGTGTGGACGACAACCGCGACGGCATAGGGAGCACCCAGAGGGACGCTGCAACCTGCACCTGCCACGGCGGTGGCCGCAGCAGCGCATGAGACCAGTACACCACCGTAGGCGGGATTGCGGCGGTGGCGGCAGCATCTTTTCCGAACCCTAGGGTTCGGGAATGGTGTGGAACTGACCACGGGGAAGTCCCAGAGTCAAATCCAAGTGAATAGAACGAACGAGCATCGCCGACAACCTCTACTCGCACCATGGCGATGGCCAGAACGGCCGACGACGGCGAGAATCGACGGTGGCGGCATCGCCGGCCACGGGGGCGAGTCAGAGGAGGAGGAGATAAGGTCGAGGGAGAGAGAGGAGGCAGAGTGGGCTGGGTGGGCCAAAACCCTTCGGGGTAGTCATTTGACCCTGCCCTATTGGGCCACCCTGGCCCAATAAGCCCAAGGGACCAGCCCAGAGTATTTAGTAAAACTTTTGATCAATTGGAAAAGACCAAAATACCCCTAACCTCAATAAAATTATAGAAAATAAAATAAAAGTCCAAAAATTATAAATAAAATATTTTTGGATTCACAATAATTCACTCTGTCCAAATAAAATAAGATATCAAATTTTGGACATTCAAATTTTTATAAGAAGTTTGTAATTTAAATATTCCTTATGCAATTTTACAAAATTATTGAAAGGTGACAAAAATAAATAAAAATCACTTTCGTTATTTATTAATATTATAGTATTTTTGAAAAATACTAAATAAATATTAAGGTATAATTAATTATTCCTAAAGGAATTATTAAATCAATAAAAGTCAAATAAAGGGAAATAAAATAAAATAACTCAATACATGTTATAAATATTAAAAAGAAATATTTATAAATTCCTTATTACTCAAAAAGGAACTTTTTGGGATAAATACATATAAATTTAAATAATGCATTACATTACTTGCATAATCAATTTGCTTCTTTAAATATTGTCCTTACCGGGCAATAATGATGTTTTTGTAGAACTAGAAGCTCAAGGTCCAGTGTAAGCATCAGACTTCACTACCTTGTCATGACAAGGCAAGTTCATCACTTGCTCATGTCCTTTGAAGAGTCTTTATCAAAGAAATTGCAAATTGTGTGTTATCATATATGCTATAAAAGAAAGAAAATATTATTTTCATAAATAAAAAAATCATAGATATCATCCTAAGTGGTGATATAATGGAGCAATAGAACTTAGGGTTCTACTTGCAACAATGATGATCAAATAGGGACTTAATAACCCCTGACATCAGTGATTCTAGCGCCGTATATTACGCGTTAGCCATGAGATTTGGAATGGGACAGAGAAGTCAATTGTATCTTCTTCCTCTCGCATGAAGCCGGATGTGCAGGTCGTGGCTGTTATCCTCATAGCATGCATATTAATTGGTAATTCGTAGAGGATATGCAGCATATGGGTGGGAACCCTCAACGTCCCACGATAGTTCTGGCATCTAACGGTTTGTACAAACCATTGCCATAATTCATTATGTGGGCATGGTGTACACCAAGGAGGCATGCGAGGTCACGAAGGGGGCAGTGATTGGCTTGGACCAACTACTGGGCCCCACATCATGGAATTGTGGACGGGAAAGTATGCCCGGTTGTGCAACAAGGAGATGATCTCTCATGGGTAAAGTAATGCACCTCTGCAGAGTGTAAGAACTGTAACTTGTTAATCCCTGTTCCGGGAAGGAGCTACGAACTGCAGAAGGAAAGGAACTCCATGAAAGTTCTAGTCAACCTGTGAAGGCTGATTGTCATAGTTTTTCAGAATAAAATCAATCTTTGAATAAATATTTACAAAAACTGCATAGTGACAAGGATTTATAATCCGAGGTGGTAGTTAGAGCATCAAACTTCCCACCTTGCATATAATGAACTTGTTGGGTAACACTATTACTCATTCTTTCCATTGATCCCTTGCTTAGACTCTAAGGATCCCGAAGACGTGCCAATGTATGCAGCTGAATGCCAAGAAGATGTGTTCTACGAGGAACCTGATCTATCCGGAGGAGTTGAAGGCGTGGATTACGAGATCTGCTACGGTGTTGATGAGAACGAGACCAACTAAGTACCTAGTTAGTAGTAACCATCGGAGCCGAGCAGCATGAACTATATAGAATAAGTTGTTGAGCCCCACTCCTAGCCGGAGTTGTTACTTTTAAATTTCTGTTGAACATTTTATATTTTGGTTTGTAAGTTGGATCTTTGGAAGTCTTGAACTTCCTGTCTTGTAATAATAATAATGTGTGTACTTTTGTAATATGGACCCGCAATGTTTCTGTTGTACCACTCTGAGGGATGTGATATTTACGCAACGGTGTTCTGTCGATGTCATGTCAATGACTATAGTGTACTACACATGCAGTGGTATGCTGGGTCACCGCAGCCATCACCCCTAAACCACCTCAATTCCAACCAAGCCCAACTCTTCATTCCATGATAATCTATATAAATTTTTTTATCCATCCATATATCCCTTGTACCAAGACGAGCTCTAAGCTCACAAATCCAATCATGTTTTGGTGGCATGAAAATAACAAAACCCTAGATTCTCCCAAATCTAGTTCCATCCCTTTTCACCAAAATCCTTCAAAAACCAAGTGTACAATGATGTATGGATCAAGTTTACATCATCTACCTTGGTTATGATAATTCCCCAAATATTTCCCATAATTATTTGGAGCCTAAAACTATTTAAATACCCTCTTTTACAAAATCCCCACAAACCCTGTCTATAAAGGAAAGTTTGTTTTTCTCCAAACCACTTTGCCAACTCAATGCACATTTGAGTTCTATACATCATACCCTATCTTCCCATCTCAAAAATAAATATTTTTGAGAATCTTTATTATTTCGTTTTGCCCTTTTTCTTACATGGCAGAAACAAGAAATAATTTCTTAAAAATACTTTTCCATCTCAATAAATTCCAAATAAATTCTCCAATGTGTAATATGGTATTTACGACCATTTCACACAAAGAACCAACCTTGGACAATGTAAAAAATACCAAATAAGCTTCTAGAAACTACTTCTGGACTATTTAAATATTTGAGTTTAAGTGCACCTTTAATCATTAGAAAAATCCCAAATAATTCCTAGGGTTATGCAATGACCCTATACACACACCAGTACCTTTTTGTCACCTTGCCTAATACAACTTTTTCAACTTCCTTCACAAGATACCATTTGATGAAGTTTGAAAAATAAACCAAACCTTGCTTCAAACCATTCCCAAACCACATCTAATCTTGCCAAGCAATGTTCCACAGCAATGCTACCACCTCTGGCCATGTGGCACTGTATCCCTAGCTACTGTAGCACTCCCTACCCCTTGTCCCATGTGCTTGGGTAGAGGAGAGAGGACACTTGTTAATACAAACTTTGAAAATATCTACACTCCATCCCTCCCCTGTCCTCTCTGGTCGTGCCTAGGCTGACACAAACCTCCCACCCTATCCCTCGACCAATACATGAGCAACACCCCCTCTCTTCCCCTCACTAGACCATGCCCACCATGAGCCACCCCACCCTCAGTTTATAATGGAAGCAGCCAGCACCACACTCCACTCTGCCTCATTCTTCCCCTCTCCTCTCCACTCACCTCTCCAGAACCCCCACCTCCTCCCCCTGCTCTATTCTGATCAAGGGAGAAGAAGAGAGACACCTTGGCCTCCCTCACAAAACCGAGCTAAGCCCCTCCTATTTTTCTACCCACCCTCTGTATGCTACACATCCGAGACCTCCTCGCTCCCCTGTTTCTAACCATGTCCTTGCTTTGCCCCAGGACCACTTCTGGACGCCTCCCCGTTGAGCTCCCGGGCATCATCCCGTAGGCGTCATCGCACGAAGCAGTCCCTATTGTCAACCATGCCATGCCTCCCGTCGAGGTGATCCCCAGAGTGCGCCGCAACGCCCTAGGGCCCTCCCTCCGTTGGAAGAGGAAGGAACGTCGTTGATCCCCTCGGGATCGAACGGTCGTCGCCGTACCGTACCCCTCTGTAATGCCCCCTGACAGATGGGCCTCGCGGGCCGGGCGAGTGCTGCCTCCCTCCTGCGTGCGCGGTGACTCCCTGTTGGGCCAACCTGGTTCTCTGCGGCCCAGTGAGGTCCAGATCTGGCCCCGTGGTACTCCTCCCCTTTATCCTTTTCTGTTTTTATTTCTAGATCTGAATATTAGTGTGTAGGTTTAAATTGAAATAAAAAGGGAAATTCCCTAAATAAATTTAGTTAATAATTTTAACAAGTACCTAAGTCTCCACTCTAATATGCAGAACTGGGTTTGCACCAATTTACTGAATAGATAAATCATAGAAAATAAAATAGCCAAGCTTATTCCTTCCACTAACAAATGCTTTCAGAAAGTTTGGTAATCCGAATAGCATGAACATAATTGGTACTGAAATACCTTAGAAATACTTGATTATCCCACTGGCCCCACCTAAAATGGCTTCCTAGTTTCCCTTTAGTAAAAATAACAAAAACATGCCATTTCTGTCTTGGAGAAATTTTCTAGGCAAAACCAAAAATGATTTTTGACCTAATTCCAACTCCCTGCACACATATATATCAAAATCATTCAAACCCCAGTAGGACATATTTTTACAAGCCCCGATTGAATTTTGGTGATTTAATAACTTCTGTGCATGGTTATTTCGCTAATAAATTCACCACAATAGTTCTGTTTATCCAAAAATGGTGATTCCAATTTCTTCAGAAAGGAATTATCAGTACCTAACGAGTGTCCTTGGAATCACATCAAAATCATTTGTAGATTAAATATGATGAAAAAGACAAATCTTATCCTGTACCATCTTTGGGAATTTCTCAAGGGCATTCTGTTAATTTTTTGAGATGATTCCAACACCTCTTGTTTCAGTACACTAAATACTACCTAATCGCCCAAGGAAATAATTTTTGGAGCTCCATAATTTGTCTGGTGGATTATTTCCTAAAACTAGGGTTTTATCCACTATAAAAATCATTATAAATCAATGGTAATTGATAAAATAGTGAAACCACTTTTGTTGGCTTAATTTTATCAATACCTATCTGATGGTATCATCTTTACTCAATTTTAGCATATAGAACTTGACCTTGCTCTAAAAACCCCTATCTAGTTAGTTTTGGATTATAAATCCTAAATAGAAAACCCACAAATGCAACCCAAGCATTTCCCTTGTATCCCCAACCAAATCCTCAACATCTACTGATCTATAAACTTGTTTTGTCAATTGCTTGCTGTATGAATTGATTCTTGTAAGCATTGTATTGATTGTGGTGTTGTTTGCTTGCATGTGTGCTCGATAACGGCGATAACTGCGACACTGAGAAGAAGGAAGCATCGGGTTATTCTTATTATTATTTTATTTAGTATTCTGGTATTCTAAATAAGTCACTGGATGTCTTGCTGATCACAGGAAAGCCACCTTATTTCTCATAAGCCCTTGTCCTACCATTTTACTTCTGCATGTTTTATCTACTGTTTATGAAACTGCATTGTTTTACTTATGATGATTTATTATCTGGTAGTGGATTTGGTCCTCCAACTAATACCATTCGCACTACCAAGTGCAACCCCTTTGATGACACCTACTTGCCCTAGTATGATAGATGGTGTCTTAACACCATAACCCCTTGGAGACCCCGTTTTAGCCGAAGCAAAAGTATGGGATGGGAAGACCCCGGAAAAAAGGCTTACAAAAATATTTTATGAGAAAACCTTGGTGAGGCTTGGCCTACCAAGCGATGTTGAAAATGATAAAGGTTTTGGTTTACAAAATGGTCGGACGAAAGATGGAGGAAAAATGTTTACGGAAACACGCCGAGCTGTACAGTTCCTAATGCTTGAGCAATTAACCCGTGCAACCACATTACTCTGGAATGGGATGGGGCTGGGCTGGAACTTTGTCTAATTTGGTATAGGTGCCTCACACTACTACTACAGGGCAAACAATCCCCGAAGGGTGGGCCTTCTCTAACCAACGGTCCATGCGTGGCATTGACCGGGAGAAGGAACGAAGGGTCTGCGGGCCTCCACGCGATACTATGAGCCCCTCATTGAAAGCGCACACCAGTTGAGGTGCAAAAAGTGCTCCGGTTGGCTGGTTACTATATAGGGAGTCCCAGTTTTGAGGGGATTAACCTCATAGGGTAGGAACATGTATCAGAGAGGGCATTCAGAAGGTCTTGATTGGTTATTCGACCCACAATCGGTGTAGATCAGGGACAGGTAATCAGATGGTGTGGGTATAGTGTACAACCTTTGCAGAGTGTAAATCTATTCGAATAGCCGAGCCCTTGGTCATGGACGGTTGTGATGGCTACTGTATGGCGGTTATGGTTTTGATTTTAAAAAGGACTTCGGAAAAGCAATGGCTTGAAAGTGATTTGACCATGAGATGGTCGGAAACTGGAGGAAGGAGTTTGGTCATGAGATGACCGGAAGGAAAAACAAATGGGTGACCCAATCCTAGTGTTTTACTAAAACTTTTCAAAGCGGTTTCCAAAATGTTTTACAAAAGTTTTTCAACAATGATATAGAGATATGCTATATCTACAAGAGAAACTAGTTTATAAAAGAACCTCTCATGGAGCCATCCTACCACAACCATATTGCATATCCTTTATTATTTTGTTCTCTTAATGTGGTTTGCGAGTACATTCAAAGTACTCACAGACATTGTCCCTGGCTATTTACTTGGCCAGGATTTCAGATGATCGAGGAAATCGATGGAGGTTGTTGACGTCTATGCGAGCTTGGCCGTCTTCCCAGTCAGTTGCCTATAGGTTAAGGCATGACACGAGCTCTACACTTGAAGACTTCCGCTATTTGAGGATGTATTTGCCATACTGGCAAACCTTGTAAATCTTGTAATCATTATTATATGGATGATGTAATGATACTGGTCGGTTATGCTCATGGCTCACTGATCATGGGAACGTGAATTGTATGCATAACGGGTAATCTCAGACCGTAAATCCGGGGTGCCACAGTATGTATTTTGTAAACCATTAATGTCCTCTCAATTTTTGACATTCCCTCCATTATTTCATAATGGGTTGAAGTATTCATTTTGGAGTGTGAGACTTTGTTTCTATTGTTTACAATGGCGATCGTTGAGTCAATTTAACCTTCACTGTTTTCATGTAAAATTCTGAAACACACTTAGAGAAGTCGAACTTATTTAGCCAAAATGTACTTTTATCTTTATGTAGATCCTACTGCATAACATGCAACTATGTGCCTAACTTCTCTTCTTGACATTTAAGAGCAATCTTAACTATGGTTAAGTGATTAACTCAAGAACCACCTCAAGAAATTTTCTTCCAACCAGATCATTTGGGTCATATTATGTCGAGTATACAATATGATTGTATGGATGAAACTATGGCTGAAGCATAGGAGATGCAACACATATCTTTCTTTCTTTTAACCGCAGTAGTAATACTAAGATTAAATCAATGCTTCAGACAAGTAAGAACCACTTCCTTATCTTGTTCCATTCTAAACTCCATCAGAATCTTACCTAGGACACTGTGAACATATTCAGACTCAAGTCTAGGAAGCATTCAACAATAATGTTTATTAAACTTACCAATCTATCTCGATAGATTCCATTGTTTAATAACTTCTTCAACTTCATCCATATTTACTATCTTAAATATTATTAATACCGATCACATCATTCATATATGTTATCCACATATTTCAAAATGATGACACACTCCCACTCAAACACGGCATCCATATATGAGATCTAGGGGTTAGTTCCCACTCAAAATGGCATCCATATATGAGATCCATGGATTTCACTTAGCTCTCACTCAAAATATGTCTCCTACATATTGAGTCTTAACCAAGCCATTAAGCTTCCACTCAAATTCTCTTACATATTAAGGTTAAGCCAATACAATATGCTCCCACTCAAATGAAAATCCTAACAATAATCTTGGACTTTCCAAAATTCTTTGATCACCATCAAATTGAGAATTCCAGCTGCGAATTCACAATATCCATATGTATTTCTAGTGTAATTCCAATAGACTCAAGAATCGCTAAATTTGTAGTCAACTCCTTGAATTTGTCCAAACATCCTTTTGCGACAAATCAAGCTTTATGTCTTTCATTCATTTCTTTATCATGACTTTGCAGTCATTTAGAAATATTATGTAAACCTCTTTACTTAACAAGATCAGGTAACACATTACTTTTCAATCTTGAATGTAACTTTAATACATGATTTCATGACTCCTAGTCACTTCTCGCATTTAGGTCCATCACGCTTCCTTTTATTTCATAGGTATGTCTTGTTCAAAACATGACAAGTGAATCAAAATATAATTCTGCTAACTTGCAGAATATATTCTTGAATCCTACTTTATTTTGTAAAAGTATTCGCTAAAACTTTATGATCATTATTATTATTTTCTCCTCTATTTGTAGAGTTCGGTTTCGCAAAAAAAATCACTACGCCGCTCAACAATTAGGAGGTAAGGTTAAATACCTTGTTTTGGACTTTTACTTTTTCCACCTGTATCTTCATTAAGACACATAAAATTAGGACAACAGCAGGTTTGACCTCTGTGGAACATGTATTCATAGTTGCCTAAGAATACGCTACAAAGAATTGTTTATTCGCCACGATTTCGAATCATTGAAATCTCCAAAAACTCGAACATGCCATAACCCTTATGGTGTTGTTTCCACGAATATTTAGATGTTCCTTTGTATTCCAAATGAGTGTTTGATTATTTCTATCTTTAACTCTAAACGATAACTATAACCCTGACAAGAGATAATAAACCATATGTATCTAATACAAAATGATTATGATATCTAGACATATAAACACCTTGAATTTGTCCAATTATCATAATTTGTGAAACATATTTCACAAGTCCCTTTTATGCCAATACTTAACTAAATACTTTAGTCATATCTATCAAATAGAAGATACTATGTATTCCTGTTAATTCCATATCCCACTTTGTTTCGAACCCATTTGAACAATTCAAAGTGATTCAAAACTTCTGTTTCATTAAGCAAATACACCTATTCACTTAAGTCCATAGTGAAATAATGATTTCCAATATTTTTTTAAAATATGATACATCACTATGTATAAATTTCAACATTTCTTCGCATATCACCGTTTTACCAGAATTCAGAGTTTAGTCATTTGTTCAAACGAGGCATGGTTTTGCAAAATCTCTAGATTAAATATCCAAGACCCCAATTTTCATCTAAGTGAAAAACATGCAATAACCACCTTGACTTAAAATAGTAGTGTCACTTCATTATTAACCTTTGGATATATTTTAGCATTCTAATCCTTTATAAATGCTAAAACTATTATCATTAACATAGTGATGAGAATAACTTATTTATAATCATAATGTGACCATAAAGGTATTACTCATAAGAACATTACAACTGGATTGTAACTTATTCATATGAATAATCATCTTGCCAAAAGCAAGACACGCAAACAAGAATTATAAAATTATATTCAAGTCCACTAATCCAACTGATAATCTATGAGGGAAGGAGTGATATCGGATATCAACTAGTTTGCTTGACGTCATCAAGCCACATTGCCTCAAGTCGAGCAATTCTCAAGAAGACCATCCTGTTTTTCGAAAACGGGACAAGTATCCAATACTTCATAAAATGCAACGAGTTTTGCAAGAATCACATTTATAACTGACATATACCCTTTTCATCCATGACCTCCATCACAACAAGCCCTTCTGAGAGTTCTCAACTCTAATGCAAGATTGCTAAGTGATTCTCCAAATCTTCTGTTTTCATCCATCATGGAAGAAAACTCATCCAATGGCTCATACTTTATGTGTCCTATTTTGTAGAATACAAAATTGTAGTCCAACTCTCCATCAAATGGAGAATGACCTCTTTTGGATATTTTATGGAGAAAATACAAACTTGTGGAGTCATTGAATTATCTCCTAATTGTTATTGTATTAAGAAGAGAAGATCAGCTTATTACGAGGATATCCCTCGGGCATGGGTATTAATCCATAAAGTTGGACCCTTTTGCTAAGTTCCATTTCTATTAAGAAATTTCTCATGGTCGCAAAGGACCTCAATGAGATAGGCCATGGTTTACTAAGATATTTGCAAACAGACATCTACACTTAGTTCATAATAATGAGTTCAATTCATAATTGAGCTCCCACTGAAATCATCATTCCCTAGACAATTTTAGTGATCACACGATCCAAATCCACTATGCAACCCCCGATCGTCACGACCGGAAACATAGCTTCAAAGGTAGATGTAACACCCCCGGGATCAGTGCTAGACAAATCCCAGACCTCTGTCTGACATAAGCCTAACCTAGAGCTCGAGGATATCCAGTGAGAGAATCGATAACACAACAGTGACCCTACAACAAAAAAATTATTACAGCAAGCTCATAACTAAGCGAAGAACGAAAATTATTACAAGCAGAGGTCATTGAACACAAACATCAAACAATGGAAGGAAAATTAAGATATTAAGTATAACAAACTTAAAAAATGGCCTAAGAGGCCTGAAGCATAATGATGATGTCTCAGCCCATAGATTCTAGGCTGCCGGCCGGGAACCCCAAGCTACTCGCCGGTGTCGATGTCATACAGAACTCGTCTTTAGGGGAACACTTATTATGCTACAAAAGTATCAACAAAACAAGGGTGAGTACATGGTGTACTCAGCAAGACTTATGGCTGGTGGGGTTCTTTTGCATAAAGCTATCTTTGTTTGTAAAACAAGAGGGGGTAGAAGCTCGTCTAATCAGAACATTTTAAAAGGGGATAAGAGAGTGACATATCCAACTAAATTGATCATTATCTTTTGATATCCACCAAGTCATCATCTAAACCTTAACTAGGATGACCCCCTTGTACGCATGAGGAAGCATCCTTAAGCACACATTGTTATGCCAAGTTTTAAGATTAGGTTCATGTTCTCTATGATCATTATGTACGTTCCCAAGTCGTCCATAATCGTGGATGTGGCTTTTCGAAAATATTAATACCCTATAGGGGTGTACAAATTTACCCACACGTACCAACCGACTCTTAATGCCAAATATTATTAGCCCTCTTCCTTGGAAGGCCGACAGAGGGTGGTTGACCACAACCTTTACCTTAATTTTGCCGAGATCATGAATCATGCCCTAAGGATGGTTCCGCCGTAATGGGTCAAATCCCGAAGCCGGTCCGTAGAGATGTGAGTCCAGGTTGGTTTACCAAGGACTCCATCCACCCCAAGCAACCTCGGCCGCGCTTACCTACCTGTTATGATGCACCTTCACCCGCCAAATCTTTCAAAACATTTCTATGCATATGCCAAATGGAAATCCCGAACTATGTGACTCATGGAATCTACTAGGCAAGTTAGTTGGTCAAGTGGTTCCCAAGCCCCGTGTGTTTGTATGCTCGTCTTGGTTCAAGAGGCAAGAACCTGCGGTCCTAAGGGTGGCGAGCATGGGACTACAAAAACCACATCCCACCATGGCCTCCCACACAAGCCTTAGCATGTTTAATCTCATATCACCTTTGATCTCATATCATCATGTTCTCCTGCCATACTAGATTCTCTGCATATGATACATCATCTGGATGAATCAACACTGACAGCTATGCATGTCTAAGAAGGACACAAATATAAGCTCTAGCAGTGCACACAAGCCAAACCTAGTTATGCAAGGAGCAGTGGATTCGATAATATAAGCTTAAAGGGAGTAATACAATAGATAGGATGCTCTATCTATTAATAAAATACCATAGTAGAATCGTATGCATCATGGCAAGAATTGAAATGCTTTCGAAACCATATGATTATATCATGGTGGGGCTATGCTTAACTTTGCCTGTTGATAACCAATAATCAGATCTTCGGAAGCCTTGTACTTGACTTGGTTAAAGTTGGTCAAGTATTGATCTTCGATCTTCGATGGTGTTGATCTCGGTCTTCGATCTCGATCGCGATATCGTATTCTACCAAAGAAGAACCAAATATCAGAAAGAAAGGGAAACACTCAACACATGGCATCGATCCAATGTTCAAACAGGAACATGAAGAACCTCGACCATTTTAAACAGGTTCCGAGGGGTGCAAACCCTAGAACAGGAAGAACCTCGGAATCACCTACGAGGTTCAATTGGTTCTTCTAATTAAACTTGCAATGAAATTTGTTGCTTAATGCATGATTTTCATGCTATGATATAGATCTTATTTTTCTAAACATTTCGATATATTATTCATATTTTTCTGACTTAATATGAATTAGTTATGATTTTTTCAATTTAAATCCATTTTAAATCATTTTGGAATATTATAAAAACAATTACATTTTGGATAACCATTAGTAATTTTAATAAACATAAATAATTTCTAAAAATGTTTATTTGACTTATAATGGGGGCCCACCTATCAGCATTTATTAAATACAGAAAACAATTGCAGAAATTATAAAAGAAAAGGAAAAGGAATTATTGCACATGCATGACATCATGCTGACGTTAGCCAATAGCAATCCTTATAGATCGTCGTTCGATCGATCCGGAGCTCGTGGTGACATGTCGCTGGGAATATTGGAGAGAGAGGGTTGAGGCGAGTCAGAAAGTGGAACCTCCGCTTGGATTTGGTCGTCGGAATAGGGAAAACGACGACGGTCGACGATGGTGGCTGCAGGTGGTTGACGGGGAGGAAAACCAGAGGGAGAGGAAGGAAGCAGAAGGGTGCTTGAGCACCAGGGGATCACCAAGATGCTGTTGAAGGGATCAGAGAGGCACGAGGAGGCCAGAATCAATGGTGATCGTGGCAGCTGGAGTTGTGGATGGAGGTTGCGATTGTCTTGATTTTGGCCGTCCTTGCTTGCATGGCTTGATGGAAAGGAAGATGACGACACTGCGGAGCCTAGAGCACGTCGATGAAGCACGGGGAGGTCCATGGTGGCTGTGATGAATGACACCAGTGGTGGCTAGGGTTCGGCTCCGAACCGATGAAGCGAGAGAGAGGTTGACAGGGGAGAGAGGAGATAGGGACAGGGCAGAGGCGTTCGTGCTGGTCTTATCTCCACTCCGGAGCAGCGGCGAGCATCACGATGCAGGGCAGGCATCGCGGCGGCGGTGGATGGCAACGACGATGACACGGATCTACTCGCGGGAGCGAGGAAGACAACAACAGGGAGGTACGAAGCGGTACCCGACCAGCTGGGCCAAGGTGGACCGGGAATGGGCCACTAGCTGCTGCGCTGCATAGAAGAGAAGGAAGAGAAGAGGCTATGGGCCAACCTGGTTTTGGTCTGGCTCTGTTTTTTATTTACAAAACATTTTTATTTTAGTTTCCTCTAGTTTCTATTTTGTATTTAAGTTTCAAATATGTTTTGAACCATTCTAAAATTACCCGGGAGGTTTGTAAAGTATTTCAAATACTATGGGAATTATTAAAAGTGGTTATTATTATATCTTTGTGTTTATGATAAATGTTTACATTCATGCTATAATAGTATTGTAGAGGTCCCAACCTGATAAGGTGGATATCCCTATGTTTACAATGCTAGTCCCTCAATCAATAGCTAGCATCCACAGTTTAAGATGTAATATCAAGAAACAAAGGTCATAATACAACTTTATAACCAGGAATAAAATAATTCATTACATCTTACATAGCTCATTTGGCTATCTCATTACAATGCAGCAGAAATATCTATATAGCATGGAGTCCTTCATCTTCAAAGTGCCACAGACAATCATGTTGGTTGTAGACTTGTAATCCTATTCAACACACTTTACTAACATCAAACAAACCTGCAACATAATAAGTTACAGCCACAAGGGTCAATACATTTGAATTGTATTGGCAATTTATACTATGGTAGAATAGTGGTGTCTATCATCTATATGCATTTGGCTTGCTGGAGCTTAGGCTTTCTTTTCTCAAAATAGATTTTCCTTATCATTTGAAAACACTAAGTTTTTGTTTGTCAAATAACCCAAGGAACAACCAAAGAATATTGGTTAACCTTTACCCTTGTTCAACTACAAGCTTTTATCTTAGAAATTGGGATGATGAGATCCTTGATAGCTTCCATGTCTTGATGCTCAAATTGTCCATTGCCGGGGACACGACTAAGTACTTAGATTTTACTCTCTCGAGAGGTGGTGCACTTTCCCCACAAGACTCGACATGCATCGAGACAAGATCTTTCAGAAGCCTTCCCTTAGACCAAATGGACCTGTTCCAAACCTATCACCCCCTACCACCAACTTTCCATTTGGCTAAGTTATTGCAGCCTATATGATCCACGAAGAGCCCATAATGCCATGTGGCTGCACTTGAAGCTTCTCAACATTTGACATCTCGAATCTCTTTGTTCCTGGGTGGCTTTCCACAAGTGAGATACACTAGGGTAGGCCATAAATATGGGGCCCTGTGTAACCACTCAACATAATCCATTCACACCATTCCACCCAGGTGATTCATTCACATAGTTGTTTTATTAAACAAAACACAAGTCATTGACTTGGAAATATTTCATAGCATGAATATAATCCACCCTTGTTTTATACTATCTAGGCTAAGCATGATAGTAGTAGGAATCTTAACTTAGGTAAAATCTACTAAGGTATCATCTACTCGGATTTCCCAAGGCATAGCTTATACTTAGAAAATTCCATGCAAGTCCTACTCAAAATATCACTAATGCATAGTGAAAATATTAGGACAAAATGTATGAAGCACCACTTGCCTTTTTAGTAGAGAATATAGTTTCACTCCTTGATCTTGCAATAGTCACAATCTTCAAATTTCACTACAATTCAATCAAGGCACAAATTCAATCTAGCATTCAAACAATTCATCACATAAAAATAAAGAAATCAAAACAATGCATGCAAGCATGCAAATGATTGTTTTATTGTAAAAGTGGTTTCTAATAAAGTTATAAACATTTTAAAACACCTATTGGTCATTTATAAAAGTGGCAAAACCATTTAAAATTAAGTTAGTGAAAATGGCCATTTAAATCATTTTTGTTTTGCTAGAAATGATTTAATATCAAAGTAATAATTTCTAGTGTTAGCCAAAATGTTTTTAAACACAAATATTAATGTTTATGGTCAAAATGTTTTAAAACAAATCCATTTACAAAATGTTTCACCCAAAATCATTTTTAAATCAAAGCAACATTTTATTTTACTAAAAATGCCTTTAATCTAAGTAAAAAATTTCTTAGGAGTTTTAAAATACATTTTAAATCCAAATCTTAGTGTTTAGGGTCAGTGAGTTTAAATCAAACCATTTTCAAAAGGTTTTACTCAAAAATTATTTTTAAAACATAATCAACAATTTTTTTTACTAGAAATATATTTTATTCAAGGAATAATTCCATAGTGTCACAAAATATTCTTTTAAATATTTTATGGTCAGTAGGTTCAAAAACAATCATTTACAAAATATTTTACTCTAAAAACATTTTTAGTATAAATTTTATAACAAAAATAGGCCTAAACATGTTTCTGCAAAAACATTCAATTTTCCAGAAGCAAAATGCTAAACTAAAGTCTTGGTTGCAAAGTTTGCATTTTTGTGATTCCATTGATATAAAATTTGTAAAATTTGGCCAAACAGAACAAAAGTTGTGGATTTTACAAGTTTAAACAATCTGATATATATTCTAGAATTTTAATCAAACAGGACAACCACGTGTCTTGATCTCATTGGACGGTACCGGTTTAGGTGGATCGACTGATGTGGTGCGTTGGATCTAAAATGCATCGCATGTCTCAGATCGAGCGTAACAATTCGTTTCAGTGAATCTATCGTCTCCACCGGATCAGAATCTAGCGGTTCAGAGCTTCCTGACCATGGACTGGCAGCGCTCGCGCGGCGTCGAGTGGTGGTGCGCTCTGCTCGTGGTGGTTCCGGTGAAACAGGAAGCAAGGGAGGAAGAGGGATGGCTTACCGTGTTTGCAGGAGAGTGGAGAAGCTCAACGTGGTCGTTCCAGTGACAGGGGCACACGGTGCTGCTGGCGATTGCTCGCCGTAGTTTTCATCGGTGTCGGGCTCTTCTGTTTGTCGTTGTTGGCGAGGTTATGGGTCGCGCCAAGGCAAGAAAAAGGGCGTGTCAGATGCGCGCGAGAGAGGATGTTGTAGAGGTAGCAACCCGAGAGGAGGGGCGGTCTGTGCTTACGGGGAGAGGTCACTGGAGTGGACACAGTCAACGACGACACTCAGTCGAAGATGTTGCCGAGCTTTTGGGGCTTGCGCGGGCGAGTGAGAGGTACTGGGATATGCGCTAGGCAATGATGAACAAGCTCGTGGCGTCCAGGGGGCAAGGGGAGGTGAGGGCTGGCCGGAATTCGACAGGGAGCTCGTCGGAGCAGTGAGTGCTTGGGCGAGTAATTTGCTCATCCTAGGGGCAGAGAGGGATCAGCGAGTGAGGGAAAAGAGAGAGGAGAGAAGGGAACTCAAGTAGGCAGAGGCACAACATGATTAACTCTCGGATTCAATACCAATTACGTCTCGGAATCAACGGCAACAACGGCCGGAGGAATAGGCGAACGGGTCGCTACGAGGTTGATGACGACGAGTTGGTAGTGGGGCCAATTAGTTAATGAGGTGCTGGGTTTACGTGTGGGGTCGCCAGGTCAGCGACTGTGCGGGCGCGGGTTTGAGTGAGAAAACGATTCGCGTGGAGGGGAGGGAGTGGGCTGGCTACTGGGCCTGCTGGGCTAGGTTAGTGGGTTGGATCCTTTTCCATTTTTCCCTTCTGTTTTCTTTTTCTATTTTTGATTTCTATTTTGAATTTATTCAAATGATTCAAACACTTGTTTGAATTCAATATTTATTTTCAATAGGTTAATACTGTTTATTAATGTGTTTTAAAGTCTATTTTAGAATATTTCAAATATTCTTTTATGGTTTAGTAATTATTTAAAATAGACATTTTGTCTTTATTTAAATAGGATTTTAAATATGTTTTTCAATCCATATTATTTAATTCAAATGATTTAAACATCTGTTTTGAATTCAAATGTTTATCAAAACTTTCTAGTAGGTTTTATTTATTCATTTCAGTGTTTAAATAATTCACTTTGAATTATTTCCAATATTTTAATATGATTTAATGTTCATTTAAATTGGGCATTTGACTTTATTCAAATAAAATCATATATGGTTTTAAACCCATATAAATTTTATTCAAATAATTATTTTTAAGTTAATTAGATAACTTTTTAATCCACTTTGGCAAATTCCAATTTATTATTTTCTCATGATTTAATTAATCATTTACTTTAGGGATTTTGTCTCCATTTAAATAGAATTGAATTTGGTTAATGCCATATAATTTTATTTGGATATTATTTATCCCTTTATTTTATTTGAACTTACTTTATTCCATTTGCTTATGGATTTAATTCAAGATTTTAAATTGACTTCTAAATAATTTTCTTGGGATTTATTATTTAGTTTAGGCAATTGTATTTATTTAAATAAAATTTGAATATGCTTCAAAGCCCATATAGTTTTATTTAAATAATCTTTTATTTCATTTATTATTTAATACTTTCATTTGTTTATGAATTTGGCCAAGATTTAATTTGGCTTTTAAATATTCTTTATTTATTTTCTTCCTTTGCCTTATAAAATCCATATCTTTTTATTTATAGATCCAAATTTGGTGATTCCAATTTGTATAATTTTATTTAATATTTGTTTATCTTTTTAAACCCTTTTAGTATTATTTTGATCACAATTTGGTATGGATTGTAGATAGGAGCTTTGTTAGCTTTGGAAATTATTTCCTTTTATCTTATTATATTCATAAGTTTTTATCCATGGCTCCAAATTAAATGAAACCAATTTCTATGGTTTTATAATATTTTTATTTATCATTTTTGATCATTTATAAATGTTTGTTGCTGAATTTTTATATGGATCATTCCATAGTCTTAGAGAGATCTTGGAAATGATTTTCTTCCATTAGGGTTTTTAGGGTTTTGGTTTATTTTCCCAAGTGTTTAAATTTTAAGATACATTCATTGATGAATGCATTTCACTTGACTCATATTTTTGTTGGATTCCCTTTTATTCAAATTTTATTCAAGAAGGGTTTTAATGTTTCCATTTAGAAGCAAAAAGTTTCTTTTGACCCTAAATTTCAACAATTATTTTTTTTTTTATTTTTTTTTTCACATTTCAAAATTTGGAAAAGTTTGGGATGTGAAAAGTATTAACCGGAAATATTAATACTTGTGTGATTTGTAAACTAAATTAGAGTCCCTGGTAAAGCCTCTTTGTAATACTAGCTTGTTGGTTGATAAATGATTGTGGTTTCCCGATCATGAACATTGAGATGTTATTAACAACAAGATCATATCATTAGGAGAATGGTGTGATGGACATACTCCTATAGATCAGCGTAGCATAAAGATCAAGTCATTTCAATAGTTCATTTGCTATAAGCTTTATGATACATAGTAACCTAATTCCTTCAACCATGAGATCATGCTAATCACCATCACTGGAAGGATGCTTTGATGACATCAAACACCACAGCGTAACTGGGTGGCTATAAAGATGGCATTGAGTGTTCGGAAAGTATGTGTTGAGGCACATGGATCAAGAGTGGGATTTGTCCATCCATATGACGGATAGATATACTCTGGGCCCTCTCGGTGGAATTCCATCCAATTAGCTTGCAAGCATGTGACTAGTTCACAAGGGATCACATATCACGGGAACGAGAAAAGATATCGGTAACAAGGTTGAACTAGGTATGCAGAGATACCGACGATCAAACCTCGGATAATTAAACTATCGCGAGACATAAGGAAATTGGTATCGTATGTAAGTGGTTCATTCGATCACAAAGTAATTATTGAAATATGTGGGAGCCATATAAATTTCCAGATTCCTCTATTGGTTATTGATTGGAGAAGTGTCTCGGTCATGTCCGCGTAATTCACGAACCGTAGGAGACACACTGTCACATCCCAAATTTTAGATTTGGTCTTGCATATCATTCATATCATCGCATCATGCTTTTCCATACAAAACCGTCGATCGAGATGAGTCGACAAAACGACATTTGCAAAACCCTATTCTATTTTGATACGAGGTTCCTGCGGGAAGCTTTAGTAGGACTAGCATTGACCACCCTCGTAGATTAGTGGTTTTGCTCAAACCTTGACGCTAGATTGTTCCCCTCGACCATACGAACCCGTAGGCGCAAGAATCGCTTGAATCGGAGCTCGTACGGAGAAGTTGCGGCCGTTTTAGTGAATCGCCGGAAAACGGTCCGAAATTTTGGACCGATTTCCGAGTTCTAATCTAACTCCGGACCGAATCAGTTTAGAATTCCGCGTGAGGCCCCACAAAAGAGGACCCCACCTGGCCTCGAAACCCGTGCCCGACCCCTGCCTCGATCGATCCCCGCCGCCATCGCCTCCTCCTGCGCGCGACCCGCCTCCCGAGGCCGCCGCCGCGCCTCCCGGCGCCATCACCGCCCGCCGCCGTCGCCCTTCGCCGTCGCTGCCTCCCAGGTCCGCCGCGCCGCCGCCTCTCTCTCTTCTCCCTCTTTCTGCTCCCGCGCCTCGCCATCCCCGCCGCCAGCGCCTCGCCGCCTCGGCCGCCGCCTTGCACCCCGCCGCCAGCGCGCGAGCCCGCGACGCCGTGCCTGCCGCCGCTTGCGCGCTTGCCGCACAAGCTGCTGCTGCTGCCGCGCTACTAGCCGCGCTGCTGCGCCGTCCGCGCGTACTGCGCGCTGCTGCCGCTGCATGCGCTGCCGCATGCACTGCTGCGTGCCTAGCCGCTTGCGCTATGCGTGCATGCACGCATGCACGCCCGCACATACGCGCGCCGCCTTGCACGCGCGTTGATTTTCTCGACCCGTGCGCTGACCCTCTCCCTCCGTGCAGGAAAAACCCCGACGCCGGAACCGATTGTCGTCGTCGTCCGGAACTCGCCGCCGTCCGTTTCGCCGTTTGTTTCCGGTAAAACAGCAGCCACCGTCAGATCTCAGATCAGCGGCTTAGATCGTTAGTTGACCGGTCAGACTCAGGCGTTGACTAGTCAGACGCCCAGTCAGCGCCTAGTCAGCAGACGCTTTGACCAGTCAACAGACACAATTGACTGGTCAATTTCGTTAATCCTTCTAGTTGACAGATTTAGGTAGAATCTTGTAAATTGCGTAGAAATTAAACCGCTTGACCAAAAATTGCAAATAAAATATGTATAGATTCAGTGAGTCGTGTAGAATCTCGCTGTACCTTTGGTTCAGCAAGGTTTAGTACAGTTTAATCAAACTAGTTAGTGGCCTTTTCGGAGTAATAAATTCATAGAAAAAGATCCGTAGATCCAAAAATCGCGGATGATATATCCATGGATTCAGTGGAACGAGGGGAATCTCATCGTGAATTAAAAAGATAGGCTTACAGTAAAAACTTCTGCAGAAACTGTCTAGTGGCTTTCTGCAGTGTTTTAATTACTCGGGGAGTTTTATAATTACTTTTTGAGTAATTCCAATTGGTACTGTTTCTAATCAGCGATCCCTATGCGGTAGAATTTTCCCAAGATTTTACAAATAGTATACTACCGGTAGTGAATTATTTAAGTTCTAGCTCTAGTTGTGAGCATTACTTTTACTTAATAGTTTTCCTAGCGCTAAAACTATTTTCCATGCATGCAATTATGGTATAGGATGTTGTAGTACAGCTGTAGAACCAATTCACTTGTCGTTCTTGCATTCATGCATCATCTTTGTTGCATATGCTTGTGGATTGTTTGTTTATGATTGCAATTGTGTCGTGTAGATTGGGACGAGTGCAACGCTTGCTCGTGTGTGGATTGTTCTTCCGACCGCTACAACCAAGGCAAGTAGATGCTACTTTGTTCATGATATCGTCCTACTATTTTCAATGCATTGTCGTGTATTTTGTAGATGCATATGTAGGATGATACTATCGCTATGCTATGTCCTATTATGTGGTAGGACCCTCTTTGTAGATGAACCACCGTTGCTAGATGTGCTTAGCCATGCTTTGTCGAACGAGGGATGGGTTACATCATTGAGACTGGTTTCTGAAAGTATTGGTTTGTGAAAACAAAAACAACTTAATCAATGAATCCCCTGGGTGTGATGGTATTGATAATTTTTGGTGGTTTCATTGCGGAAAGGCACCCAGGTATCAAGAGAGAATGATTGGCTTCTTTATTGTGTAGCTTACGTGTACAACCATGTGCCAATAATGGAATGGGCGGTTGGTTGGACTTAGTAGGTCGTGGTAACTCGAATCCGCGTATCCAGAGATGTAGAATTTTGGTAGGTTGGACCGGTGCGCGTTGGGATTGAGGAGCTACTTCCCGAATAGTATCTTCTTGGTCTTCTCCCTATCATCACCCAAAATGAGAGTGATGGTACGAGCTGGGCTGGACAAGTCACATGGGTAAAGTGTACTAACCCCTGCAGGGTGTATAATCTAATTGGTTAGTCGTGTCCCCGGTTATGGACATCTGAGTTGCTTGATATTGATTCCATGACATGTTTCTCGCTCATTCAAATTTCATAATTGTTTTAATATTGTTGAGTTAACTTAATTGGGATCTTTTCAAAGAAAATCAAAACTTTTTATGAAATTAGGACAAATGTATTTGCAAATGCAAGCCAGACACAGCTCCACTTGCCAAATATGCATGTAGATGTTAGTACTATTGTCTTCTTTACTAGCTCTACTTGCCATACATTCCATGTATTGACCCTTCGGGGCTGCTACATTTCATGTTGCAGGTTATTCCGATTCTGAGTAATCGATATAGGCCACGGTACTCCACTCGGTACTTGTTCACTTGTGGGAAATTTGAAGAATGGAGGATTTACTTATTTATGTTGCTACCTGAATAATTTGAGCTAGCTTTGTGCTAAGCTTTTATTGTAATAATGGTACTCTGGATCATCGTTATTCATGATACACGGATATTTTGCTATGTTATCTATCTTACTCTATTGTGGGCCAATGAACCGATCCAGGGATTGGCATGTCACATAGAGGCCACGGACTTTTCAGAACCGGGGTGTTACAGGATGGTATCAGAGCCCGTGTGTCGACTGTAGGATCGTGACCTAGGATTGGATTAGGAAGCCATAGAAATTATTAAAGCCTATATTAACTCTGTCTTTCCTCTTATGCCTCTCACCCTCGTAAAATTCTTACCATATGCTATTCTCACACTTTCCTCTTTTACTTGATAGATGGGAGACGTCAGGACTGAGTATGTCACCATGGAGTCACCAAGGTCCTTTGCAAGGAAGTTAGCTCAGCTCTCGCAGTCATTAGGATTGCCACTGCCTATGTTCAAGGGAAGAAGGCTGTACACCTATGGATATGGAGAGGATGCATGGGAGATCACTACCTTCATATTCAGAGATGCCGCCTTGCAAAACCCCGTGCACTTGAACTACACCAAGACATATTGCAACTGGGGACTTGGAATCAACTTGTCCATACATGAAGCCCTGTCTCGCCAGTGCCATTATGTCCGACACCTACTGCCTGCAGATTCACCCTACCGTGATTATGGAAGGCGTGATGAAGATGGGAACATTGTGGTTACCCCGGGCGACAGGAACAACATGCCGCCCCGTCGGAGGCACATAGAGGACATGGAAAGGGAGAATGGAGCTCTAGCAGAGAAGGTGAGGATGATAAAGGAGATTGCATATTTTACTAGCAATGGTATGGTGGTCCAAGGACAGGAGATTGACACCCTGCATGAAGCTGTGGGAGTTTTGGAGAATGTCCTGATAGCCAGAGATGCAACCATAGCTCATCTTCATGGTACTGTGAAAGAGAACACCTAGAACATACAACCGTTGCAAGGGACCGTCCAGGAAAGGGATCAAACTATTCAAGCTATGACAGCCCAGATTGCCGCTCTCCAAGAACAGCTGAATCCACCCTCTGATGATGACAATGGAGATGATGGCAACAATGGGGATGATGATGACAGTGGAGATGATGATGATGAGGACGAGGATGATGATGATGGAGACGATGATGGTGGAGGAGATGAAGCTGTTGCAGTTGCAGCTAAGAATGAAGAAGAAGAGGAGGATCCAGAAGAGGTGGAGTTTGAGATCTCAAGTGATGATTCAGGAGAGGTGTACACTCCGCCGCCATGGTTGTACCGCGAGCTGAAGCGCCAACGCATGACAGCAAGGACCTACCTCAACCTCTTCAAGAAGTAGATAGAAGTCCACCAATTAGTCCACGTTAGGAGAATTCGTTAGGATTAGTCTCGATCGTTGTGAAACTTAGTTCGTGTTAGTTTAAGAGTGTTTAGTTGCTTATTTGTGTACTCCAATATCCCAGGAATTATTTGTGCGAATTATATGAAAGAGTTATGGCAATTTGGTTATCATCTGTGTTATTTTCGCTGCAGTTTTTCTGCTGATACAGAAGTACTGCGCGATTTTTCATATTTTTCTGGTAACTCGGAAAAATCTGAAACAAATTGTACTGATGCGAAACTCTCTGTTCTATATGCACAAAAATCAGCTAAATTTTCTGACGAGTTTAAGTCAGGCTGAAAAATTCGCGAACGCTGCTAGACTGTTCTGGCAGATTGCTATTTTGGTTGTGTAGCTGATCTACTGTTTAGTTAACCATTGCCAACTCTTGCAAAACTTTTTCAGTAGGTATATACTGCTAGGATAACACCTGGGATGTTGCTGAACCGCTTGTTTGTTGATGTGTTGCTTGCTTGTGATTGTCTGCTATTGTTTGTCGTTGATTGATCATATGCATGGGTAGAATCCTATTGTCGTAGTTGATTCTTTCTAAACCTTACCTGTGCTGAACCGCAAATGCCTCCCGGCCGCCAACCCACTTAGTTGGAGCAGCTCATGGCAGCTCAGGCACAGCTGACTCAAGTGATGACTCAGTTCATGGCAAATCAGAACAACAACAATGGAAACAATCAGCCTTAGAGAGATGCTCTCACCAGATTTCTGAGGCTAAGGCCAGCTAAGTTCTCTACTGCAACGGAACCAATGGTTGCTCTCGACTGGTTGCGTTCAGTCAACAAGGATCTAGTAACTGTCGGATGCACTGATGCTGAGAAGGTGAGGTTTGCCGCTCACCTACTGGAGGGACCAGCCGCTTCTTGGTGGGACACATTTCAGATCACCCATCCGCTGGATACCGTGACTTGGGCAATGTTTGAGGAAGGTTTCAGGACCAACCACGTGTCTTCAGGAGTTCTGAGCCTGAAGAGGAAGGAGTTCCGCAAATTGCACCAAACCAATCGCACCGTGGCTGAGTACATTGAGGAGTTCAACAACCTGTCCCGTTATGCACCAGAGGATGTTGACACTGATGCAAAAAGGAGGGAGAGATTCCTGGATGGCCTCAGTGATGAGCTTTTAGTACAACTACTTGTGGTTTACTGCCCCACTTTCCAGGAGCTTATGGACAAGGCCAGGATCTTGGAAGGGAAGCACAAACAGGTGGAGAACCGCAAGAGAAAGAGCAACAATCACCACTCTGGTTCTCACCACAAGTCTCGCACTTCATATGATGGATACTCCAAGCATGGAGGAAGTGACCATGGGAGCCATGACCGCCACCACCATGGAGGCGATGGACATCGTCATGACAACCATAGGAGCAGCCACCACAACCACAAGGGAGGACACTCTCACCACTCTGGTGGACATGACCGCAACCGTGATCGCAGCTTTGTGAAGAAGGATCTGAGTGAAGTGACGTGCTTCAAGTGTAAGCAGAAGGGACACTATGCTGACAACTGTCCGGAGAGGAAAGGACTGAAGCCAACCAACGGCAAGAAGGCCAAAGTGAACCACATGAATGTGGAGGAGATTCCAGATGATCCTGACCTTGTGATTGGTAAGTTCCCAATCAACACTTACCCTGCACTTATACTTTTCAATACTGGTGCATCGCATTCATTCATATCAAGGGAATTTGTGGATAAGTATAAGTTACCTACTGAGTCTATGAAAAGGTCTATTAGAGTGAGTTCACCTGGAGGAGATATGATAGCTAGCGCGGGATGCCGCGACTTAACTGTGAGGATTGGAACACACAACTTCATTGCACATTTGGTAGTGTTGGATTCACAGGGATTAGACGTTATTCTGGGTATGGATTGGATGTCTATGCATGGGGGACACATAGATTGTGCACAGCGAGCTGTTTCACTCAAAACCCCGGATGGTAAGAGGATTAGATTCAAGTCGGCTGCACGACCGAGAAGGTGTAAGTTGAATTCTCTTAAGGGGGTTAGCATGGATACTGTGCCAGTGATTAGGGATTACCCCGACGTGTTTCCGGAAGAACTGCCAGGGATGCCACCTGACAAGGATGTAGAGTTTCTTATCGACCTGATGCCGGGAACAGGACCTATAACAAAGAAACCATATAAGATGGATGTGGATGAGCTGAAGGAATTGAAGAAGCAGTTGAAGGAGCAGCTGGAAAAGGGATTCATTCAGCCTAGTTCGTCGTCATGGGGAGCGCCTGTTCTGTTTGTGGAGAAGAAAGACAACAGAAAGAGATTAGTGGTGGACTATCGCTCGCTGAATGAAGTAACCATCAAGAACAAGTACCCTCTGCCGAACATAAATGATTTGTTTGACCAACTGGAAGGAGCAAAGGTGTTCAGCAAGATTGATCTGCGATCAGGCTACTTCCAATTGAAGATCCGAGAGGAGGATGTACCAAAAACCGCCTTCACCACTAGGTATGGTTTATATGAGTATACAGTTATGTCTTTTGGACTAACGAATGCCCCGGCATACTTCATGACCATGATGAACAAGGTATTTATGGAGTACTTGGACAAGTTCGTGGTGGTGTTTATTGATGACATACGGATATATTCCAAGGATGATGCTGAGCATGAGAAGCATCTGAGACTGATTATGGAGAAGCTGAGGGAACACAAGCTGTATGCCAAATTCAGCAAGTGTGAATTTTGGCTTAACACTGTTGGGTTTCTTGGACACGTAGTGTCAGGAGAAGGAATTGCTGTTGATCCAAGCAAAGTGACCGCAGTAACTGAGTGGGAAGCACCCAAGAATGCGGGAGAGATTCGAAGCTTTTTCGGACTTGCTGGATATTACAGGAGGTTCATTGAAAACTTTTCCAAGATTGCAAAGCCGATGACTGAACTTCTGAAGAAGGAGAGGAAGTTTAAATGGTCTGACGTATGTGAGGCCAGCTTTCAGGAACTGAAGCGTCGACTAGTGACCGCGCCTGTTCTATGTTTACCAGATCTTCAGAAGGATTTCCAAGTGTACTGTGATGCTTCTCGACATGGACTTGGGAGTGTGCTGATGCAGGACGGGAGAGTATTGTCTTACGCCTCGCGACAACTCAAGCACCATGAGCGGAATTACCCCACACACGACTTGGAGTTAGCGTCAGTGGTTCATGCGCTCAAAGTATGGAGGCATTACTTAATGGGAAAACACTGTGATGTGTACACCGACCACAAGAGCCTGAAGTACATATTCACGCAGAAGGAACTGAACATGAGACAAAGGAGATGGTTGGAACTTATCAAGGACTATGATATGAATCTACAATACCACCCAGGAAAGGCCAATGTAGTAGAAGATGGTCTGAGCCGGAAGGTTTATGCCAATGGATTGACAATTGGTGAATTGCCTGAGGATTTGTGCAAGCAGTTCAAGGACCTTAGACTGGAGGTAGTATCTGAAGGATACCTGGCTACAATGGAAGTCCAACCGACGCTACAGGACAGGATCATAAAGGCTCAGATAGGAGACAAGGAAATAGAGGAGATAAAGGAAAAGATGAAGGAGAATCGGGAAAAGGATTTTCGCGAGGATGAGCATGGTACCTTGTGGTATGGAGATCGCTTATGTGTGCCCAGCGACCCGGAGATAAGGGAGTTGATTTTGCAGGAGGCCCATAACTCGCCATACTCCATACATCCGGGCAACACGAAGATGTATATGGATTTGAAGAGCAGATTTTGGTGGAACAACATGAAGGGAGATATCGCCAAGCATATTGCCCTATGTGATGTATGTAGCCGAGTGAAGGCAGAACACCAGAAGCCAGCAGGACTGCTACAGCCATTGCCTGTGCCGGATTGGAAGTGGGATAGAGTGGGAATGGACTTTATCACAGGATTGCCCAGGACCAGGTCAGGATATGACTCTATTTGGGTAGTGGTCGACCATTTGACTAAGGTATCCCACTTTATACCGGTGAAGACGACCTATACAAGTGCAAAGTTGGCCAAGATTTACATGGAAAGGATTGTGTGCCTACACGGAGTTCCCAAGAGTATCGTATCTGATAGAGGCACCCAATTTACCTCACACTTCTGGCTCCAACTGCATGAGTCACTTGGTACTAGATTGGAGTTTAGCACATCATTTCACCCACAGACCGATGGACAGATCGAGAGGGTGAATCAGATTTTGGAGGACATGCTGAGAGCTTGCGCCTTGGCTCATGGCTCTAGCTGGGATGAGAATTTGCCGTATGCGGAGTTTTCCTACAACAACAGCTATCAAACCAGCATCAAGACGTCACCGTTCGACGTTCTATATGGGAAACGGTGCCGAACACCATTGCTATGGGATGGAGTAGGAGAACTCAGTTGTTTGGACCTGATTTGATCAAGGATGCTGAGGAGAAGGTCGCCTTGATTAGGGACAGGCTGAAGGTAGCACAATCAAGGCAGAAGAGCTACGCTGACGCCAAGCGCAAGGAAGTGGTGTATGATATAGGTGATAGAGCATACCTCAGAGTGTCGCCACTTCGTGGAATCAAGAGGTTTGGAATTAAGGGTAAGCTGTGGACTGTATCGGGTCTTAGCACGCAAATGAGAAGTTGCTTATCAGTTGGATTTGCCAGAGGCTCTGTCCGCTGTTCACAACGTGTTCCACGTGTCCCAGCTGAAGAAGTGCCATCCGGAGATGGTGGATACACCAGTGAGAGACACCGTACCGCTAGAGGAGGTTCAGCTGGAGAATGACTTGACCTATGAGGAGAAACCGATCAAGATTCTGGAGACAGCAGAGAGGATTACCCGAACCAAGACGATCAAATTTTGCAAGGTACAGTGGAGTCACCACACCGAAGAGGAAGCCACTTGGGAGCGTGAGGATGACATCCGAGAGGACTACCCACACCTATTTGCTAGCCACGCCGAATCTCGAGGACGAGATTCGTCTTAAGGGGGTTAGTCTTGTCACATCCCAAATTTTAGATTTGGTCTTGCATATCATTCATATCATCGCATCATGGTTTTCCATACAAAACCGTCGATCGAGATGAGTCGACGAAACGCCATTTGCAAAGCCCTATTCTATTTTGATACGAGGTTCCTGCGGGAAGCTTTAGTAGGACTAGCGTTTACCACCCTCGTAGATTAGTGGTTTCGCTCAAACCTTGACGCTAGATTGTTCCCCTCGACCATACGAACCCGTAGGCGCAAGAATCGCTTGAATCGGAGCTCGTACGGAGAAGTTGCGGCCGTTTTAGTGAATCGCCGGAAAACGGTCCGAAATTTTGGACCGATTTCCGAGTTCTAGTCTAACTCCGGACCGAATCAGTTTAGAATTCCGCGTGAGGCCCCACAAAAGAGGACCCCACCTGTCCTTGAAACCCGTGCCCGACCCCTGCCTCGATCGATCCCCGCCGCCATCGCCTCCTCCTGCGCGCGACCCGCCTCCCGAGGCCGCCGTCGCGCCTCCCGGCGCCATCGCCGCCCGCCGCCGTCGCCCTTCGCCGTCGCCGCCTCCCAGGTCCGCCGCGCCGCCTCTCTCTCTTCTCCCTCTTTCTGCGCCCGCGCCTCGCCATCCCCGTCGCCAGCGCCTCGCCGCCTCGGCCGCCGCCTTGCACCCCGCCGCCAGCGCGCGAGCCCGCGACGCCGCGCCTGCCGCCGCTTGCACGCTTGCCGCGCAAGCTGCAGCTTGATGCCGCGCTACTAGCCGCGCTGCTGCGCCGTCCGCGCGCGCTGCGCGCGCTGCTGCCGCATGCACTGCTGCGCGCCTAGCCGCTTGCGCTACGCGTGCATGCACGCACATACGCCCGCACGTACGTGCGCCGCCTTGCACGCGCGTTGATTTTCTCGACCCGTGCGCTGACCCTCTCCCTCCGTGCAGGAAAAACCCTGACGCCGGAACCGATCGCCGTCGCCATTCGGAACTCGCCGCCGTCCGTTTCGCCGTTTGTTTCCGGTAAGACAGCAGCCACCGTCAGATCTCAGATCAGCGGCTTAGATCGTTAGTTGACCGGTCAGACTCAGGTGTTGACTAGTCAGACGCCCAGCCAGCGCCCAGTCAGCAGACGCTTTGACCAGTCAACAGACACAATTGACTGGTCAATTTCGTTAATCCTTCTAGTTGATGATTTCGGTAGAATCTTATAATTACATAGAAATTAAACCGCTTGGCCAAAAATTGAAAATAAAATATGTGTAGATTCAGTGAGTCGTGTAGAATCTCGCTGTACCTTTGGTTCAGGCTTTTGCGGCAAGGTTTAGTACAGTTTAATCAAACTAGTTAGTGGCCTTTTCGGAGTAATAAATTCGTAGAAAAAGATCCGTAGCTCCAAAAATCGCGTATGATATGTCCCTGGATTCAGTGGAACGAGGGGAATCTCATCGTGAATTAAAAAGATAGGCTTATAGTAAAAACTTCTGCAGAAACTGTCTAGTGTCTTTCTGCAGTGTTTTAATTACTCGGGGAGTTTTATAATTCCTTTTTGAGTAATTCCAATTGGTAATGTTTCTATTCAGCGATGCCTATGCGGTAGAATTTTCCCAAGATTTTACAAACAATATACTACCGGTAGTGAATTATTTAAGTTCTAGCTCTAGTTGTGAGCATTACTTTTACTTAATAGTTTTCCTAGCACTAAAACTATTTTCCATGCATGCAATCGGTAGTATTATGATATAGGATGTTGTGGTGCAGCTGTAGCACCAATTCACTTGTCATTCTTGCATTCATGCATCATCTTTGTTGCATATGCTTGTGGATTGTTTGTTTATGATTGCAATTTTGTCGTGTAGATTGTGACGAGTGCAACGCTTGCTCGTGCGTGGATTGTTCTTCCGACCGCTACAACCAAGGCAAGTAGATGCTACTTTGTTCATGATATCGTCCTACTATTTTCAATACATTGTCGTGTATTTTGTAGATGCATGTGTAGGATGATACTATCGCTATGCTATGTCCTATTATGTGGTAGGAC
Organism: Avena atlantica; assembly: GCA_910589765.1. Classification (NCBI taxonomy): domain Eukaryota; kingdom Viridiplantae; phylum Streptophyta; class Magnoliopsida; order Poales; family Poaceae; genus Avena; species Avena atlantica. Next base: position 423,618,881 of record OU342739.1, read on the forward strand.
CCTCTTTGTAGATGAACCACCGTTGCTAGATGTACCTAGCCATGCTTTGTCGAACGAGGGCTGGGTTACATCATTGAGACTGGTTTCTGAAAGTATTGGTTTGTGAAAACTAAAACAACTTAATCAATGAATCCCCTGGGTGTGATGGTATTGATAATTTTTGGTGGTTTCATTGCGGAAAGGCACCCAGGTATCAAGAGAGAATGATTGGCTTCTTTATTGTGTAGCTTACGTGTACAACCATGTGCCAATAATGGAATGGGCGGTTGGTTGGACTTAGTAGGTTGTGGTAACTCGAACCCGCGTATCTAGAGATGTAGAATTTTGGTAGGTTGGACCGGTGCGCGTCGGGATTGAGGAGCTACTTTCCGAACAGTATCTTCTTGGTCTTCTCCCTATCATCACCCAAAATGAGAGTGATGGTACGAGTTGGGCTGGCCAAGTCACATGGGTAAAGTGTACTAATCCCTGCAGGGTGTATAATCTAATCGGTTAGCCGTGTCCCCGGTTATGGACATCTGAGTTGCTTGATATTGATTCCATGACATGTTTCTCGCTCATTCAAATTTCATAATTGTTTTAATATTGTTGGGTTAACTTAATTGGGATCTTTTCAAAGAAAATCAAAACTGTTTATGAAAGTAGGACAAATGTATTTGCAAATGCAAGCCAGACACAACTCCACTTGCCAAATATGCATGTAGATGTTAGTACTATTGTCTCCTTTACTAGCTCTACTTGCCATACATTCCATGTATTGACCCTTCGGGGCTGCTACGTTTCATGTTGTAGGTTATTCCGATTCTGAGTAATCGATATAGGCCACAGTACTCCACTCGGCACTTGTTCACTTGTGGGCAATTTGAAGAATGGAGGATTTACTTATTTATGTTGCTACCTGAATAATTTGAGCTTGCTTTGTGCTAAGCTTTTATTGTAATAATGGTACTCTGGATCATCGTTATTCATGATACACGGATATTTTGCTATGTTATCTATCTTACTCTATTGTGGGCCAATGAACCGATCCAGGGATTGGCATGTCACATAGAGGCCACGGTCTTTTCAGAACCGGGGTGTTACACACACTTAAGGATTCGATGTTGTTTAGTAGATATGGAATGTAAGTAGGAAGACTGAATGTTGTTTGGAGTCTCGGATGGAATCCGGGATATCACGAGGAGATCCGGAATGGTCCAGAGAATAATATTCATATAAGAAAAGTCTTATTCCGGAGTTCAGGAATGATTTCGAAGTTTTCATCGAAGAGGTTCTAGAAGGGTCTAGAAGGTTCGCCAGACCGGAACGGGAATGGTACATGAATGTGTCATGGTTAGGTGGAATGATTGGATCATGTCCTAGGTCACTTGGTTGGGCATTTGAAAGAGAGAAATAAAGCCTGAAATTGAAAGTCAAAAGGTAGGTTTGAAAAGTCAAACTGGAACAATGGTTTCTTAGTGGAGGAAGGAAAGAATCCTTCTTTTCCTCCATCACAAGCCAACAAGGAGAGGGAGTTGGGGAAGGATTCAAACTCCCCTCTCCCAAGCTGCCCTCCCTATCCTAAATAGAGGGGAGGGGCTGCCCCAAAACCACACAGCACCACCCCTTTCGACCTAACAGCGTCACCGCCCTCGCCGCCGCTTGCCGCCGCCTCGTGCCACCATCGCGCCACCGCCGGCTCGCCGTTGCTACCCTAGTCGCCGCAGGCCATGCCTCCTCCTCTCCAGCCCTCTAAACCCTAGATCCACCATAACCTGCTCCGGCTTAGGCGAAGCCCTGCAGGATTTTCCCTCTACTTCCGACACCACGCCGTTGTGATGCCGGAATTGCGAGGGGAGAACTACATCCTCCACTGCCTGCTGGAACAAGGGAGGGGAAGGTCTTCTTCGAGTACCGAACGTGTGACCGACTGTGGAAGCGATGCCGGAACGCAACGTCGGAAGGATCGTCAACATGATCTTGAGATCGGCAAGTGTACGACTACATCACCCACGAGAATTTGCTCTCCTTAACCGCTTTGGAATCTTCGAGGGTGAGTACTCTAATTGACTCGTTGCTATAATCTAGTAGATAGATCTTGGCTCGTTTGTATGCATGCGGTAGAATTTTTTTGTTTTCCCTGCTACGAACCCCTACAGTGGTATTAGAGCCGTGTCTATATGTAGATCTGTTGCACGAGTAGAACACAATGGTCATTGTGGGCGTTGATGCTTTTTTTATCGATTGCTTCTTGTGTACTTTTCATCTTTAGGGATGCTGGGATGAAGAGGCCCGGGCTAACCTTACATGACATCGTTCATGATACTTGCTCCACGCTTGACATGCAACTCGTATTGCATAAGTGGCTTCGTGGGTGCCTGTTTCTCCCACCATAGTTAAGATTCAATTTACAACGGGCGATTGACAATACTAGTATCAACGTTGTGGTTCTTGTTCGTAAGTTAGAACGACACTTATTGAAAGCCCCAACCCACATAAAACATGCAAATAAAATTAGAGGCGTCTAACTTTGTTTTGCAGGGGTGTGCCGTGATGTGATATGGCCATGATTGTGATTATATATGATGTATGCAATGTTCCTTATTGTAAGTCGGCAACCGGTAGGAGCCATATGGTTGTCTTTTAATTTCGTTAAGAACTGTGTGTCTATTATTCAAAGTAGTTGTAATAGTTGATGCTGGTGGGCGACAACCATGGAGAGGTGCCATTGACCTTGACGCCATGCCGGTAATGATGGAGATCATGTTCATGCTTGAAGATGGAGATCGGAAGAACAAGAAGAAAGCCCATATCATATCACATATTATGAATTGCATGTGATGTTAATCCTTTTATGCATCTTGTATTGCTTAGTTCACGATGGTAGCATTATAAGATGATCCCTCTCACAAAATATCAAGTTATAAAGTGTTCGTCCTTAGTAAGCACCGTTGCTAAAACTCGTTGTTCCGAAGCACCACGTGATGATCGGGTGTGTTAGATTATGCGAGTGCATACAACGGGAGCAAGCCAGATTTGCTCATGCGGAAGCTAAGGTTTAATCTTGACGAGCCTAGCATGTACAGACATGGTCTCGGAACACGGATCACCGAAAGATAAAGCATGAGTCATATAGAAGATATGATGAACATGTTGATTGTTCGCTATTGAAGCTACATCATCTCTCATGATGATCGGTTTTGATGTGGTGGATTTGGTTCGTGTGATCACTAAAACAATGTGAGTGATATTGTTTTGAGTGGGAGTTCACCTAGATTAAATTAACTATTAATTAGAACTCAATTTATCATAAACTTAGTCTAAACTATTGAAAATATGTTGTAGATCAATGGCGGCCCCTACCATCAATTTTAATGCGTTCCTAGAGAAAGAAAAGTTGAAAAACAATGGAAGAAACTTTGCGGACTGGCTCCGCAACTTGAGGATTGTCCTCAATGCTGGTAATTTGACCTATGTGCTGAATGCACCGCTGGGTAACCCACCTGCAGCTAATGCTACCGATGAGGTGAAGAATGTTTTCCTCACTCGGAAGAATCAGTACTCCACAATTCAGTGTGCTATCTTGTACGGTTTGGAATTGGAGCTTCAGAAAAGGTTTGAGAACCATGACCCACATGATATTGTCCGTGAACTCAAAATGATATCTGAGGCTCACGCGGCAGTTGAGAGTTATGAGGCTTCTAAAAAGTTCTTTAACTGCAAGATGGAAGAGGGCAGCTCCTTCAGTGAGCACATGCTTAAGATGTCTGGGCACACAAGCAAGCTTCAAAGTTTTTGTAAAGTGATTCCTAATGCTTTGGGGATTCACCGTGTCCTCCAATCACTACCACCAAGTTACAAGAACTTTGTGATGAACTACAATATGCAAAACATGGACAAGTCGTTGCCTGAACTCTTCTCCATGTTAAATCCTGCGGAAGTGGAGATCAAGAAAGAGCACCAAGTGTTGATGGTCAATAATATCACAAAATTCAAGAAGCAAGGCAAGTCTAAGAAAAAGGGAAACTTCAAGAAGGGCGGTAAGAAAGTTACCGTGTCGGCGAAGTAGACCAAGGTTGGGCCTAAGCCTGATACTACTGAGTGCTTTTACCGCAAGGGAGAAGGTCACTGGAAGTTGAATTGCCCTAAGTACTTGGCGGATTTGAAGAACGGCAACATCAAGAAGAAAGGTATATCCGATATACATGTTATTGATGTGCATCTCACTAGTAGTCATAGTAGTGCCTGGGTATTTGATACTGGTTCGGTTGCTCATATTTGTAACTCAAAACAGGTGTTGCGGAATAGATGGAAACTAGCGAAGAATGAGGTGACGATGCGCGTTGGAAATGGATCAAAGGTTGATGTGATCGTGGTTGGCACACTACCTCTTCATCTACCATCGGGATGAGTTTTATACTTAAATAATTGTTATTTGGTGCCTGCGTTGAGCATGAACATTATATCCGGATCATGTTTTTTGCGAGACGGTTACTTGTTTAAATCCGAGAATAATGGTTATTCAATTTATATGAGTAATATGTTTTATGCACATGAACCTTTGCTAGATGTTCTATTCTTTTGAATCTCGATTGTAGTAATACACATATTAGTAACAGTGAAGCTAAATGTTTGAAATTGAGCGATAAACTCGACCTATATGTGGCACTGTCGTCTTGGTCACATTGGAGTGAAGCATATGAAGAAACTCCATTCTGATGGACTTCTTGAATCACTTTATTTTGAATCACTTGAAAGATATGAAGCATGTCTAATGGGTAAATGACTAAGACTCCATTTTCTGGTATGACGGAGCGAGCTACAGACTTATTGGAAATCATACATACTGATGTGTGTGGCCCAATGAGTGTAGCATCACGCGGTGGTTATCTTTATGTTCTTACCTTCATGGATGACTTGAGTAGATATGGGTATATCTATTTCATGAAACGTAAGTCCGAAACTTTCGAGAAGTTTAAGGAATTTCAAAATGAGGTAGAGAATCAACGTAATAAGAAGATTAAATTTCTACGATCTGATCGTGGAGGCGAATATCTAAGTTATGAGTTTGGCGAGCATTTAAAGAAATCTGGAATACTTCCATAGTTGACACCGCCGGGAACACCACAATGTAATGGTGTGTCCGAACGTCATAATCGAACTCTCTTAGATATGGTTCATTCTATGATGTCACTTACAGATTTACCGCTATCGTTTTGGGGTTATGCATTAGAAACATCCGCATTCACTTTAAATAGGGCACCATCTAAATCCGTTGAAACGGTACCGTATGAATTATGGTTTGGGAAGAAACCTAAATTGTCGTTCCTTAAAGTTTGGGGTTGCGAAGCTTATGTAAAAGAAGTTACAGCCCGACAAGCTTGAACCTAAAGCGAAAAAATGCATCTTCATAAGATACCCTAAGGAAACTATTGGGTATACCTTCTATCATAGATCCGAGGGCAAAATCTTCGTTGCCAAGAATGGATCCTTTATAGATAAGGAGTTTCTCTTGAAAGAAGTGACTGGAAGGAAAGTAGAACTCGACGAGGTTGTTGAACCTTCTATCGGACTTGAGAGTAGTGCAGCACCAGAAGTGGTTCTTGTGGCGCCTACATCAATAAGAGAGGAATCTAACGATGTTGATCATGAAACTTCGGTTGAAGTTACTACGGAACCTCGCTGGTCAACGAGAACTCGTACCACTCCTAATTGGTATGATACCGTTATGAGTGTCATGTTGGTGGACAACACCGATGACCCTGCGACATATGAGGAAGCAATGATGAGTCCAGATTCCAATAAATGGCAAGAAGCCATGAAATCCGAGATTGGATCCATGTATGAAAACCAAGTATGGACTTTGGTGGACTTACCAGATGGCCGGAAGGCTGTCGAGAACAAATGGATTTTCAAGAAGAAAACAGATGCTGATGGTAATGTTACTATCTATAAAGCTCTACTTGTCGCAAAAGGGTTTCGACAAATTCAAGGGGTTGACTACGATGAGACTTTCTCACCTGTAGCGAAGCTAAAGTCTGTGAGTATTTTGTTAGCAATCGCTGCATATTATGATTATGAGATATGGAAGATGGATGTCAAAACGGCGTTCCTCAATGGAGACATTGATGAAGAGTTGTATATGGTACAACCCAAAGGTTTTGTCGATCCTAAAGATAATAACAAGGTATGCAAACTTCAATGGTCCATTTATGGATTGAAGCAAGCATCCCAAAGTTGGAATCAACGTTTTAATAAGGTAATCAAAAGTTTTGGTTTTATACAAACTTATGGAGAAGCTTGTATTTACAAGAAAGTGAGTGGGAGCTCTGTAGCATTCCTAATACTATATGTAGATGACACATTGTTGATTGGGAATGATGTAGACCTTCTAAATAGTGTCAAGCAATATTTGAATAATAATTTTTCAATGAAAGATCTTGGCGAAGAAGCTTACATATTAGGCATAAAAATTTATAGAGATAGATCAAGACGCCTAATATCATTGTCATAGAGTAAATATTTGGACAAAGTTCTAAAGAGGTATGGAATGGAAGATAGCAAGAAAGGGTTCTTGCCCATGTTTCCCAATACGACCTTGAGTAAAACTCAAAGTCCTGCCACAGCAGAAGATAGAGAAAGGATGAGTAAGACTCCCTATGCCTCAGCCATAGGATCTCTCATGTATGTCATGCTATGTACTAGACCCGACATTGCATATGCTGTTAGTTTGCCTAGCAGATATCAAAGTGATCCAGAAATGGATCATTGGACAGCGGTCAAAAACATCCTTAAGTACTTGAGAAGGACTAAGGATATGGTTCTTTCTTATGGAGGTGATGAGCAGCTCATTGTTAATGGTTACATCGATGCTAGTTGGAACACGGATCCGGATGATTCTAAATCTCAATATGGATACGTGTTTATTTTGAATGGTGCAACAGTTAGCTGGAGGAGTGCAAAGAAAAACATTGTGGTTAGATCTTCAACTGAATTGAAATACATAGCTGCTTCAGAGGCTTCACAAGAGGCGATATGGATGAAGGAGTTCATTACAAAGCTCAGTGTGGTTCCTAGTGCGCTGGACCCAATGTCTATCTATTGTGATAACATGGGCTCCATAGCCGATGCGCAAGAACCAAGGTCACACAAGAAGCTGAACCACATCAAGCTACGTTTTCACGCTATTCGAGAGCATGTCCAAGATGGTGACATAAAGTTTTGCAAAAGTACACACAGATCTGAATGTGGCAGATCCGTTGATTAAACCTCTCCCGAGGACAAAACATGACGACCAGCACCAAACCGCCATGGGTGTTCGGTATATTACCATGTAATCTAGATTAGTTGACTCTAGTGCAAGTGGGAGACTCTTGGAGATATGCCCTAGAGGCAATAATAAAAGTGGTTATTATTATATCTTTGTGTTTATGGTAAATGTTTACATTCATGCTATAAACGTACTAACTGGAAACATTAATACTTGTGTGATTTGTAAACTAAATTAGAGTCCCTGGTAAAGCCTCTTTGTAATAATAGCTTGTTGGTTGATAGATGATCGTGGTTTCTCGATCATGAACATTGAGATGTTATTAAAGTAAGATCATATCATTAGGAGAATGGTGTGATGGACATACGCCTATAGATAAGCGTAGCATAAAGATCAGGTCATTTCAATAGTTTTTTTGCTATAATATTTATGATACATAGTAACCTAATTCCTTCGACCATGAGATCATGCTAATCACCATCACTGGAAGGATGCTTTGATGACATCAAACACCACAGCGTAACTGGGTGGCTATAAAGATGGCATTGAGTGTTCGGAAAGTATGTGTTGAGGCACATGGATCAAGAGTGGGATTGTCCACCCATATGACAGATAGATATACTCTAGGCCCTCTTGGTGGAATGTCATCCAATTAGCTTGCAAGCATGTGACTGGCTCACAAGGGATCACATATCACGGGAACGAGAAAAGGTATCGGTAATGAGGTTGAACTAGGTATGCAGAGATACCGACGATCAAACCTTGGATAAGTAAACTATCGCGAGACAAAAGGAAATTGGTATCATATGTAAGTGGTTCATTAGATCGCAAAGTAATCGTTGAAATATGTGTGAGCCCTATGAATTTCCAGATTCCTCTATTGGTTATTGATTGGAGAAGTTTCTCGGTCATGTCCGCGTAATTCACGAACCGTAGGATTCGATGTTGTTTAGTAGATATGGAATGTAAGTAGGGAGACCGAATGTTGTTCGGAGTCTCGGATGGAATCCGAGATATCACGAGGAGATCCGGAATGGTCCAGAGAATAAGATTCATATAAGGAAATCCGATTCTGGAGTTCGGGAATGATTTTAATGTTTTCATCGTAGAGGTTCTAGAAGGGTCTAGAAGTTTCACCAGACCGGAAGGGGAATGGTACATGAATGTGTCATGGTTAAGTGGAATGATTGGATCACATCCTAGGTCACTTGGTTCGGCATTTTCAAGAGAGAAATAAAGCCCCAAATTGAAAGTCAAAAGGCAGGTTTGAAAAGTCAAACTGGAACATTGGTTTCCTAGTGGAGGAAGGAAAGAATCCTTCTTTCCCTCCACCACAAGCCAACAAGGAGAGGGAGTTGGGGAAGGATTCAAACTCGCCTCTGCCAAGCTACCCTCCCTCTCATAAATAGAGGGGAGGGGCTACCCCAAAACCACACAACACCACCCCTCCCCACCTAGTCGCGCCTCCGCCACCTCCCAGCGCCGCCGCCGGCTCCCCGTGGCCGTCGGCCATGCCTCCTCCTCTCCGGCCCTCTAAACACTATATCGCCGAAAACCCTAGATCCACCATAACTTGCTCAGGCTTAGGCAAAGCCTTGCAGGATTTTCCCTCTACTTCCGACACCACGCCGTTGTGCTGCCGGAATCGCGAGGGGAGAACTACATCCTCTGCTGCCTGCTAGAACAAGGGAGAGGAAGGTCTTCATCGAGTATCGAACGTGTGACTGACTGCGGAAGCGCTGCCGGAACATAGCACCGGAAGGATCGTCTACGAGATCTTGAGATCGAAAAGTGTACGAGTACATCACCCACGAGAATCTGCTCTCATTAACCGCTTTGGAATCTTCGAGGGTGAGTACTCTAATCGACTCGTTGCTACAATCTAGTAGATAGATCTTGGCTTGTTTGTATGCATGCGGTAGAATTTTTTTGTTTTCCATGCTACGAATCCCTACAGTTTGTAAAGTATTTTAAATACTATGGGGCCCTTTTATTCAGTTTGGGCTCCAAAACTTTTGGTAGCTTTCAAAATTCAATAACTTTTGAATTGATTTGAGAGGAAGAGCAAAACTAGGGTTTAGGGTTTCATTAAATTTTTTTGCATGCATTTTACAAGATGATGCTCATGAATGTGCAAACAAACCCTAAAGTAGTATTATCTAAAACTGGGATGTTACAGCAAACATTCTCCAATGTCAATCACATCTCATGTGACTCATGCTCGATCTTTCGATCTCTTGTGTTCCGAGGCCATGTTTGCACATTCTAGTCGCACCAACTCAAACTTGTGCATATTGCAGTAAAACCTTTCTTACACAGTGTATGTGAACGTAGGTATGTCTAGCCCCCGATCGTCACGGACGGCTTCATAACGAAGAAGTTTCTTGGTGGTTCACACACAAGGGGAACACTATCATTGGAATTTCGAGGCCATGTCTGGATATGCTAGGCTCAGCAATTTAACATTGGTTTTAATAGGGATCATCTTATCCATGATACTGTTGAGTATATAATACTAGCACACAATAAGATGCAAAGCAGGTATCAACATCATATGCATATTGTGATATGACATGGTCCTTGTCACGCCTTGATCTCCATCGAGCACTCTGTCATGATATCCATCGAGCCACTGGCATGATCTCCATTGTGCCACCGGTTTTGACGCCAAGTCCACAGCGCCACTAGTATGCCATTTATCGAAACAATGACTATTACTACACATCTTAGTAACATAGAATTAAACCAATTTACCTTCGTAATGACCATTACCATATCAAATCACATGCCCCTCCTGCAACATAAAGTTAGACGCCTCTACTTTATCTATTGCAAGTTTTACGTGGTTGTTAGGGATTTTGCAATAGAACCTTTTCCAATCTAAGAACTTTCCAACCACAACATGGATCCATACAGTTGTCTCTATTACATCTGCTTCGGGGCCCTCCATTGTAAATGCTATATCAACTATTGTAAGAGAGACAGACACCTGCTAGCCACTTATACAGAAAAGCCATATGTCGAGCGTGGAACCAGTCTCGTGTAAGAGTACGCGTGGGGTTGGTCCGGCCCGCTTCATCAAATAATCCCGTGATATAAACAAGTACATGTGGGAGGGTAACAACTATAGCATCAATGCCCGCACAACAAATGTGCGTACTGGTCGTATAGCACTACTACGCATAGATCGGCTCTGATACCATTGTTGGGGTTCTGGGCAGAAAAATCAAAATTTTACTACGATAGATCGTCCTGATTCCCAAGATCTATCTACTAGTAATGCAGTAACGGCCGAGAGGTTTCAGATACATACCCTTGTAGTCCGTAAGAGGTTAATGTTCTGAGGGGAACATGGTTAATGTAGTCGTGCTCGTAGTCGACCCCATGGTCACGAAGCTCCTCGCAGGTCACGCCTTGCTCCATCACCATGCAGCAATCCGGCTAACGACTTCCAAAGTGCCCCAAGTGTTGCACCTCGTGGATTCATACACATACGGTGTACGACGAGAACCTCCGTCTCCCCGGTCATGCCGAGAGTGCGGAAGTAAATCTCCGACTATGGAATCCTTGCATCACAATGGCATGCTGCGGATGCATCGTCTCTTGCGCGAATAGCCCTAGGCCATGCCAACGCATGGAGAAAACTAGAGGGAGAGAAGTTGGAGAGGAGGAGGACGAGAGCTCCCAACTCATGGGATCAATCATATTGGTGTGTCTGCAAGGGGAGAGGGGGCCTATTTATATAGGGGGAGGAGGAGCCTTGCCCCTCCCCCAAGCCATCTAGGCGGTAACCCAAGGGGGAAGGGGCAGCGGCTAAGGGAGGTCGGCCCTAGGGCGCCCAAATCCTAACCCTAGCAGCCGACCAGGGAGGGGGAAGCCCTAGGCGCCAGGCCCTTCTCCCTTACGGTTTCCCTCACGGGCCCTTTTCCCTAGGGAAGTTGGCCCATTAGTGGAATAACCCTTCAAATTAGATTTTAATATTATATTTAAATTAGTTACATTAATTAATATGTAAATATATATTACCAAATCTGATTCGACCCGAAACACCTTTCGGTTGCCCTTCTGTATCCTCTGAACAGCTTCGGAACATCCCAAAACTTTTCCGGTTTCCTTTCTTTCTCCGAACAAATTCAGATCTCTCTCCGTGGAACAATTACAGATTTCTCTTTCTCATCTATGATTCCAACTTACGTAGCACCCTTAAGTGGATCCCCTCACGGCTCAGGAACGATAAAGACATGATCTTTATCAATGATCAACAGCAGGACCGTGATGTCCATGATGACCCCTGTACATTCTAGATTGACCATGTCGTTTGAACCGTAAAGATCGAGTCCATTTCCCTTTGTTACTTTGATACTACTTGTCCGAGATCCGATCATTAAGGTATCTCCATACCTTGTTCAATCTCGTTACTGACAAGTATTGTTTACTTATTACCGCGATATTACATCCCCGTGACCTAGTCACATGTTGCAACATATATGGATGTAATTTCACCAAGTCGGCCTAAATGTATCTTACCCATCACTGGGTGAACAAATCCCGCTCTTTACATAATCTATTCAACGTGTTCCTCTGGATACCCAACGACACTGTTATGATCACCATTTCACTGAGTGACATTAAGTGCCACCAAAGTAACCTTGGGAGACAGTAATTTGATATGGTATCACGGTCTATGGATAAGGAGACTTTGTTTCTGACTATGCAATGATGAACTTCATGACTTGATTGTGTCGCAATCTCTGAGGAATGTCCATCACATCATTCACCAATGATATGGCCTCGTTGTCAACCAACGCTATCACTTCATGATCAGGAAACCTTGATCATCATGTAGCCCAACGAACTAGTAATAGAGGATACTAGGGACTTTATGTTTCATATCATACCTATATCAATGTTTCCACTTGATATAGTTATAGGATAACATGAAACTATTACGAACTTTTTGGGATATCACAATAATAAACCTTTCATTATTTTCCTCTAGGGCACATTCCCTTCAATATCACTTACCGGATCGAGTAAAGAAGGTATTGTCGGTAGAAAGGTTGAACCCTAACATGGTGATGTCATGTGATCAATCCTCGGGCAATACTATATCGCAGAGACAAAAGTAATAAGACACAATGTTTATGGTTCAACGAAAAATTTCTTGGATGCACAGGGAGTCATCATGGAAATTCAGGTCCCGCTGTTGATCATTGGTCAGAGAGGAGTCTTGGCCATGTTTGGAGTATTTTTGAACTGTTGGGTAGCACGCTTAAGGGCTTGACGAAGCTTAGTGATCATTAATGGCTTGATCAGAATCATTGAAGAAATGAGAAGAGAGAGAGAGAAACCAGAAAAGTTCTAGGGAGATAAGGTGTTCGGAAAAAGGATAAACGAAAAGGGACCGAAAGGAGTTTCAGATAAATGATGATTTATATATATATATGTATATTAATTATATGTTAATTATGAATTAATATATTCTAAATAAATATTTGAATAAAGATTTATAAAGGTGTCTTACGTGTTAGGCAAAAACCCCGAAGGGATTTTACCTAAAAAGATACGGACGGAAAAGGCAAAAGAAATAGCAAAGAAGGGATGTTTTGAACAGCCCACGTGGGCGTTACATAGTGTGCACCACACGGGGCGACATGCCACTGCGCGCCGCCGGTCGCTGTGCTACTACTACTGCTAGGCCGGAGGAGGCCGGCCCACCCGGGAGCCTTCACCGCCTGCTACCACACGGGTGACGCGCGTGCGTGTGCGCACTAGCAGGCCAGCCCACCCGGGCCAGCGGTAGCTGCCGCCGCCGCTGTCTACCTCACAGGTCGCGGTTCGCGCTGGCGGCCCACCCGGACGATGCATCCTACTGCTGCTGGTGCTTCCAGCTGGGCGGCGTGTGGGTGGGGTTTCGGCCTACCCGGATGGCTGCGGGAATTGCCCCTTTTTCCTATTAGTTTTGGTCCCACATGGCGCACCTAAGATGGAGGGAGCCCCTCCCTCCTCCTATAAAAAGGGTTGCCCATAGAAGGATTAAAACACACCAAAATCCACCTGGAAATACAGAAAAGGGTTGTGTAGCCTCTCTTCTCTCTCTCTCTCTCTCTCTCTCTCTCTCTCTCTCTCTCTCTCTCTCTCTTGCGACCGTGCCTCCCTTGCCAGGGTTGTGCGAGCAAGGACTTATTCACTGTGGAGCACCGTCACGCTGCGGGATTCGAAGCCAGGAGATCTACTTCCACAATATCAGCTGGATCAAGGAGAAGAGGGAGTCTTCGTTAGGCACCGGACGTGTGTGACTGATGGTGCTTGACGTGGAGCACTTCGTTGGAAACCCCAAGAGCAAGGTGTGATGAGCACAGCAGCAAGTCTTCCATTAGTAGAGACCGAGGTTATCGAACCAGAAGGAGGAAGGAAACGTCACATAGGTGTTGCAAGCAACACGGAGACCTGCACAACACAAACTCAAGACTTTGCCCCAACGAATCAGTGAGGTTGTCAAGCACACCGGTTTGCTGTAACAAAGGATTAAACATATGGTGTGGAAGATAAAGGTTTGCAGCATGTAAAAAAGTAATAGTGGAAGATGTATCAATGGTAAAGATTGGACCGGGGTCCATAGTTCACTAGAGGTTCTCTCCTTAAATAAACAACATGGCATGAAGGGTAAACAAATTACAGCAGGGCAATTGAAAGGAACTGAGCAAGGCATAACAATGCAATTACTGGTCAGAAAGATCCTATGATATTCGATTGGGCAATACAACAAGATACATAGACCGCCATACAACTACATCTATGACTAGAAGTCCACCTTCACGTTATCATCCGAACCCCCTCCAGTATTAAGTTGCAAGCAATAGACAACTACTTTAAGCAAAGTGTGTAAGGTAAATAGTCCACATGTTCCATGAACAAGAGACCGTTGTTTTCTCCCTAGTGGCAACAACACATCTACAACCGAAGAGATTGTTGTCACTTCCCTTGGAAACTAGAGGCATGAACCCACTATCGAGCATAAATACCCCCTCTTGGAGTCACTAGCAACTACTTGGCCAAGATAGCTACTAATAACGGAGAGCATGCAAGATCACAAACAACACAAACATGATAGAATCATAAAGACAAAACCATTAATCAAACCAACATAATAATCTCCATATCCATCAGATCCCCGCAAACACAACATGCATGATTAAAAATAGATTAGATCTTGATCATGAACGGAGCTCACAAGATCTATACATGAAAGCACAAAGGAGGAGATACAACTGAAGGGTTTCGCGGCATAGTAAATCAAAATTTTCTACGGATGCGAACAGAGGGAAAGCCAAGATCTAATCTAGGAGATGCAAACAATGAGAGAGATTGGATTAGATCTTCATACCCTTGAATATTCGCACAGCGGAACGTTCGTCGGAACGTGGGTGATGTAGTCGTACTCGCTTCTCCTCCTCGCGATCCGATCCGATCTAGCACCACAAGTGGCGGTGCCTCCGTGAGATGCACACGTGCAGCACCTCGACGTCTCCTCCTTCCTCGGTCCAGCAAGTATGGTGGAGAAACGGATGGGATCTACAACACGACGGCGTGGTGTATATGGTGGAGAGTTTCTGCAGCAGGGCTTCGCCTACACTCAGTCGGGAGGGAGAGAGAGAGGAGGGCAGCAGGGCGGTTAGCTTTGGAGGGGAAGGTGTAGAGGGGTGGTGCACCCCCAGCCCTCTTTATATAGAGGGGTGGGCGGCTGCCCTATCCCCTCCCCCAAGTCCAAACCGGCGGCCACAAGGAGGAGGAGTGGGGGGCAAGGAACCCCCCCTTCTAGAAGGTCTAGTTAGGGTTTTACCCTAGCTGGCCGGTTGGGCCCTATGGGGCCTTGTGCCCCTGGCCCAATGCGGCCAGGGCACTCCCTCATAGGCCCATTCCCCCTCCCAGAAGGTGGGGCCACGTTGGTCCTCTTCCGGAAGGTTCTAGAAGCTTCCGGTACAATACCGATTAACCCGGAACAATTCCGAACTCCAAAAACTGCACTGCCTTATATAAATCTTATTCTCCGGACCACTCCGAAACCTCTCGTGATGTCCCGGATCCCATCCGAGACTCCGAACACAAACTCATAAACCAATAATCCAATCTATCCTAGCGTCGAGACACGTTAAGTGTGTGACCCTGCGGGTTCGAGAATATGCAGACATGATCTTCTATCAATAATCAACAGCGGGGTCTGGAAACCCATATTGACTCCCACACATTCATTGATGATCATATCGGATGAACCATGATTCCAGGATTCAATCAATCCCATATATATATTCCCTTCGTCTCGCGATATTTTACTTGCCCGAGATTTGATCGTCGGTACCGTCATACCTAGTTCAATCTCGTTCATAGCAAGTACTTTACTCGTTCCGCAATCCGATATCACTTTGTGATTAACTCCTTAACCACATGCTTGCAAGCGGTGTTGATATCGATTACCGAGTGGGCCCGAAGTATATCTCTCCGACTTGGGAGGGACAAATTCCATCTCGATACATACAACCCAACAGATACTTTCCAATCACCTCAGAGACACCTTTATGATCACCCTCTCATAGGATGACGTTTGATGACCTCAAAGCTTTCTTCTGATACCAGGGAGTTGCATTATCTCATGGTCTAAGGAATACAATATTTGACATAGGAAAAGCTTCGCAAAGATGAACACGATGACACGATCTAATTGCTTCGCTTAGTTTGGGTCTATCCATCATATCATTCTCCCAATGATATGATCTCATTATTAATTGACAACTCATGCCCATGGTTAGGAAACCTTAACCATCATTAATCAATGAGCTAGTCCTTAGAGGCGTACTAGGGACACGGTGTTGTTCACAAACCACACAAGTATTAAAGTTTCCGCTTAATACAATTCTAGCATGGAATATAAACATTATCATGAACAAGAATTATAATAATAACATCTTTATTATTGCCTCTAGGGCATAATTCCAACAGTCTCCCACTTGAACTAGAGTCAATAATCTAGTTTACATTTGGCAACAATCTCACACCCATGGCACTGAGGTGCTGATCATGTTTTACACGTGGAAGAGGTTTAGTCAATGGATCTGCGACATTCAGATCTGTATGTACTTTGCTAATCTTCAGATCTCCATCTGCTATATAATCTCGGATTATATGAAACTTGCGGTTGATATGCTTGGTCTTTGGATGATATCTTGGTTCCTTAGCGAGTGCTATGGCGCCAGTGTTGTCACACAATATCTCCAGTGGGTCTAATGCACTTGGAACTACGCCAAGCTCAGTGATGAAGTTCCTGATCCAAAATCCTTCACTTGACGCTTCTGCAGCAACCATGTATTCCGCTTCTACTGTAGATCCCGCGATCACGCTTTGCTTGCAGCTTCTCCAGCTCACAGCTCCTCCATTCAAAATATACACGTATCCTGTCTGAGATTTAGAATCATCCTTGTCGGTGTCAAAACTAGCGTCGACGTAACCTTTTACGACGAGCTGTTCATCACCCCCATAGACTAAGAACATTTCTTTAGTCCTATTTAGGTACTTTAGGATGTTCTTCACGGCTGTCCAGTGTTCTACTCCTGGATCACTTTGATATCTGCTCGTCAAACTAAGAGCATTGGACACATCCGGTCTAGTACACAGCATGGCATACATGATAGAACCTATGGACGAGGCATAAGGCACTTTGCTCATAGATTCCCTATCATTTACCGTAGCTGGACATTGAGCCTTGCTCAATATCTTACCTAACAACATAGGAACTGAACCTTTCTTTGCCTTATCCATTCTGAACCTTTTCAGAACTTTGTCTAGGTATGTACTCTAGCTTAAAGCTATCAGGCGTCTTTGTCTATCTCTATAGATTTTGATGCCCAATATATAAGCAGCTTCACCTAGGTCTTTCATTGAAAAACACTTGTTCAAATAACTCTTCACATCGTTAAGCATGTTAATGTCATTTCCAATAATCAATATGTCATCCACATATAGTACCAGAAATGTCACCGAGCTCCCACTCACTTTCTTGTAGATACAAGCTTCATAGCAATTTGGAACAAATCCAAAGCTCTTGATCACTTGATCAAAACGAAGGTTCCAACTCCGAGATGCTTGCTTCAGTCCATAAATGGAACGCTGAAGTTTGCATACTTTATCAGCATCCTTAGGATCGACAAAACCTTCGGGTTGCATCATATACAACTCTTCATCAATGTTGCCATTGAGGAACGCAGTCTTGACATCCATCTGCCATATTTCATAATCATGAAACGCAACAATTGCTAATAAAATCCGAATGAAACATTGCTACGGGAGAGAAAGTCTTTAATCAACACCTTGAACTTGTCGAAAACCTTTCGCGACAAGCCGTGCTTTATAGACGGTAACATTACCATCCGCGTCCGTTTTCTTCTTGAAGATCCATTTGCACTCAACGGCCTTTCGGTTGCTAGGAGGGTCCACCAAAGTCCATACTTGGTTTTCGCTCATGGATCCTAGTTCGGATTTCATGGCTTCTAGCCATTTCTCAGAGTCTGGGCTCATCATCGCTTCCTCATAGTTCGTAGGTTCACTGTCTTCTACCAACAAGACAGTCAAGACAGGGTTGCCGTACCACTCAGGAGGAGCACGCGACCTTGTCGACCTGCGACGTTCAGTAGAAGCATCATCCGAAGCTTCATGATCCTTGTCATTAGCTTCCTCTATTGTTGGTGCAGGCGGCACTGGAACAATTTCAGGTTCTGCGCTACTCTCCAATTCAAGAGAAGGTTCAATAACCTCGTCTAGCTCTACTTTCCTCCCACTCACTTCTTTCGAGAGAAACTCCTTCTCAAGAAAGGAACCGTTCTTTGTGACAAACACTTTGCCTTCGGTTCTATGATAGAAGGTATACCCAATAGTTTCCTTAGGGTATCCTATGAAGACGCATTTCTCCGCTTTGGGTTCGAGCTTATCCGAAATCAATTTCTTGACGTAAGCTTCGCATCCCCAAACTTTGAGAAACGACAACTTAGGTTTAGCACCAAACCACAGTTCATACGGTGTCGTCTCAACGGATTTAGATGGTGCCCTATTTAAAGTGAATGCAGCGGTTTCTAATGCATAACCCCAAAATGATAACGGCAAATCAGTAAGAGACATCATCGATCGGACCATATCTAATAGGGTTCGGTTCCGGCGTTCAGACACACCATTGCGTTGTGGTGTTACGGGTGGCGTGAGTTGCGAAACGATTCCACTTGCTTTAAGATGCGTGAGAAAATCATAACTCAAATATTCACCTCCACGATCGGATCGTAGAAACTTAATCTTTCTGTTACGATGGTTCTCCACTTCATTTTGAAATTCTTTGAACTTTTCAAACATTTCATATTTATGTTTCATTAAATAGATATACCCATATCTACTTAAGTCATCGGTAAAAGTGAGAAAGTAGCGATATCCACCGCGCGTCGAAACACTCATCGGTCCGCATACATCGGTATGTATGATTTCCAACAAGTCCGTTGCTCGCTCCATCATACCGGAGAACGGGGTTTTGATCATCTTGCCCATGAGGCATGGTTCGCATGTGTCAAATGATTCAAAATCAAGAGACTCCAAAAGTCCATCAGAATGGAGTTTCTTCATGCGTTTTACACCAATATGACCTAGACGACAGTGCCACAAATAAGTAGTATTATCACTATCTACTTTGCATCTCTTAGCCTCAATGATATGGATGTGTGTTTCATCCCTTTCGAGATTTAGAAGAAATAAACCATTCACAATAGGTGCATGACCATAAAAGATGTTACTCATATAAATAGAACAACCATTATTCTCCGATTTAAATGAATAACCGTCTTGCAATAAACAAGATCCAGAAATAATGTTCATGCTCAACGCAGGCACATAATAACATTTATTGAGGTTTAAAACTAATCCCGAAGGTAAAACTAAGGAGAGCGTGCCGACGGACATCACATCAACTCTTGATCCGTTGCCAACGCGCATCGTCACCTCATCCCTCGCAAGCCGCCGTCTATTCCGTAGCTCCTGTTTCGAGTTACAAATATTAGCAACTGAACCAGTATCAAATACCCAGGCACTACAACGAGGGCTAGTAAGGAAAACATTAATAACATGTATATCAAATATACCTTTGATGGTGCCAGCCTTCTTGTCCGCTAAGTACTTCGGACAGTTGCGCTTCCACTGACCCTTGTCCTTGCAATAGAAGCACTCAGTGTCCGGCTTAGGACCAGACTTGAGCTTCTTCTCAGCAGGGGCAGTGCGCTTGCCGCCGCCCTTCTTGAAGGGCTTCTTTGCTCCCTTACCTTTCTTAAAGGTGGGCTTGTTGACCATCAACACATGATTATCCTTTTTGATGTCCACCTCTGCAGCCTTCAGTTTTGCGAAGAGCTCGGTGATCATATCAGTGGAACCAATCTGCTTGTGAGTCACTACAAAACTTTTGTAGCTGGGAGGGAGTGATTGCAGAACCCTGTCAATCTTGAGCTCCTCTGGAATCGTGCATTCCAGTTGCTCAAGGCGTTGAGTGTAGCCCGTCATCTCAATGGCGTGCTCACTAACGGAACTCCCTTCCTCCATCTTGCAGTTAAAGAACTTCTCAGAGATCTCATATCTCTCAGAACGGGCCTGAGTCTGAAACATGGTTTTCAGCTCTTCGAGAATCTCAAAGGGCCCGAGATAGTCTTCAAAACGATTTTGAAGTTCCGGTTCCATAGCAAACAACATGGTGCTCTTAATCACACCATAATCATCTTTGCGCGACTGATAGACAACTTTCTCATCAGCCGGCGCAGTTGCAGCAGGGGGGTCACCTAACGCTTTCCCAAGGACATATTCCTTTTGACCGCCAGAGAGAATGATTCTTAGATTGCGGAACCAATTGGTGAAGTTAGACCCATTGTTTTAAAGCTTTTCCTTCTCAGCAAAAACGTTGAAGTTGAAGTTGGACTTAGACATTTGATCTACAATATTTGCAAGTACAAATTAGACTATGTTCATGATAACTAGTTCAACTTTTAATCAAATTACTAGATTAACTCCCACTAAATTCAACATCCCTCAAGTTGTTTAGTGAACACGATCCAAATTCACCACACCTAATCCGATCTTCACGAGAAGAGATGTGGTTTCAATGGTGGACAACGAAGTGTCGATCATATCATTCATATGACTCATGCTTAACCTTTCGGTTCATGTGTTCCGAGGCCATGTCTGTACATGCTAGGCTCGTCAAGTTAGACCCAAGTATTTCCGCGTGTGCAAAACTGGCTTGCACCCGTTGTATGTGAGCGTAGAGTCTATAGCACCCGATCATCACGTGATGCTTGGACACGACGAACTTTCGCAACGGTGCATACTTGGGGAGAACACAGTTTTATCTTGATCTTTAAGTGAGGAATCATCTTATAATGTTACCGTCGCGATCTAAGCATAATAAGATACATAAAAGGATAAACATCACATGCATATAACTTTATGTGACATGGTATAGCCAATATTCGCGCAATGATCTCCATCTTGTGCGTTCCGGCATGATCTCCATCACTCCACCATGATTGCCTCCACCACGAATAGCAACTACAACTATTGCTAACTACTTAGCGATAAAGTGAAACTATTACATGACGCATAAGAAGTTGACACACAGGTCATACACAATTATAAATACAACCATATGGCTCCTGCCGGTTGTGTACTCATCGACATGCAAGTCGTGAAACATTACAAAACATGATCATCGCATACATTATACACACCACATCTTGGGCCATACCATATCACAGAAAACACTCCCTGCAAAAACAAGTTAGACGCCTCTACTTTGTTGTTGCATGTTTTACGTGGCTTATGGGAGTAGATGCTAAGAACGATTCTTACCTACGGAAAGCCACAACGGTGATATTATGGTTGCCAAACTCCGGTGTTAATCCCATGACAACTATAGTGAGAGAAACTGACATCCACCAGCCGCATGTGTGGAACAAGCCACACGTCAAGTGCGGAGCCGGTCTCGCGAACGACGTCGCGTAAGGTTGGCCTGGACCGCTTCAATCTCACTATCCCGCGTCATAAGAAGAACACAAACAAGAGGCTTGCAACAGAAAACATCAACTCCCGCAACAACCATGTTGCGTTCTACTCGTGAAACACATCTACGTATAGATCTAGCTCTGATACCACTGAAGGGTTTCGCGGCATAGTAAATCAAAATTTTCTACGGATGCGAACAGAGGGAAAGCCAAGATCTAATCTAGGATATGCAAACAACGAGAGATATTGGATTAGATCTTCATACCCTTGAAGATTCGCACAGTGGAACGTTCGTCGGAACGTGGGTGATGTAGTCGTACTCGCTTCTCCTCCTCGCGATCCGATCCGATCTAGCACCACAAGTGGCGGTGCCTCCGTGAGATGCACACGTGCAGCACCTCGATGTCTCCTCCTTCCTCGGTCCAGAAAGTATGGTGGAGAAACGGATTGGATCTACAACACGACGGTGTGGTCTATATGGTGGAGAGTTTCTGCAGCAGGGCTTCACCTACACTCAGTCGGGAGGGAGAGAGAGAGAGGAGGGCAGCAGGGCGGCTAGCTTTGGAGGGGAAGGTGTAGAGGGGTGGTGCGCCCCCAGCCCTCTTTATATAGAGGGGTGGGCGGCTGACCTAGCCCCTCCCCCAAGTCCAAACCGGCGGCCACAAGGAGGAGGAGTGGGGGGCAAGGAAACCCCCCCTTCTAGAAGGTCTAGTTAGGGTTTTACCCTAGCTGGCCGGTTGGGCCCTATGGGGCCTTGTGCCCCTGGCCCAATGCGGCCAGGGCACTCCCTCATAGGCCCATTCCCCCTCCTAGAAGGTGGGGCCACGTTGGTCCCCTTCCGGAAGGTTCTAGAAGCTTCCGGTACAATACCGATTAACCCGGAACAATTCCGAACTCCAAAAACTGCACTGCCTTATATAAATCTTATTCTCCGGACCACTCCGAAACCTCTCGTGATGTCCCGGATCCCATCCGAGACTCCGAACACAAACTCATAAACCAATAATCCAATCTATCCTAGCGTCGAGACACGTTAAGTGTGTGACCCTGCGGGTTCGAGAATATGCAGACATGATCTTCTATCAATAATCAACATCGGGGTCTGGAAACCCATATTGACTCCCACACATTCATCGATGATCATATCGGATGAACCACGATGCCAGGATTCAATCAATCCCATATATATATTCCCTTCGTCTCGCGATATTTTACTTGCCCGAGATTTTATCGTCGGTACCGTCATACCTAGTTCAATCTCGTTCACAGCAAGTACTTTACTCGTTCCGCAATCCGATATCACTTTGTGATTAACTCCTTAACCACATCCTTGCAAGCGGTGTTGATATCGATTACCGAGTGGGCCCGAAGTATATCTCTCCGACTTGGGAGGGACAAATTCCATCTCGATACATAAAACCCAACAGATACTTTCCAATCACCTGAGAGACACCTTTATGATCACCCACTCATAGGATGACGTTTGATGACCTCAAAGCTTTCTTCCGATACCAGGGAGTTGCATTATCTCATGGTCTAAGGAATACAATATTTGACATAGGAAAAGCTTCGCAAAGATGAACACGATGACACGATATTATTGCTTCGCTTAGTTTGGGTCTGTCCATCATATCATTCTCCCAATGATATGATCTCATTATTAATTGACAACTCATTCCCATGGTTAGGAAACCTTAACCATCATTAATCAATGAGCTAGTCCTTAGAGGCGTACTAGGGACACAGTGTTGTTCACAAACCACACAAGTATTAAAGTTTCTGCTTAATACAATTCTAGCATGGAATATAAACATTATCATGAACAAGAATTATAATAATAACATCTTTATTATTGCCTCTAGGGCATAATTCCAACAACAACCATATATCTACTACATGGACCCATAGTGCAAGGCGGAACTACTCACGCATCATACCGGAGAGAAGGCCTCCGGGACGATCTCCTCTCCGGCAGGGTGCCGAGAAGAACTTCAGATCACCCCCGATCTAGGGACAATGGTGGTGGCGGCTACAGAAGGTTTCATGGAATATTGATCAGGTGCTTAGGGTTTCTGCACCAGGGGCTTCTTATAGGCGAAGGGGGAGGCCAAGGAGGCGGCTAGAGGGGCCACACCCCTCCCAGGCGTGGGCCTAACCCTGGCAGCGCCTAGGGGGTTTGGCAGTCCTGGCACGCCTCTCCATCTCCCCTCTGGACTTCTTGTTCCCCACGGAAAGTTATTGACTTTGACGTTTGTCCCGTCCAATTCCGAGAATATTTCCTTACTAGCTTTTTTGAAACCAAAAATAGCAGAAAACATGCAACTGACACTGTGGCAACTTGTTAATAGGTTAGTACCAGAAAACATGTAGAAAGCACCTCAAAGTGTAGACAAAGCAAAGCAATGTAGATACTAAACAAGCATGGAACATAAAAAATTATAGATACGTTTCTGACGTATCAGTGACTCCCTATGGAGGCGTCGTGCTTTCGGCACTAGGAGTCGTCGAAACCGTAGGACTTGGCGACCTCGAGATCAGTGTCGGGGCGTGTTCTTCAACCACGTTCCGTGCAGTACGTTAACTGCGCTCGATCTTCAAAGGTATGAATACCATATCTCCTCCCATTACTACATTACTAGTAGATAGATCCTAGCATGAGGGTTTCAATCGTAGGAAAAAAATTGTTTTCTACCCTCGAACCCCAATAGTGGTATTAGAGTCGATCTGTGTAGTACTGCTAGTACGGGTAGAACACATGAGTTGTAACATGTGGGCATAAATTTTATAATTGTTACCCTCCCACGTGTACTTATTTATATCACGGTATTGATTAATAAAGTGGCCCAGACCGAATTTACAAGTACTCTTACGCGAGACTGGTTCCACGCTTGATATATGACTTGTTCCGTATAAGTGGCTAGCGGGTGTATGTCTCTCTTTCGATAGTTGATATAGCATTTACAAGGGAGGGCCTCAAAACGGGGTTAGTAGAGACAATTATTTAATTGGCGTTGTGGTTGAAGTTCGGATGTAAGAACAGTTCTTGCGCGAAAGCCCTAAGAACCACGTAAAACTTACAAAAGATAAACTAGAGACGTCTAACTTTGTTTTGCAGGGACGTTGTGATGTGATATGGTTATAGTCAAGGTTAAGTAGTTTACTTTCTATTGTTAAGTAATAGTAACAGTCATCATGATGGTGGAGTGGATATTGGAGGCGCCAGAGCCCTGGCGTCAAACCCGGGGCATTGACACCCTGGCACCGGATCCGAGGCGCCGAGATGGAGATCACATCGTGAAGACCATATCGCATTGCACTTACATTATATGTATGTTTGTTGTGTGTATATTATTGTATTTTAAGTATTAGATACTCGATGGTATCATTAAAAAGTTGATACCTAAGCAACTTACTTCCAATGATAGTGTTCCCCTTGTGTGTGCACCACAAAGAAAGTTCTCCGGTATGAGGCAGGCTGTGACGATCGGGTGTCATACATACCTGTGTTCGCATACAGTGGGTGTAAGCCATGTTACACAGCAATACACACGAGTTAGAGTTGACGATCCTAACATGTACAAACATGGCCTCAGAACACATGATGATCGAAACATCGAGCATGAGTCACATGAATGATGTGATCAATGTATAACATCCAACTTTGCAGCTATATTGTTGGCTGTGATGATTGGGAGTGATGTAGTGAATGAGGATCGTGTAATCACTAAGACATTCTTTGGGGATAATGTTTTCTAGTTGAGTTATTTGAACTCATATTTTCATAAACCTAGTCTAAAGCCTTTGCCAATTTTAAATGTAGAACATGGCTCGTCGCGAGGCTGATTTTGACATTACTGATTGGCTAGCCGCCTAGAAACTCAAGTTAGATGGATCAAACTTCCCGGATTAGCTAACACATCTCAATGACCTCCTTACCAAAAAAAGTGGTCGGTTACATTCGCTACAAAACAGATTTGAGAGAGCCGGAAGAAGAATATGAGACCGCACACATGCGGGAAGGCTGCATTTTTTGTTAAGAAAGATCCGCCTTCATACAAGTGTTGATGTGCAATGGCATGGTGGATGAACTACACCCGCTCATGGGCGATCTTGATCCTTATGTGATGGTGGATCAGCTAAGATCAGAGTTCATAACATATGTGCGCATGTGGAAGTACGAGCTTGTCGAAGACTTCCTCTCAATAAAGATGGAAGAACACACTTGTCTGGATAGTCACTTGGATCGCATACTTGATGCGCACATGAGACTGGTTCACTTTGTGGAATACTGGATGACTGGGTCTTTTGCAATAGGTGTATTGCTTAGGTCACTCCCTCTCTGCTTCAAAAGACATATCCGGACCTGCATCATGAGAGGTGATGCAGAATGGATGGATTTCTATGAATTCACAGAACGTTTTAGAAACGTGAAGGTTGAACCCATAGCTGGAGAAGTCATCAATGACGAAGGTATATATGATATACAGAGTTTATAAATGTTATAATCTTACAAACACTTGTTGTAGTATAGAAGTATCTGATACTTGTTCTGTTTTATGCAAACAGGCCCTTCTGCATGAGAGTTGATTGCGAGAGAGGAGGTGACATTGCGTGTTGATGATGGCCGACGAAACTCTCCCTCAAGATTTATCATTTAGTTTACAGTTTTGAATAATTATTGTAATCGATGGAATATGAACCTTTTAGTGTATCTTACATTTGTGAGACGATTATTCATACAAGTTTGTAACAAATCAGTTGTTCTGCTTTAATGAATGATTTCTTTTATGTTCATATGTTGTTTTAGATTATGTTTGAATTATCCGAATTAATAAAATAAATGATAATATATGAACATTTGTAAAATGCCTAATTGGCATAAAGTGGGAAATACATCTCGCAATAAACCGCATAGTACTAAGTAGCATTAGTAAATACCATTGAATGGAAATGGCGAACACTCGTCTAGAATAAAGTAAACCATCTAGAATTCGTGAAAGCTTTTGGGTTTATTTGATAAATCCAGAGTAATAATGAATAAGTCCTTGGAAACTTCTAAGACAAATTTCATGACAAGAACCAAAATAAAGGCAAAGATAGTATTGCTAAAAGTTTGGTGCATTCTCGAGAAAGTGCGTTTCTCGACAATGGTGTTAATGGAATATAGTAAGAGCATGATGAAGGTCTGTGACCATGCATCGAAATGTTGAGAGGCGCAATGTAATATGTTCCAGAACGTGACTCTTCATGCTAAAGAGAAGGGATCAATGATTGTGGTTTTAAGTTATGCTTTTGCATAAAGTAGTAGGATTCACAAATATGCCCTACACTTGCTGTGGAGATAAATGTGAATTGATTGTCACGTTATTAGAACAAGACATACCTACGAACTACAAGGTACATGATGGTAAAACTAAAAGTTACAAGAAATGGAATCCTTAAATTAAAACTTCACTTGAGATTAGAAAGTAAAACCGTTACTAAATCTCAACGAGTAAAGTAGTTACTTGGTATTTTTGAAGTACCGCAAGGTCATAAGAAATAAGTGGGAGTCTTGAAAGACAGAACAATTCGTCAAGAAGTGTCTTGGGCTAATTCAAATGAATTTAATTTAGAAATGCTAAAGTCTGGTGGATCTTAGAATCTCATAAGAGAAAATCTTGAATTGATAGTTGATCAAGAGATTTTGAATCTGTTCGGAATATCAAGAGTATATGCAATTTTCATAAATTTGAGTGGGAGCTAGAGAGCCTTCCTGCGATTAATATGTGATTGACATATTTTTTAGTGGGAGCATTGTAAATTTCGAACTCACATATGTAGTCGACACATATTGAGTGGGAACTTGATAGGGTTCATGTGTGTATGAAAGATTATGAATTAAAACCAAAAGACAATAAATAAATAAATAAATATTGATTTATGGGAATAAAATTTGAAAGTATACATATGACATTGAAATCTTGAAGATTGATAAATGTCTTATAGGATTATGTTGGAGCAAATTCCAAAACAAGAGTCTAAAGAGTTTAGAATAGGAATTGATTAAGGAACAGTCCTCAATCATTCAAAGGTAGGAAAAACATTAGGTGTAAGCATGGATGATTTAATAGAAAGAATAGGATGATAACGCATCCACTATGCTTTTGACATAGGATTCTATCTTTGAAATTATTATAAATACTCAACATAATTTGATCCATGTTCTTAGTAAGAAGAAAAAGTTTAGAAATGGTTAAGTGTAAATCATTAAATAATGAGTTGAGATTGTGCATAGTATCTAGTGAGATCTATAGACATGTTTCCGAATCTGTAAAGACAACATACCTAAAGTATAAAATGTTATACTAGAAAAGTTATATGTTGAATTTAAGAAGGTCGGAAATCTATGCATTAATAGGTTACCTAAGGTGCGGTTGAAGCGTGGTGGCAAATATTCAAAATTGCACATAGTGCATTTTGAATTTGAAATATATATATATATAACGCAGTATATGAATACTACCATGTGTTGTATAAATTTTGAAGCTTTGAGAAATATTATCACAGAGTGTGTTCCAATACTTAGTGCCCATGGGTAAGGCCCCGGGACCTATCTAAAGTCACTGCTGGTATCTGGAACCCGAGATCCCGTTCTATTGCCCAAACATTATACATGCACAAGAAGTTATCATAGAGATGATAAAAGGTATTTGTGTCATATAGGATGACATTAATAAGTTGCAAAGGATTCATAAGGAATAAAGTATTCATTTCCTAGACTTAGAACTCTTCCTTGAGCAAGCATGATCAGAAGTTTCAAGTTGTCTGGTACTGATGATTGATTAACAAATGCATCTAGTTTATTTGTACTCTAGTGCAAGTGAGAGACTTAAGGTAATATGCCCTAGTGAAAAATAATAATATCGATTATTGGCATATTTCATAAAGTTTATGATTAAGTTTTATATCATGCTATAACTTTATTAATTAGGAAACATCAATAAACGTATGATATACAACAACTAGTAGTTCCTAGTGAAACTCTAGTCACTAGTTCATTGGTCAATGAATGATCAAAGGTTTCCGGATCATGTTGGTGCCTCGGCCCCAATTGACTATGGAGTCATTTCATTAGAGAATGAGATGGTGAACATACCCTCTCTATAGCATCGTATCGTGATCATGTCACAGAGTTCAGGTTACGATGATTAGGAAACATGGTGACTCATTTTTTAGACCGCGAGACCATATCTAATCACCGTATCCCGAGGATACTTTGATGACACTTAACGTCACTTGGTGGAACGATGATCATAAGGGTGTCATTGGGTATTCGGAGGAACAAGTTGAGGCGTATGCTTCAAGAGTGGGATTTGTCCATCCGCATGACAGAAGATACTTTGGGCCCACTCAGATAAATTATATCCATAAGCTGCTTAGCGTGTGACTAGGTCACAAGGGATATCACTTATCGGATCGAGTAAAGAAGGTATTGTCCGTAACGAGGTTGAACCCTGACATAGTGATGTAATTTAATCAAGCATCGGACAATACAGTATCGCAGAGACAAAAGAAATAAGACAAAGTGTTTATGGTTCAACGACAAATTTCGTGGATGCACAGGTGGTCATCATGGGCATCCAGGTCCTGTTGTTGATCATTGGTCAAAGAGGAGTCTTGGCCATGTCTGGAGTATTCTCGAAATGGTGGGTATCACGCTTAAGGGCTTGACAAAGCTTAGAGATCATTAATGGCTTGTTCAGAATCATTGAAGAAATGAGAAGAAAGAGAAACCAGAAAAGTTCTGGGAGATAAGGTGTTCGGAGAAAGGATAAAGGAAAAGGGACCGAAAGAAGTTTTGGATAAATGATGATTTAAATATATATATTTATTATATGTTAATTATGAATTAATATATTGTAAATAAATATTTGAATAATGATTTATAAAGGAGTCTTACTTGTTAGGCAAAAAACCTAAGGGATTTTACCTAAAAATAACGGATGAAAAAGGCAAAAGAAATAGCAAAGAAGGGTTGTTTTGACCAGCCCACCTGGGCGGCACATAGTGCACGTCGATGGGGCGACAGGCCACCGCGCGCCGCCGGTCACCACGCTACTGCTGCTGGGCCAAAGGAGGCCAGCCCACCCGGGAGCCGCCGCTGGTTGCTGCCGTGCGGGCGACGCGCGTGCGTGCGTGCTAGCGAGCCTGCCCACCCGGTCCAGCGCCAGCCACAATCGCCGTTTCTGCCTCGTGGACCGCGGGGCGCGTGGGCGGATCACCCGTCCGACGCCTCCTCCTCCTGTTGTTGCTTCTACCTGGGCCGCGCATGGGTGGGGTTTGAATAAATATTTATAAAGGTGTCTTACTTGTTAGGCAAAAACCCCGAAGGGATTTTACCTAAAAAGAGACGGACGAAAAGGCAAAACAAATAGCAAAGAAGGGTTGTTTTGAATAGCCCACGTGGGTGGCACACAATGTGCGTCGCACGAGGCAGTAGGTCGATGCGCGCTGCTTCTAGGCCGGAGGAGGTCGGCCCACCTGGGAGCCGCCACCGCCTGCTGCCATGCGCGCGACATGCGCGCACGTGCGCACTAGCGGGCCGGCCCACTCGGGCCATCGCTAGACGTTGCTGCCTCTATCTAACTCGCGGGTGGCCCACCCTGCTGACGCCTCCTGCTGCCGCTGGTGCTTCCAGCTAGGCTGCGCGTGGGTGGAGTTTCGGCCCACCCGGCTGGATGCAGGAATTGCCCCTTTTCCTATTAGTTCTAGTCTCATATGGTGCGCCTAAGGTGGAGGGAGCCCCTCCCTCCTCCTATAAAAAGGGTTGTCCGTAGAAGGATTAAAACACACCAAAATCCACCTAGAAATACAGAAAAGGGTTGTGTAGCCTCTCTCTCTCTCTTGCGACCGTGACCCCCTTGTCAGGGTTGTGCGGGCAATGAGTTCTTCACCGCGGATTTCGGAGCCGAAAGATCTACTTCCGCAATCTCGGCTGGATCAGGGAGAAGCGGGAGTCGTCGTCAGACACCGGACGTGTGTGAATCCCTCTGGCGGCGTCATTCTTTCGATGGTAGGAGTTGTCGGAGCCACAGGACTTCGTGACCTCGAGGTCAGCGTCGGGGAATGTTCTTCAACCACGTTCCTCGCGGTACGTTAACAGCGATCGGTCTTCAAAGGTATGAATACCGTATCTCCTCCCGTTACTGCATTACTAGTAGATAGATCCTGGCATTAGGGTTTCGTGTTTGATACGAGAAAACGTACGGACGTCTCCGCGAGCATGTGCGGGAGAGGTAGTTTCTCACATGCACACCGGGGTACAGTAAAAGAAAGGAAGGGTGCGGGCATGCCAGTGTATTAAGATCCACAAAGAAAACAAAATAGGTGGGACCGGTATTTCATTAAAGAGATGGCCCACCCCTGAATTTTTCCGATCTAGGTCGGCAAACTCCAAAGAGCGATCCAACTTTTATCCTCCCGCGAACGTATCCTACCCGTAGGCAGTCCGTGCGGGCCTTGAAAATCGTCCAACTTCCAGGGGACTAGCGCCTGAGTCGGTTTCGCCGATGAAGAGGTGGATGTCCCCGATTGGGATGATCGAGCAGCGGGTGGGCTTCGTCATCGTCGGGATCCAGAACTCGTCGGGAGAGACGATTGGAACGTTGCCAAAAAAGAGAACACGGCCGATGGCTACGGTTTTGCTGATTCCCACGAAGAGCTTGGACCTCGCCCGTTGTAGATCCTGAAGCGCCTCTTGCCCCACGGTGGGCGCCAACTGTCGTGGTATTGCCGACGAGTACGCCATGTAGGAGCCCTCACAGAGCATGTTTAGAGACGTGGGATAAGGCGGAAGGTTGGCGGGTACGAGGTAACACGGCTTATCTAGGTTCAGATCGCACGAAGGTGACGGAATCCTATCCTGCTATAAATCACTATAATGGAAATATGCCGAGTTATAGGGATTGGTTCGCTGTGCGAGGTATGAGTTGTATCGTTCCCTAAAGGATCCCATAGGTCCGGCTTATATAGTCGTCGGGTCCTAGGGTTACAGTCAAAGTCCTAGTCGGTACACAACTAGTCTAACGTGTTTTGCACTCCAAGGCTCCGGATACGTTGGTGACTCCTCCGTAGCCTTCCTTTATTCAGCATGGGCCTCCCTTCTGGATCCATCTAACTGGGCCGCCCAGCAGGCCATAGGCCTTGCTACCAACGGTGGGCCACCCGGGTTAGCCGGATTGGAGACATGCAATGGTGATACCCATTTAGCATATCCCCAACATCATTTAAGATAACAAATACAATTCCCAAGGATTTGCGCTCCATGGCCTACTAGCGCGGCTAGCCTGACAACGGCGATTGTGCGATCTCCTGGTTCCCGGGGCCTCGAAAAGCTCCCGGTTAATTACTCCCGCGGGTTACGCCGTGAGACACCTCCGATTAAGCCGTGTGGTCGTCTTTGTCGTCTTCGCTTCATGTCCTGCATATATGGTGGTGGTGGTTATGTGTGTGTGTGTGGACAGCGGTAGATTCCGTGTCCTCGTTGGTACACGCGCCACTAAAAGCGTGGCCTTTGCTCCAGCCTCGCCCGCCCTCGCTGTTGCGCCTTGTTGGTCTTGAGCGCCGATGAAGAGTTGTTGATGTAGATGGATGTAGTCCGATTGGCTGGAACTTCTTGACGACTTTGCGGCTTTGTCGGGGTGTGCAAGGGGTATGCCTCGCGAGAGTAATTTGATGAGAAGACCGACGTCGGTATAAAACCAACTCGCTCATGTCGACATAGCCGGCATGGTCGGCCCCTTGTCTAGAATCAACGCCGAGTTTACGGCGGTCTGCCTAGTCAAAGGTACCGTCTCACAGGGTCGCGGAAGGGGTCGATGTCTGGGCATTGTCTCATGCATCATGGCGTCGCCTCATGCAACATTCAATTTCTTTAATGTTTGCTTTAAGATTTGGATAGGAAAGAATCTTTGCATGCATATGGTACACCACACTCTCTCTCCCATCTAACACCTCGTACTCTCTCTTCCATTCATTAATCCATATTTTTTATTTTCAAGTCTAAATTTCAAAAGGTTGTATTTATCACAATAGTTATCCAAATAACATTCCGTTTGAACCTATGTTTTTATTTTGGTAACATCTTTTAAACAAGCCCAAAATTAATAATATTAACAACCTGAATTTAAAAACATAATAAAACATTAAATTTGACAATGAAATCCAATAAAACTTGTAGATCCTGTTTGTCGTCAACATATTTTATGGTTAGAACTCAAAGTTAATTACCAATTTTTTTCTAACTCTAGTTAACCAAGTTTGAAATGCGGTGAAACAAATTATTTCCACAAATATTTTCTTCAGGTTTCATAATGTTTTTCAAAGTTTTATTATGTTTTAGAATTCAATTTTTAAATATTGTCAAAATATATTCAATATTGTTCTTGTTATAAAACTCTCTACGGTAGGAATTCAAATATTCAACCCTTTTCAAATTAGACTTTTAGTTAAAGAGCTACAAAAGTTTCAAATTTAAGAGCTAAATCCACAAAGTAAGAAAAGAGAGAGAATGAACTGACACAAGTTGTGTAAAAAATAACAAGTTGTATAAATATAATAGGAGAGAGAAGGTGGGGCATGCACGTTATATACCATGCACGCTAGAATCGCTGCTCTGGGAGGCAGCCACAATCATGTGGCCAAAAGTGATTCCATATCTAGCATTGGCTTTTAAAACTAGTTCCCCGTACTGTGTGAGTAGATTCAGATTAGAGAAAGTAGGAAACCGGGCACGTGCTCCGATGCCAAATCTTGCTATGAGATTAAAATATTATTCTCCTGCACGGTGGGAAGAAAGAGATGGATGGGAAGAGATATGAATTAAAAAGAAATAAGCTATTTTATACAAGTTGTGCCAGTATTGGGATCCATTTTACAGCCAATTTAGAATTAGCACGTTGTGGAGGTATTGCTATATTGCAGATCGAAGCCAAATTCGGTGTCAGATTTGGCCATTTACGCACTGTGGGTGCCCTTAGGCAATGACACCAAGAATGGCACCCGCGCACGCACGAGACATACACAGCCTAGTGCATCACCGTGTGCTTAACGGCTTGTCATATTCTTAGCGTGTATCTTCTATTCTTCTTGTATCCGATCTTGGTATCCGATCTTGCTGCTCTTCACGTCGTGTGTGTACGCCTAGCTGGTCCAGCTGCTCAGGTCCGGCCACCGAGAGCCGATGGTGATGACCGCGCATCGAGTTGCACGCTCCCGCCGGGAAGAGCATGTACGTGTCCACCTGAAAAAGCTTGTGCACGCTGGCCGGTCTCCGGGCTGAAACTCGTAGCAGGTCGTGGGGCTGAAACCTGTACACCGGTCACCGAGTTGCGCCTGTCCGCCGAGAGCGCCTAGCCGCACGTCGCCAGGCCGTATTTGGGGTCGGACTTGTATGCTTGCGCGGAGCCATGATGCGTCTGTTCGCCATCGGTGCACGTCGCCAGGCCGTATTTGGACTTGACTTGAACCTGCACGCCGGTAGAGCACAAGCTCGCCATGGTTGAGACCTCCTTCGTCCTTGCTTCCAGCCTCCGGTCCTGAACTCCAAGGCCGCGACAGCAGCGCAGGCTCTGACGATGAATCCTATGGCGATGGGCTGCACGTCCGCAGCATCTCTGTAACAACCCGAATTTCTTGCTACAATAAAGCAAACTTAAAAACGAATTTGAAATCTCAAATTCAATTAAAACAGAAGCAAATAAAACAACAATTTTTTTTTGAAGAACACGACGAACATAGGGACGAACCCTAGCTGCCGTCGATCTCCTCTTCGTCGGCCAACCGCGCCACCTCCCTGGTCCCACTACCGATGTAGACGACACAAGCATCAGCGCCGCGCGTCTCCCGCCCGCGGCTCTGCTCGCCGTCGCCATACCGCACACTGCTGCCCCGTCACCCCGCCGTACACGAGAGACATGCCGCTGCCGCCGCCCAACCGCTCGCCGCTCGCCACCTCTCCATGCTCCAGCCGCTCGCCGCCCACGTCACCGCTTCAAGAGGTCTCCAGAGGACCCCGGCAGCACCCAGGCGAGCACCCATCCCCGCCACCACGCGTCCTCCTCCCGAGCGCCACCGTCACCTATAAAATCCCCTCTCTGCGCCATTCTTTGATTTTTCGTTAGGAATCGCTTCCGCTCTCCCTCGCGAGCGCCACCGCACTACCAAGTAGAGCCACCACCGCCCACGGCTCGCCTCCATCGCCGCCAATTGCCGGTGAGCATCTCCTCTTCTCCCATTCCTCTGCTTCTTCTTTTTTCTTCTTCCCCAGCGAGCCGAAGAGGTACGTGCTTTAGGCCGCCTCCTGGGCTGCGGCCAGGCCCAGGGATGGGCCGGCTGGTTCCTTTTTCTTTTTCTTTTTTTCAATTTCTATTTCCTTTTTCAAATTAGGATTGATTTAAAACAAGTTCTTTTGTAAAATTTCTTTAACGAAAAGATTTAAAATAAAAAGGGATTCATTTTAATCCTCATAAACCCCTGAATACTAACAACTTTTCCAATGTTTTCAAAAATTATTTGTTGAGCTTTTAAAATTCAAAACCATTATGTACATATAGTAAAATAAGTGCCCCTTTTATTTATATTTCAACCCTGGTTCACAAAAATAACTAATGACCTTGGGCAAATGTTTCTAAACATTTTTTATGACCCATTGGTGAAGCCTCGGAGGATTTTGGCATAGGAGTGCACCATCTCGGAGTCGAGGATTTTTCGGAAGACCTTTCTTTAGGCAAGACACTTCTCTCACCGATGAAATTTTGGTGATAAATGATTTTAGAATATTGAAGCTATGTGCAATAATAGAACCCCTGAACCATTAATATTTCATGTTATGCCTTGAGACCAACCCTAGTGGAAATCCTGGACTTGCTTGATGGATGATGCATGATTGTTTGTATGATTGCTTGGAGGTCATATTCACCTTCAAAAATTTGGTATAAAAATGACTCATCACCTGGATGAGAGCCTTGACTTTGGATTATGTGCCCTATTATGTGGGAGTGGTTGATGAGTAAACCTATGGTACATCCCTGACACAAAACAATAAAACACACCACATAAATTGTAAGAACCCCCTACTCTATTCCAATGGATTTTCTACAAGGTAGATGGACCCTGGTATGGGTGATCAACGGGAATACACTCGGAGTCGGGATGCTATAGTATGTTATCGATTTCCGTGGCCATGACATACTCCCGGTGGGATTCGAGTGATTAGACCTTCCCGGGTAGAAATTTCAAAAGATAGAGTAGATAAAAACTTATCTTTCGATTAAAGGTTCCGATGCTAATGATAGCAATATCACAAATCCTAGTGGTTTGGGGCACTGTGGCTTAGTACGGAACCATCGGAGGCACACATTTACATATCTAAAATCAATGGTAAAGAATGAAAGAAAAATAAATATATATACTAAAGAAAATAAATGATACCAAGCGTGATCACTTAGTGGAATTAAGTATGCCACGGACGGACGATGTTTTCCCCTTCGTTTGGAAAAGTGGTGAAAATGATACCACTATGGGTTTGACCACAAGGATACCTTATATGATTTTCCTGTTTAAATAATCTTGGATAAAACTTAAATTCGAAACCATCTTGTGACTTGCTGAATACTTTAGTACTCACCCTTGCTATATAAACATTTTTCAGAAATATCCGAAGATGTCGCGGAGGTTGATCATGATGTCTTCCTTCGCGGAGAAGATTTCGAGTTCTAGGTCATTCCTACGCTCGAGGGCTGATCCTAGAAATGTAGCCACGTGTGTAAAATCAATAAAGTTTGTATGTTGTAGTCATGGTATAATAATTTTAAGATAAAGATAACCTCGTTTAATGTTGGATCGTAAGAAAACTATTTATGTGATATTATCTACCAATGTAATATTATTCCTATGAGCTTGTATGTGATGGTTGTGTTTTGTAATCACTCGGAATTCCACAAAATTTTTCCTTCAGCGAATTAATGGAATTTCTAGTCACGGTGTTGGGGATATGCTATATGGGTATTCTCATAGCATGTCTCTTATCCGGATAACCCGGGTGGCCCACAGTTGGTAGCATGGCCCATGGCCTGCTGGGCGGCCCAGTTAGATGGATCCAAAAGGGATGCCCATGCCAGATAAAGGAAGGCCACGGTGGAGTCACCAGCGTATCCAGAGCCTTGGAGTACAAGACACGCTAGACTAGTAATAGACGGTGTAGGACTCTGTAACCTGTCTGGATAGGACTTTTCCCTGTAACCCTAGGACCTAGCGACTATATAAGTCGGGCCTATGGGAGCCTTTAGGGCACAACATCAGACCAATTAACTCATACCTCGCACAGCGAACCTATCTCTGTAACTTGGCGTATTGCCATTATAGTGATTTACAGCAGGAGTAGGATTCCGCCACCGTCGTGGGATCTGAACCTGGGTAAGCTGTGTTACCTCGTACCCGTCAACCGTCAGCCTTCCCCACGTCTCTAAACACGCACTGTGAGGACCTCTCCATGGCGTACTCGTCGGCAATACCACGACAGTTGGCGCCCACCGTGGGGCAAGAGGCGCTTTAGGCTCTTCAGTAGGCAAGGACCAAGATCTTCGCGGGAATCGGCGAAACCGTAGCCATCGGTCGCGTTCTCTTCTCCGGCAATATTCCGATCGTCCCTCCTGACGAGTTCTAGATCCCGGCGAAGACGAACCCTACGCGGTGCTCGATCGTTCCTATCCGAGACATCCACCTCTTCATTGGCGAAACCAACTCGGGCACTAGTTCCCTGGGAGTCGGAGGAGCATCAAGACCCGCACGGACCTCCTACGGGCAGGATATGTTCGCGGAAGGATTGATGTCGGATCTCTCTTCGGAGTTTGCCGGCAAAGATCGGAAAAATTCAAGGCCCACCCAAACCGCCCGTTTGCAGGATATAACGGTGGAAGATCAATGCAAGTCCGCCGGCTTCGTCCGTGCGTCTGGACAGCAGAGATCCAAGTTCGTCGGCGTGGTTACCATCTTCGATCTGGAGCGTTGCGTTCAGAGAGAGGGCGAAAACCCCCGCGATTACCTTGCCAGGTGGCTCCGGATACGGGCCAACCTAGCACATTACCCCAATGATGATGCCATGCATCACTTTGTGGAAGGACTGGACCATGGCACGCTTCTCCGGCATTCTCTAAGGAGGCGGCAAGCTTCGGGCGCCTTACCTTCGAAGGCATGGTAAACACCGTCAACAACTACGCGGAGGCCAAAGCGGTAGCACAGACAGCGCTTGCGCTCATTGACGGAGCCCCTCCGATTCAGCCACCACCACCACCACCGCCGCCTCCGGCCGCCATCGCCGCAGATGCGCCACCACCTCTAGTCATCGTCGCCACTATCGCACCTCCACCCCCGTCATCGAGGAAGTCCTGGCACCCTCCGACTCTGTGATTGACGTGCTATACGCCGACTTCAGTGCAGATTCAAAGGAGATAGACTTCAGCCCAGAAGAGCTAGACTCCGTCATGCAGAAGATGGAAGAGGAGTACACATGTGACGAGCAAGCCAACAACGTCGTCACGTCTCGAGAGGTGTTCGTCACCATTGGGACAGCGATGGATGAAGATCAACCCGGACGAGCTCCGCCTACAGCTCTGGACAAAGGGAAGGGACCACCTATTACTGATGACAATGATCGCGCAAAGTTCATGCCCCCTCCGCCTAACCCAGTGCAACAGCCGCAGGAACTCAGCACCGGCCCGAGCAATAACAACACCGCAAACTTGTCGCCTCTAGCATATACGTTTGCTGCTGCCAAAGTTACTCCAGCTGATAGAGTGATGTACGGTAATATCCTCGTCGAGCCACTGACCGTAGCTCATATCTGGAACGTGACCCATCTTGACGAGAAGCGCCAGCAACTGCTGGAGGAAGCGCAGGCCATCGCGGAGCAAGGCGCTAAGCTATATCGAGATCTGGTCAACACGCAGAAATCCATAGAGAAAGCTAGAGCAATGGAGGCCGAGTACAAGACTCTGCTGCTGCAGCAGAAGGCCAAGAAAGATTCGGCTCACGTCATCAACGATCCTGGTGTACGACGAAACCTAGGATGGGCTACCCCTAAGCCGGCACAAGCCAAGCCATACATTGACAGTGAAGGCAGGCAGGTGATGCCCACTCCTCTCCTCAACCTCGTCGTCGCCAAGACCCTTCTGGAGCAGGATAGATTTCCCGAGGCGGTGGACCAAGTCTATGACCTAGTGGCCAAGGCGGTAAAGCGGCAGGAAAAGGCCACCTCTCAGAGGCTTGAGTCTGACTCAGCGCTTTGCCAATCTAGCCAGTATAAGCCGCCAAGGGACAGATCTCCTCTTGATGTCGAGTCTCAGACGGGTTCATCAGAACGAAGACGGAGGGATGAGCGCAACAGGAAGGATGCTATCCCCATATCCTCCGACCACGGAGAAAAGGCCCAACCTCGTCGCCCATCGCCACCGTCCCGCTCCCCCCGACATCGCGAAGACCCCAAGGCTCACCATCATACGGATATGCCCTCGCCAAGGCAGAGCGGCACCGTCATCCGCGACAATGCGGAGCAGACCCATCATGACGAAGAGCGTAACTAGGGACACAAGAGAAGGTCGCTCCATGACCCTCCGCGTCCGACAAGAAATTACGACAAGTGTGAGGCATCGCAGGAGGGTAATAGCAAGAACGCTAACCCACCGCCACCTCCGCCTCCGTCGTCACCTAGCAGTAACCATGGCGGAGGAGGCCCGTGTCATTCACACAGCCCATCCCCTCTTGACAAGAAGAAAAGAAACCCGGAGCCATACGACGCACGTTCGCGGATCAATAAGATCCACGAGGCCCGGAAAGGACCATACCTAGGACCACGTTGCTTTGGACCTGCGATACGGTCCGCAACTTACCCCAAAGGCTTCCGGATTGACAAGACCATCAAGCCCTATGACGGCACCGCTAAGCCAGCTACATGCTTGCAGGATTACGGCAACGAGGTAGAGATTGCCGGGGGTAACCCCAACGTTGCCGTCAAGTACCTCCCATTGATGTTGGTGGGCACAGCCCGTCAATGGATTGATGACTTGCCAGATAAATCCATATGCAATTGGTTGGACATGCAAGAGGCGTTCACCAAGAACTTCGAGGGTACGTATAAATGTCCCTGCACTGTAGGCGATCTACAGCGGTGTGTGCAAGAGAAAGACGAGACATCTTGTTCCTACCTATCCCGCTGGCTGGATATGAAAAATTCCTACGCAGGAGTGCACGCTCAGACTGCCATGGCCGCCTTCATCGATGGGTTGGAAAGGGGCACATTGCTTTGACATAAGCTGAAGCGCTTGCAGGACAATCACTAGCTTTACTTGAACCAGATGATTCAGTTGGCTAGTGAGTTCACAGCTGCCGACGACGATGCTCGCGGCTCTCTGCCGGTAACGGCCGTTCCAACTCAAGCTCGGAGGAACAGCAGTACAAAGCGGAAAACCGCTCCAGAAGAAAAGCAAACTCCCGACATGGTCGCTATGACCTTTGCAGGACGAGGTGATGGCGGACAACATGGCCGAGGAAGGGGAGCTGGTCGTGGACAGCAGGAAGGAAGTGAAACTACCTCGGCAGGGCTCCGCGTTCCCCAAACCTACGAAGAGTACCGCGATATGCCATGCCTCGTACACCTCGATGTCAATGGCAAGGCCAGCCATACCAATCGACACTACAAGTTTGTCAACGACCTCAAGGAGGACCCGGAGTCCGGCTACAAGCAAAGTCGGAAGAACAGACCGCGAGGCAAGGGCAAGGGGAAGAAGAACGAGGAGGAGTCCAAGGATTCAAGTGACATGGACGAGGATGTTGACCCCAAGCACGCCACCAAGAGCGACGGCAAAGGAAAAAAACCCTTCGAGAAGAAGGCGGCAGTTTACCACACTTTCCTTGGCACCCCCATTGTCCGACAACAGAAGACCTCTATGAGGATACTGATGGCTACTCTGCCCCTAGTTCCCTAGTACCTGCGCTGGTCGGAGGTTCCAATTACTTGGGACAGGAAGGATCACCCAAACCTTATCCCTACGGAGAACCAATACACCATGGTCATCAACCCCTCGATTGACGGCATTGAGTTCACCAAATGTATGGTGGATAGTGGAAGCAGCATCAACATCATGTACCTGGATACACTGCAGAAGATGAACCTGACGGAGGCAAATCTAAGGTGGACCAACACCATCTTCCACAGCGTAGTTCCTGATCGGGAGGCTCGATCCCTTGGGTGCATCACACTTCAGGTTGCCTTTGGCGATGTTAATAATTACCGCCAAGAGCACATGACCTTTGAGGTGGTCCCCTTCAAGAGCGTGTACCACGTCATATTCGGCCGCGACATATTCCACACCTTCATGGCCAAGCCATGCTTCGTCTACAACAAACTCAAGATACCCGGACCAAAGGGTGTCATCACCATATCCGGAAGCTTTGCCAAAGCTAGGGACTACGAGATTAATGAAGCAGCCTATGCGGAAGCTGTCCTCTATAGCGAAGAATTCAAATAGATCCAGAGCAAGGTTGATGACTCAGAGATGCCCGCGTCGAAGAAACAGATTTCCGACTCCGTTCCAGCATTCAAGGCCGCCATCGAGACCAAGCCGGTGGAACTTGTGGTAGGCGATTCCTCCAAGACCACCGCCACTGGGACGAACCTGGATCCCAAATAGGAAAGCGCGCTCGTCGAGTTCCTCCATGAGAACAGGGACATCTTTGCTTGGCAACCTGCCGACATGAAAGGTGTACCTAAGGAACTTGCCGAGCATAGCTTAAACATTGATCCAAAATCCAAACCAGTAAAGCAACCTCTATGATGCTTTGGAGATGAGAAGAGACGCTCAATAGGCAAAGAGATAACTAGGTTACTTAATGCTAGTTTTATCAGAGAAGTCCTTCACACCCAATGGGTGGCCAATCCTGTACTTGTCCCAAAAAAGGGAACCAAAGAATTAAGAATGTGCGTTGATTACACTGGCTTGAGCGAAGCATGCCCCAAAGATCTGTTTTCTTTGCCTCGCATTGACCAAGTCATTGACTCGACGGCTGGCTCGGAACTTTTGTGTTTTCTCGATGCATACTCAGGATACCACCAGATCAATATGAGGAAGTCGGACCAATTGGCCACTTTGTTCACTACTCCATACGACACATTTTGCTATGTTACGATACCCTTTGGGCTGAAAAACGCAGGTGCTACATACCAGCGGACAATGCAACGTTGCCTACACGATCTAATTGGTCGGAACATTCACGCCTATGTGGACAATATGGCGGTGATGTCTAAAAAGTTAAATGACTTAATCTCCGACTTATAAGAAACCTTCGATAATCGCCGGAAATACAACATGACGCTTAACCCTAAGAAGTGCATCTTCGGGGTTCCAGCCGGAAAATTGTTGGGCTTCATCGTTTCCCAGTGCGGAATCGAGGTCAACCCGGAGAAAATCAAGGCCATCTTAAACATAAACCGACCGACATGCCTAAAGGACATACAACGACTAATAGGTTGTATTGCAGCAGTTAGTCGGTTCGCCAGCCGACTTGGAGAGAAGGCTCTGCCGTTGTATAAGTTGCTGAAGAAGGTAGACAAATTCACGTGGATGGACGAAGCAGATGCATCATTGAAGCAGCTCAAGGAGATTCTTTCCTCAGCGCCCATCCTTGCAGCACCCGAGCCTGTAGATCCCATGTTAATTTACATGGCGGCAACCAACCGGGTAATCAGCATCGTCGTCGTGGTAGAGCGGAAGGAACCAGGTTATGAGCACGGAGTTCAACGACCAGTTTACTATGTAAGAGAGGTCTTGGCGGAGTCCAAGCAGCATTACCGACACTACCAGAAGATAGCTTATGGAGTATTCCTTGCTTCTCAGAAGCTGGGGCATTACTTTCAGGAGCACCCAATCACAGTGGTGAGCAAGACTCCACTGTCCGACATTATCAACAACAGCGATGCTACGGGAAGGGTCGCGAAGTGGGGCATTGAACTTGCCGCCTTCGAGATCACCTACAAGAGACGTGACGCTATCAAGTCACAAGCCTTGGCGGATTTTATTGCAGATTGGACGGAGATGCCAGATGCTACTCCGTTGCCGGAACCAGAATACTGGGTGATGCATTTTGACAGATCAAAGATGCTCAACGGCTCAGGGGCTAGTGTACTTCTACAGTCACCAACTAGGGACAAGCTACACTACGTTCTGCAGATCCACTTCGAGGCTACGAACACATGGCGGAGTATGAAGCACTCATTCACGGACTACGCGTAGCCAAGGATATTAGCATCAAACGCATAGTTTGCTGTGGAGATTCTGACTTGGTTGCCCAGCAGGTGGCTGGCACCTGGAATGTGCAGAACCCTATGATGGCGGCATATCGAGACGAAGTGGACGAGATAGCCAAGAGCTTCTTGGGCTACGAGGTCAAGTATGTACCTAGGGAGCAAAACGAGGCGACTGTTCTGTTGTCTAAGCTTGGATCAGGGCGCAAATGAATTCCGCCTGGAGTTTTCCTAGAGCATCTACGGGCATCATCCGTGAAGGGAGCAGACATCGACAACCCGGATATAGATGACTCTTTCGTCCACATGGTGTCAAGGTCCCTCCGTCTTGGACAAAACCGTTCATGGAATATCTTGAACACGGAACTTTGCCCGACGACGAAGTCGAAAGATGACAAATAGTACGTCGAGCGAAGGGCTATAACATAATCAATGGACAGCTCTACAAAAGAAGCACTACTAGTGTATACCTTAAGTGTGTTTTCCAGCAAGAAGGTATTGAAATCCTACGCGAAATCCATCTCGGAGATTGAGGGCATCACGCCGCTCCTTGATCGTTGGTCGCGAAAGCCTTCCGGCAAGGATTCTACTGGCTGACCGCGAAGGCGGACGCCGACAAGCTGGTTGAGACATGCATGGGATGCCAGTATTATGCCCGACAACCACATGTTCCTGCTGAAGAATTGCAAACAATACCAATAACTTGGCCGTTTGCAGTATGGGGGCTAGACTTGGTGGGACCGTTACAGACGGCACCATGTGGGTTTACGCATCTGCTAGTATCAGTTGATAAATTCACTAAATGGATAGAAGCTAAACCCATTAGAAAGCTTGATGGGGCAACTGCCCTCAGGTTTGTCCGTGATCTAGTGGTGAGATTTGGTCTCCCACATAGTATTATCACCGACCATTGTAGCAACTTGTCACTCGGAGAAGTGGAGGCATATTGTTGGGAGAAGTGCATCTAACTTGACCTTGCATCTGTGGCACATCCACAATACAATGGTCAGGTTGAGCGAGCCAATGATTAATTCTGCAGGGAATAAAGCCACGTCTTGAGGCACCTCTACATAGAGCAGCTAGAGCCTGGGCAGAAGAATTGCCATCTGTGCTGTGGAGTTTATGAACTACACTCAACAGATCCACCGGCTACACCCCTTACTTCATGGTATATGGAGCAGAAGCCATCCTACCTTCCGACATACTTCACGATGCACCAAGGGTTGCCTCCTACGACGAAGATGACGCTGAAGAATCCAGAGGCCTAGATGTGGAACTTCTCGAGGAGGAGCGCGTTTTGGCATGCCAAAGATCCGCCATCTACCAGCAGAAGCTACGCAGCTACCATAGTCGCCGCATT
The DNA here is from genome assembly GCA_910589765.1 of Avena atlantica. NCBI lineage: Eukaryota > Viridiplantae > Streptophyta > Magnoliopsida > Poales > Poaceae > Avena > Avena atlantica. The sequence continues at coordinate 423,662,897 of OU342739.1, forward strand.
AGGCATCGCTCGTTTAAAGAGGGGGATTTGGTGCTCCGACTTAAGCAGAAGAAGTCACACAAATTATCCCCGCCATGGGAAGGACCGTTCATCATAAGCAAGGCGCTACTCAATGGGTCTTACTACCTTGTTGACAATCATGAACTAAAGGATAGACCCAACGAGGATCATAATCGTAAGCGACATGACCCGGATGATGACTACCCGGAGCTTGATCGGCCATGAAACATAGCACAGCTACGTCCTTTCTACACTTAGCATTTTTTATCTAATTGTGTACCTCTTATATGATCAATGAAATAAAGCTCTTTGGTTCACTCATATTTCTGAGTCTTCTACATCCTTTAGTGTTCATTTTTGGATCGTATAAAACCTTTAGCACAAGCTTTGCAATTGCACTTGTGAAAATTCCGCCTACGGGCGTTAGCTTATGTTTTCTAGTCTACATGTTCTTTGTCGTTTTTATGTGGATTCTGGAGTAGTGACTTTTGGCACTTATTGTCGGCAATTTTGTGCTTAGGTTATTGACGGTGCCATTGGGCATCATCACATGAGTGCATGGTTTCGACAACGAGTCTTCCGACTCACGAAAATTCAAGCATAAAAACCAAAGTAATGGATAAGCTAGCACTTGCTTAAAAATATATACATGTTGGAAATAGTTCTTAAGTAGCAGGACATACACCATTGTTTTCCGCCTTAAGTTAACACATAGTTTTTTCCGCATAACAAGTTACAGAGAAAACAAATATTACAAGTTGTTTTTATTCCTCTGGCGCAGGCGGCTTGGAATCAACATCACCAGCAGCAGGAGAGTCACCTCCCTCGAAATCGACAGTATTGAGGGACTCGGAGGAGCTTTGGCCTTTGTCTTCAACGGTGTTCATGGGCACAAAGACGTTAACATCGACCAACTCGACGACTCTGGTGTCATAACCCGCGAGCGACGCCAAGATAGATTCGTGATTTATCTTTTGGCCTTCGTCGTCTACGTCAGGGATACCAGAGGTTACCGTGTAGATGTCGGCATTGTCATAGTGTTCCTTCACCATTGACAATGCCATCCTAGCGCCGGCCCGTGCACATGAAGCTTTCCATCTTGAAATACGCTCGGGGGCTCAGCGCGGGATCTACGAAAACTTCGCTATTGAGTCTGATGCCTTGATGTTGATCTGGAGTGATTTGGCAATCTCTTTGGTCTGCGCGATGGCGGTGTTGATGAAGTTGCCGACAAGGACCATGCATTCCTTTGGCAGAGGAGGCGACCGGGTTAAACCCATAGGAGCTGCGAATTTCCGACAAAGGAGCGCATGAGTTCAAAAAAATCAAAGTATCTAGACTACATAAATCCAAGACGGAGAATTACTTACTGAAGATGCTGGCCTCAGCTTGCCAGAGGGTATCCGCCATGGAGTCTCGTTCTTGTCAGAGGATCTTATACGCTTCATGATGGCGTTGATTCTGCTCATCGGCAACTTTCTTCTGATCTTTTAAGATTGCGATTTCCTACTTCAAGCGGTTCATCTCCTCGATGGCAGAGTCCTCCAGGGCTTTCATTGATTCTTCATGCATCTTCAGCATCTCCTCCCTCTCCTTCTTAAGGATCTTGTTCTCGCTATCCAGCTCCTAAATATGCTTGGATTGCTCGACAATGTCCTTAGCCTTGGCAATGGTTTCTGCAAGTCGGATAAAGCAAAGTAGACGGTGAGTACTCGGAGAATACACAAGATCAAGTCGGAATACGAAAAAGAAAGGAAAAATAGACGCTTGCTCTTGATGATATGTTCCTTCAAGAAGGCAGTTTTATCCTTTTCAGCTTCCAAGTCCACGCGCATCTTCTGGTACTTGTCGTTGGCCATGCCCCTCCGAGCATTCTCATTCTATGGAAAAAACAAAATTAAACGTTGTTTGGTCTACTTGGAGCATCTAGCCAGAAAACTTCCACCTAGACGCTCGGGGGCTACAGCGAGAGTTTTTTAACTTAGCAATATGCTTAGTCTTTCTTTCAGCATCTAGTCGGAACTAATTCAGTTTTCGATTAGAAGCTTGGGGGCTATAGTAGAAAGTTTTTAACTCGGATGTATGCTTAGCTTCTCTTTAAGCATCTAGTCAGAAATAACTCAGTTACAACTAGAAGCTTGGGGGCTACAGTATCAAAATTTATAAACACTGTGTATGCTACTCTTAAAGCATCTAGTCGGAATAATTCATTCCACCTATATGCTTGGGGGATACAGTGAGAAGTTTTCTAGCTTAGTCACTTTTAGAGCATTTAGACGCAAAGCCCTATGGTTTTTCGTCTAAATCCTCGGGGGCTATAGTGGGATACTCATAAGAAATGTAAAAGGCAAATATAACTTACAAGTGCAATGATCTTGAGGTTGGTAGCACTCTGAGCTAGCAACTTGCCGAAGGATGCACTGTTTCCTTGCAAGATTTATGCTTGCCGGAGAAGCTCCTCGAGACCGCATGTTGGAGATGTCGGCGCCGCACCAGGAACCAGAGAAGTGCTACCCGGCGTAAGTACCAGATAGACTATCTTCAGAAACTCTATGGTTTTCTTGGGTGCGGGGGCGCCTCCTTCGGCAGATGTACCACCTTCCACCACCGCATTACCGCTATCCATGGCATCCTTAGCCGGAGCTTCAGCTATTTGGTGTGCGGCACTCTCCTGCGTCTCCTGTTCGCCGACAACAGTGAGCTCTGTGGAGGCGCCTGAATCCACTTCCATGGCGGAAGGACCAGATGCTTCTCTAGCTTGTGAGCTTGTCGGAGCGGATGAGGGCTGGACGATGGGAGTGACAGGGGTGATGGCGGGATATACGTCACGATGCAGCATATCCTTGATGGTTCTAGAAGCCCCCGAAGTTTTGGAGGTCTTCTTCAAGATGGTCGTGGCTTTCTTTCTGAAACGTGCAAAATTCATAAGTACAGGAACAAGACAGACAAATGGACAATGTCGGAAAGAAAGAAGCTTACACAAGAGGGGGTGCTTTAGCAAAGGGGATCCCAGTAACCTTTCTTTTCTCCGCCTCCAGGGCGGCGGTAGTCTTCTTGGAGGCTCCACCCTCCGTCTTCTTCTTCTTGCCTCCGTCGGCAGCGTCAGAGGTGGAGCTCTTCCGCTTTTGCGCCAACGGAGCATCATCGTCGGACACAACGGTGACTTCCTTCATCTTTGGATCATAGATTTGAGGAGCCATGTTGTACTCATCTATGTCGCTGAGCTGTTAAAGTGAAGAACCACCGTGTTAGATGAGATGGTAATGGCTAGATGGAAGAACTGGAGTATATGTCATACACGGAAAATAAACAATTACCTTTGGGCACTTGCTCTATACGAACATGTCGTAGGTGATGGCGAAGCCATGCTTCTTGTCCTTCACCTTGACGATGTCCTTGAGGCGGAGCTTGACGGAGTCGCTCGAGAAGTTGTCCTCGGAGATGCGGAGGCTATCCCTTCTATCGTTGGAATACTCGTCCATCAGCTTCAAGCGGTGCTGCAGAGGTTGGATCCTCCTGATGAACCATCACATGGCTAGGTCCAAGCCGATCAAACCCGTCTCTACGAACCACTCTATCCGCCTTATAGCGCGGGAAGAGTCGATGTCGGAGGGAAGGGAGGCCTGGGATCTCCATGTCGAGGCTTCGGCGGCTGCTCCATCGACAAAGTCCGGGTACATGAATTTTCGGCCAGCCAGAGGGATATCTGGGCCGTAGAAGTACGTCCGCTGCCAATTCTTGCAGGATTCGTGGCCGACGACGTCGGGGAAGCGCCGGCTAGGCCGGATCTTAAAACTAATGGTTCCATAATTCCTAAGCTTGTCCTTGCCGGCACTGGCTTCGTGCTTGACAGTGAAGAAGTATATGAAGAGATCTAGCCTATGCTTGATTCCTAGATAACCCTCGCACATCGCCGTGTAATTGCTGAGTTCTAAGATGCTATTGGGGGATAGGTTCTATGGTTGTACTCGGTAATGATTCAGGACAGCAAGGAAGAAGTTGGAGATGGGCAGTGAGACACCGCGTACCATCTGTGCTTTGAGGTACACCTTTTCTCTGGCTTGGGGAGAAGGTGTGACCTCGCCAGCCGGCGCCGCCCGCTAGGCAAGCCCCTCCGTCGCAGGGAGGTAACCTTCGTTGATCAGCTCTTTGATGTCACGGCCCATGATGTCTGAACCGCGCCAGTCGCCCTTGTGCGAGTCAAACTCCTCCTCCTGCAGCTCCAGCGCCGCTGGATTATGGTCGCCGCCGGTGGCCTCGACCACCACAGACTTGGGGATGACCAGGCCCTCTGGGGGCACGACGATGGAGCTCGTCGGCTTCGCCGCGGCTTCGCCCGACGCCGCCATCGAAGGGGAGGAACTGCTACTGGCCATTGGGTGTGTTCGACGGTGGCTGGGAAAGATTGAAGAGCTAGGGTTTTTTGCATGTTGCGCGGAGAGCTCGAGGAGGCGCTCGCTGGAGGAAGAAGATGATGCAGGGAAGAATGAGGTGAAAAAGTAAATTTTCCACCACAGTTACTATTTATGGTCTCTGGCATCAAGATTCGTGCAACTTGATCGAATGGTTGCCGCGTAGACGATGTGTGTGGAGACGTGCGCGGAAATTTCGCCACTTATCAACCGTCGCCGCCAACGGTTCGTATCGCTCGCGCGGGAAAGTGGACATGATTGCGTTCTCTACATGTGTGAGTTACGAGGCGTCGCTGACCTATGTCTACGTCACCCTAGATGTCATAGGCAGATGAACCATCACATTAGAAGATTCCGGCATGGATGGATCCAGTCCGGCTACGGAAGAGTATGATGGAAGATTCAACAATTCTCTAACTTACGAATTGAAGACGGAGAAAACCTTGCAGGGTTCTTTGGGAGGACTACAAGATGTTGCTTGACGATTTGCCGACATCCATCTAGACGGAGCATTCAACGTGAAGAGGCAAGACGACTCAAGATCTCGGATTTCTCCGGGGGCTACTGTTGGGGATATGCTATATGGGTATCCTCATAGCATGTCTCTTATCCGGATAACCTGGGTGGCCCATAGTTGGTAGCATGGCCCATGGCCTGCTGGGTGGCCCAGATAGATGGATGCAGAAGGGAGGCCCATGCCGGATAAAGGAAGGCTATGGTGGAGTCACCAGCGTACCCGGAGCCTTGGAGTACAAGACACGCTATACTAGTAATAGACGGTGTAGGACTCTGTAACCTGTCCGGCTAGTACTTTTCCCTGTAACCCTAGGACCTGGCAACTATATAAGTCGGTCCTATGGGAGCCTTTAGGGCACAACATCAGACCAATTGACTCATACCTCGCACAGCAAACCTATCTCTGTAACTCGGCGTACTGCATTATAGTTATTTATAGCAGGAGTAGGATTCTGCCACCGTCGTGGGATCTGAACCTAGGTAAGCCGTGTTACCTCATACCCGTCAACCGTCCGCCTTCCCCACGTCTCTAAAAACGCACTGTGAGGACCCCTCCATGGCGTACTCGTCGGCAATACCACGACACACGGTCCCGAATTTTTGGGGCGTGACAGAGTGGTATCAGAGCCAGCCTTGACCGTAGGAAAGACCCCCGGTTTTGGAAAAATGGTATATGTTTGCAAAAAAATGATTGAGAAAAGGAAATTTTTCTAAAGCCTTTATCCAGCTCTTAAAATCTTTTGTTTTTTATATAAAATTTGTAAGATAAAATTTTGTGTGTGAAAAACAAATCTTTTTCGCGCTAAAAAAAGGTTATTTCACATATTTTAGGCATGGTGTACTATTTTTATACATCTCCTGAGACGCTCGGGGGATGGGCCCAACTCTTGTGGAGGATGTTGGGATATCTTATTGTGCCGAGGGAGGACCTCCCACATTTTCATGCAAAAGATATTTTTGCGGATGGGATACTTCAGTATTGGACCGGATGGGTTAACGTACAAGTTGGACAAAGAGATATAGAGAAGGATGCAATTCAGGACACATTCATAAGGGCTATATTGAACATGCGACATAAGTACGACGACACATTTGATGAGTCCATCTATCGACTCATACCCCAAGAGATGAATGATGGAAGCAACATGGGAGTGCCTTTTCCACCATTTCTGAATGACGAGTAGGATATAGAGGTGGTGAGAGAAATCGCCTTTGTAGCAGGGAAATATGGGAAGATTCGAAAGGAATATCCAGAAGCCCAATGTGAGATAGTCCAGTTGCGAGGAGAAAATATAGATCTCCGCCAGAACATAGTCAACTTGGAGGAAAGGCTTAAGAAAGTTTTAAGTGCCAAGCAGGAGATGACCGGTCCAAGTGCAAAGCGATTAAGGGCTTGTCAAGGGGACCAATCACAAGGACCAGGAGCAAAGAAGATCAAGACCATATGGACCAAAAAATATCTTGAACGCTTCAAAAATGCTCCGCAAGTGAGGCCGGAAGAAATAGAAGCGCTACCAAGTCAGGAGGATGAAGAGGAAGAGGAACCGATGGAACGTGAGTTCTATACTAGCAGCAACCCTCCGTCAGATGAAGAATAGACACTTTAAGAAAGGCGCTAGTGTGATCTAGGTTTGTTTCTTAAAATGGTTGTGCCATGTTTTGATGATGTGTGCAATACATGTATGTATGTGTGATTAAGTACAAGGTGTGAGTAGACAGTAGGCTATGTAAACAGCTTGGTGTTGATGTAAAATAAATAAATAAAAATAAAGTTTTTAATATTTCTTACTATTGTGTATCCCAAATACATGCATACTCTCTAATAAATTTTTTCCTTTCAAATAAAATAGTTGCAAGTCACCAACATGGATGACCACAACTCACAAACAACCCGAGATAATGGAGACTACAGTAGTAATGGAGATCAGCCAAGTCTAGCAGCAATTATGCTAGCCATGGATAGAGGCAGACGACAAACCAAAGAGAACCAGATGAGGATGATGGAAACACATGCCCAGATGTTAGAAAGAATAGCAACAAAATTGGTAGAACAAAAAGTAAGTTCGGAGGAAAAGAGAGAGTCAAGAAAACCAAGGTGGGAAGATTTCCAGAAGACAAACCCACCAATCTTCTCTGGTTCAGAAAAGCCACTAGACGCTGATGACTGGCTCAGAGATGTTGAACGACGGCTACAAACCATAGGATGCGAGGACCGGGAAAAGGTGCTTTTTGCATCACACCAACTACATGGATCCGCCGCAGCATGGTGGATAAATTTCTGGGAAGCCAGTCAGAACCCAGAAGAAATAACATGGGAAGAATTTGTGGAAGGATTCAAGAAGGAACATATTCCTTCAGAGATAATGTTGATGAAGCGTCGCGAATTTTTGGATTTGAAGCAAGGAAATAAAACTATGAAGGAGTATTTGGGCAAGTTCAATTATTTGGCAAGGTACACAGCTGAAGACGTGAGAATTGAGATAAAGAAGATGGAACAATTTGAGCAGGGTCTGCAAGAATCGTTGAAGTACCACATCTCGTCTCAAATGTTTCCTAGTTACCAGGCCATGGTATATAGTCTTCTGAAGAGTGACAAAGTGAGGGCAAGCATGGTGGAGGATCGGAAGAGAAAGGCACGGAATTTCAACACCCCAATGGATGCCAACCGATCTAGGACTTGGGTAACACCAAGTTCGGTAGAACAGCGGAAAACAATGACCATAAAGAGGGATGATCAAAGAGGAGGAACTGTTGACATAATTGTTAACTGCTTTAGGTGTGGAGGAAGACATTCGATAGGAAGTTGTCCACAACGAAAAACAGTGTCCTATCACTATGAGGATCCTACTCATTTGCGGAATGCGTGCCCAAGGAGGAATTTATCAGTGGAAGTGGCGAGGGCCCAATTCCGAAAATAGCAAAGCATGAGGCCACAGAATGCGTCCAATAAAGGGAAAGGATTTTCGCCAGCAGGAAAGGCCATAACTGGACAAAATTCTCAGGGGATGAACAAAGGAGGAATGAACCAAAGGCTTAATCAAGGACGGGTGAATTATGTGTCTACCAAGGAGGCCACAGAGGCTACTGACATGATTACTGGTACGTTTTCATTAATGTCTAAGCCAACCTTAATTCTGTTTGATCCAAGAGCTACACATTCCTTTATTTCAATAAGCATCACATTATAAAATGAGATACCCTCCTTCTCCTTAGAGAAACCTTATGTGGTTGAATCACCCGGAGCAAAGATGAAAGCTCAAACAAAGACCAATGAGGTAGAAATTACATCCATGGAGAAAAATTTAAAGCAAACCTGATACACTTGCAACTAAGAGATTTGGATGTCATATTAGGAATGGACTGGTTATATAAATATAAGGCAAAGGTCGATTGTGAGGAGAAATTGGTTTATGTCACCAATCCGAATAATCTAACCCTGAGGATAAAGTCACAAAATTCCTTTCTGAGGAAGCAGAAGAAGAGGGTATATAGTATGGTAGCAGAAGGAGTAATGTAGATTCCGATAGTTAAAGAATTTGCAGATGTGTTCCGAGAGGAATTACCTAGGGAGCCACCAGATAGAGAGGTGGAATTTAAAATAGAACTTAAACCCAGAATAGAACCAATTACAAAGCAACCATACCATATGTCAAGAAAGGAGCTAGTAGAGTTGAAGAAGCAAATCGACGAGTTATTAGACAAGAACTTCATACAACCAGACATCTCGTCATGGCAGCACCAGTATTATTTGCAAAAAAGAAGGATGATAGCTCGAGACTATGTGTAGACTACCGGGGACTAAACATAGTCACCATTCAAAATAAATACCCTCTGCCCAGTATTGATGACCTTTTTGACCAGTTAAAGAATGCTAAAATATTTTCAAAGATAGACCAAAGGTCTGGATATCATTAGCTAAAAATTCACTCGGAGGATAGACCAAAGACTGCTTTCACTACCAGATATGGATTATATGAATTCACGGTAGTACCTTTTGGATTAACCAATGCACCATCCTTTTTCATGAATCTCATGAATAAGGTAGTGATGGACTTTTTGGACAAATTTGTAGTAGTCTTTGTCGATGATATCATAGTATACTCAAGTATCCCTGAAGAACATGAGCAATACTTGAGACAAGTTTTGACAAGGCTAAGAGAGCATAAGTTGTTCGCAAAGTTTTCCAAATGCGAATTCTGGATGAAAGAAATTGCTTTCCTGGGTCACATTATATCGGAAGAAGGATTTAAAATGGATCTAGAAAAGGTAAAAGCAATATTGGAATGGAAGGCCCCAACAAATGTGAAGGAAGTTCGAAGTTTCTTAGGGTTGGTAGGATATTATAGGAGGTTTATTGAAGGATTTTCAAGGATTTGTCAGCCACTAACCCAATTGCTGAAAAAGGATAAGGAATACGAATGGATAAATAAATGTGAAAGTGCATTTCAGGAGTTGAAGAATAGGTTAACCACTACACCAGTTCTGGTTTTACCAGACTCTAACAAAGAATTTCAGATATATTGTGACGCATCAAGACAAGGGCTAGGATGTGTACTGATGCAAGATGGAAAGGTCATATCCTATGCGTCAAGACAACTCCGACCATATGAGGAAAATTATGCAACACATGACTTAGAACTAGCAGCAGTAGTTCATGCATTGAAAATATGGAGACACTACTTTCTTGGGAATAAGTGTGAAGTATTTTCGGATCATAAAAGTCTAAAATATATTTTCACGCAGCCCAACTTAAATCTTGGACAACGAAGATGGTTAGAATTGATAAAATACTATGAATTATAATTTCAATATAAACCCTGTAAGGCCAATGTGGTGGCAGACGCATTGATCCAAAAAGTATATCATAACACAGTAACTGTGCGACAAGATCAGCTGGAGTTATGGAAGGAGTTCCGGAAGTTGAATTTAGAATTAGTTGAATAAGGAGTAGTGATGACCCTGCAAGTTGAAACCACACTAGATGAACAAATTAAGCAACCCAAGAGAAAAATGAAGAGATACAAGGGCTTAAGGAAAAAGTGCTGAAAAGCGAGGCACCAGACTTTTCGGTAATTGAGCAAGGAGTACTGTATTTACGGAACCGTTTGTGTATACCAAACAAAAAGGAGTTAAGGGAATCAATCTTGCAGGAAGCACATGATTCGCAATTCTCCATACACCCAGGAGGTATGAAGATGTACCAAGACTTGATAAAGAGGTATTGGTGGAGAAATATGAAATGAGAGATTGGTGAATATGTTACACTCTGTGACATATGTCAACGGGTGAAAACAGGCCACCAAAAACTAGTTGGATTACTACAACCTCTATCCATTCCAGATTGGAAGTGGGAGGAGATCGGTATGGATTTTATTACAGGTTTACCCAAAACCAGAAATGGATATGATGCTATATAGGTCATCGTCGATAGGTTGACCAAAGTATCCCACTTTATACCCATAAACATATGGAAATAATAACCTTGTAGAGTTATATTTAACCAAGATTGTAGTGTTGCATGGAGTACCTAAGAAGATTTGCTCCAATAGAGGGCCGCAATTAACTTCTCACTATTGGAAAATTTTACATGAAGCCATAGGGACGGATTTGGATTTCAGTACAGCATACCACAAACCAACGGACAGACTGAATCAAATCCTGGAGGACGTGTTGCGGTCATGCGCGCTAGTTTATGGAGATGCATGGGACACATGTTTACCATTTGCAGAATTCTCGTATAATTGCAGCTATCAAGCTAGTATTAGCATATCACCATTTGAAGCCCTGTATGGAAGAAGTTGTAGAACACCATTAAATTGGACTGAGGTAGGAGAAAAGCAACTTCTTGGACCACAAATAGTTCAAGATGCGGAGGCTCAAGTGAGGATTATTAGATAAAAGTTACAAGCAGCTCAAACCAGATATAAGCAATATGCCGACAAACACCGACTTGATCTTAGCTTCCAGGAAGGGAATTTGTCACATCCCAAATTTTAGATTTGGTTCTGCATATCATTCATACCATTTCATCATGTTTTTCCATGCAAAACCGTCGATTGAAAGAATCGGCGAAACTCTATTTTCGAAAACCCTTTTCTATTCTACTACGAGGCTCCTACGGGAGGCATTAGAAGAACTAGTGTTGCCAACCTTGTAGCCTAGTGGTTTCTCTCAACCCTTGACCCTAGATTGTTCTCCTCGATTTTACAAAACCGTAGGAGCAAGAATCGCCCGAATCGGTGCTCGTACGGTGAAGTTATTGCCGTTTTATTGAAAGTTGGAAAAACGGGCCAATTTTCGGGCCGATTTGCGAGTCCTTCCAATTGCGCGCCGAATTCGCCTAGGACCCCACGAGGGGGGGCCCACATAAGAGGCACCCGGCTGCCTCGGGAACCGCACCCCACCCCGCCGCCTCGATCGCCCGCCTTCACCTCGGGAAGCGTGCCCGCACCCGCCGCCTCGGGATCCACGCGATCGCCGCCGCCTCCTCCCCGTTTTCCGCGCAGCCGGCGGCCGCCAAGACCCCGCCGCCGTCGCCCTTCCCCACCGCCACCAGGTACCCCCGCCGACCCCGCATCCTGTGCGACTGCCCCGCCACCAGCCGCCTCGCCACTGCAGCGCTGCGCCCGCCGAGCCGCTGCCTCGCCGCCCTGCGCCTCCACCCGCGCGCCGCGTTGCCTGCACGCCACCGCCGCCTTCCGCGCGCGCGCACGCGCCCCCCAAGCCGCCGCCTCGCCGCTGCTGCGCTGCACCGCTAGCTGCTGCTGCGCCGGTCGCTTGCGCTGCATGCTGCTGCCGCCGCAGCCGCCTCGCGCCACGCAACGCGCACACACACGCACGCGCATGCACGCGTGTCGCCTCACGCGTCTTGCGTCGCGCCGTCCGTCCGTGTCGTGCCGCACCGCCATCGCCGTCGCCGTGTTGTTGACCGCCCCGTACTACGCGCTGATCGTTTCCCCTACCGCGCAGGTAACCGTCGTCGTCGGAACCGATCGCCGCACCGTCCAGAGTTCGTTTCGCCGTTTGTCTCCGGTAAGCCTGCAGCCACAGTTAGATCTCAGATCAGTGGTTCAGATCAGCCGTTGACCGGTGAAACTCAGGCGTTGACTAGTAGACGCCCAGTCAGCGCCCAGTCAGCAGATGCGTTGACCAGTCAACAGACACAGTTGACTGGTTAATTTCGTTAATCGTTTTAGTTGACAGATTTCGGTAAAAATTTGTAAATTGCGTAGAAATTAAACCGCTGGGCCAAAAATTGCAAATAAAATATGTGTAGATTTAGTGAGTCGTGTAGAATCTCGCTGTACCTTTGGTTTAGACTATTGCAGCAAGGTTTAGTACAGTTTAATCAAACTAGTTAGTGGCCTTTTTGGAGTAATTAATTCGTAGGAAAAGATCCGTAGCTCCAAAATTCGCGTATGATATATCCCTGGATTCAATGGAATGAGGGGAATCTCATCGTGATTTAAAAAGATAGGCTTACAGTAAAAACTTCTGCAGAAACTGTCTAGTGGCTTTCTGCAGTGTTTTAATTACTCTGGGAGTTTTATAATTTATTTTTGAGTAATTCCAATTGGTACTGTTTCTAATCAGCGATGCCTATGCGGTAGAATTTTCCCAAGATTTTACAAAGAGTATACTATCGGTAGTGAATTATTTGAGTTCTAGCTCTAGTTTTGAGCATTATTTTTTGCATAATAGTTTTCCTTGCGCTAAAACTATTTTCCATGCATGTAATCAGTAGTATTATTGAATAGGATTATGTGGTGCAGCTGTAGCACCAAATCACTTGCCTTGCATACCTTCATGCATCATATCTGTTGCATATGCTTGTGGATTGTTTGTTTATGATTGCAATTGTATCGTGTAGATTGTGACGAGTGCAACGCTTGCTCGTGTGTGGATTGTTCTTCCGACCGCTACAACCAAGGCAAGTAGATGCTACTTTTTTCATGATATCGTCCTACTATTTTTCAATGCATTGTCGTGTATTTTGTAGATGCATGTGTAGGATGATACTATCGCTATTCTATGACCTATTATGTGGTAGTGCTTTCCTTGTAGATGAACCACCATTGGTAGATGTGCTTAGCCATGCTATGTTGAACGAGGGCTAGGCTACATCATTGAGACTTGTTTCTAAAAGCATTGGTTTGTGAAAACTAAAACAACTTAATCAATGAATCTCCTGGGTGTGATGGTATTGATAATTTTTGGTGGTTTCATTGCGGAAAGGCACCGAGGTATCGAGAGAAATTGATTGGCTTCTTTATTGTGTAGCTTACGTGTAGAACCATGTGCCAATAATGGAATGGGTGGTTGGTTGGACTTAGTAGGTTGTGGTAACTCGAACCCGCGTATCCAGAGATGTAGAATTTTGGTAGGTTGGACCGGTGCGCGTCGGGATTGGGGTGCTACTTCCCGAACAGTCTCTTCTTGGACTTCTCCCTATTATCACCCAAAATGAGAGTGATGGTACGAGCTGGGCTGGCCAAGTCACATGGGTAAAGTGTACTAACCTCTGTAGAGTGTATAATCTAATCGATTAGCTGTGTCCCCGGTTATGGACAACTGAGTTGCTTGATATTGATTCCATGACATGTTTCTCGCTCATTCTAATTTCATAATTGTTTTAATATTGTTGGGTTAACTTAATTGGGATCTTTCAAAGAAAATCAAAAACTGTTTATGAAAGTAGGACAAATGTATTTGCAAATGCAAGCCAGACACAGCTCCACTTGCTAAATATGCATGTAGATGTTAGCACTATTGTCTCCTTTACTAGCTCTACTTGCCATACATTCCTTGTATTGACCCTTCGGGGCTGCTACGTTTCATGTTGCAGGTTATTCCAATTCTGAGTAATCGATATAGGCCACGGTACTCCACTCGACACTTGTTCACTTGTGGGCAATTTGAAGAATGGAGGATTTACTTTATTTATGTTGCTACCTGAATAATTTGAGCTAGCTTTGGGCTAAGCTTTTATTGTAATAATGGTACTCTGGATCTTTGTTATTCATGATACACGGATATTTTGCTATGTTATTCATCTTATTCTATTGTGGGCCAATGAACCGATCCAGGGATTGGCATGTCACATAGAAGCCTCGGTCTTTTCAGAACCGCGGTGTTACAGGATGGTATCAGAGCCCGTGTGTCGACTGTAGGATCGTGACCTAGGATTGGATTAGGAAGCCATAGAATTATTAAAGCCTATATTAACTCTGTCTTCCATCTCATGCCTTTCACCCTTGTAAATTCTTACCATATGCTATTCTCACACTTTCTTCTTTTACTTGATAGATGGGAGAAGTCAGGACTGAGTATGCCACCATGGAGTCACCAAGGCCCTTTGCAAGGCAGTTAGCACAACTCTCGCAGTCATTGGGATTGCCACTGCCCATGTTCAAGGGAAGCAGGTTGTACACCTATGGATATGGAGAGGATGCATGGGAGATCACTACCTTCATATTCAGGGATGCCGCCTTGCCAAACCCTGTGCACCTGATATACACCAAGACATACTGCAACTGGGCACTTGGAATCAACTTAGCCATACATGAAGCCCTGTCTCGCCAGTGCCATAATGTCCGACACCTACTACCAGCAGATTCACCCTACCGTGACTATGGGAGGCGTGATGAAGATGGGCACATTGTGGTTACCCCGGGCGACAGGAACAACATTCTGCCCCGTCGGAGGCACATAGAGGACATGGAAAGGGAGAATGGAGCTCTAGCTGAGAAAGTGATGATGATAAAGGAGATTGTAGATTTTGCTAGCAATGGTATGGTGGTCCAAGGACAGGAGATTGACACCTTGCATGAAGCTGTGGGAGTTATGGAGAATGCACTGATAGCCAGAGATGCAACCATAGCTCATCTACATGGTACGGTGCAGGAGAACACCCAGAATATACAACAGTTGCAAGGGACCGTCCAGGAAAGGGATCAAACTATTAAAGCTATGACAGCTCAGATTGCCGCTCTCCAAGCACAGCTGAATCCACCCTCTGATGATGACAATGGAGATGATGGCAACAATGGTGATGATGATGACAGTGGGAACGATGATGATGATGAGGACGAGGATGATGATGATGGAGACGATGATGGTGGGGGAGATGAAGCAGTTGCAGTTGCAGCTGAGAGTGAAGAAGAAGAGGAGGATCCAGAAGAGGTGGAGTTTGAGATCTCAAGTGATGATTCAGGAGAAGTGTACACTCCTCCGCCATGGTTGTACCGCGAACCGAAGCGCCAACGCATGACCGCAAGGACCTACCGCAACCTCTTCAAGGAGTAGATAGAAGTCCACCAATTAGTCCTCGTTAGGTAAATTCGTTAGGATTAGTCTCGATCGATGTGAAACTTAGTTCGTGTTAGTTTAAGAGTGTTTAGTTTCTTAATTGTGTACTCCAATATCCCAGGAATTATTTGTGCGAATTTTATGAAAGAGTTATGGCAATTTTGGTTACTATCTGTGTTATTTTCGCTGCAGTTTTCTGCTGATACAGCAGTACTGCGCGATTTTTCATATTTTTCTGGTAACTCGGAAAAATCTGAAACAAATTGGGCTGATGTGAAACTCTCTGTACTATATGTGCAAACATCAGCTAATTTTTCTGACGTGTTTAAGTCAGGCGGAAAAATTCATGAGCGCTGTTGGACTGTTCTGGCAGATTGCTGTTTTGCTGTTTAGTTGATCAACTGTTTAGTTAACCATTTCCAACTCTTGTAAAACTATTTCAGTAGGTATGTACTGCCAGGATAACCCCTGGGATGTTGCTGGATCGCTTGTTTGTTGATGTGTTGCTTGCTTGTGATTGTCTGCTATTGTTTGTTGTTGTTTGATCACATGCATGGGTAGAATCCAATTGTCGCAGTTGATTCTTTCTAAACTTACCTGTGCTGAACCGCAGATGCCTCCCCGCCGACAACCCACTGAGTTGGAGCAACTCATGGCAGCTCAGGCACAGCTGACCCAAGTGATGACTCAGTTCATGGCAAATCAGAACAACAACAATGGAAACAATCAGCCTCAGGGAGATGCTCTCACCAGATTTCTGAGGTTAAGGCCAGCTAAGTTCTCTACTGCAACGGAACCAATGGTTGTTCTCGACTGGTTGCGTTCAGTCAACAAGGATCTAGTAACTGTCGGATGCACTAATGCTGAGAAGGTGAGGTTTGCCGCTCACCTACTGGAGGGACCAACCGCTTCTTGGTGGGACACTTTTCATATCACCCACCCGCTGAATACTGTGACTTGGGCAATATTTGAGGAAGGTTTCAGGAGCAACCACGTGTCTTCAGGAGTTCTGAGCCTGAAGAGGAAGGAGTTCCGCAACTTGCGCCAAACCAATCGCACCGTGGCTGAGTACATTGAGGAGTTCAACAACCTGTCCCGTTATGCACCTGAGGATGTTGACATTGATGCAAAAAGGAGAGAGAGATTCCTGGATGGCCTCAGTGATGAGCTTTCAGTATAGCTACTTGTGGTTTACTGCCCCACTTTCCAGGAGCTTATGGACAAGGCCAGGATCTTGGAAGGGAAGCACAAGCAGGTGGAGAACCGCAAGAGAAAGAGTAACAATCACCACTCTGGTTCACACCACAAGTCTTGCACTTCGTATGATGGATACTCCAAGCATGGAGGAAGTGACCATGGGAGCCATGACCGCCACCACCATGGAGGCGATGGGCATCGTCATGACAACCATAGGAGAAGCCACCACAACCACAAGGGAGGACACTCTCACCACTCTGGAGGACACGGTGGACATGACCGCAACCGTGATCGCAACTTTGTGAAGAAGGATCTGAGTGAGGTGACATGCTTCAAGTGTAAGCAGAAGGGACACTATGCTGACAACTGTCCAGAGAGGAAAGGACTGAAGCCAACCAACAGCGAGAAGGCCACAGTGAACCACATGAATGTGGAGGAGATTCCAGATGAGCCTGACCTTGTGATTGGTAAGTTCCCAATCAACACTTACCCTGCACTTATACTTTTCGATACTGGTGCATCGCATTCATTCATATCAAGGGCATTTCTGGATAAGTATAAGTTTCCTACTGAGTCTATGAAAAGGTCTATTAGAGTGAGTTCACCTGGAGGAGATATGATAGCTAGCGCGGGATGCCGCGACTTAACTGTGAAGATTGGAGCACACAACTTCATTGCACATCTAGTAGTGTTGGAATCACAGGGATTAGACGTTATTTTGGGTATGGATTGGATGTCTATGCATGGGGGACACATAGATTGTGCACAGCGAGCTGTTTCACTCAAAACCCCGGATGGTAAGAGGATTAGATTCAAGTCGGCTGCACGACCAAGAAGGTGTAAGTTGAATTCTCTTAAGGGGGTTAGCATGGATACTGTGCTAGTGATTAGGGATTACCCCAACGTGTTTCCGGAAGAGATGCCAGGGATGCCACCTGACAGGGATGTAGAGTTTCTTATCGACCTGATGCCGGGAACAGGACCAATAGCAAAGAAACCATATAAGATGGATGTAGATGAGCTGAAGGAATTGAAGAAGCAGTTGAAAGAGCAGCTGGAAAAGGTATTCATTCAGCCTAGTTCGTCGTCATGGGGAGCACCTGTTCTGTTTGTGGAGAAGAAAGATAGCAGCAAGAGATTAGTGGTGGACTATTGCTCGCTGAATGAAGTGACCATCAAGAACAAGTACCCTCTGCCGAACATAAATGATTTGTTTGATCGACTGGAAGTAGTGTCTGAAGGATACTTGGCTACAATGGAAGTCCAACCGACGTTACAGGACAGGATCATGAAGGCTCAGGTAGGAGACAAGGAAATAGAGGAGATAAAGGAAAAGATGAAGGAGGATCGGGAAAAGGATATTCGCGAGGATGAGCATGGTACCTTGTGGTATGGAGATCGTTTGTGTGTGCCCAGCGACCCGAAGATAAGGGAGTTGATTCTGCAGGAGGCTCATAACTCGCCATACTCCATACATCCAGGCAACACAAAGATGTATATGGATTTGAAGAGCAGATTTTGGTGGAACAACATGAAGGGAGATATCGCCAAGCATATTGCCCTATGTGATGTGTGCAGCCGAGTGAAGGCGGAACACCAGAATCCAGCAGGACTGCTACAGCCGTTGCCCATGCCAGATTGGAAGTGGGATAGAGTGGGAATGGAATTTATCACAGGACTTCCCAGGACCAGGTCAGGATATGACTCCATTTGGGTAGTGGTCGACCATTTGACCAAGGTAGCCCACTTTATACCAGTGAAGACGACTTATACGAGTGCAAAGTTGGCCAAGATTTACATGGACAGGATTGTGTGCCTACATGGAGTTCCTAAGAGTATCGTATCTGATAGAGGCACCCAATTTACCTCACACTTCTGGCGCCAGCTACACGAGTCACTTGGTACTAGATTGGAGTTTAGCATAGCGTTTCTCCCACAGACTGATGGATAGACCGAGAGGGTGAATCAGATTTTGGAAGACATGCTGAGAGCTTGCGCCCTGGCTCATGGCTCTAGTTGGGATGAAAATTTGCCGTATGCTGAGTTTTCCTACAATAACAGCTATCAAACCAGCATCAAGACGTCACCGTTCGATGTGCTGTATGGGAAACAGTGCCGAACACCATTGCTATGGGATGGAGTAGGAGAACGTCAGTTGTTTGGACCTGATTTGATCAAGGACGCTGAGGAGAAGGTCGCCTTGATTAGGGACAGGCTGAAGGTAGCACAATCAAGGCAGAAGAGCTACGCTGACGCCAAGCGCAAGGAAGTGGTGTATGAGATAGGTGATAGAGCATACCTCAGAGTGTCGCCACTTCGTGGAATCAAGAGATTTGGAATTAAAGGTAAGCTGGCACCTCGATTTATTGGACCGTATAGGGTCTTGGCACGCAAAGGAGAAGTTGATTATCAGTTGGAGTTGCCAGAGGCTCTGTCCGCTGTTCACAATGTGTTCCACGTATACCAGCTGAAGAAATGCCATCCGGAGATGGCGGATACGCCATTGAGAGACACTGTACCGCTAGAGGAGGTTCAGCTTGAGAATGACTTGACCTATGAGGAGAAACCGGTCAAGATTCTGGAGACAGCGGAGAGGATTACCCGTACCAAGACAATCAAGTTTTTCAAGGTACAGTGGAGCCACCACACCGAAGAGGAAGCCACTTGGGAGCGTGAGGATGACATCCGAGAGGACTATCCACACCTATTTGCTAGCCGCGCCGAATCTCGAGGACGAGATTCATCTTAAGGGGGTTAGTCTTGTCACATCCCAAATTTTAGATTTGGTTCTGCATATCACTCATACCATTGCATCATGCTTTTCCATGCAAAACCGTCGATTGAAAGAATCGGCGAAACGCTATTTTCGAAAACCCTTTTCTATTCTACTACGAGGCTCCTGCGGGAGGCATTAGAAGAACTAATGTTTCCACCCTTGTAGCCTAGTGGTTTCGCTCAACCCTTGACCCTAGATTGTTCTCCTCGATTTTACAAAACCGTAGGAGCAAGAATCGCCCGAATCGAAGCTCGTACGGTGAAGTTATCGCCGTTTTATTGAAAGTTGGAAAAATGGGCCAATTTTCGGGCCGATTTCCGAGTCCTTCTCCAATTGCGCGCCGAATTCGCGTAGCACCCCACGAGGGGGGGCCCACATAAGAGGCACCTGACTGCCTCGGGAACCGCACCCCACCTCGCCGCGTCGATCTCCCGCCTTCACCTCGGGACGCGTGCCCGCACCCGCTGCCTCGGGATCCACGCGATCGCCGCCGCCTCCTCCCCGTTTTCCGCGCCGCCGCCGTCGCCCTTCCCCACCGCCACCAGGTAGCCCCGCCGACCCCGCATCCCGCGCGACTGCCCCGCCGCCAGCCGCCTCGCCACCGCAGCGCTGCGCCCGTCGAGCCACTGCCTCGCCGCCCTGCGCCTCCACCTGCGCGCCGCGTTGCCTGCACGCCACCGCTGCCTTCCGCGCGCACACGCGCCCCCAAGCCGCCGCCTCGCCGCTGCTGCGCTGAGCCGCTAGCTGCTGCTGCGCCGGCCGCTTGCGCTGCATGCTGCTGCCGCCGCAGCCGCCTCGCGCCACGCAGCGCGCACACACATGCATGCACGCGTGTCGCCTCACGCGTCTTGCGTCGCGCCGTCCGTCCGTGTCGTGCCGCACCGCCATCGCCGTCGTCGTGTTGTTGACCGCCCCGTACTACGCGCTGATCGTTTCCCCTACCGCGCAGGTAACCGTCGTCGCCGGAACCGATCGCCGCACCGTCCGGAGTTTGTTTCGCCGTTTGTCTCCGGTAAGCCTGCAGCCACAGTTAGATCTCAGATCAGTGGTTCAGATCAGCCGTTGACCGGTCAGACTCAGGCGTTGACTAGTAGACGCCCAGTCAGCGCCCAGTCAGCAGACGCGTTGACCAGTCAACAGACACAGTTGACTGGTTAATTTCGTTAATCGTTTTAGTTACAGATTTCGGTAGAAACTTGTAAATTGCATAGAAATTAAACCGCTGGGCCAAAAATTGCAAATAAAATATGTGTAGATTTAGTGAGTCGTGTAGAATCTCGCTGTACCTTTGGTTTAGACTATTGCAGCAAGGTTTAGTACAGTTTAATCAAACTAGTTAGTGGCCTTTTCGGAGTAATTAATTCGTAGGAAAAGATCCGTAGCTCCAAAATTCGCGTATGATATGTCCCTGGATTCAGTGGAACGAGGATAATCTCATCGTGATTTAAAAAGATAGGCTTACAGTAAAAACTTCTGCAGAAACTGTCTAGTGGCTTTCTACAGTGTTTTAATTACTCGGGGAGTTTTATAATTCCTTTTTGAGTAATTCCAATTGGTACTGTTTCTAATCAGCGATGCCTATGTGGTAGAATTTTCCCAAGATTTTACAAAGAGTATACTATCAGTAGTGAATTATTTGAGTTCTAGCTCTAGTTTTGAGCATTACTTTTTGCATAATAGTTTTCCTTGCGCTAAAACTATTTTCCATGCATGCAATCAGTAGTATTATTGAATAGGATTATGTGGTGCAGCTGTAGCACCAATTCGCTTGCCTGGCATACCTTCATGCATCATATCTGTTGCATATGCTTGTGGATTTTTTGTTTATGATTGCAATTGTATCGTGTAGATTGTGACGAGTGCAACGCTTGCTTGTGTGTGGATTGTTCTTCTGACCGCTACAACCAAGGCAAGTAGATGCTACTTTGTTCATGATATCGTCCTACTATTTTTCAATGCATTGTCGTGTATTTTGTAGATGCATGTGTAGGATGATACTATCGCTACGCTGTGGCATCCCGCAAAACCACTACTAGAAAATCGCGTTGAATTTGTGCATTGCATCGTCATCATCATGCATTGTTTGCATAAAAACTATGTTTGCAAAGCCCGTGTTGTTTTCTAAAAACGCCCCATCTTTATTCAAGCGCCAAAACCCGGGTCGCCGGACTATTTTGTTTTGTCTGTTATCGGGTTGCAAAAGACTTGTTCGAAATAAATAAAAATATTTATTATTTTAGCGGGGGCAGTCGAACGGGCCGTATCGACCCGAACGACCACCCCCATATTTCAGATCAGCCCACCCCTTATTCCTACAGCTACCCAGAAAACTACCCACACCCAGCCTCCACCTCACCCTGGCCAATTGCCATGCGCCACCTCACCTCTCCTCTTCCCCCACCCAATCAGATTCTGCCACCTAATCCTACCCTCTCTCCACTCACCCACACCACACACACTCTCTACCACACAAGCCACACACACACAGGGCCACACACCCTGCCCACCCCACCAACCGCACGCAGTACACAGCAGCACGCACCCGGCCCTTTCCCCACACCCGCTGCAGCCGGGCCCCACCCCACGGGACCCGCCTCCCCCACGCCTGGCGCCCGCACCCTCCCTGACCGACGCTCCTCCCGCACTCCCTCGCGCGAACACGCAAACACACGCACGCCGCGCTCCCTGGCCCCACCACCCCGTGTCCCGCACCCCATCGCGCACGACCCGGTCACGCGTCCTCCCCCTCCTGCCGCTCTTCTCCCCCTACCTCTGGTTCCCGTGCATCGTCGCTGTGGGAACCGTCGTCGCCCTCACCTCGAGCCTCCCCGGCCCGCTCCTCTCGCCCTCCCCCTTCTGGCCGACGCGCGCGCCGTCCCAGAGTCCGCCTCCGCCGCCCACCGGCGCGGCCGACCGCGCCGCCCCGCGCCGCCAGCAAGGCCTCCTCCCTCAGCGTGCTCCGCGCCGCCCCGAACCGTGCTCGCCGGCGCGCCTCCCGTTCATCGCCTCCCCCCACCGCGCGCCGCCTCGCCTCTCCACCGTCCTCGCCCGCGGAGCCCGCGGAGTCGCCGCGCCTGCGTCCGCCTCGCCCACGTCGCCGTCGTCGCCGGCCCGCTCTCAACCGCACCTCGCCGGCCGTCCCCGTCGGCCCCTAGGCTCCTTGCCGCCGCCCCTCAAGCTCCGGCGCTCCCCGCGCCTCCCGCTCATCGCCGCCCCGCTCGAGCCGCCGCGACCCTCTCAGGCCGCCTCCGCTCGCCGGCTTCCTCCCCTGCCTCGCTCCGTCGCCGCGGCCGCGGGCCTCGCCGCCAGCACGTCCGCCCCGTCGCCACCTCACCTGCCGTCCGCCTCCACCGTCAGGCCGCCGCCGCCGCCTGCAGGAGCTTCCCCCGAGCCACCTCCACCGCGACGTCCATCCTTCGGCCCCAGGAGCTGCTGTCTCCTCGCTTGCAGCGCTCCCCGGCCGGTCGTCGTCTGGCGTGGCCACCCTCCCATGTCTCTGTGCCGCGATTGACCTTGGGTACCTACGCGGCACCCTCGGCCGCTGCTGCGAGTGCATTGGCCGCCCGCGCGTCCTTGCAAGAAGTACAAAGTACTAAACAAGGGCCAAACCAAGTCCTTCTGCGCCGTGAAGCCCTGGAGCGGAGAGAACCCATGGCATCAGAAGATCCCCGGACCCGATGAACCAAGATCTTCCTCACGGAAACCGAAGACCGATCCCGGCGCGCCCGAACCCCGTTGAACACCAAGACCCTCGGACGCCAAGATCGTCTCGATAATGATGTTTTGAAGAATGGACCTGGCGTACCCCGAGGACCCTGACGCCGTTTCCAAGTTCGCCACCGGTGAATAAGAAGAAAAACCTCAAGGACTTCGACACGGAGCGTCAAGATCGCCTCACGGAATCCGAAGCGTGGACCCGACAAGATCGGCACGACGACAAGAACGACACCGTCCAGGGTTAAACCGATGCGCCCCGACGCCACGCCAAGTTCATCTACCCGAACGCCAAGAACAACTTCCGACCGCCAAGACCGATAAGATCTACCCCGATCCGAAGACCCGAACCCCGGAGCCCGAGAACGTTCCGTCGAACCCTGGACCCGGAGACCGAACCCCGAACCCCGGACCCCCCAAGATCTGCCGAACCCTAATGTGTGAACCCCTTCCCGGAAACCCTATTTTATAACATAATAACAACTTGATGCATATTAATTGCCATACTTGCATGCATGCTTGTCTGTGGTTTGGGGGCCTTACGCCGATTCACCTAATAATTAAATATGGGGCCCATATGCGGGCAAATCTAGTCTCATATTGGCCTCATTTAAATTTGTGTAGCGAACCGGTGCTATCTTTTGCCATGCTAAAACCACATTTAAATTGCGGGGTAGATAAACAACTGGAACCATCTAATTAATTGTCGGGACCCCGGTTCCGCTTAATGTGACCTAATTGCACCGCATCTTTGCCACGTCATACATCATGCATGCATCATGCCGATCTTCTGCCGTTGTATTAAATAGTGTATCCGGTGTTCCTTCTAGTGTTTTGCTTCTTCGCGGATAAGGCCGTTGAGTTGGTGTGAGCTTCGCCCGATCTTGGTTGAACCTTCGGCAATGTTTTCAGGCGAGCATCTCCCCCTTTCTACCTATCTTACTTTTATAGTATTTATTCCCTCCTGTTGATCTATTGCTATCTGTGTTGCGATGCTCTAGTTCCGTACCTGTGATATACCGTGCAGCCCTATATTGCCTTGGACACATCCTATTACCTGTTGTTTGGTAGATAGTTGGACTTGCGCGTCGTAGTCGCTTGCTCAAGTGCTGTTGCGCGTCGTTCAGTGCCACAGTTGTGGGAGTATTGCCGCATGTTTGACGTTGGAGTTGATCATAGTTTTACTTATCGCTCGCTTTAATTCCTGTTTAACAACTAAAATTGAAATAAGCAGAGGCATCGGTGGGTGATAGAAAATATTTGGTTTCCGAACGCCCACTTGTGTCCCGTAGGACCCCGAGTACTTGATACCTGTTCCTTGATTTATCGCGCTATCCACATCCGGGAGGTATATGGGACCCCCCTGAGCCAGAGCTTGATTCAGTCTTATTTCTTGGGGCCACAAACTAGTTTGAGGTTTTATTTACGATCCTGTACTTATGCCATGCTACTTATGTATTTAAATTGTGCGACAGATAGCACACTGTACTGTTTAGGAAGGCGGAGTGATTACGCGGTATCGACACCCCGAGTTTTCGGGTTCCCAGTCGCTTACAGCCATTGGCGCTAACCTTGAGTCCGTCTCGAAGCTAGCTTACTTCGTTGCGGGATCTACTCAAAGGGGTGGCCCCCTGAAATATTTCTGAATCCTGTGATTGTTCAGTCGTGAAAGCCTCGTTGGGTTTTGATTTGGTTTTTCCGAGGTTGATCGAGCGTGTGTTGCTATTGGTGCACCCCGGCCGGGTAAAACTTTCTGAAAGCCGTGTCCGCGGATATGGACGACTTGGAGCACAGTATCTCGATCATAGACAAGCATAACTAAAGTTTATTGCTATAAATTTGACTTTATAATGACTAGTAATCAGCTTCACTATAATGGAATGGCTAACTAATACTGCCCACAACTGCTTGTTTGGAGTGTCGCTTGCGACCATTGTACCTGACTAGTAAGTATTGCAACTACAACGGAATGGCTGAATAAAAGTACCAACAACTGCTGGGTTTTGGTTTATCTCATGCTAATTGTATCTGTCTAGTAAGAGTTGCAACTATCACGGAATGGTCAACTAAAAGTGCCCACTGCTTACTTTATCAGGACGCTTATCTAAACCTGACTGGTAAAGTGCCGCAACTATAACTGAATAAGTAAAACTGCCAACCGTGTGAGTTCCTCGGTTGACTTCCTCGTCTGGTCTCGAGGGGGAAACGCCAGGATGGGTTTGTTTGATGATAGTGTCAGGTTGGTTCCGGATAGGTCCTTCTTACCCCCCCCCCTCTGAATTGCCGCCAGTTGTATCGAGTCTCTATAGGTTGTTTAGTGCATGCTGTCGCTGCCGCTTCAGTCCACCATACCTATGTAGGCGAGGACCGCCGAATTCTAGCCTCGCCGTGTACTGGCCTCAGTACTGACGCTCCTCTTTTTCCTTTGCCCTTTGTCGGCACCCCTTTTGTTTAAGCAGGTTTTGAGATCGACGTCGTTAGCAGGGTTACCCTTCCGGCTTGGCCTGGGCAGGGTTATGGACGCCATTGGTTATTCTTCAGGGCTCTTAGCCCCATTTGCATCTTGTCCGTAGTCGGACGCTCTGTCATTTTCAAGGTGATTTGGATCTTTGTATATTACATCTGTATTCTTGACTCTTGGAGTCGTGCTGTATATATCTGTTCTGTGGGTCCCATCAAGGACTGTTGTGTAATGTTATTACTTCGTTTTCCACCCGCACGAAAGTGCCTGGTGGGCACCTTTGAATCGTTTCTATGCGGGTTTGGCGGGTTTCGCTCAAACTTGCATAGGTCTGATTCTGAGGGTGTTACAGAGTGGTATCAGAGCTCAGCAGTTATGATACCCCACAAGTCCAGCCTGTAGGATAACCTAGCTAATGGCCGCTGTAGAGTGTCAAAACTATTTTGCAAAATCGGTTGGATAGTTCTGATTAGGTCTGATTTTACTCCTTACCCCTCTGCTGCTCTCCTCTCACCTCAGCGTGTTTTGAACCCGCTCTCTTCCCTCTCTTCGAGTCCAGGATTTCTCGTGGTTGGGTTTCCGTCGTACCTTCAGGGTTTCGCTATCTCCCTTTTGTAACGGAAGTGCTACGATCATCAATTGCAACTGGTCTGTTGTGCCCTTCATCCGACCTTTTGTTCTTGAGCTCTTTATCAATGTGTGTTCCTTGCTGGATATCAGTGTCGTTGAAAAACACATGAGAAGGACGAGCATTGGTGAAGTTGGAGTATACCTTGAGCATGTGTTGTTCATGCCAATGGAACCATCACGGAACCTAATCATTGTGTCTTTCATATGATTTCTGCTGGCATCATCCCTTTGTTCCGGAAACCGACTATGAAGATCTTCAGTCTAAATCTCGAGAGTCGAGTTGCCTGATTCTCCTACTCAGGTATGGAGTTGATAGTGTGGGTACGGGACGGACTGATCACCCTAACCGACTCTTACTGTTCGCTCTGTACATCGAGCTGGTGGATCAATATAACTTTTCCTCTTCTAATGGAAGTAAGAGGTGGCCTTATCGTTTGATACCTCTACCTTCGTCCTTTGTTTCTCCGGAGCGTTCTCTCGACGATCAGGAACATCGACCCTTTGTTGGTGGTGTCGCCGATTTCAAGATGGAGGATGAACCCTCGTTAGTGGTGTCGCGAGGATCTACACGAAGTGAGAAGACGAGGATCGCCGACCTTCCTTCCGGTACCATGAGGCGGATCTCGAGGGCGAGATCCTTTGTTAGTGGTGTCGAATTGTGGCATCCCGCAAAACCACTACTAGAAAATCGCGTTGAATTTGTGCATTGCATCGTCATCATCATGCATTGTTTGCATAAAAACTATGTTTGCAAAGCCCGTGTTGTTTTCTAAAAACGCCCCATCTTTATTCAAGCGCCAAAACCCGGGTCGCCGGACTATTTTGTTTTGTCTGTTATCGGGTTGCAAAAGACTTGTTCGAAATAAATAAAAATATTTATTATTTTAGCGGGGGCAGTCGAACGGGCCGTATCGACCCGAACGACCACCCCCATATTTCAGATCAGCCCACCCCTTATTCCTACAGCTACCCAGAAAACTACCCACACCCAGCCTCCACCTCACCCTGGCCAATTGCCATGCGCCACCTCACCTCTCCTCTTCCCCCACCCAATCAGATTCTGCCACCTAATCCTACCCTCTCTCCACTCACCCACACCACACACACTCTCTACCACACAAGCCACACACACAGGGCCACACACCCTGCCCACCCCACCAACCGCACGCAGCACACAGCAGCACGCACCCGGCCCTTTCCCCACACCCGCTGCAGCCGGGCCCCACCCCGCGGGACCCGCCTCCCCCACGCCTGGCGCCCGCACCCTCCCTGACCGACGCTCCTCCCGCACTCCCTCGCGCGAACACGCAAACACACGCACGCCGCGCTCCCTGGCCCCACCACCCCGCGTCCCGCACCCCATCGCGCACGACCCGGTCACGCGTCCTCCCCCTCCTGCCGCTCTTCTCCCCCTACCTCTGGTTCCCGTGCATCGTCGCTGTGGGAACCGTCGTCGCCCTCACCTCGAGCCTCCCCGGCCCGCTCCTCTCGCCCTCCCCCTTCTGGCCGACGCGCGCGCCGTCCCAGAGTCCGCCTCCGCCGCCCACCGGCGCGGCCGACCGCGCCGCCCCGCGCCGCCAGCGAGGCCTCCTCCCTCAGCGTGCTCCGCGCCGCCCCGAACCGTGCTCGCCGGAGCGCCTCCCGCTCATCGCCGCCCCGCCTCGCTGCTCGCTCCCCCCACCGCGCGCCGCCTCGCCTCTCCACCATCCTCGCCCGTGGAGCCCGCGGAGTCGCCGCGCCTGCGTCCGCCTCGCCCACGTCGCCGCCGTCGCCGGCCCGCTCACAACCGCACCTCGTCGGCCGTCCCCGTCGGCCCTTAGGCTCCTTGCCGCCGCCCCTCAAGCTCCGGCGCTCCCCGCGCCTCCCGCTCATCGCCGCCCCGCTCGAGCCGCCGCGACCCTCTCAGGCCGCCTCCGCTCGCCGGCTTCCTCCCGTGCCTCGCTCCGTCGCCGCGGCCGCGGGCCTCGCCGCCGGCGTTCCCTCCGCTCCACCCGCGACACCGGCCCCGCCGCCAGCACGTCCGCCCCGTCGCCACCTCACCTGCCGTCCGCCTCCACCGTCAGGCCGCCGCCGCCGCCTGCAGGAGCTTCCCCCGAGCCACCTCCACCGCGACGTCCATCCTTCAGCCCCAGGAGCTGCTGTCTCCTCGCTTGCAGCGCTCCCCGGCCGGTCGTCGTCTGGCGTGGCCACCCTCCCATGTCTCTGTGCCGCGATTGACCTTGGGTACCTACGCGGCACCCTCGGCCGCTGCTGCGAGTGCATTGGCCGCCCGCGCGTCCTTGCAAGAAGTACAAAGTACTAAACAAGGGCCAAACCAAGTCCTTCTGCGCCGTGAAGCCCTGGAGCGGAGAGAACCCATGGCATCAGAAGATCCCCGGACCCGATGAACCAAGATCTTCCTCACGGAAACCGAAGACCGATCCCGGCGCGCCCGAACCCCGTTGAACACCAAGACCCTCGGACGCCAAGATCGTCTCGATAATGATGTTTTGAAGAATGGACCTGGCGTACCCCGAGGACCCTGACGCCGTTTCCAAGTTCGCCACCGGTGAATAAGAAGAAAAACCTCAAGGACTTCGACACGGAGCGTCAAGATCGCCTCACGGAATCCGAAGCATGGACCCGACAAGATCGGCACGACGACAAGAACGACACCGTCCAGGGTTAAACCGATGCGCCCCGACGCCACGCCAAGTTCATCTACCCGAACGCCAAGAACAACTTCCGACCGCCAAGACCGATAAGATCTACCCCGATCCGAAGACCCGAACCCCGGAGCCCGAGAACGTTCCGTCGAACCCTGGACCCGGAGACCGAACCCCGAACCCCGGACCCCCCAAGATCTGCCGAACCCTAATGTGTGAACCCCTTCCCGGAAACCCTATTTTATAACATAATAACAACTTGATGCATATTAATTGCCATACTTGCATGCATGCTTGTCTGTGGTTTGGGGGCCTTACGCCGATTCACCTAATAATTAAATATGGGGCCCATATGCGGGCAAATCTAGTCTCATATTGGCCTCATTTAAATTTGTGTAGCGAACCGGTGCTATCTTTTGCCATGCTAAAACCACATTTAAATTGCGGGGTAGATAAACAACTGGAACCATCTAATTAATTGTCGGGACCCCGGTTCCGCTTAATGTGACCTAATTGCACCGCATCTTTGCCACGTCATACATCATGCATGCATCATGCCGATCTTCTGCCATTGTATTAAATAGTGTATCCGGTGTTCCTTCTAGTGTTTTGCTTCTTCGCGGATAAGGCCGTTGAGTTGGTGTGAGCTTCGCCCGATCTTGGTTGAACCTTCGGCAATGTTTTCAGGCGAGCATCTCCCCCTTTCTACCTATCTTACTTTTATAGTATTTATTCCCTCCTGTTGATCTATTGCTATCTGTGTTGCGATGCTCTAGTTCCGTACCTGTGATATACCGTGCAGCCCTATATTGCCTTGGACACATCCTATTACCTGTTGTTTGGTAGATAGTTGGACTTGCGCGTCGTAGTCGCTTGCTCAAGTGCTGTTGCGCGTCGTTCAGTGCCACAGTTGTGGGAGTATTGCCGCATGTTTGACGTTGGAGTTGATCATAGTTTTACTTATCGCTCGCTTTAATTCCTGTTTAACAACTAAAATTGAAATAAGCAGAGGCATCGGTGGGTGATAGAAAATATTTGGTTTCCGAACGCCCACTTGTGTCCCGTAGGACCCCGAGTACTTGATACCTGTTCCTTGATTTATCGCGCTATCCACATCCGGGAGGTATATGGGACCCCCCCTGAGCCAGAGCTTGATTCAGTCTTATTTCTTGGGGCCACAAACTAGTTTGAGGTTTTATTTACGATCCTGTACTTATGCCATGCTACTTATGTATTTAAATTGTGCGACAGATAGCACACTGTACTGTTTAGGAAGGCGGAGTGATTACGCGGTATCGACACCCCGAGTTTTCGGGTTCCCAGTCGCTTACAGCCATTGGCGCTAACCTTGAGTCCGTCTCGAAGCTAGCTTACTTCGTTGCGGGATCTACTCAAAGGGGTGGCCCCCTGAAATATTTCTGAATCCTGTGATTGTTCAGTCGTGAAAGCCTCGTTGGGTTTTGATTTGGTTTTTCCGAGGTTGATCGAGCGTGTGTTGCTATTGGTGCACCCCGGCCGGGTAAAACTTTCTGAAAGCCGTGTCCGCGGATATGGACGACTTGGAGCACAGTATCTCGATCATAGACAAGCATAACTAAAGTTTATTGCTATAAATTTGACTTTATAATGACTAGTAATCAGCTTCACTATAATGGAATGGCTAACTAATACTGCCCACAACTGCTTGTTTGGAGTGTCGCTTGCGACCATTGTACCTGACTAGTAAGTATTGCAACTACAACGGAATGGCTGAATAAAAGTACCAACAACTGCTGGGTTTTGGTTTATCTCATGCTAATTGTATCTGTCTAGTAAGAGTTGCAACTATCACGGAATGGTCAACTAAAAGTGCCCACTGCTTACTTTATCAGGACGCTTATCTAAACCTGACTGGTAAAGTGCCGCAACTATAACTGAATAAGTAAAACTGCCAACCGTGTGAGTTCCTCGGTTGACTTCCTCGTCTGGTCTCGAGGGGGAAACGCCAGGATGGGTTTGTTTGATGATAGTGTCAGGTTGGTTCCGGATAGGTCCTTCTTACCCCCCCCTCTGAATTGCCGCCAGTTGTATCGAGTCTCTATAGGTTGTTTAGTGCATGCTGCCGCTGCCGCTTCAGTCCACCATACATATGTAGGCGAGGACCGCCGAATTCTAGCCTCGCCGTGTACTGGCCTCAGTACTGACGCTCCTCTTTTTCCTTTGCCCTTTGTCGTTACCCCTTTTGTTTAAGCAGGTTTTGAGATCGACGTCGTTAGCAGGGTTACCCTTCCGGCTTGGCCTGGGCAAGGTTATGGACGCCATTGGTTATTCTTCAGGGCTCTTAGCCCCATTTGCATCTTGTCCGTAGTCGGACGCTCTGTCATTTTCAAGGTGATTTGGATCTTTGTATATTACATCTGTATTCTTGACTCTTGGAGTCGTGTTTTATATATCTGTTCTGTGGGTCCCATCGAGGACTGTTGTGTAATGTTATTACTTCGTTTTCCACCCGCACGAAAGTGCCTGGTGGGCACCTTTGAATCGTTTCTATGCGGGTTTGGCGGGTTTCGCTCAAACTTGCATAGGTCCGATTCTGAGGGTGTTACATATGCTATGACCTATTATGTGGTAGGGCTTTCCTTGTAAATGAACCACCGTTGGTAGATGTGCTTAGCCATGCTATGTTGAACGAGGGCTGGGCTACATCATTGAGACTTGTTTCTAAAAGCATTGGTTTGTGAAAACTAAAACAACGTAATCAATGAATCTCCTGGGTGTGATGGTATTGATAATTTTTGGTGGTTTCATTGCGGAAAGGCACCCAGGTATCGAGAGAAATTGATTGGCTTCTTTATTGTGTAGCTTACGTGTACAACCATGTGCCAATAATGGAATGGGCGGTTGGTTGGACTTAGTAGGTTGTGGTAACTCGAACCCGCGTATCCAGAGATGTACAATTTTGGTAGGTTGGACCGGTGCGCGTCGGGATTGGGGTGCTACTTCCCGAAAAGTCTCTTCTTGGACTTCTCCCTATCATCACCCAAAATGAGAGTGATGGTACGAGCTGGGCTGGCCAAGTCACATGGGTAAAGTGTACTAACCTCTGCAGAGTGTATAATCTAATCGATTAGCCGTGTCCCCGGTTATGGACAACTGAGTTGCTTGATATTGATTCCATAACATGTTTCTCGCTCATTCTAATTTCATAATTGTTTTAATATTGTTGGGTTAACTTAAGTGGGATCTTTCAAAGAAAATCAAAAACTGTTTATGAAAGTAGGACAAATGTATTTGCAAATGCAAGCCAGACACAGCTCCACTTGCCAAATATGCATGTAGATGTTAGCACTATTGTCTCCTTTACTAGCTCTACGTGCCATACATTCCTTGTATTGACCCTTCGGGGCTGCTATGTTTCATGTTGCAGGTTATTCCGATTCTGAGTAATCGATATAGGCCACGGTACTCCACTCGGCACTTGTTCACTTGTGGGCAATTTGAAGAATGGAGGATTTACTTTATTTATGTTGCTACCTGAATAATTTGAGCTAGCTTTGGGCTAAGCTTTTATTGTAATAATGGTATTCTGGATCTTCGTTATTCATGATACACGGATATTTTGCTATGTTATTCATCTTATTCTATTGTGGGCCAATGAACCGATCCAGGGATTGGCATGTCACATAGAAGCCTCGGTCTTTTCAGAACCGTGGTGTTACAGGATTACGTATATTTAAGGGTCACTCCTTTTAAGTCAATCCACCGGTTTCACACAAAAGGTAAGTTGGCACCCAGATTTGTGGGACCATTCAAAATTACAAAACGAGTAGGGGAAGTTGCCTACCAACTAGAGTTAAGTCCAAAGCTAAAAAGAGTACATAATGTGTTTCACATATCGTAACTCGGAAAGTGCTTAGAGACGCCGGAAAAGAAGGTGTCCTTGGACGAGATCGAACCCCAAGAGGATCTGACCTACTTTGAGGAACCAGTTAAAATCCTTGAAACCAAGGAGCGACAATTAAGGAAAAGGAACATCAAGTTCTGTAAGGTGCAATGGAGTAATCACACGGAAGCACAAGCTACATGGGAACAAGAATCGGAGATCCGACGGAAATATCCGCATATGTTTTCAGAGGAGTGAATCTCGGGGATGAGAATATTTTTAAAGGGGGTAGGTTGTAACAACCCGAATTTCATGCTACAATAAAGCAAACTTGAAAACAGAAGCAAATAAAACAACAACAAAAAAATTAAAGAACACGGCGAAAAGAGGGACAGACCCTAGCTGCCGTCGATCTCCTCTTCGTCGGCCAACCGTGCCACCGCCCTAGTCCCACCACCGTTGTAGCCGACGCAAGCATCAGCGCCGCGTGTTGCCCGCCCGCGGCTCTGCTCGCCGTCGCCATACCGCACACTGCTTCGCCGTCACCCCGCCGTATGCGAGCGCCATGCCGCTGCCGCCGCTCGCCACCTCGCCACGCTCCAGCCGCTCGCCGCCCACGTCACCGCTTCAAGAGGTCTCCAGAGGACCCCGACAACGCCCAGGCGAGCACCCATCACCGCCAGATCATCCCCGCCACCACGCATTGTCCTCCCGAGCGCCACCATCGCCTATAAAATCCCCCCTCTGCGCCATTCTTTGATTTTTCGCTAGGAATCGCTTCCCCTCTCCCCCGCGAGCGCCACCACACTACCAATTGGAGCCACCGTCGCCTACAGCTCGCCTCCATCGCCGCCAATCGTTGGTGAGCATCTCCTCGTCTCCCGTTCCTTTGCTTCTTCTTTTTTCTTCTTCCCCAGCGAGCCAAAGAGGTACGTTCTTTAGGCCGCCTCCTGGGCTGCGGCCAGGCCCAGGGATGGGCTGGTTCCTTTCCCAGCCCGGAGAAAAAAAATGATTAAGCACTTTTTCTTTTTTTTTTCAATTTCTTTTTCTGTTTTCAAATTAGGATTGATTTAAAACAAGTTCTTTTGTAAAATTGCTTTAACGAAAAGCTTTAAAATAAAAAGGGGTTCATTTTAATCCTCATGAACCCCAGAATACTAACAACTTTTCCAATGTTTTCAAAATTATTTTGTTGAGCTTTTAAAATTCAAAACCATTATGTACATATAGTAAAAGAAGGGCCCCTTTTATTTATATTTCAACCCTGGTTCACAAAAATAAGTAATGACCTTGGGCAAATGTTTCTGAACACTTTAGGACCCATTGGTGAAGCCTCGGAGGATTTTGGCATAGGAGTGCACCATCTCGGAGTTGAGGATTTTCCAGAAGACCTTTCTTTAGGCAAGTCACTTTTCTCACCGATGAAATTTTGGTGATAAATGATTTTAGAATATTGAAGCTATGTGCAATAATAGAACCCCTGAACAATTAATATTTTATGTTATGCCTTGAGACCAACCCTAGTGGAAACCCTGTACTTTCTTGATGGATGATGCATGATTGTTTGTATGATTGCTTGGAGGTCATATTCACCTTAAAAAAATTGGTATAAAAAGGACTCATCACCTGGATGAGAGTCTTGACTTTGGATTATGTGCCCTAGTATGTGGGCATGGTTGATGAGTAAACCTATGGTACATCCCTGACACAAAACAATAAAACACACCACATAAATTGTAAGACCCCCCTACTCTATTTAAATGGATTTTCTACAAGGTAGATGGATCCTGGTATGGGTGATCAACATGAATACACTCGGAGTCGGGATGCTATAGTATGTTATCGATTTCTGTGGCCATGACATACTCCCGGTGGGATTCGAGTGATGAGACCTTCCCGGGTAGAATTTTCAAAAGATAGAGTAGATAAAAACTTATATTTCTATTAAAGGTTCCGATGATAATGATAGGAATATCACAAATCCTAGTGGTTTGGGCCACTGTGGCTTAGCACGGAACCATCGGAGGCACACACTTACATATCTAAAATCCATGGTAAAGAAGGAAATAAAAATAAATATATATATACTAAATAAAATAAATGATACCAAATTTAAGTATGCCATGGACGGACGATGTTTTCCCCTCCATTTAGCAAAGTGGTGAAAATGATGCCACTATGGGTTTGACCACAAGGAAACCTTATGAAATTTTCCTGGTTAAATAATCTTGAATAAAACTTAAATTTGAAACCATCTTGTGTCTTGCTGAGTACTTTAGTACTCATCCTTGCTATATAAACATTTTTCAGAAACACCCGAAGATGTCGCAGAGGTTGATCCTGATGTCTTCCTTTGCGGAGAAGATTTCGAGTTCTAGAGGGCTGATCCTAGAAATGTAGCCATGTGTGTAAAATCAATAAAGTTTGTATGATGTAGTCATGGTATAATGATTTTAAGACAAAGAGAACCTCGCTTATGTTGGATTGTAAGAAAACTATTTATGTAATATTATTCCTATGAGCTTGTATGCGATGGCTGTGTTTTGTAACCACTCGGAATTCCGCGAAATTTTGCGTTCAGCGAATTCGTGGAATTTCTAGTCACGGTCCCAAATTTTCGGGGGGGGGGGGGGGGGGGGGTGACAATCTCGACGTCGTCGTCTTGGCCCTAGCTCGCGGAGGCAGCTTTGGGCTGCTTGCCGACAGCTCCGGTGCAGGCATCTCTTCTCCACCCCTAGGAGTGCAAGCCTCGGGAGAGGGTGGCAACTGGCGGCGGCACGTGTGCTGGAGATAGAGAAAGCAAGAGATTGGTTGATTTTATCAACCATGATTCTCACCGATAGGAAGGATCAACTTCGTCTCCATGGTCTGGATGCGATTTCCGCCACCTGCCTTTCCTCTTCGTGAGTTCTTCTCCTGTGCGAGCTTGCGAACTCCCGATCCTCTCTGCCCCGGCCGGGTGTGCTCTCCCACCAGATGCGATCTGCTCCGGTGTCTTGCGTGGAGTCCCTTATATAGGCAGCCTTGCAAACACGTACGTGATCCTTGACGTTAGCTTCTTGGTGAGCAAGTTGAACGCTGCTGCACCCCGAGAAACCTGGCTGCCGTTATAGATTGATCTTATCTCTTGTGTGTCTGATCCCTGAGCCTCGTTTAAGATTTCATCAGCGATGAGTAACTAGCTGAACGTGCGTTGCCACGGTCAACCAAAATTATACCTAGATGTGTGAACAATACGGTGCAACCTTGGGGAGGCCAGACCATACACAGATTGACCTACGAACGAGGTTTTACCATGCCTTTCTCTTGTTATGTTTTAATCAATGAGAAACAATAAATCAATGTTACATCGTGTAACAATCATTTTGTTTTGTGAAGCGAAGATGCATATATGGTTACACTCTAATGTACCAAAGGTTTCGGTTTTGCCACCATGATAAGCTGCACGAGCATTGAGACACATTGAGCATGTCACCTTAATATGAGTAATTATGACCTGTAAAACAAAAGCTAAAATGAGCACAAAGCTATTGTTCAGGTTGACATGTAGAGTTAATATACAGTGTTTATGTGTAGCATATGTGGAGAATTGTAACATAGAGACTATTCAAATTCTCAGTGTATGTTTAGGATTATGCAAACCGATAAACTTAAAAAAATAAGAATAAAGTTAAAATGCACGAATAGAAAATGCTACATTAATACCCACAGCCAAAGAGAAGCATGGAGGGAGAAAATGTATGTTTAGGATTGTGCAAACCGATAAACTTAAAAAAATAAGAATAAAGTTAAAATGCACGAATAGAAAATGCTACATTAATACCCACATCCAAAGAGAAGCATGGAGGGAGAAAATAAAGGCAAAGCAACAATTCTCGTTATCTGGATGGAGCTCCAAGCCTTCTCCCATATACTAATTTTCTTTCGGTGGTTTGCAAATGTGTTGCCTTCTGTGGTCCTGCGATTCAGAATCATAGGAAGTTTCTTAGACTTACCTATTAAGGCGGAGGCGGGAAAGGTTGGCTGAAGTAAAACTCTAGTCAAAAGTTTGATAGCTCATTTATATTTGTAACTTGACATATACTGTATAAACTATCAGCTATGCAGTATATAATATGCGTAGCCTAGAGAAACATATGATACCTGAAACTGAGGGAAGAACAACCAAAAAATTTATCATGGGGACATTCGTGTGTCATCTTCTGGAACTCCTCACAAATCACAGAAATTGCAAGAACTATAGAAAGAGGATATGCAGAGAAGAATAGGACAGAGTAAAATTGTCAGCACACTTGCGAGCATAACATTCAACACTTGGTGGTCTCTTTGGAATAAGTGAAGAGGAGGCAGCTAACGTCGTGGCATTGATTTCGCTGGATAAAGGGATGGAGTGAAACGGGGACGCTAGAAAGAGGCGGCAGCTGGTGGTCTTGAGGAAGGAAGTAGTCGTCTTCGCTGAATCGTTGATGAAGAGTAGCAGGCTAGCAGCAGGTCGCGTGAAGCAGGGACGGAGGTGCATGCTTGTGGTGTAGGGCAGCGACTTGTGGTGGTTTGGGGGTGCGCCATCACGCCAGACTTGCCGCGGCCGAGTGCCGCGCGCTGTGCCTGTCGGCTGCCGGAACAGAGATGTATTGCCGCGATTAGTTGTTCATGCGCTACACCGAAACACCTCGGAGCGGCAGGTGGCTCTTTTGGCGGCCTATTCGGCACGGTAGCCAGGATGTTCTGCAGCGCCTGAGTCGCCGGCGGCCCAGGCCACGCCCGCGCCGGCCGGGTCGACTCGCTGGCCGCGCGCTCAGCGATGGTGGGGTAGGGGTCCGACAGGTGGGCGCGGTAGGGGTAGGCGCTCCGCGTCGCACCTGACTCGTGCAGGTGGGCTCGGGGACGGAGGCAGGCAATGTCCTCCGTCGCGGAGGGTGCATGGCGCCACAACCTGCGTCACCGGCTTTGTGGAGGACGATGGATGGATGGAAATATAAGTGGATTTTGGTGAGCTAGGATTTAAAAAATTAAGGAAAATGATACCTATCCCCGGACGACCATCGTCCGGGTCGCCTTCCCCTCGTCTCCACCCGTCATCTCGCCTTGTCCCCCTCGCGCGTGCCCCGCCCCGCCCCACCATCCCCCCACACCCACCCCACCACGATGGCGACCGCCGAGCCCGGACCGAGCCTACCGCCCAAGGCCCCGCGATGGCGACGCGCAGCACGGGTCAGGAAGGGCGCCGGGCGGCGGCAGCGATGCAGGGAGAACGAGCAGGAGGTGGCGGCGCCATGGAGGACTGGTAGCAGAGGCGCGACAGAGGGCGGTCCGGTGCGGATGCTTGCGGCTCAGGGAGGCGACGCCGCAGGGCAGGTGACGGCGGGGAAGAGGCCACAGGGCACAACGCCAGGAGGCCGGGGGAGAGGCGGCACGCGCCGCTTCTCGATGGGGACAGCGAGAGGTGTTCACTCTATCCTCCGGCAGGCGATACCATGGCCGCCTGACGACAGCCCTCCCCACCCCTCACATCCCCTCTCCTGGCATTTCCGGCGTCTCCGCCGCCGCCTTATCCTGCGGCAGCACCATGAGTGACATGCACGACCATCACCTGCTCTGCTCGGCCGCCGCGCCGTCACGGCTCAGTGCGGCCAACAGCTCTACTACTTCCGGGCTCCGCCCCCTCAAGGAGGATGCATACGCGCCTCTGCCCGGTGACCTTGACGTGTGCGCCGGTGAACCTACGCAGCGGACGTACCTGCGCACACGCCTGCTCCCACTTCGCGCTCCACCTGCTCGACGGAATGCTTACGCCGTGCAACTACGCCTCTGCGTGCCGTGCGTCCGCAAGCTCTCCCGTGGCTAGCCTTTGGAGCCGCGGAGCTTCGTTGGCCGCAACCGCCGAAATGCTCAGGCAGGCTGAGCTGGGGTGGACCACTGGACCAGGTAGGCACCGGGCTGTCTTCCTTACCCTGCCATGGTTTGGCTTGGCTTGGCTTGGTAGTTCCTAGAAAGCCAGAAGTGGCATTGGCTACTCCGCAGTTCAGTAGTTCAGCAGCCTCCGCCCATCTCCTCCCTACGCGCACCTACTCTGCCGCAAGAGACGCACCGCCGCGGCAGCAAATCGCAGCGCATGCTGCTGCAAGCTATTGCTGCTGCCATCGTTTCAGTTGCTTCCGTAATCGGCCAGTGCTGCTGCCTACTGCAGGCACCGCCGGAGCTGTGTGTTGCCGGCACTGACCCCCTCCCCCAACTCCTACTGCCATCTCTCTCTTCCGGGAAGCCACCGCTGGCCTGTTTCCAACGCCCACCTCCGCCTTTGCTACGAACGATGGTCGTCGACATGGATTTTCCGTCGTCGGCCATTTTGCTGCAAACGCCAGCCGCCGCTGCCTCCTTGCTACTTGAGCCAACCGCCGCTGCTACATACACAAGTCAACGTTGCTACATACTCCGGCTGCCTCTGCTACATACGCCCATGGCCGCTCCTGCAAACTCTGGTTGCCGCTACCTCCTTGCTACATAAGCCAACCGCTACAGGAGCCTGGGCGACACTGCTACAGGAGACGACCACATCTGCTGCAAGCTTGGATGCCATGGCCGCCGCTCTTGCAAGCCCTTAAGGCCGCCTACAGAACCTAGCTTCTGATTTTGCTACATTGATATATATTTTTTGCTATCTTTGTTTTTTTGTTTTGCTACAATATCATAAATTTTTTGCTACAAGTTTTACGATGAGGTCTTCCGCTAAATTCTCCGGTGATGTCTCCGGCGAAGTAGGTTTTTTGCTACATTAGAAGAATTTTTTTGCTGCAACCGTCTTGTGGTTTTGCTACAACAGTGTCAACTTTTTGCTACAAGGTCTCCGACGAGAGTCACCATCGAGTTTTTTCCGACGATGTCTCCGGCGAAGTCGGTTTTGCTACATTAGTACAATTTTTTTGCTGCATGGCCTCCGGCGAGGTCTCCGGTGAGGTCTCCGGCGAGACGTTCTATTTTTAAAACGAACCGTTTTTTTTGCTTCAGAAGCAAAAGCGGGAACATATGCAGCAAGCGCGGGATGTTTTGCAGCAAAAGCGGGATTTGGGGCAATTTTATGGACACGTGTCGCGCAGGGAAGGAGGACGATGGGAACTCCCCATCGTCCGGGGGACGCCTAGCGTTTTCCAAAAATTAATCAGAGCAATCTGGTAGGATTCTATTCGGGTTTGGGGAAAAACTGAGTTTGGTACGAACTCTTCTGCAGCGGCGGGCCCTTCCAGAACCAAACATGATCGACTTGGCAGGCTTGGGACGGACTACGGACGAAACCAACGCAAATGGAAACCACTGTAAGCAAAATTATATAGCAGTCATCTCTTCTGTTGCTTCTAGAACTTCCGACGTGGCACCGCTGGCTAGCGCGCTGGGTGGGCCTGGCCCGATACAGGGTAGAGAGGTATGCGTCGGTATGTGATATAGCTGGGCATACGTATGTACCAACTGATCAATCGGCCGGCATTTTGTGCATGTACATGAACAATCCGGCCCCTGCCGCCTCCGTATGGTATATACGTATATGTGGCCCATGCATTGCTTTCCACGACCATCTCATACACATAACTGCACTTTGCATAAGCCTTCCAGTCTAGCTTACATTTTGATTCTTATTGAGATTACACTGTGTTCCTGCAAACATAAACACACAAAAAATCGTCGCACAATTCGATCGTAGGAATTTTTTGTTTTTTGTCCTCAAAACCCAAAAGAAATCGAAAATATATATGATTTTCGGTATAATTGGTGAAACTTTACAAAGTTTGATTTTGAGCAAACGTAACATGTGTCTGTGTGTGTGTGGGGTGGGGTGGGGGGGGGGGGTGGGGGGTGGGGTGGGTACTAAAGTAGTTTGCTGCTATTCAAATCAGTAGCCCATTTGTTAATTTTCTTCATATATGGTGAATTACTCCTTCTAGAGTTTGGTCATTTCTCATGTTAATATGCCATGGTGGACCTTCGTAGAGACCAATCTGGACCATGCCCCGCCAACATTGGTGCTATTTATCTAATTAGTAGTGTTGTTGAGACTAAATAATGAGAATTAGAAATAATTATAGCTGTTAAATGATTTACTCATCATCTTGGCCACTCATTAACTTTTATCGAAGATCCGCTACTGTTTATATGCAACTATTGTGAAAGCATATTAGCCGATCAGGTTTTCGGAAAAACTATCATTGTTCAAAAGTAGTTACCATTTTTCTAAATACGAGACTGAGTAGAAATATCTATTATGTGTGCTATGTGATGCATCTACGTGGTTCTATGATGCACTAATAAATTGTTAAAATAGTGATAAATTTATTGTAACACTTGCTAGCGAGATTGTTTACAAAGAGTTAACATCACACACCCTTACCATGTTTTATAGACACCATTACCATGTGTTTCTAATGCTAGGATTTTTAAAAGCAACTACATGACTATTTACACACCTTTATCATGTCTTCAGTACAATTGTCGGGGTTTTCGTGAGCAATTGCTAGGTTGTTTACACACCCTTATCATGTAATCTAGTACAATTGTGAGGACTTTTGAAAGTGGCTAACTCATTGTTTTAGACAACCTTACCATGTTTTCTTATACAACTATAAGGATTCCCCTATAGATGAAGCATGTACCATTGTCCTTCAGTTGCCTCCAAATCCACGGGGAGCACTAGATGCCAAAGGGGCACCTTAATAGAATACATTGTTGAGTGCGGGAGCCATCAATCAGCACAAGGTGATGGAGGGACAACCAACTTGAAGCTCGACGAAAGGCGATAGATACCGAGATGATGGGAGGGACCACCAACTTGAAGCTCGATGAAAGAAGGAGATGGATCTAGCTAGCACTCTTCCACTCATGAAGACACCTTTATTCTACTCATCATCGCCGTCACCACCATGAGGCCATGGATGGCACGACACTCATGCATAATGGCCTGATGGCCCAAATACATGGGACATGAGCCAAAGAAGAGGCCATGGATATAGGTAAAGGCCTAAGAACACCATAACCCAGACCTAAGAGCATCTCTAGTCCCCCCCTCTCGAGGGCACCCTTTTTGGTGGCGGCGGCAAAAAATATTCTAGAGGTCCCCAGCAAGCTGTTTTCGCTGGCATGAGCCGGGTTTCCATCCGGCGTACCCAAGTTGAACCCAATGCGTAGGGGGCAAGCGGGGGCATCGGCTGAAGCGAAAAGTTGGGAGATCCTGCTTTGTCGGCGAGACGAAACAAAATCCCTACCCCCGCTTGTTTCCACGACGCTCGCCCATTTCCACAACCACATCGCCAGATCGTCGCCGGCAGTACCCCTATCCCCCAGCATCATGTGGAAGCATGCTTCCACCCTGTCGATTCCCCATACCTCCTTCCCGGTCATGTTTTATCGTCGGATGGCTTCATAGATAGTTCCACGCCGATCTTGTAGCCACCCTGCTTGTCAGGTGTTTTGCAATCTGGCCCTTGATAATGGACTCAAAAGGCAAGCAGATGTTTGCTGCTCTAATGGTATACTTGTTTGGCAGGCGTGTACTCCTTGGCATCATAGCCACCACGGGTTGGCTCGGCACCGGGGCGCCGCAAGAGAAAGACGAGCCATCGAATGGAAGGCTACTGCATGCTGTATGATGACTACTTCGTCGATGATCCGTTACATTGTGATGTGGTATTTTGTCATTGTTTCAGGATGAAACGAAAGCTCTTCCTAAATATTGTCGAGGTTGTCCGGGAGTTTGATGACTACTTCAATATGCAAGAAGGACTACACCCGTTACGATAGGATTTCCCCACTCCAGAAGTGCACTATTTCTGCAAGTATGCTTGCATATAGTGCTCCTACTAATACACATGATGACTATCTACGCATGGACAACGTACTTGAGATCACCCAATGTTGAAGACACTGCCCGAATCCTAGCACAGAATGAAGCAAGATGATTTCCTGGGATGCTTGGAAGCATCGACCACATGCATTGGGTCTGTAAGAACTGTTCATTTGCTTGGCACGAAATGAAAAAGGCCACAAAGGAGCCTGCAATGTGGCACTTGAGGCAGTGGCTGATCAGGATCTTTTGATTTGGCATGCGTTTTTCGGTATGGGGGGATCTCATAAGGACATAAACATTCTATAGTGCTTTAATGTCTTCTCCAATATTGTTGAAGGCCATGATCCTCCGGTGAACCATGTGATCAATGCACACAAGTATAACAAGGTGTAGGACGATAAGATTATTTGGGGGAAGCCTCTCACACGTAATTCATCGGGGGTTTAGGTGTTTATATATAGGCCAATGACCAAGTGTCAGAGTACACATAGAATTAGAGTATAGGGAAATCCACCTAATATATACAGTAATGCATATGCTAACCCCCCCCCCTTGTAGTTACAGCGGGAGGTTGTAGGACACAGAGACTAAACCGAACCCTTCGGCATGACATCAGCAAACTGAAGTGTAGAGATAACATGCAGAACATGGACTCCACCCATAAAAACCTTCTCGCAGACAAAGTGTATGTCAATCTTATACTTGGTGCATTTGTGTTGCACTGAATTGGATGACATGTAGATGGAAGATACATTGTCATAGAAAAAACCATAGCAGAACCAAGAGGCCGACC
The DNA here is from genome assembly GCA_910589765.1 of Avena atlantica. Taxonomy (NCBI): domain Eukaryota; kingdom Viridiplantae; phylum Streptophyta; class Magnoliopsida; order Poales; family Poaceae; genus Avena; species Avena atlantica. The sequence continues at coordinate 423,706,040 of OU342739.1, forward strand.
AAACTCCTGGAGTAGATGACAAAACCAACAACAATTAGCAACCACATGAGCATTAGCGCGGTACTCATCTTCATCACTAGAGCGAGATATGGTGGTTTGTCTCTTGGAGGACCAAGATATCAAACTATTATTGTAGTAGACATAGTACCCAGATGTAGAGTGAAGAATGTCAAGGCAACCAACCCAGTCAGCATTAGAATAGGCTCTAAGAGTAGACAACACGTAGATGTAGGCCGAAATCCAAAGTACCACGGACATACCGAATAACACGCTTCAAAAGAGCAAGGTGAGGCTAGCGTGCATGAATATGAAGACATATTCGCTGAACCGCATAGGAGATATCCGGCCGCGTCAAGGTAAGGTACTAAAGAGAACCTGTAAGACTTTTGTAATCTGTGTTGAACTCTATAAGTAGATTGTCTAACTCTTTCCATTAGATCGGTCTTTTAGAATAGTTGGTTAGTGCATGATTATTGACATGGTATCAGAGCCAGGGTCTCAAGTTCGAGTCCTGGTTTCCACAATTTATCCTATAAATTTATGTTGCCCTCCTCTTGTCTACATACTGGCCTCTTGAGCCATACCTCTATGTTTACACGTGTTGACTTGTCTTTCCTCACATGTAAGGGCGGATGTTGAATTGTATAAGTGGATTACCTAACTCTTTCCATCAGATCGATCTTTTGGAATAGTTGGTTGGTGCATGAAGATTAACATGGTATCTGTTGGGGATATGATAAATGGGTATCACCATTGCATGTCCCTAATCCGGATAACCCGGATGGCCCATATCGGTAGCAAGGCCTATGGCCTGCTGGGCGGCCCAGTTAGATGGATCCACAAGGGATTCCCATGCCGGATGAAGGAAGGCTACGGAGGAGTCACGAATGTGTTGGAGATATGCCCTAGAGGCAATAATAAATGTAGTTATTATTATATCTTTGTTTTTATGATAAATTTTTACATTCATGCTATAATAGTATTAAAAAGGAAACATTAATACTTGTGTGCTTTGTAAACTAAAATAGAGTCCCTAGTAAAGCCTCTTTATAACACTAGCTTGTTGGTTAATAAATGATTGTGGTTTCCCTATCATGAACATTGAGATGTTATTAACAGCAAGATCATATCGTTAGGAGAATGATATGATGGACATACTCCTATAGATAAGCGTAGCATAAAGATCAAGTCATTTTAATAGTTCAATTGCTATATGCTTTCTGATACATGGTAACCTAATTCCTTCGACCATGAGATCATGTATATCACCATCACCGAAAGGATGCTTTGATGACATAAAACACCACACCATAATTGGGTGGCTATAATGGTGGCATTGAGTGTTCGGAAAGTATTGGTTGAGACACATGGATCAAGAGTGGGATTTGTCCATCCATATGACGGATAGATATACTCTGGGCCCTCTCGGTGGAATGTCATCCAATTGGCTTGCAAGCATGTGACTGGCTCACAAGGTATCACATATCACGGGAACGAGAAAAGAGTACTTATCAGTAACGAGGTTGAACTAGGTATGCAGAGATACCGACGATAAAAACCTCGGATAAGTAAACTATCGTGAGACAAAGGGAAATTGGTATCGTATGTAAGTGGTTCATTCGATCGCAAAGTAATCGTAGAAATATGTGGGAGCCATATGAATTTCCAGATTCCTCTATTGGTTATTGTTCGGAGAAGTGTCTCAATCATGTCCGCATAATTCACGAACCGTAGGGAGACACACTTAAGGATTCGACGTTGTTGAGTAGTTATGGAATGATGAGTAAGAGACCGAATGTTGTTCGGAGTCTCGGATGGGATCCGGGATATCACGAGGAGATCCGGAATGGTCCAGAGAATAAGATTCATATAAGGAAAGTCCTGTTTCGGGGTTGGAGAATGGTTCCGGTGTTTTCATCGGGAATGTTCTAGAAGGTTCTGTAATGTCCGGCACTCCGGAGGGGAAGGGTACATGAATGTGTCATAAAAAGTTGGAATGGTTGCATCATGTACTAGGTGTCATCGCTGAGCGAAATAAAGGGATAAATCAAATCCTAGTTTGAAAAGTCAAACGGCTATTTTGCTTGGTGGAGGGAGAGTAGGAAACCTACTTGGGAAGTACCTCTCCCTCCACCGCCGGCCTTGGAAGCCGAGTGGGGGAGGGAATCCCCTCCCCTTCGCCAGCCCCCTCCACCTATATAAGGAGGGGCAGGGCTGCCCCTCCAAACACACACCTTGCACCCTGCAAACCCTAGCCCCAAGCCACCGGCGCCGCCACCTCCTGCTGCCGCCGCCTAGGGAAAAACCCTAGCCGCCGAGTTGGGGCATCCCCTTGCCCTAGCCGCCGGCCTAGCATCTCCTCCTTGGTGCGTCTAAACCCTAGATCACCGAGGCTCTCTCATAGTCCACCATACTCGCTCCGGCTTAAGGCGAAGCCCTGCGAGATCTCCCCTCTACTTCCGGTACCACGCCGTCGTGCTGCCGGAATCGCGAGGAGAGTGTTACAACCTCCGCTGCCTGCTGGAACAAGGGAGAGGAAGGTCTTCATCGAGTACCGAACGTGTGACCGACTGCGGGAGCGCTGCCGGAACGCAGCGCCGGAAGGATCGTCTACACGATCTTGAGATCGGCAAGAGTACGACTACATCACCCACGAGAATCCGCTCTCGTTAAACACTTTGGAATCTTCGAGGGTGAGTTATTCCATCGACTCGTTGCTACAATCTAGTAGATAGATCTTGGCTTGTTTGTTTGTATGCAGTAGAATTTTTTTGTTTTCCATGCTACGAACCCCTACAGTGGTATCAGAGCCGTGTCTATATGTAGATCTGTTGCACGAGTAGAACACAATGGTCATTGAGGGCGGTGGTGCTTTTATTATCAATTGCTTCTTGTGTACTTTGCATCTTGCGGTATGATGGGATGAAGCGGCCCGGGCTAACCTTACATGACATCGTTCATGAGACTTGCTCCACGCTCAACATGCAACTTGTATTGCATAAGTGGCTTTGCGGGTGTTTGTCTCTCCCATTATAGTATAGATCCAATTTACAACGGGCACTTGATAGTTCAAACATCAATGTTGTGGTTCTTGTTTGTAAGTTGGATCGACACTTATTGAAAACCCCAAACCACGTAAAACATGCAAAGAAATTAGAGGCATCTAACTTTGTTTTGCAGGGGTGTGTTGTGATGTGATATGGCCATGATTGTGATTATATTTGATGTATGCAATGTTCCTTATTGTAAGTTGGCAACCGGCAGGAGCCATATGGTTGTCTTTAATTTATGTTAAGACCCGCGTGTCTATTCAAAGTAGTTGTAATAGTTGAAGCCGGTGGACGACAGCCATGGAGCAGCGTCATTGACCTTGATGCAATGCCGGTGATGATGGAGATCATGTTCGTGCTTGAAGATGGAGATCGGAAGCACAAAGAAGAAAGGCCATATCATATCACATATTATGAATTGCATGTGATGTTAATCCTTTATGCATCTTGTATTGCTTAGTTAACGACGGTAGCATTATAAGATGTTCCCTCATGCACATGAATTTCAAGTTCTAAAGTGTTCATCCTTAGTAAGCACCGTTGCTAAAGCTTGTTGTTTCGAAGCACCACGTGATGATCGGGTGTGTTAGATTCCGCAAGTGTATACAACGTGGGCAAGCCAGATTTGCTCATGCGGAGGCTAAGGTTTGATCTTGACGAGCCTAGCATGTACAGACATGGTCTCGGAACACGGATCACCGAAAGGTAAAGCATGAATCATATAGTAGATATGATGAACATGTCGATTGTTCGCCATTAAAGCTACATCAACTCTCGTGATGATTGGTTTTGATGTGGTGGATTTGGTTCGTGTGAACACTAAAACAATGTGAGGGATATTGTTTTGAGTGGGAGTTCACCTAGATTAATTTAACTATAAATTAGAACTCAATTTGTCATAAACTTAGTCTAAACTATTGAAAATATGTTGTAGATCAATGGCGGCCCCTACCATCAATTTTAATGCGTTCCTAGAGAAAGAAAAGTTGAAAAACAATGGAAGCAATTTCGCGGATTGGTTCCGCAATTTGAGGATTGTCCTCAAATGCTGGTAATTTGACCTATGTGCTGGATGCACCGCTGGGTGACCCGCCTGCAGCTGATGCTACCGATGAAGTAAAGAACATTTACCTCGCTCGGAAGAATCAGTATTCCACAGTTCAGTGTGCTATCTTGTATGGTTTGGAATCGGAGCTTCAGAAAAGGTTTGAGAATTCAGGCCCACATGATATTGTCCGTGAACTCAAATTGATTTTTGAGACTCACGCGACAGTTGAGAGCTATGAGGCTTCTGAAAAGTTCTTTAACTGCAAGATGGAAGAGGGCAGCTCCGTTAGTGAGCATGTGCTTAAGATGTCTGGGCACGCAAACTGTAACATTCCTAAAATCATGTTTTAAACTCATGCATATCATCCATGCATCCATGATCATATAAGTTTCATTTCAAACAAATCATTTCAAAACAGAAGCATATATGCTTATCATTTCATGTAAGTTGCTCTAGCCTTAGTGCTATCTTCCAATGAGAAGAGTACTTGTTTTGATTCAGTAAGGTTTGAAATTCAAACTTAGGCACCATCAAAAGTTTCAAATAAAGTTTCAAAACAAAATAAGCAAATAAAGCCAATATTTTTCCTATTGTATATATCACATAAAGGCTTGGTTTTATTTTTATTTTCATTTGATCAAAGTGTTTTGATTGAACAGTAGTGTTTGACACACATTTGAGTGCAAGGTTTGCAGTATAAAACCTAGAGAAGATTTGAATTCAAACTCATTAGATTTGGATTTGAAAATCATTTCAGAAAATCAAAACAGAAAAAGAAAAGGAGAAAAGAAAAGGAAAAAGGCCAGCGCCACCTATCTGGCCCAACTACGAATCCAGCCCAGTTAGCCCACCCGGGTTCCCCCTCTCTCTCTCACTCGCGGACGAACCCACTGAGTGACTGACGCCAGGACCCCACCCTCTCTCTGTTTCACTCGCTGACTGGTGGACCTCGCCAGCTCACCCTCATCTTCCCCAAATCGCGCCCACGACCACGTCGCCGGCCGGTTCCTCTGCCCTTCACTACCGCGTTGATTCCAAGCTTAAATTCCCTTGATTCCGCGCGCGATCCTCGCCGCTGCTCTAGCTATAAGACCACCTCCCCCTCGCGGCCATTTCCCCCAACAAAGCCAGACAGAAACGCCCCTAGGCTGCCCGCAACCATCCTCGCACCACCGCAGACAGAGCTCACTCTGGCGACCGATTCCGGTGAGCCCCGTGCGCCCCTCTCCCTCTGGTTCATACGAGCCACTTCACAACTTCCTTGCGCGTCTTCTGACCCCACTGGTTCGTCCTGTACTGCCCCAGGTTGTCGACTTCGTCAAACGCTGCAAGCTCCCGACGATATCCTCAACTCCGGCGATCAAATTCGGTGAGCCCTTTGTTCCCCTTCGCCTCTGTTTCACACGAGCACGTTCGCCGTAGTTTTGTGCGTCTCCTGATGCCGTTTATTCGCGCTAGGGTGACCAGGAGCTTCGCCAACATCATCGCCCACCCAAGCCCGACGCCGCCAGCAACTCCGACGAGCTCCCTCGGCCACTACAGAGCGCCGCTTGCCAAGCCGTCGCCAGGTTGAGCATCAGTGCATCGCCACGATCTTGGTAACCATCTCCGACGACCCCAGAGCCACCTGTAGCGCCGCACCGCCGTAGGCAGAGCTCGCCGCCGCTAGTTGACATGGTTATACCCTACGAGTACATGACTTCAGCATACCTGGTCCAGCCCAAGGAAGGCCCACAGTAGACATACGTTGGCCCATGAAGATTTTCGGGTGGCCAAGGCCCATGACGCCTTCGGATCCTTGGAGATCAAGACTAGCATAGATAGGAAATTCAAAGGGGTAAAACCCTAGAACTTGTAACCGACTAGGACTATGCCCGGGACCTGCCTAAGTCTATATAAAGGCCAGGAGGGCACGTCCTAAATCCCTCGACTCATACTTTCGCACACACCTCCACGCCAGATCGAATCTGCGCACCCTGTAACCTTCGGTTCCGTCGTAATCAAGAGCAGACAAGCAGGAGTAGGGTTTTCCCTCCAGGGGCCTGAACCTGGGTAAATCTCATGTCCCCTGGTTGCTTGTCTGTTAACCGTTCCATGATCTCCAGCATCCCCATCTTCTCCAAAACCCAAGTCCATAACAATGGGAATTGACGAGATTAAACCTCGTCAATTGGCGCCGTCTGTGGGAATCGGGGCTGCTGATTGTGCGATCGTGACGGTCCCGACCCGATCGATCTACAACTCCGGGGCGACGGAGAATCACCTCCTCTTCGACGCTTTCGACTTCACCGCCCACTCGCCGGCCACCATGAAGGATTTCGAGCCCGTAGGCGACGGACTCGAAATTTTGTTCGGGAGCTTCTGCTTCCAGGTGGGACAAACTGGCACCCTCCGCCTTCCTGAGCGGGTGCCCGTGCCATCAATCAGGCCCGCCTCGTGGGATGCACATCCCGTGCTACGCACATATCCATCGGCAGATGAGTTCTACGACAGCAGCAGCTGCAACTCCGATCTGTGCGATCCGCCTTCGGATGAAGGGACCTACGGTTCTTGATCCGAAAGCTGCGGCAGCAGCGAAGTGATCTACGAGCACTACCAATGCGCCGTAGTCATCCAGGAGCAGCAAACGCCTAACCCGCCGCCCAACACGAACCCTAACCCGCAGGACAGAAACGGCGGAAACGGCGGGAACGGAAGAATCCAGTCCCCCCCCCCCCCACCCGAAGGGGAAAACAACGGCCACGTCATCCAACTTAGCAAAGAAGGATGGGTCCAGGCACGCCATGCCGTCGCAGGCGACATAGTCCTGCCTGTGGACTCCCCACATGACCTACTGATGGCATACCACTACCTCCTCATCGAGGAGCACAAGAAGCAAGTCAAGATGCAGGAGACGCTCGACAAACGCAAGCAAGTAGCCTACGAGTCCAGCGCGCGATGAGCTGCGCTCTCCGCCATGGCACCCGGCTCTAGCACAAACGGAAACCAAGGAAACAAACACCGCTCGCGGGTGGAGAACATGGATCCCAAGGAGCGCCGTGATGTGACCCAAACTCTCCACACATCGTTCATGGATATGGATGCCGATGGCAACATTATCCCGAAGACACTGCAAGCTGCGATCATGGCAGCCACTGCGTATCTCGCGGCCCAGCAACCTCCGGAAGGGGACCCGAAAAGAGCCATGCATAAGTCCGCACTCACCAGACTCGGACTCGTCGGAGTTGCGCTCCACGAAGACGCTCCTACGGAGCCGAAGAAGAAATCTCCGGCCAGGCGCGACCGGAGCCCCACCCCTTCATCCGAAGAAGAAGAGGAACACGACCTTCCTCGAAGGAAGAAGAGCTCGCATCGCCATAAACACGACTACGACACCAGAGACGCGCTTACAAAGCGCAAAATCGACAAAGCACGAGCCAAACGCGCATGCTCGTCTGAGTCCGAGATGGATGAAGATGAAGGAGAACTCTGCGGAGCTCGATGCTTCAGCAGATCTGTTCGGCGAACACAGATGCCACGCAATTTCAAGCTTCCTTCGGATACTTCAAAGTTCAACGGCACGCAAGATCCAAAATCTTGGCTCAGTGACCATCTGTCATCCGTCAAGCTGCATGGCGGTAACAAAGAAACCGCCATGCAATGCCTCCAGCTGCAGCTGACAGGTGCGGCGCGGGTCTGGCTCAGCAGCCTATCATCAGGATCCATCTGAAGTTGGGAGGAGCTAGCTTACAGCTTCATCCGAAATTTCAAGGGCACCAGCAAGAGGCCCGCCTCAATCGAAGAGTTGCGAGCTTGCACTCAGAGAACAGACGAATCTATTCGCTCGTACATATTACGCTGGTCTACCACCAAGAACTCCGCAGCACATATCTCCGAAGAGAGGGCCATCGACGCCTTCAGAGACGGCGTCAAAAGTCAAGATTTCAAGGAGGAACTTGGGCGCGTCAAGCCCAAGATACTCGACCACCTCATGGAAATTGCCAACAGTTGGGCGGACGGCGAAGATTGCATTCACCGAGCGCAATCAGATGAAGAGGACGACTACGGACCCGACATGGTCGCGGCCGGCTACGCCGACCTCCGCAACGACAACAGCCGCAACAGCGGAGGATACCGCGGCGGAAACTTCCGCGACAACGGACGCCCAGCACAATCGTGGCAACGCCGCGATCGCGACAACGGACCCTTAGCATTCGACAAACTTTCGGGTCCTTGCACCATCCACTTCTACATCGACAAACAGGATGGCAAAAAGAAAGCCAGCCACATGCTCAAGGACTGCCGCGAGTTCCAGAAACTCAGCGAAAGCATGGTGCAGATGAGGCAACAAGCCCCAATCCCTGCGTTTGGAAACGCACCCGCGCCAGGAGAAATAGCACACGGAGCTCCTCCACCGCCGCCTATTGGAGGACCAAACCAACCAGTCGCACCAGCGCAAAACAACGCCGGGGTCGGGTACCCCCCACCAAAAGGAGCACTAAATATGATCCAGAAGGGACGCCCCACAAACAGGGTGCATAAGAAAATCACCCGACAAATCAACTTGGCCGTGGCAACTCCGCCTGCAATCCCTGAGTACCTCAGCGGATCGGACTCCTGCATCACATTCACCCGCGCGGATCACCCTTGCTGGATCCCTCGCCCAGGTCATGCTGCCCTGGTGCTGGAGGCGCAGATCGGAGGCTTCGAGATGAGTCGCGTCTTCATGGACGGCGGCAGCGGCATCAACCTAATGTTCGCAAGCACTCTAGCAGCAATGCGGATCCCGCAATGCAGCCTGGAACAATCAGACACAACGTTCCACGGTATTGTCCCAGGGAAGGGTATATTCCCCATGGGCAAAATAGGGCTCGACGTCATCTTCGGGAAACCGGACAACTTGGAGCGACTCGAATTCGAAGTGGTGGACTGGCCGTCGCAATACCACGCCATCCTGGGGCGTGTAGCATTTGCACGATTCCTGGCCGTCCCACACTACGCATACCTACTACTCAAGATGCCAGGACCAAGGGGCGTCATCACAGTCCACTGGAGCTTCACCCGATCGGACCAATGCGACAGGGATTTCAACAAAATCTCCCAGTCCTTCGGCATGCAAGACGAGCTCGTAAGGCTCTGTGAGGTGACGGACAATGGGGCACCCCCAGTCACACGGCAGAACGCACCTGACATGTCCTTCGACTCCACCGTCAACACCAAGAAAGTACAGGTCCATCCGACGGATGCCTCCAAGACGGCCTTGATCGCCAACGACCTCAGCTCCGCATAGGAAGGCGCGCTCGTCGAATTCCTCCGTGAGCGCTGGGAAACCTTCGCCTGGTGTCCTGCAGACATGCCAGGAGTTCCCAGGGAATTCGCCGAGCATGCACTCAATGTCTTTCCAGACACCAAGCCAGTCAAGCAGTCCATCCGAAGACTGTCGAAGCCACGAGCCGAAGCTATAGGCAAGGAAATCAATAGACTACTCGCTGCAGACTTCATCAGGGAAATCAAGGAAAGCGAGTGGCTTGCAAACACAGTGATGGTCCCAAAGAAGGACACGGACATCCTGCGGATGTGTGTGGACTTTACGTCACTAAACAAGCATTGCCCAAAGGACCACTTCCCTCTTCCACGGATCGACCAGATCATCGATTCGACTGCAGGTTGCGAGAAACTCTCCTTCCTCGACACCTACTCAGGCTATAACCCGACTTAAGGTCGAAGATCAGGAGAAAACGGCGTTTATCACACCGTTCGGAGTATTGTGTTACAACACAATGCCCTTCGGGCTAAAGAACGCAGGTGCCACGTACCAGCGATGCATGTAGGCCTGCCTCAAGGACCATATCGGTCGCAATGTCCAAGTCTATGTCGACGACATAGAAATAAAAACTAAGGAGGCAAGGACACTTATCGACGATCTCCGCGAGGCGTTCGACAACCTTGATCGCTACAGGATCAAGCTCAATCCCGAAAAGTGCGCCTTCGGCGTCCCATCGGGCCAGCTGCTCGGATACTTCATCTCTCAACGAGGGATCGAGGCGAACCCGAAGAAAATCAGAGCCATCATGACGATGGAGAAGCCGAAAAACCTCAAAGGCGTCCAGCAGCTCGCAGGACGAGTAGCGGCGCTAATGTAGCATCCCAGTTGTCTAACCCCTGTAATGATACATGTTATGATAATAAAAAGGGCCACTTCCAACATATAATTGTTGCATCATCATCATATCATGCTCATACCATCATACCACCTTGCATTTGAGCATCATATAAAACCCTTTCTTGTTTGGTTCTTATCTCATGTGCATGATTAATTGTAGTTGCCTCTTGATATTGTATTTGGTTCTTAATATATGGTTAAATGCCCAAGTTGAGTTGAGGGCATCTCTCTTATTGACTCCACCACCTTTTTCTTACACCACCTTATAATTCCACCATCCAATTAATATGAGCTTGGCATTTTAATTTGGGTTATCTCTAGCTCATGTTGGTTGGTTGGATTCCACCCATAATCTTTTGCTTGGCCTTTGCCCACCTTTTGGGAATGCAAGGAGTAATGCCACATGAAATAATGTTGTTTTCACAATATGACCACATGGCAAATATTGTTGCATGGGCCATGCAAGTGCCACCTTTTTCTTGGCTTTGGAAATGTTTTAGCTTTGTTTGCATGGATCATCTTTTCTTGGTTTAGATCTTGTTTTGGGCTTGTAGTTTTCTTCACCATCTCATCTATCTCTATCTTCTTTAGCTAACCTCTATCCCCATGCTCCATGCACACACATGTGCTAATGTGGCATGCACAAACCTAAAACCACCTTCCTCTCTCTATCTCTTCTCTCGGATCATGCTTGGTCATTATTTGGAGCATGCATGGACCAAAGAAAAACCCCATCACCACATAATCATCTCTCCCTACCTTTCCCTCATTTCTCCTTTTTCTTGATCTTGTGAGTTTGTATATGAAGCATGCTTGATCAAGTGGAGTACCCCTCCCTCTATCTACCCCCTCTTAGCTAACCCTAAAACCTACCCCATGCCACCCCCATCCTAGCTAAACAAGACCCTAATCTACACTTTTCTCTAAACAAAACCCTAACTACCCCTCCCCTTCCCTACTTCCTAGCTTGATCACCCCATGCCCTGCCCCAGCTCGCCATCCCCTCTCTCTACCTGCTGGACCCACCTAGCTACTCCCCCAACCAGCCCCAGGCAAGCCCTGACCCGAGCCAACCCTAACCAGCTAGCTCGAGCCGGCCCCCTCTTCCCTCCCCTCTTTTTCTCTCCCTGGCCTAAGGTTCCCCTAGACCTACCTGCCACGAGCTTCCCCAGGGCCACCTGCCAGCCTCCCCCTCTCCTCCCCAGCTCTGCCGCGCCACCCCTGGCCCCCATGCCGAGCACGTGAGCAGGAAAAGGTGGCACCCTGGCCAGCTTCCCCTCCCACACGCAAGCCCCTCCTGGCCGTCCTTATCTACCCCCCAGCACCCTCCTGCCCTCCCCAGATCTGCCAGGGCTGCACCCTCTTCTCCCCTTCCTCCCCTAGCCATCTTTCTCACCTCGCCACACACCGCCAGTCTACCACCTGCCCCCGTCGATCTAGCCGGTGGCGTGCACGCTGCGGTGTCGAGGAAGCCCCGTGGAGCCTCTGCGACGCCCCTGGACCGCGCCAACGAGGAGGAGAAGGCCTGCCCCGCCGCTGCACGCCGGAACGCCACCGAAAACCCTAGCACGCTGGGCCTCTGCCTCCCCGTCGCCCTGCTGCACCCCGACCAGATCCGAGCCCACCGCCGAGCCCGCGGTGAGCACCCGAACCACCCTGACACCTCCGCCCTCGCCGTAGCTCTCTGTGCACGCCGGACCTTGCGTCAAGCGCTCTGGGTGCGTCGCGAGCGCGTGCGTCCTTTGCGTCGCCGCGTCGCGGGAAGCCTCACCTAGACGCTTAGCCCCTTCCTAGCACCAACCCCAAGCCACTGCAGCGGCTCCGCGTCCGCGCAAGCGCCAGAGGTCGTGGGTTCGATCCCCACCTCGCCTCTCTGTCGCTCGCGGCACAGACGAGAAGAGGAACAATACGGCCCTGGCTGTTTTGCTCATACCCCCCTCCCTGTTCTTTTTCTCTGCAAACCGCGCCCTCTAGGCCCACCAGGCAGCCACCGTGACCATCTCCCCGAAAACCCCCTGCCTTCTTTTGTTCCCAACCCGCGCTCCCCAAACCCCACCTGTCAGTGGCTTGGCGCTTTTATAAAAAGGCTCCTGAAGTTTTCAGTTCTCAACCCGCGGTCCCCCTCCCTCTCAGCCGCTGGCGTGTGGGTCAGTGTGTGCCTGGCCCCACGTGTCTGTGACAGGGGTTAAGTTAGTCTGGGTGTAAAACGTTGTGCAGAGTCTGTTTAATTACAAAACTATTAAATCTAATTCAAATTCAAATTTCAAATCAGATTTTAAATAACTTTAAAACTATAAATCCAAATTATGCATATGTTATATGTTTCTGAACCAAAAAAATGCCAGGATTTCAAATATGCCATCCAATTTGTCTTTTGCACAATTAAAATTCCAAGTTTAATTAAATTACACCAATTGCCACTATAATTTAAATAATTAATAACTTTTGATTTATAATTCCAAATTTAGCAAATGATATGTCTAAAATGATCAGCTCGACGAGACCTTTCTGTTTGTGCTACCCATGACTTCAATTGCAGCATGCATCATATAAAAATATAGGGTACAGCAAGTGTTATGACAACAAAATGTGACCCAAAACTCCACTAAAATGTTGCTACTTGTTTTCCACACCTCACCATGCCATGCTACCTTCTTGCCATGTAAATTGTGCATCATTCATCATGGCATGATTGTTTTCTTGACGCATCTTATTCATATGCTTGTGCTTTATATTCATGTTCGCCTTGTTTGTTTGGTTTTTCTCGGATAGACACTGAGCAGGGGTTGTATCAAGAGAACCAGGAGCACTACCCAGATCCGTCCCTCGCTTCAACTGAGTTGTCAGGCAAGCACTTCCACATGCTTGCATACATACAGTACCTATTGCCTCTATCTTATTCTTGCATCATTGAGTCGCGATTGCATGAAATTGAATCCCAAGTATGCATAGCCTTTACTTTAAACCCCACCAAGCTTGTTCCTCCATCCCATGATCCATTACTACAGGAGTTGCTTGAGCCATGCGAGTCGTAGCACAGCATGTGTAGGGTATATGAGAGTCTGTTGGATCACGAGGTACCTAAACAACTTAACCTGAGTAGTAATGGGATAACTAATGAAAGTGGCACCGGTGAGCAACATCTGCTATTTGGTTTTTCCTGCTCACTTGTGTCCCGTAAGACCCCGAGTACTTGATTCCTGTTCCTTGATTTATCGCGCTATCCACATCCGGGAGGTATATGGGACCCCCCTGAGCCAGAGCTTGATTCCGTCTTATTTCTTGGGGCCACAAACTAGTTTGAGGTTTTATTTACGATCCTGTACTTATGCCATGTTTTACTGCTTTATTTAGGATTGTGCGACAGATAGCACCTGTACTGTTTACGATCGGGACACGATTCCGCGGTGTCGACAAGCCCAGTTTTGGGTTCCCAGTCGTTCACAGCCGTATACCCAGACCTTGAGTCCGTCTCGGAGCTAGCTTACTTCGTTGCGGGTAGCTTAATGGGGTGGCCCCCTGAAATATTTCTGAATCCTGTAATTGTTCAGTCGTGAAAGCCTCGTTGGGTTTTGATTTGGTTTTTCCGAGGTTGATCGAGCGTGTGTTGCTATTGGTGCACCCCGGCCGGGTAAAACTTTCTGAAAGCCGTGTCCGCGGATATGGACGACTTGGAGCACAGTTTCTCAATCATAGACAAGCATAACTAAAGTATCGCCTTAACCTGACTAAGTAACTTGACTAGTAAATAGTGCAACACTCATGGAATGGTTAATAAAATTGCCAACGGAAGGGGGGTTGTTCGTCCGCTTCCTTGTTGGTAAGCAGGGAGGAGGATGGATCTGATGAAATTACCATTATAACTGTTGTTCTTAATTCACGGACATCCGTCTATCATTGGTTAGGCGGATGGTTAGCGTTTATCTGTAGAACTGCTAGGGTTTATCTTTCGCTGCAATTGCGTCACCCCAGGTTGTGTCCCCTTTAGAGGCATTAAGACTTGCTGAGTACCCTTAGGGTCTCACACGATAAATTATTGGTTCAGATGGACAGGTACCCCCGCAGGACGGATACTGGGTAGAAGAAGCTGATGATGTGGGCAATGATCGTTCGGTGTAGGGATTCCGGGATCGGGGATCCGTGAGACCTGTAGTTGGGATGTGCTTATTTCTATGGCATCTTATGCCGATTTGCTTCTTATCCGTACTCGGATTTTGTTTGTCGTTTCCGCATGATACTCTGATGTGTGTTGTATGAGGAAGTATCCTAAAATATAGATCTATCTAGGTCATTTGAATCTTGCCGTATGGCGTTGCTATATTTCCTTTCTTTCTAGTTGGTATGGCTCTGATGTACTCTTGTATGGTGGCTTGCGTACATACCCACTTGTGTACGTAGTTGATCCCTTCGCCTGCCGATTACGCCGCCCGTACAGGTCCCGTTGAGAGGGTAGTGGTTGGGACGTCTGAAAGGACTACCAGTGAGTGGCTTTTGGGGCCCCACCGTACTATTTCAACCACTACCACTCATCCAGGCTTGTATCTAGGAGCGTAATTCACCGAGGTAGTTACAATTGGTATCAGAGCCATTCCGACCTTCAGGGTTTCAGCCAAACGGTCGTTGTCAGTCTAGCAAATATTTTGGTAGTTATGTATATTAGGGAAAAACAAAACGCGAGAGTAGGACTGCTTCCATTTTTCTTCTTACCCTCCCACCCACCCTTTTCTAGTAAGGAATTGCAACGTTTTCAATCCTCTTCTAAAAAATTCAAACTAGGATTCACGTGTTCTGGGTTTCCGTAGTACCATAGGTTGTGTGTGTGTGTGTGTGTGTAATCCCTTGGCTACCTGTTGCATCCAAGTTGTTATCTTATCTGCCTTTGGTTATCAACTGTTGGTACATTCCATACCGACAGGCTTTTGCAAACCGACGCAATCTGTCTCCCTCTTTGTATTCGACGCTATCTTGTTTGGGGTGTTCGTTTCCGTAGTTACCAATCTTTAGGTTTCGTCGTGAGAAGAAGGGGTTAGGATATGTGTTCCACTTGTTCATGTGCGGAGTAATGATTTGAGTGCGGGATGGAGTCGCGACCATACCACTACTTTTATCATTCGCTTTTGTATATTGAATCGGTAGAGTCACTAATCTTGATTCGTTAAGTAATTTTGCGCATCTATTGGTATTCTAATGCCGAAATTTGTGGAAAATTTTTCTTTGATATATTTGTGTACCACACTCCTTTTCAGTCGTGTGCGATATGCTTAATATCTTTTAGGCGCTATGAACTTTGTTGATATTTTAATATCATCTCAGTAATTGTATCCTTTAATCTTGGTTAATTCCATCTTGGTACTATTTTGGATTATTATCATTCTCCATTATAGTACTGACTTGAGTTTTATATCAATGACAGGATGGCTCCACCACGCCGGACTGATGAGGACATACCTCCGGAACTGGGCTCCGCGCTGTCAAACATCGCTAATGCTTTGGCAGCAATGCAAGAGAACCAGCAGCGCTTTGAGGAGAGTGTCAGAAGAAACGAGTTTGCTCCACTTCCTCCACCTCCCAGGCGTGGAGACATCAAGAGCTTCCTCAAGTTCAACCCTCGTCAGTTTGATGTTTCTGAACGACCTCTGGACGCGGATGATTGGCTGCGTGAGATCTCAAGGTTGCTCGAGACTGCTGATGTTCCGGAACAAGAGTGGGTCAAGTGCGCTACTCACCTTCTCAAGGGAGATGCAGCTCTCTGGTGGGAGAACTACTTGAAGGCAAGCTGCACTGGTTTCCAGCCAACTTGGGAAAGGTTCACTGGAGCGTTCAAGGAGCAGTTTCTCTCAGAGATTGTTATGGAAAGGATGAAGGAGGCTTTTCTCAACCTGAAGCAAGGGAATGATAACGTCAACACCTATATCAGGAACTTCATGAATCTGTCTCGTTATGGTAGTGATGAGGTATCTGATGACAAGAAGAAGCAGAAGAGGTTCAGGCAAGGGCTCAATGCATCGATCAAGTATGCGATTACTCATGCAAGGCCGGCATCTTTCCTGGAACTACAACACACAGCTTTGCAAGAGGAGGCAAGTCGACAAGTGTTCGAGGAGTCCAAGAAACATAACAGGGATGCATCAAGCTCTTCGGTTATGGCAGCTCCTTCTAAGCGGCGTGTCTGGGTTCCTAACACCCCACCGTCGCTCCCGGCTCCACCAAGACCTGCAAGTTTCGCGCCAAGGCCACCAAACTTCACCACTGCAGCTCCCAGGGGCTACAACAACCACTACCCTGGAGCGCCTGGCGGAGTCCCTGGCTACTCTGCTCCACGTCCAGCTGGTGCCTGCTTCACGTGTGGAGATCCTGGACATCCCCACTGGAACTGTCCAATGAAGAACAAAGCTCTCCCTCAACCCCCGCCAAGATCTACAACAAGCTCTCCTTAGGTTCGTGCACCACCACCTCGGGCTCTCAACATCAACACCAAGCCCGGGTCTGCGGTTGTTCGGGCCAACTGTGTCAACGCCGCTAAAGCTGAGCAAGCACCGGGAGTCGTGATGGGTATGCTTTCCGTGAACTCAGTCCCTGCACGAGTTTTGTTCGATTCGGGTGCATCGCATTCTTTTGTGTCTCACAAGTTTGCAAATGAGAATGACTTAACAATGGAGCCTATTCTTAAGCGGTTAATGGTTCTTTCGCCTGGAGCAAATATGATAGCCTCTAAGATCAGTCATGGCAATCAAGTTGAGATTGGTGGTTCTTCATTCTCGGCTTCTTTAATTGTTCTGGGCAACTCTGACATTGATGTCATCTTGGGCATGGATTGGTTGACAACAAATGCAGCTGTGATTGATTGTGCTGAACGCTCAGTGTCTCTGAAGATTCCTGAAGGCCATATAGTCTTTTCTCCAAGTCTGACTCCTGCTGTCCAGCTCTATTCCTTGGCGGCTCTGAATGATGATGTTATGCAAGCTATTCAGAGTGTACCAGTGGTCTGTGAGTTCCCAGATGTCTTTCCTGAAGAGTTGCCGGGTATGCCTCCGGATCGCGAGGTTGAATTCGTGATTGAACTTGAACCTGGAACGGCTCCTATCTCCAAGCGGCCATATAAGATGGGTCCTTCTGAGTTGGCTGAACTCAAACGACAACTTGATGAACAAGAGAAGTTGGGTTTCATTCAACATAGCACTTCGTCTTGGGGTAGCCCAACAATCTTTGTGAAGAAGCGTGACAGAACCGATAGACTCTGTGTTGACTACCGGGCTCTCAATGCTAAAACCATCAAGAACAAATATCCTCTTCCACGGATAAATGATCTTTTTGATCAGCTGGCAGGAGCTGTGGTGTTCTCTAAGCTGGACTTGAGAAGTGGTTATCACCAAATCAAAATTCACAAAGAAGATGTGCCCAAAACAGCTTTCACCACCCGCTATGGCATGTATGAGTACACAGTCATGTCTTTCGGTCTAACCAACGCACCTGCTACCTTCTCGAGGCTGATGAACTCCGTTTTCATGGAGTACCTTGATAAGTTTGTCGTGGTATATCTGGATGACATTCTGGTCTATTCCAAGTCTAAGGAGGAGCATGAAGAACACCTGCGGTGTGTCCTGAACAAACTTCGTGAGAACCGCTTGTATGCAAAGTTCTCTAAGTGTGAGTTTTGGCTGCCTGAAGTAACATACCTGGGTCATGTTATCTCTGCCAAGGGCATTGCAGTCAACCCGGAAACCGTGAAGACAATAGTTGAGTGGCTTCCTCCTGCTAATGTCAAGGAAGTGCGGAGTTTTCTCGGCTTGGCTAGCTATTGCCGTCGCTTTGTTCAGAACTTCTCGAAGATAGCAAAGCCTCTTACCGATTTCCTCAAGAAAGGCAAGAAGTACCTGTGGACTCCTGCTTGTCAAGAAAGTTTTGAGACACTCAAAGAGAAGCTCACTTCCACACCAGTCTTGGTTCCTCCGGATACATCTAAGCCTTTCCAAATATTCTGCGACGCCTCTTTGCAAGGATTGGGTGCGGTCCTTATGCAAGAGAAACAGGTGGTTGCTTATGCCTCTCGTCAGTTGAAGACGCATGAGATCAACTATCCCACACACGACCTTGAGCTAGCAGCAGTTGTCTTTGCTTTGAAGCTATGGAGGCACTACTTGCTTGGTAACCGTTGTGAGATCTTCTCGGACCACAAGAGTTTGAAGTATATCTTCACTCAGCCTGATCTCAACCTTCGGCAGAGGAGATGGATTGAAGCAATCAATGACTTTGATGTGACCATCAATTACACTCCAGGCAAAGCAAATGTCATGGCAGATGCGCTTAGCCGTAAAGCTTATGTCAACAACCTCATGATAGAAGAACAGCAGCCTCTCTTGTGCGAGGAATTCCGTCAGCTCAACCTTGAAGTTGTGGAACAAGGGCATCTCCTGAACCTTCTGGCTACCCCTCTCTTGGAAGAAAAGATTCGCTCTCGTCAGCTTGGTGATCCGCACACCAGAAAGATCATCTCGAAACTTGGGCTTCCGAAGTATGAGTCCTTCCACGTTGATGATCAAGGCACGCTCTTCTTCGACCACCGGATGTTTGTTCCAAACTACCCGGGTTTGAGAGACCAAGTTCTCAAGGAGGCGCATGATTCGGTTCTATCTATCCATCCTGGCAGCACAAAGATGTACATGGACTTGAAAACACAATATTGGTGGCCTGGGTTGAAACGGTATTGCGCCAAGTATGTCTCAGAATGTGATGTCTGCCGTAGGGTGAAGGCTGTCCATCAGAAACCATTTGGTCTTCTACAGCCATTGAAACCTCCGGAATGGAAATGGGAGAAAGTAGAGATGGACTTCATCACTGGCTTTCCAAGGTCGCAGAAGGGCAACAAGGCAATTTTTGTTGTCATCGACAGGCTTTCTAAAGTGGCTCATTTCTTCCCAGTCAAAGAAACAATTTCTGGAATTCAGTTGGCTGAGCTCTATATCAACAGAATTGTCTCTCTGTATGGGGTTCCACTTGAAATCAGTTCAGACCGTGGGAGCATCTTCACCTCAAAGTTCTGGGAGAGTTTCCAAAAAGCTTTGGGAACAAAGTTGAACTTCAGCACTGCTTACCACCCTCAGTCGCAAGGACAAGTGGAGAGGATCAATCAGATTCTGGAGGATATGCTTCGAGCTTGCGTCATCTCGTTTGGCATGAAGTGGGAGGAATGTCTTCCATATGCTGAATTCTCCTACAACAACAGCTTCCAGAAGAGTCTGAAGATGGCACCATTCGAGGCTCTCTATGGTCGCAAGTGCAGAACTCCGATTGGTTGGTCAGGTGCAGGAGAAAGAATCTGGTTTGGCCCTGACATTGTAACCCAAGCAGAGGAGAAGGTGCATATCATTCTGGAGAACCTGAAGATTGCGCAGAGTCGGCAGAAGAGCAACTATGACAGGAAGCACACGGATATGGTATATGCCCCTGGTGATCTCGTCTACCTTCGTGTCACTCCCATGAGAGGAACACACCGCTTCGGTATCAAAGGAAAGTTGGCTCCTAGATACATCGGTCCTTTCAAGATACGTGGTAGAAGAGGAGAAGTTGCTTATGCACTGGAGCTTCCGGAAAAACTCAAAGTCCATGATGTTTTCCACATCTCTCAGCTCAAGAAGTGCTTCAAAGACCCCGGCAAGACCGTGGATCATGAGCTAATCGACCTCCAAGAAGATCTGTCTTATCAAGAACACCCCAACAAAATCCTTGAGACCGCAGAACGAAGGACTCGCAACAAGTCAATCAAATTCTGCAAGGTGCAGTGGTCACACCATTCTGTTGATGAAGCCACATGGGAGCGTGAAGATGAACTCCGTGCCAACCATCCTTCTCTCTTTGTATCTTCTTCTTCTTCCTAGAATCTCGGGGCGAGATTCCTGTTTAGTGGGGGAGAGTTGTAGCATCCCAGTTGTCTAACCCCTGTAATGCTACATGTTATGATAATAAAAAGGGCCACTTCCAACATATAATTGTTGCATCATCATCATATCATGCTCATACCATCATACCACCTTGCATTTGAGCATCATATAAAACCCTTTCTTGTTTGGTTCTTATCTCATGTGCATGATTAATTGTAGTTGCCTCTTGATATTGTATTTGGTTCTTAATATATGGTTAAATGCCCAAGTTGAGTTGAGGGCATCTCTCTTATTGACTCCACCACCTTTTTCTTACACCACCTTATAATTCCACCATCCAATTAATATGAGCTTGGCATTTTAATTTGGGTTATCTCTAGCTCATGTTGGTTGGTTGGATTCCACCCATAATCTTTTGCTTGGCCTTTGCCCACCTTTTGGGAATGCAAGGAGTAATGCCACATGAAATAATGTTGTTTTCACAATATGACCACATGGCAAATATTGTTGCATGGGCCATGCAAGTGCCACCTTTTTCTTGGCTTTGGAAATGTTTTAGCTTTGTTTGCATGGATCATCTTTTCTTGGTTTAGATCTTGTTTTGGGCTTGTAGTTTTCTTCACCATCTCATCTATCTCTATCTTCTTTAGCTAACCTCTATCCCCATGCTCCATGCACACACATGTGCTAATGTGGCATGCACAAACCTAAAACCACCTTCCTCTCTCTATCTCTTCTCTCGGATCATGCTTGGTCATTATTTGGAGCATGCATGGACCAAAGAAAAACCCCATCACCACATAATCATCTCTCCCTACCTTTCCCTCCTTTCTCCTTTTTCTTGATCTTGTGAGTTTGTATATGAAGCATGCTTGATCAAGTGGAGTACCCCTCCCTCTATCTACCCCCTCTTAGCTAACCCTAAAACCTACCCCATGCCACCCCCATCCTAGCTAAACAAGACCCTAATCTACACTTTTCTCTAAACAAAACCCTAACTACCCCTCCCCTTCCCTACTTCCTAGCTTGATCACCCCATGCCCTGCCCCAGCTCGCCATCCCCTCTCTCTACCTGCTGGACCCACCTAGCTACTCCCCCAACCAGCCCCAGGCAAGCCCTGACCCGAGCCAACCCTAACCAGCTAGCTCGAGCCGGCCCCCTCTTCCCTCCCCTCTTTTTCTCTCCCTGGCCTAAGGTTCCCCTAGACCTACCTGCCACGAGCTTCCCCAGGGCCACCTGCCAGCCTCCCCCTCTCCTCCCCAGCTCTGCCGCGCCACCCCTGGCCCCCATGCCGAGCACGTGAGCAGGAAAAGGTGGCACCCTGGCCAGCTTCCCCTCCCACACGCAAGCCCCTCCTGGCCGTCCTTATCTACCCCCCAGCACCCTCCTGCCCTCCCCAGATCTGCCAGGGCTGCGCCCTCTTCTCCCCTTCCTCCCCTAGCCATCTTTCTCACCTCGCCACACACCGCCAGTCTACCACCTGCCCCCGTCGATCTAGCCGGTGGCGTGCACGCTGCGGTGTCGAGGAAGCCCCGTGGAGCCTCTGCGACGCCCCTGGACCGCGCCAACGAGGAGGAGAAGGCCTGCCCCGCCGCTGCACGCCGGAACGCCACCGAAAACCCTAGCACGCTGGGCCTCTGCCTCCCCGTCGCCCTGCTGCGCCCCGACCAGATCCGAGCCCACTGCCGAGCCCGCGGTGAGCACCCGAACCACCCTGACACCTCCGCCCTCGCCGTAGCTCTCTGTGCACGCCGGACCTTGCGTCAAGCGCTCTGGGTGCGTCGCGAGCGCGTGCGTCCTCTGCGTCGCCGCGTCGCGGGAAGCCTCACCTAGACGCTTAGCCCCTTCCTAGCACCAACACCAAGCCACCGCAGCGGCTCCGCGTCCGCGCAAGCGCCATAGGTCGTGGGTTCGATCCCCACCTCGCCTCTCTGTCGCTCGCGGCGCAGACGAGAAGAGGAACAGTACGGCCCTGGCTGTTTTGCTCATACCCCCCTCCCTGTTCTTTTTCTCTGCAAACCGCGCCCTCTAGGCCCACCAGGCAGCCACCGTGACCATTTCCCCGAAAACCCCCTGCCTTCTTTTGTTCCCAACCCGCGCTCCCCAAACCCCACCTGTCAGTGGCTTGGCGCTTTTATAAAAAGGCTCCTGAAGTTTTCAGTTCTCAACCCGCGGTCCCCCTCCCTCTCAGCCGCTGGCGTGTGGGTCAGTGTGTGCCTGGCCCCACATGTCTGTGACAGGGGTTAAGTTAGTCTGGGTGTAAAACGTTGTGCAGAGTCTGTTTAATTACAAAACTATTAAATCTAATTCAAATTCAAATTTCAAATCAGATTTTAAATAACTTTAAAACTATAAATCCAAATTATGCATATGTTATATGTTTCTGAACCAGAAAAATGCCAGGATTTCAAATATGCCATCCAATTTGTCTTTTGCACAATTAAAATTCCAAGTTTAATTAAATTACACCAATTGCCACTATAATTTAAATAATTAATAACTTTTGATTTATAATTCCAAATTTAGCAAATGATATGTCTAAAATGATCAGCTCGACGAGACCTTTCTGTTTATGCCACCCATGACTTCAATTGCAGCATGCATCATATAAAAATATAGGGTACAGCAAGTGTTATGACAACAAAATGTGACCCAAAACTCCACTAAAATGTTGCTACTTGTTTTCCACACCTCACCATGCCATGCTACCTTCTTGCCATGTAAATTGTGCATCATTCATCATGGCATGATTGTTTGCTTGACGCATCTTATTCATATGCTTGTGCTTTATATTCATGTTCGCCTTGTTTGTTTGGTTTTTCTCGGATAGACACTGAGCAGGGGTTGTATCAAGAGAACCAGGAGCACTACCCAGATCCGTCCCTCGCTTCAACTGAGTTGTCAGGCAAGCACTTCCACATGCTTGCATACATACAGTACCTATTGCCTCTATCTTATTCTTGCATCATTGAGTCGCGATTGCATTAAATTGAATCCCAAGTATGCATAGCCTTTACTTTAAACCCCACCAAGCTTGTTCCTCCATCCCATGAGCCATTACTACAGGAGTTGCTTGAGCCATGCGAGTCGTAGCACAGCATGTGTAGGGTATGTGAGAGTCTGTTGGATCACGAGGTACCTAAACAACTTAACCTGAGTAGTAATGGGATAACTAATGAAAGTGGCACCGGTGAGCAACATCTGCTATTTGGTTTTTCCTGCTCACTTGTGTCCCGTAAGACCCCGAGTACTTGATTCCTGTTCCTTGATTTATCGCGCTATCCACATCCGGGAGGTATATGGGACCCCCTTGAGCCAGAGCTTGATTCCGTCTTATTTCTTGGGGCCACAAACTAGTTTGAGGTTTTATTTACGATCCTGTACTTATGCCATGTTTTACTGCTTTATTTACGATTGTGCGACAGATAGCACCTGTACTGTTTAGGATCGGGACACGATTCCGCGGTGTCGACAAGCCCAGTTTTGGGTTCCCAGTCGTTCATAGCCGTATACCCAGACCTTGAGTCCGTCTTGGAGCTAGCTTACTTCGTTGCGGGTAGCTTAATGGGGTGGCCCCCTGAAATATTTCTGAATCCTGTAATTGTTCAGTCGTGAAAGCCTCGTTGGGTTTTGATTTGGTTTTTCCGAGGTTGATCGAGCGTGTGTTGCTATTGGTGCACCCCGGCCGGGTAAAACTTTCTGAAAGCCGTGTCCGCGGATATGGACGACTTGGAGCACAGTTTCTCGATCATAGACAAGCATAACTAAAGTACCGCCTTAACCTGACTAAGTAACTTGACTAGTAAATAGTGCAACACTCATGGAATGGTTAATAAAATTGCCAACGGAAGGGGGGTTGTTCGTCCGCTTCCTTGTTGGTAAGCAGGGAGGAGGATGGATCTGATGAAATTACCATTATAACTGTTGTTCTTAATTCACGGACATCCGTCTATCATTGGTTAGGCGGATGGTTAGCGTTTATCTGTAGAACTGCTAGGGTTTATCTTTCGCTGCAATTGCGTCACCCCAGGTTGTGTCCCCTTTAGAGGCATTAAGACTTGCTGAGTACCCTTAGGGTCTCACACGATAAATTATTGGTTCAGATGGACAGGTACCCCCGCAGGACGGATACTGGGTGGAAGAAGCTGATGATGTGGGCAACGATCGTTCGGTGTAGGGATTCCGGGATCGGTGATCCGTGAGACCTGTAGTTGGGATGTGCTTATTTCTATGGCATCTTATGCCGATTTGCTTCTTATCCGTACTCGGATTTTGTTTGCCGTTTCCGCATGATACTCTGATGTGTGTTGTATGAGGAAGTATCCTAAAATATAGATCTATCTAGGTCATTTGAATCTTGCCGTATGGCGTTGCTATATTTCCTTTCTTTCTAGTTGGTATGGCTCTGATGTACTCTTGTATGGTGGCTTGCGTACATACCCACTTGTGTACATAGTTGATCCCTTCGCCTGCCGATTACGCCGCCCGTACAGGTCCCGTTGAGAGGGTAGTGGTTGGGACGTCTGAAAGGACTACCAGTGAGTGGCTTTTGGGGCCCCACCGTACTATTTCAACCACTACCACTCATCCAGGCTTGTATCTAGGAGCGTAATTCACCGAGGTAGTTACAGCTAAGCAGGTTCATCACCCGGATGGGAGAGAGGGCCCTACCATTCTACCAGCTGCTACGCAAAGCAGACAAATTCGAGTGGACGCCGAAAGCCAACGACGCATTCGACAGCCTCAAGTGGCTTCTCTCCACCTCTCCTGTCCTGGTCACGCCAAAGGAGCGCGAGCCTCTGCTGCTATACATAGCAGCCACACACCAGGTGGTCAACACCGTACTCGTTGTCGAACGACCCGAAGAAGGCAAGACCCACGGGGTACAGCGCCCAATTTACTACCTCAGCGAGGTACTGACACCAACAAAGAAGAGGTACCCTCACTACCAGAAGCTATCCTACGGCGTGTTCATGACGGCTCGACGGCTGAGCCATTACTTCCAGGAGCACCAAGTGATGGTCGTCAACGAGGCACCCCTGAACAGCATCCTAAATAATCCAGAAGCCACAGGACGCGTGGCCCTATGGGGCATCGAGCTGTCACCCCTAGACATCATCTACGAGAAGCGACACACAATCAAGTCTCAAGTCCTCCCGGACTTCCTCGTACATTGGATGGCGCTGCAGCTGCCAGACACCCCTGACATGTCGCAGTCATGGACAATGCACTTCGACGGCTCCAAGCGCGAAGCCGGAGCAGGAGCGGGGGTCATTCTGACCTCCCCGCAAGGCGACAAGATGAAATACGTCCTTTGGATGAAATTCCGAGCCTCCAACAATGAGGCCGAATACGAAGCCCTCATCCACGGCATGAGGATGGCAAAGATATGCGGCGCAACGCGCCTGGTCATCTACGGTGACTCCAACCTCGTCGTCCAGCAGACGATGAATGAGTGCGACGCACACGCCGAAAACATGATCGCGTACCGCGCGCTCTACAACGCACTCGAAGGAGAATTCGACGGCTGCGAGCTTCGACACGTTGGAAGAGAAAGCAATGAGGAAGCCGACAGACTCGCCAACATCGGCTCCACTTGCGCAAAGGTGCCACCAGGTGTGTTCCTCGAACAGATCTGCGTGCCATCCATCAAGCAAAAGTTCCCCAAGGGATCACCCGAAGAAGCAGAACACTCGGGAGCTACGCTATCCGAAGGACACGAAGGACCCGAAAAGCCGGACACAGAGGTAAGCCATAGTCAACCTAATGCAGGTCATGGCAGTCGAAGAAACTTGGACGCGACCATACCTCCAGTTCTTGATAAACGGAGAACTGCCTGACAGCCCGACAGATGCCCGGCGCATATCTCGTCGGTCAAAAGCCTTCACCATCATCAACGGCGAGCTGTACAAGCGCAGCATCACGGGTGTACTACAACGGTGCGTCACCATCGACGAAGGCAAAGCCATACTCCGTGACATCCATGAGGGCATCTGCGGCCACCACGCAGGCAGCCGCTCCCTTGTCGCCAAAGCTCTACGAGCAGGATTCTACTGGACAACGGCCATGAGCGATGCAAAGGACATCGTCCGAAGATGCAACGGATGCCAACGGTTCGCCGACAAACCGCACGCACCTGGGTCCGAGCTCAGACCCATACCTATAGCTTGGCCTTTCGCTCAATGGGGCCTCGACATGATTGGCAAACTGCCAAAATCCTCGAAAGGGGGACACGTATTCCTCCTGGTTGCAGTCGACAAATTCACCAAGTGGATCGAGGCCATGCCGGTCACCAACCAGAAAGGCAAAACCGCCGTCAAGTTCTTCGAGTCCATTGTCTACAGGTTCGGTGTACCGCACAGCATCATCACCGACAACGGATCGAACTTCATCTCCGAGGAATTCCAGGACTTCTGCGAAGGCCTTGGGATCAACATCACGTACGCCTCAGTGGCACACCCGCAAACGAACGGGCAAGTGGAAAAGGCCAACGGCCTAATCGGCGCTTGCATCAAGAAGCGCCTCATGAGTTCACTCGAACAAAAATCTGGAGCCTGGACGAAAGAGCTACCATTCGTCCTGTGGAGCTTACGAACTACGCCAAACAGTTGCACCGGCTACACACCGTTCTTCATGGTACACGGAGCCGAAGCCGTGCTACCAGCCGAAGTACGCCACTAGGCCCCACGGGTCGTCGCTTACAGCGAAGCCGAATCCACGATTGCACTCGAAGACGCTGTCGACACACTCGATGAAGCACGGGACATAGCAGCAGCTCGATCAGCGGTGTACCAGCAGAGTCTCCGCAACTACCACAGCCGCCGGCTGCGCCCAAGGTCCTTCGTCGAAGGAGACCTCGTCTTGCGACTCAAGCAAAAGCGACCGAACAAATTCGAGTCACCATGGGAAGGACCCTACGTTATCACCGAAGTCATCCCAGGTGGCGCCTATCGCCTCAAGCACGTGGAGTCTAGAGTCGCATACTCCAACCCATGGAATATCTCGCACCTGCGATGATTCTATCCGTAGCAAACTACCCCCTTTACTTTCAATAAGGCTTTCAGCCAAGGCTATTCAGCCGAACAATGTACCTCCTCCATTACGATATAAATAAATCTAAGTGTCTCGCCCCAAATCTTCAGTTCACAACTTTTGCAACTTTACTACATGCTACAAACGCGCTCGGGGGCTCCCCCCACCTCACGATTTCATCGACTGAGGATCAAACGTGTACACCTGAGTAGCTGACAACGTCAGGCAAATGAAAAGGACACGTACTCAATCAAAAGCACTGCATGCTCACAACAAACAAACCTTTACAACAAAGGGCACAACACGCCCAGTCGAAATATACAAATTTTACATCTATATCTTTTTACAGGTACTACCTATGTTGAAGAATAACCTGGGCACGCTGCTCAAACAAATCTACAACCTGTTCGGCATACTGCCTTACAGCTGCGTAATGCGGACGCATGTCCCACTCACCGCCATCAGGGCGAAGAGGTGGCCCAGCGGCCACAGCAGCCAAGTCCACGTCAGGCCGGTGCAGCCTCACAAGAGATAATGCAGCCTTCACTCCTGCGACGAGTTGTTGCCGCACCAACTCCCTGACATTTCTCACGTTCCGAAACTTCGACAGAAGACCCGCAAGGCTCGTCGGTACGGCATCCAAAGGCAACATGACGTGCAGCACCGAGGAAAGCGATGTCTACACTTGGCGGAGCACCCGTGAAACTTGATGAACACGATCCTGCACCGTCGCCAGAGCCATGGCGCGATCGCGATCCATCCAGAAGAAGCCGCCGACCTCCATGTCCTGTTGAGTCAAGCAATTGACCCGAACAGCGACACGCTCCTTTTCTTCCCTCGGAGCAAGATTCGCACCTGCGACAATCGCGCAAAACAAGAGTAAGGCTAGCAGGCTCATCCGAAGAACTGAGCTACAGCTCAAACCAAAGAACAACTTACATTGCAGCTGCTCGGACAGCCGAACCAGCTCTGCCATCAAGTACTCTTCTCTGGCTGCACCACGATCCGCCTTGGACTTCCAAACGTCGGCATGCCCGCGTAACCCGAGCAACTCCCTCTCCAGACTACGCACATGATCCCGAAGGAAAGTGAGCTGCGAGGAATCATCCAAAGATGGTCGCAACGGCATTGCGGATGGGGAGTCAACAGGGTCAGCACCCGAAGGAACCTAGAGCAGCAGAAAAAGAAAGGGACAAACACATTTCAGACAATGATAGAGCACAACGCAGAAGAATTCATTAAACATATAAGGCCACTACGTGGCACAAGGATGGTGTTCTTCAGGATATTTATAACAAAAGTAGACTACAAACTACCCTACTTCTAAATGCCTAAGACGCGGCACCCGGAGTCGCCTCGGATCCAGACTGCCTAGCTTTGGCCCCGCCCTGCTGCCGCAATGCATACTCAGACAGCAAATCAATGAGCTTGGGCCCATATTGCTTGCAGCGAGCAGAGTAGGCAGCAAAGGCTACCTCGGATCCATCCGCAGCTGTCGGCATATGAGAGGTGATCTGGGGCAGATCCAGCACCGCTCCAGCCGCCAAGGCCATCGCCAGCCCGACAGACGCGCCGATGCCCTTCTGCTTGCGCTTGTACACCGCAGGCGCTTCGGCTGACAGAGCCTCCTCCAGAGCATCCACATCATCAAGGGTTGCGCCCTTCGGGACAAGCTCCTTGTAGAAGCGACCAAGGACCTCTTTCGCCTTGGCAAGGGAGCGGACGACGGTGCTGCAGCGGTCTTCGACCGCCACAGTGGCATCATCTAGAGCACTCCCGTGCTCTAGAGCACCGCGGTCGAACTCGATGCCTGCGGCATCTGAGACAAAAAAATAAGAAGGAAAGCATGAAGAAAAGTAGCACAGAAGAAGACACGAAGAAAAAAAGAAACAAGTACAAAACTAGTGCTCAACCGAAATAGCCTTGGCAGCAGCCATGAGCTTCACCGCCACCTCTCTCTCGCGCGCAGCCGCAACAGTGGCCAGCTGCTCCTCACGGTCTGCGGCCTCCTGCTGCAGACGCTCTTTCGCTTCGGCTGCCTTAGTCAGCTCTAGCTCGAGGCGTTCTTTCACGCCAACGGCGGCTTCGGCCTTCTGCTCTGATTGACCAAGGCTCTTTTTTAGAGCGTCGACTTCACGGAGG
Organism: Avena atlantica; assembly: GCA_910589765.1. Classification (NCBI taxonomy): domain Eukaryota; kingdom Viridiplantae; phylum Streptophyta; class Magnoliopsida; order Poales; family Poaceae; genus Avena; species Avena atlantica. The sequence goes on from OU342739.1 coordinate 423,735,333, forward strand.
GAATTGTTATGCTCCTCTGCATTCAAGACAAGCAAGTTTCAAAAAACAGGACCAGGAAAAATAAGAGAGGCATTAAAAGGCAGATAGATACCTTGAAGCTGCCGAAGGTTCGCCTCCAGCGCCAGGCGCTCCTGCACCAGCCGCTTGGCCTCCTGCACAAAAGGCTGAAGAAAAAGAAATAACAGTAAGAAAAGGGCTTGGGGGCTACGCCCAACACAAAGGAGTAAAAACAAATTTCGCACACGAAGACACTCGGGGGCTCCCCCCGTGACATGAAGCAGAAAACTTACATGCTCTGATGGTGACTCCGAAGGACCGCCTGTGAAATTCTGAGGCGCAACCATCTGCACCTCCTGCAACGGAGGATCCGGAGCCGCGCCACCCGAAGTGGCCACCGTCTGAGGAGGAGGAGACGCAATTTTTGACTCCCCCATCATCTCCCGCGCACCACCACTGGAGGAATCGTGGGAGGAATGCCTGCATACGAACCAATCAGCACAAGCACAACAATCATGAAGGAAAAAGGACAATAGTACAGCAAGAAACTTACGAGCCCAGTGAGCTCAGGTCGAAGACAGGAGGAGTCCTTCGGGCTCTCTTCTCCTCCTTCTTTTCTTCCTTCTTCTCCTCCTTTTTTCTCTTCCTTCTTCCGCTTCGCTGGCGGGTGCGGCGCTACAGCCCGCATAGGAATGGCAGGAATAGGAGAAGAAGAACCTCCATGACCGTCACTATGACGCTCAAGGCCCAGAGGGTTTCTAGGAGTCAGAGGATTCGAGGCATCCGAAGACTCGCTGGAGCTCCGTGACCGTTTTCACGTATGGTCCTCACTCGACTCGTCGGCATCCTCCACCGGAGATCGCGCTGACGGCAGCTCGAACACGGAATCAACCACTTCATTATTCGGGGCATTCGGATACCTTTTGGGCAATGGCGGTACCATGCCCGACACTTTGAAGCTCTGCAAAATTAGAAGGAACTTTGTTAGCAAACAAAGGAAATAAAAACACAGCCTAAAAAAAGCACTACGTGCACAAATCTACACCTGCGGTACGGCCAGCGTCGAAGAAAATGGAGGAGTTAGCGACTTCCCCGGGATTTCTTCTCCGGTTTTGAACTTCAGCAGCGCGCGAAGGGCCCTGTCAAGATCCCCCTCGGACATTTTCTCAGCCGAAACCCTCGTCGGATCACGGCGCCCAGAATAAAGAAACATCGGGTGCGCTCTCGCTTGGAGAGGCTGCACCCGACGCTCAAGAAAAGTCCGGATGATGTCCACGCCGTTCACCTCCTTCTCCGGAATCAGCTGGAGATCCTCCACCCGACGGTAAAGGGCCTCTATCTCCGCCACCTCACCGTCCAAGATTTGGTTTTTCCAAGACCTTTTCCGCTCAATCATTTGGGAGGGGTCAAAGGGAACAAGACCAAAATCTTGCCCAGGCACTATGGAGTCGCGGATATAAAACCATCGCCTCCGCCAGTACTGGACATATTCGGACATGGAAAAGGAAAAGAAGAGCAGATTGGGACTAAGGGAGATGATGAATCCCCCAATGGGATATACACCATCCGAACCAGATTGCCTCTTCACGGAATAGAGCTTCCGGAAGAGGCCAAAGTGCGGCTCAATGCCGAGCCAGCACTCGCAAAAAGTGATAAAGCACGCAACATGGAGAAGAGAATTGGGAGACAGATGATGAAGCTGAATCCCATAGAAGAAGAGCAGTCCACGAAGGAAGTCGTGGACTGGAAAAGAAAACCCACGCAAAACAAAGGCGAGAAACATAACCCGATACCTAGATGGGGGACGGGGGATTACCTCATTGCCGGGGAGTTTGACGGCCTCCCTATCCTGCGGGATCAGGCCCCGCTCGCGAAGCTTGCGGAGATCGCTCTCCCGCGTCTCTAATCGCCGCCAGCCACCATCGGTGACGCGTGCAGCGGTGGTGCCCTTCTTTCCTCCGGCGGCGCTGGTCCCAACCGCAGATAAAGATTTCTTCGGTTTCCCCATTGCGCTACGGCGGTGTCGGCGGTGAAAACGCAGAAACAACGACGGAAATGTGGAAGGAAATCCCAGCGCGAAGCAAGAATCGCTAGAGCACAAGGAAGCAGTGGAAACAAGAACTGATGCGGTGAAAACAAACCACAGCTTTCCCCAATGATTATAACAGCGAAGACGACGCACGACAGCCGTCCATCCAGAAGACCTAACGCCAACGGCAGATCTGACCGTACACGTGTCAACATCACAACGAACCGTCGTTACCACGCCGTCCACTACGCGCGGAAATCGAGGAGACGCCATAATTATCTCCACGTTGCTCGTGACCGGTCAATTCAAAGTCAGCAAGTGGGACCCACGTTCGTCCAGTCAAGTCATCTCTGGCGTAGCAGACGCTTGAGGTCATTTGATCGTCAGCACTGATGTCATCAAAAGCTATACTAGCACCAACTACAATTCTTTGGCTCCACAGCTAAAGAATACTCACTCGAATCTTTGATTCGACTAAATACTCGGGGGCTACTCCTATCAGGAGCGCTGGTCGCGCACCCGGAAGATGAATAAAAGACAAAGAATTCCTTCGAGTCCTACGTCGAGTCTACGACTCCACTACGGACTCGGGGGCTACTCCCATAGGGAGGATGAATTTAAGCATCCGAAAATTTTCGTGTCCTACGGACTCAACAACTGAACAATGCTTGAACTAAAAGTCTCTGCTCGAGTCTACGACTCGAACAGACACTCGGGGGCTACTCCCATAGGGAGCGCTGGTCGCGCACCCTATGAAATCTTCGACTGCGATCTTTCGGATCAGCACGCAAAAACTTTTTGGCAACTCTGCCCCAACAAAACGCTGAGTGAGCGACAATATCTTTGGCCACCCGAAGCACCTCCGTGGTGACAAATGTTCGGATGCTGCGTCTGCGACGCAAAGATAAGACCTGCAGATATCATCTGATGGCCTAGCAACGTACACGACTACGCTCTGCTAGTATGAATCCATGCCAACAGGCGTGATGAAAAATCCCGACAGACGCGTTGGGTACATCAATCAAAAACACTGGAATTCCACTCCTGTAAGTCCTCCGCGGCCTGACTCGAATTACGCCAGCATATGTTCCGGGTTCAAGTTAAGGGACTCGAACTTGATGAAGATCATGTTGTTTCGTCCTAAGACAGTTAGCTGACCCTGATCCGTCAGGCGAGTCAGGCACATGTATCAACAATCCCTACACACATATATTGTTAACACCTAGTTGCACCCGAAGGATTGAAGAGTCCTCAGCCGAATCTACGATTCGACTGATCACTCGCGGGCTACTGACATGGTTATAACCTACGAGTACATGACTTCAGCATACCTGGTCCAGCCCAAGGAAGGCCCATAGCAGACATACGCTGGCCCATGAAGATTTTCGGGTGGCCAAGGCCCATGACGCCTTCGGATCCTTGGAGAGCAAGACTAGCATAGATAGGAAATTCAAAGGGGTAAAACCCTAGAACTTGTAACCGACTAGGACTATGCCCGGGACCTGCCTAAGTCTATATAAAGGCCAGGAGGGCACGTCCTAGATCCCTCGACTCATACTTTCACACACACCTCCACGCCAGATCGAATATGTGCACCCTGTAACCTCCGGTTCCGCCGTAATCAAGAGCAGACAAGCAGGTGTAGGGTTTTCCCTCCGGGGGCCTGAACCTGGGTAAATCTCGTGTCCCCTGGTTGCTTGTCTGTTAACCGTTCCACGATCTCCAGCATCCCCATCTTCTCCAAAACCCAAGTCCATAACAATGGGCATTGACGAGATTAAACCTCGTCACCAGTAGCCACCGCCAACACCGCCCAGCTATGGTCGTTTGATCCAGGACCGTTGGATCTAGAACCAGCGCGTGAAATTAGATCACTTATCGAATCATTACGAGTAGATCTGGGCCGTGCAGATTAAGTAGATCTAACAGCTCAAAGACGCGATCCTGAGCGAAGCGGTACCAGCCAATCAGGTTAAGACGCGTGGCAGCAGTTTAGGTTTAAAAACATAATTTGAATCTATTAGATGTTTGAATTTGTTTTGGCTATAAATTTTGATCCCCACGTTAGAACTTGACAAATTTTATATCAATGGAATCAGGAGAACAAGCCCTTTATAAATATGCAATGTGTTTAATGTTTTGCTTCTGTTAAAATGGTTTTTTTTACAGAAATATGTGTAGGGCTAATTTGAGTATATGAATTGTGTAAGAAATGATTTAAGGGTTAAATAATTGTTGTTTGGCAAGTTTTGAACTTGTTTATGAACCAGTACTGTACACTTGCTTTGTTGAGTTTTAAAAATCATCACATATCATATTGCATGCATTCATATATTTTTGTTTGTACATGTTTTGTATGTGATTTGTGGCTATGATTCTTTGTGTAGATTTTGGTGCTAGTGATTGTGATTGTGAGGAGTGTAGCTACTCTCCAAACTACCAAGGCAAGTGGTGCTTCATGAATATTTTTATCCCTATGTTTTCTACTAAGCATTAGAAATATTTTGCTAGTCTTGCATGCTATATTTTGCTTATATGCCATGTTGGGAAATCCTAGTAGTTGTAGAATTACTAGAAATTTCTAAGTTAAGATTCTTATCTATGCCATGCTTATCCTAGCTAGTAGCAACCATGGGTTGGTAAAATATACATGCTATGATGAAAATATTTCTAAGTCTTTGGACTTGTGTTTTGCCTAATAAAACAACTAAGTAAATGAAACACATGGGTGGAATGGAAGGAATGGTTTATGTTGAGTGGTTACACAAGGCCCATTTCTATGGTTTACCTTGTGTATCTCACTTGTGGAAAGCCACCCAGGAACAAAGAGATTTTAGAGGCCAAATGTTAAGAAGCTTCTAGTGCAGCCACTTGGCAATATGGGCTCTGCCTGGATCACATAGGTTGCTAGAACTTAGCCATTTGGACAGTTGGTGGTAGTGGGAATGATAGGCTGGAGCGCGTCCATTTGGTCTAAGGGAAGGCTTCTGAAAGGTCCTGTCTTGGTGGAAATCAAGTCTGGTGGGGAAAGTGCACAACCTATATAGATGGAAGAATCTAAGTACTTAGCCATGTCCCTGGAAAAGGACGACTTGAGCATCAAGACATGGAAGCTATCAAGAATCTCCTCATCCCAATTTCTAAGTAAAAACTTGTGGGTGAACAAGGGTGAAGGACCTCAATGTCTATTGGTGGTTCCTTGGGAAAAGTTTTGACAAAGAAAAACTTAGTGATTTCAACTAATAGGCAAAACCTATTTTGAGCAAAGCAAGCCAAGCTACACTTAGCCAAATTGCATATAGTATCTAGTCCACCTAAATTATACTAAGGTATCACTTTCCAATACTATTCCAATGTATTGACCCACTGTGGCTGTAACTTGTGATGTTGCAGGTTACTCTGATGAGGATTAGGAGTCATGAGTCTACACTCAACATGTTTGCCTATGGCACATGAAGATGAAGACTTTTATCTATTTACTTATTCAAACTCTTGTACTAGGCATGTGGCCTTGGATTTGTAAAGACTATGTTTGTCTCTGGAATGACTGTAATAATGACCTTTGTTTCTGTGTACTTCATCTTAAACTGTGGATGCTAGCATTGATCCAGGGACTAGCATTGCAATCACAGGGATCCTTTTCCTTTATAAAGAAGGGATCTTACAGATGGTATCAGAGCACTGTGTTGCCTGTAGGATTATGACCCTAGGATTGGAAACCACTAAGGAAAAAATTTCAACAACTTCTACACTTGTCTATTCCTCTCGTAAACTTTTCTAATCTTCTTTCTCATCTCTAATTGTAGATGAACTCCATCAATGAAGCCGTGAGGAAAGGACCACTCATGAAAATGACTTTGGAGTGTGAGACAGAATTCCCCAAGGCTCTCAAGGACCTCATGGTTGCAATGGAAATACATGGTGCAGCTGTGTACAAAGGCTTTCCTGTGATGGATGAAGGAGTTGAGTACTGGTGGGTGCAACTTCACTTGTATAAAAACAAGGAAGACAACCACAAGGAATCAGGATTCTGCATGTTCACCAATTCTGTGATGCACCCTACATTCTTTGACTCAGCAAGGGATGCAGGTTGGAATACCATCAAGGAACTTGGTGAAAGAGTCAAGTGCAGAATGTTCAACATCTAAAATAGCCTAAAAGAAGAGAAGAAACATACCCAAGAGTTGGAGGCTACCAACCAAATCTTAAGAGGAGACATTATAGACTTAGTGATGGAGTCATGTGAGAAAGATAGACTGATTGCTTCTAGAAACATTATGTTAGCCAACAGATCCAGTGAGATAGGATTGTAAGCGTACTTCCTTAGTTGGACCACCACTTATCACCTTATTTTCCAAATGTTGCTTAAAATAAGTTGAACCTTGGTTGTTGTAATGGATCCATGTATGCCATGACTTGTGTATTTTGAATTCCAAGGATATGTATGTGATGTTTTGCCTTGTGTTTATCTTGAATTGTGTAGTTCTAACTTTTTCTATCTTATAAATAGATGCCTACTGTTACCATCAGCACTGTTGAGGAGTTCCAGGGAACTCGCTTTGGTCCTCGTATAGTTGAGCTTACTACTTTGCTCAATCTCCCTCTTCCTACCATCATGGTGCTTCCCCTCACCAAGTTTGAGAGGAAAGACCTCTGGGGTTTCAAGGTCAACCAGCCCGGACGCCAGACTGATCCTACCACGGAGGCCATTGTCTTCAAGCTCATGCACGATGACAAGGAGAGAGGCCTTGAGGTAGTCATGCAGGATCTGATAGGACGTCTGCTGGGGAGACACTCTCGACAGGTTAGAGGTACTCACTTCCACGTCTTCGGTAGACGTGATGAAGATGGAGAGTCCATCGACTTCGAGGACACTTCGAGGGAGACAGCGGAGCCCATTCGTCTATACCTCCAGGACTTAGAGGCTCTCATTAGGCACGTGGATTCTGATAGGACCAACGTCATGCTCAACAATGACGAACTCCAGGTGCAGCTTTGCGAGAAGGCAAGATCTTCGCGGAGCAAGATGAGATAGTCAAGGAGATGGAGGCAAAGTTTGAGAGCCAGGACAGAAAGTTCAAGAGTTAGGAGAAGCGAGTCCAGGATAGGAACAAGAGGATTCGGGACATGACTAAAGAACTGCAGGCCAAGGACTTAGAGCTCGAGCATCAGCAGACTGTGATTGAGAGGCTTCGTTCTCAGAAGAGGGCTCTAAAAGCCAAAGTAGAGACCTTGACCACCAATGTCGAGGAATACAAGACCGCTATGGAGAATGCAAGTCTTACCTTTGTTGAGGAGGATGTTGATGCCGAGGAGTAGTGATGACTACTCATTTATCATTTATTTATCATGCTTTTCATTGAGTCGGAATGACCATCCAACATGTGGATGGCTTGCTATTGGTGTGTTTACTTTGCAAACTTGTCGTTTATGTTGTTGAACTATTATTATTATGATGCATGCTTGGTGATTGTTTATGTGATGTATTGTGCATGATAGCATCTATGGGTATCTCATTCTTATCTCTATTGAACAAACCACAGATGCCTCCCCGTCGTGCCAATCCCAACCCCAACAACAACAACATCACCCCTGAGATGCAGCAAATGATGACAGCTCAGACTCAGCTGATGCAAATGATGACTACGTTCATCCAGAATCAGAACAACAACAACAACACCAACAACAACAATCCACCGGGTTTTGACATGCTTACCAGGTTCTTGAGATTGAGGCCAGCAAAGTTCTCAGGAACAACTGATCCCAAGGTGGCCAATGATTGGATACGCTCTGTGAACAAGGACTTGGTAACTGTGGGCTGTACTGATGTAGAAAAGGTCAGATTTGCAGCACATTTGCTGAAAGGACCAGCCGCCACTTGGTGGGATAACTTCCAGATCACCAATCCCATAGAAGATGTGACATGGGCTATCTTTGAGGATGGCTTTCGCACTGCTCATATCTCATCTGGAGTGATGAGTCTGAAGAAGAAAGAATTCCATTATCTGAAGCAGCGCCACCGTAGCGTGGCAGAATATATTGAGGAGTTCAACAATCTGGCGCGTTATGCACCGGATGAAGTTGACACATATGCTAAGAGGAAGGAAAAGTTCCTTGAAGGGCTGAATGATGAACTGAACTTGATGGGGATATGCCTACCGGGGTATACCCAGCAGGACGTTTTCGACTGGCCCAGGAACTGGCGAGTGGGCCTGCAAGACAGCGACTGGATCAAGGCCCGGTGTGGATCCAAGCGACTGGAAGCTGAAGGCCCAGGCGAGTAGATAGGCCCAGTCGGATTAGGTTAAAACGAGTACCGAAGCCTTAACTGATTCGGTTAAGATATGTAAACCCTAGGGGAGGTGAGTCTATATAAACCTCCCTACAGGTCATGTAGAGATACGTTCCATCATACACCCAAGCGACTCGCCGCCTAGCCGCCGAGCTCGCCCATTGTACCACCATCATAATACAATCTAGCAGGAGTAGGTCTTTACCCTACGAGGGGCCGAACCTGGGTAAAACCCTGTGTCTCCACCCTCATCTCGCACCGCAGATGGCTGGCCGCCCTTGCCCTTCGTTCTACTATTCACTGCCGATTGCAGCATCTGTCGTGACTATTCCCACGATAGTGGCGCCCACCGTGGGGCCTGGCCGGTCTGGCCGGTGTTCTGCGGCGAGATACAATCTGACCATTAACGAGACGGTCGCCACGGCCGCATGATAGCGATCAGCGAGATGCTCCAGATCTTGCCGAGAAGCTACGTCCCGGCGGCGCGACCCGTCACGCACAGCATGATCTTGCTGGTCGGCACGATCAGCCTCTTCGTCAGCCTCACCGACGTCATTGTCTCGGAGGATTCGGCCCGCATCCGCGAGTCGCCGCCACGCGATCGGCTCTCCGAGAGCCAGGTCCACACGATCCATCGCCTCGCCTCCGAGTACAATTCGGCCCACAGCAACGTGGCCAAAAACTCCGCGGCCACGGAAGACGCGGCCCTCAACGATGACGCCGACTTGGCGACCCCGGCATCACTCGTCGGATCCATCACCGCGGCTTCGCCCGCGGGTTCCATCACCCAGGTCTCCAACTTGGGAGACTTCGAGGATCCCTCCATCCTTGGGATCTTCGACTTCGACTCCGGGTCAGAAAACTCCGCCGATCTCCGCGACGGGACCGGTCGCCACGCCGTGACCTACATGGCGACCGGCACCAATCCTCCGGAGGATCCCTTCTCCACCCCGATCCCTCCTAACGCCACGGCAATGGAGGTTGAGGAACTCCGCCTGAAGCTGGCGGAGGCAGTCCGCAAGGAGCAAGCCGAGTGCGAAACATTTCGCCTCGAGCAGGTGATGGCGCAGGAGTTGTTGCGCTACCACCAGCAGCGAATCAGGTCGCGCCTGAACCCCACAGTCCAGGGGCGCGCCCTGAACTTTGACGACGAGAACGACCCAGCCCGCATGGCCGAGCGCGCGATCTGCGAGAACGCGCCGCCAGGAGGAAGCGCCCGGCCCACACCAGGGTCGACGGCGAACGATGCCCCACCTCCACCCAACCGCACACCTCCTAGGGACCAACCACGGATAGTGGTCTCCTCACGGGAGCGATACGCGAATGGCCTACCACTGTTCTCCACCCCGATGGACAACCTCGTGGCAGGTCGAGTAACGGCCGACAACATCATGGCCACCGGCGACAGCGCCTTACAGATCCAGTACGTGAGGGCCCTGCTCGCAAAGGCGGTCGAGCAGCAAAACACAGGCGCCGACTCGCAGGGCCGGGTGTACTCGCGTTCTTCGGGCAGCAGAGCGGCCTCAAGCGGCCGCCCATTGGCGGCAAACAACCTCAATTGTCCGCCACCCGAACCGCTTCAGCTCCAACACCGACCCGCGAACGCGGCACTCTCCACCAACGACCCCAGGCCAGCGACCAACTTCGTCGCCGCCAACGTTCAGCCCATCGACGACCACACCCACATCATCAACAACCAAAACTGGCGCGCATGCCAGCCCGACGACCTGCGACACACCCTAACCAATCGCCGCGACGGCGAGCCGATGGGGTCGCTAAGCCGACTCGGGCCTAGGTGCTTCGGACCGATGATCCGAGGCGAAAAATACCCGGCGAACTTCAAGGCACCGAAGGAAATAGAGAAGTACGACCCTTCGTATGACCCCTCTGTGTGGCTGGATACATACCTCATGGCGATGGGGATCGCTGGCCACACCGACCTGCTAGCCGCCCGTTACCTCCCCTTGATGATGGAGGGGACATGCATGCATTGGATCAATACCCTACCCCAGGATAGCATCGAATCCTAGGAGGAGATGCGCGACACCTTCGTCAGGCACTACGAGTGCTCCTACACCCGCGCCACCACCATCGAGGACCTGGAGCGATGCGTCCAGGGACCACGCGAGTCAACCCGCAACTGGGTCCAGCGGTGGCAAGAACTATGGTACAACGCGGTCGGCATCCACCCGGACACTGCGATCCATTGCTTCAAGACCTCGTGCCGCTATGAGCCCTTGGTCGCCAAGCTCAAGCGACATTCTCGCACGCTCGACAACATACCGGACCTCCTCGAGATCGCCAAATGGTATGCGGAGGAAGATCCAAACCAGGAAACCGACGACGAGTCGGGAGGCCAACGCCGCACGAGCGGCAACGACAACGGACGACGGTTCGACCTACGCTACAGCAACACTCGCCTCACTGGCAAGCGCCGCAATGACGGGCGAGTCGACTTCGTCGCCAACGCCGGGCATGCGCAGCGCGAGCCCAAGAGCTTCCGCTGCAACGGAGGGCAACGCCGCGACAACGACAACTACAAGGCGAAACCAAGGTTCGACCCCGCGGCCCTCCTTAACCAACCTTTTGTGTTTCACAGCAGGGAAGGGAAGCCCGCTACACACACGACCGCCGACTGCCACACTCTCAGGGAGATCAAGAAGGCACGGCGAGCGCGGGAGGACCCCGACAACAACCCGCCAAACGGCGGAAAATTCGGCAACGTGTCCGGCTCGCTCCATACCTTCACAGGCTTCAACACGAAGCGCGAGAAGAAGGTCATCGCCCGCGCCATCGCCGTCAACGTGGTGGCCCAGGTGGACGTTCCCCAGTTCCTCAACTGGTTGGAGCATCCCATCACCTGGAGCCGCCAGGACCACTCGCCACGCATCGAGTACCTAGGCCGAGTCGCCCTGGTAGTCAAGCCCAAGGTGGGCGACTACTGGCTCCCGAAGACATTGATGGACGGCGGTAGCTCCATCAACATCTTGTACCTGGACACCTTCAGGCGACTGCGTCTCCCGCAGTCGATGGTCGAGAAGACCTACACCATGTTCCACGACATCGTTCCCGGTCGGAAGGCGTACCCGATCGGCAAGGTCACGCTGCCCGTCACCTTCGGCACACCAGCAAACTTCCGCACAGAGCGCATCGTCTTCGAGCTGGTACCCTTCGACATCCCCTACCACTGCGTCCTGGGGTGCCAGGCGTTCGCCAAGTTCATGGCAGCGCCCCACTACGCGTACAACGCGATGAAGCTCCCCGGGCCGTGCGGCGTCATCACCATCAATGGCGACCCCGACATGGCCGCCGAGTGCGAGGCCAAAGGAGCCGAACTCGTCGACGCCGTCATCGCGGCAAAGACCAACCACGCCGACGAGCTCGCCAAGTACGCGAGCGGGGTCAACAACGACGACCCCACCATACTCAAGAAGCCCAACTCGGAGGGCGCAAACACCTCAGCCTTCGAGGCAACGACGCACACCCGCACCGTCGAGCTGGTCCCAGGCGACTCCAGCCAGATGGTGACGATCGGGACGGGCATGAGCCCAGCCTAGGAAGGCGCGCTCATCCAGTTCCTCCGTGAGAACAGGTACATCTTCGCATGGAAGCCCTCTGACATGCCTGGTGTCCCTAGGGAGCTCGCTGAGCACAAACAAAACGCCGACCCCAAAGTGCGACCCGTCAAGCAGTCGCTGCGGCCCTTCAATGAAGAGCGCCGCCGAGCTATCGCCGAGGAGGTGTAGTGTCTACTCGCTGCAGGCTTCATCCGGCCAATTAAATACTCCAAGTGGCTGGCAAACCCAGTCTTGGTCGAGAAGAAGAACGGGACCTGGAGGATGTGTATCGACTACACAAACTTGAACAGTGCCTGCCCGAAGGAGCAGTTCGTCCTCCCACAGATCGACCAAATAATCGACTCCACCGCGGGCTCGGAGTCGCTGTGTTTCCTCGAGGCCTACTCTGGGTACAACCAGATCAAAATGGCTGTTGAGGACGAGGAGAAGACGGCGTTCATCACGCCATTCGGAGCCTTCTGCTACACCGCCATGACCTTCGGCCTCAAGAACGCCGGGGCGACCTACCAGCGGTGCATGCAGGAGTGCCTCGCGAGCAAAATTGGCCGCAACATCCACGTCTACATCGATGACATGGTCGTGAAGTCCGCTCGCCAGGGCGATCTACTCGCCGACCTGGCGGAAACATTCACCAAACTGCGGAAATACAAGATAAAGCTCAACCCAGGCAAATGCACCTTCGGCGTACCAGCAGGTCAACTACTGGGGTACGTCGTCTCAAAGCGCGGGATCGAGGCGAACCCCACCAAGATCGACACGATCGCTCGACTCGGCAGACCCGAGTGCCTGCGCGACGTCTAGAAGTTGGCCGGGCGAGTAGCGGCTCTCAGTCGCTTCATCCCCCGTCTGAGCTAAAAGGCGATGCCCCTATACCGCCTGATGCGCAATAATCCCACCTTCCAGTGGGACAAGGAGGTGGACGACGCGCTCCGCGACCTCAAGAAGGTGCTACTCGCAGCACCGCTACTCGCCGCCCCCGCCGACAAAGAACTCATGCTGGTCTACATCGCGGCGTCCGAGCGCGTCGTCAGCGCCGTCATGGTCGTCGAACGGCCAGAGGAAGGAAAGGAGCGCTCGGTACAGCGACCGGTGTACTACATCAGCGAGGTCCTCACCGAGTCGCGCCAGCGGTACCCGCAGTACCAGAAACTGGTATACGCGGTCTTTAGAGCACATCGGCGCCTGCCGCACTACTTCCAGGAGCACCCGATCACGGTCGTCTCCTCAGCACCGTTGCAGGAAATCATCCGCAACCGTGAGGCGACCGGGCGAGTCGCCAAGTGGGCTGTCGAAATTGGCGTCCACAACATCAAGTATGAGCCACGAAAGGCGATCAAATCACAGGCTCTAGCGGACTTCATCGCCGACTGGGAAGAGGCCCAGCAGCTAGAAAAGCTGCCATACCTCCATTACTGGAGCCTGCACTTCGACGGCTCCAAGAACGCGGACGGCGCAGGAGCAGGGATCGTGCTGACTTCGCCGAAGGGCGACAAGCTTCGCTACGTCCTCTGCATTGACTTCACCCCCTACACCAACAACATGGACGAGTACGAGGCACTACTCCACGGCATGCGAGCTGCCAAGGAGATGAACGTCAACCGCCTACGCTGCTACGGAGACTCCGAACTCGTCGCTGGGCAAGTCGCCGGCACGTGCGACGCCGTCTCTCCCACCATGGCGGCATACCGCCAAGCAGTAGACAAGCTGGGGGGACACTTCACAGGGTATTCCGTCGAGTGGATCGACAGGCGGAAGAACGAGGAGGCTGACGCACTCTCTCACAACGGGTCGGCTCGACTCGCACCACCCGCCGGCGTCTTCCTCGACACGATCACCAAGCCATCAGTCTCTCCCCCAAGGGAGATCGACATCGGAGTCTCGCTGCAGCCAGAGGCAGCCCTGGTCGCACTCGTCGCCGAGCCAGACGACTGGACCAAGCGCTACGCCGCCTACCTGGAGGCTGGCACCTTGCCGGCAGACGAGACGGACGCCCGGATGATTGCACGCCGATGCAAATCCTTCACCATCATCGACGGCGAGCTCCACAAGCGCAACATCACCGGCGTGTTCCAACGCTGCGTCCAACCCGCCGAAGGACGCAAGATCCTCCACGACATCCACTCCGGCGACTGCGGCCACCACGCCGGCGCCCGCTCTCTGGTCGCCAAGGCTATGCGACACGGCTTCTACTGGACCACCGCACACGCTGATACGTCGACATTGTCCAGCGGTGCGCTGGGTGCCAGAAGTACGCCAACCAGACACACGTGCCGAGCTCAGCGCTCAAGACAATCCCTATCACCTGGCCATTCGCCGTGTGGGGTATGGACATGGTAGGCCCCTTCAAAAAGGCCCCCTCCGGCTTCACCCACCTTCTGGTCGCGGTCGACAAATTCACAAAGTGGGTGGAGGCCAAGCCAGTATGGAAATGCGACGGAAGACCGCAACCAAATTCCTACGCGAGCTCATATATCGCTACGGGTTCCCAAACAACATCATCACGGACAACGACACCAACTTCGCCAAAGGAGCCATGGCCGAGTTCTGCGAGGAACACCACATCCGGCTCGACCTCGCGTCAGTCGCCCACCTGGAGTCCAATGGCCAAGCGGAACGGGCCAACCAGAGTATCCTCCATGGCCTGAAGCCGCGGCTCCAAGTACCACTCGAGCGCACCGCCGGGTGCTGGGTCGAGGAGCTACCCTTCGTCATCTGGGGCATCCGCACCTCGGTCAACAGATCAACAGGGTTCACCCCCTTCTTCATGGTGTACGGCACCGAGGCAGTCATGCCCACCGACCTGGAGCATGACTCGCCAAGGGTCGTCCATTACACGGAGGCTGCGAACGAACTCACACGACAGGATGGAGTCGATCAACTCGACGAGGCACGCGACCTCGCTAGATCACGCACCGCCATCTACCAGCAAGGACTCCGCCGCTACCACAGCCGGCGGGTGAAAACTCGCACCTTCCAAGAAGGTGACCTGGTGCTGCGCCTCATCCAGCACAAGAAAGGCATGCACAAGCTTTCCCCCCCATGGGAGGGACCGTTCGCCATCGGGCGAGTACTCGGCAACGACCCCTACTACCTCATCGACGTCCGCGGGGACGGCAAACTCGATGTCAGGCGACCATGGAATGTAAACCTCCTACGAAAGTTCTACTCCTAGAACCCCACACATGTATCCTCCAGTTGCTATGAAATGAAAAGAATTGGTTACCGCAAATTGCGCCTACTCTCCGTGTCTTGTGCCATTCGCACTCATAATAACAGCGTCAAGCTAACTACAGAAGTCAACCTCTGGTATAGCTATCGGCACGGCCAAGTAGTGCGTTACAAGGGCACTGGGTCACCCCAGGTCTTGTAACGTCCACGAAAAACGCCTACCCGGAGCCCCATTGGAGTCGCCTAGCTCGACTGGTTCTACGAGCCAAGACAACTGCCTTCGCTTCTCACAGCGACCATGATCCTCTGCATCCTCGACATAGCAACTCGAACGGCCAAGTACCACGCTCGGGGACTGACGACCAGTCCAGCACGAGCAGCTAGGGAAAACTCCAAGTACGAGAGCATGCCCAGGACTCGCCACGCGACTGACCCAACGGGCCAGGCAGGAGCGATGTGCTCACCATAACGCGCCTAGTCCTCACCCACCCTGGAGTCGCGCCTAAAACAACCAAGTACCACGCTCGGGGACTCGGCAACCCGACCTCGTTCGCGCAAGGGAAAACGGTGAAGTACAGAGCACTCATGGGAGTCGTCTTGCGACTGACTCTCCGAGTTTGGGCGAGTCAACCCCAATAAACAAAACATTCAAAACCACAAACACATAATAAACGAGGTAAACCCCATAAAAAAGGGCGGACGCGCTCGGGGACTCGTTCAAACCTTAATCAGAGACACACAACAATTCACAAAACAACATGATATTTCATAAATAGCATGTCGCAAGCGTTACAAAATACAAAGTATGCCCAATGGCAGCACCATTACTAACGCCCCAGGGCACAGTATTCTACTCTACAGGCTTCGACGACGACTCGCCACCACCCTTGCGATTGCGAATGAAGGGAGTGTACGGGTTTGACGGGTACGTCGTCAGCTCACCCGCCATCGCTGCACGGAAGGGTTGCTCGATCTTGAAGTCCCGGTGCTGCGGCTCGGGGTCGTTGGGTGCGACGACCGTCTCCTGATAAGGAAGGAGGTCGCCCATCGCCCAGACGCGCTCGGAGTATACCGCGGCGCGGTCCGTCAGCTTCAGCACCTCGGAGATCTCCACCGAGCCGGTCGACGACGGGTAGCCACTCGTCACGTCGTCCAGATCAAAGTCCTCCGGGAAGTGAGCGAGCCCAAAGCTAAGTGTCGTCGCCGCTCCGCGTCGGAACGCCGATCGCGTCATAAATTCGACGACCGACAGCGCCTTCTCCAAGTATCGCCACACCTCGACGAGGTCGCTGGGAATCACCTCCGTGGGCGACATTTCCTGGAGATACGCCCGTATGCACGTCGCCGACAACGTGGCCAAGTCGACCAGCGTGGCCACACATTGCCGTGCGTCGAACGAACTCGTCTCTTCCGCACTGTCAATGATTCGACCTGCGGACAGAAAGCGACAGTGAGTACATCAAAGATTACACAATGCAAACGTTACAGGCACAGGAACGCACACTCACCAATCAAGGGACGGGCGAGATCCGTGATGAAGCTCTGAAGAGAAGTATAGTCGTCTTGAAGCCCAGCAACAAGGGCGTCGGAGACCTTACGATCCTCAGTGGCGGCTGTAACGGCAGCCTTGGCTCGCCCATCCGCCGAAGTTACCTCCTCCCTCGCCTCCTTCAGCTCGCGCTCAAGGTGGGCGATCCGCTCCTCAGCTGAGCTTAAAGCAGTTTGAGCTGCCGTCAACTCAGTCGCTGGGACGAGGCCCTGGCGGACCTCCTCTGCCTTCGCAGCAATCGCCTGGAGCCCCTTGTTCACCTCCTGGACGGTGGCCAGTTCCCTCTCCGCGTGACGTTTTGCAGCGAGCCGGTCGGCTGACTCGCGCTGCAAACCCTATACACAAGTCAAACAGTTAGCAATAGCGGAATCCTAAGTGCCCACCCGCTGAAATTCAGCGAGTGCGCACTCGGGGACTGGCAATCAAAAACCCTAAGTGCCCACCCACTGAAATTCAGCGAGTGCGCACCCGGGGAGTGGCAATCAAAAACCCTAAGTACCCACCCGCTGAAATTCAGCGAGTGCGCACTCGGAGACTGGCAATCAAAAATACTAAGTGCCCACCCGCTGAAATTCAGCGAGTGCGCACTCGGGGACTGGCAACCACAAATCATAAGTGACCACCCGCTGAAATTCAGCGAGCGCGCACTCGAGGACTGGATGCGAAAAATAAAAGCAAGACACTAAAAGAATCAGACCGCCGCAACACAGCGGCCTGATCCTCGGGGACTGGACATACCTGGATGGCTGCGCCAAGCATACCATGAAGCTGTATCGCGTCCACGGACGCGAGGAGAGCTGGCGTGTGCCCGCGACGTTGCTCGACCTCCGTGTCGACGACCCCAGGTGCGCGGCTTGAGGGCGAGGTACCACTCGCTGTAGCCGCTCTGGTCATGAAGCGCGGGAAAGTTGCGATGGATGCGCCGGCACCAAAGGAGGCCGGCTCAGCCTCCCAAGACGAGGGAGCACCTTCCTTGGTCGTCAAGGCCGCCCCCGCCATGGGCTCACTCGGAGCAACCGCTGTGTCGTCAGACACCGTGACGACCTCGTTGCCCTTGGCCTTCTTAGCACTATCCGCAGGGGCAATGACCTCGGCCGCCTTCCTCTTCCGGGAGGGATCCTCCTCGCTGACGACTGGCGGCACCTTGGCCACGGTTGGATGGCCTATCTTCTTGGTTCCAGTCCTACAAATTGATCACATGAGCAAAGTAGTCCGAGCACAATGAAAAACAAAGACAGGAGAATAACACTCACTTGGCGACCGGTAGGAACCGCAGCCCCGTGCGGATGCCGGCCGGCTTCTCCAGTTCGGGGCCCAGCCGTCGACTGAGGCCCATCTCCAGGACATCGCGTGCCCAAGACACGGACGGTTTCTTCGTTGTCGAGGCCGCGACTGGGGCTTCCGGAACGTTTCTGGTGGGAGCATCCCTGGGCAGCGAAGCTGCCGCGACCGGAGCGGCCCCCGACCCAGAGACTGAGGCGAACGGCGGAGGCATCGAGGCCAGAGGCACCTCGCTCAGGACGGCGGTGATATCCGGTGCCGCTATTGTCTGTGGAGCTTCACCCCTGGCCAGGCTGGTGGCGTCGGAGCTGCTTGGCGAGTGAGGCGGAGAAGCCTGTTTCGCTGGCTTTGTTTTCCTCTTTGGAGGGGCCTTCGCCTCCTTCTTCTTCTTCTTCTTCTTTGATGGAGTAGCCTCGCGATGCGAGGTGTGCTCGGGGAGCTCGTCGTCGTCGTCGTCATGAAGCTCGAGGCTTTTGCTCGCTTCGAGCTCGCGCTGCCGCTGTCCTCGAGTTTTCTGGACCAGCGGGGCGACCTCTTCCTCAGATTCGTCGTCGTCGCCACTCCCATCACTTTCGACGCCGCCCCTTGCTGGGGGCGAGTCGCCTACCTCCTGGACGGACGAGCTCGAATTCTCGTCGTCCGCGGGCAGAAGACACCCTTCCACCACTTGAAATAGCTGCAATAAGCATAAGACAATGTCAGTATAACCGCACATCATTTAACTGCGATTGCGAATGATAGAAAGATAATTTACCGTTGGGGCTGGATGCTTCGCGGTGTAGGGGGCGACCCCCGCCTTCGTGTCGAGGTACGCCGCCTGGGGTGATCTTCTTCAGCGCCAGGAGGTAATCCTCGAGTTGACACTCGGCAAGGCAGGACTTCGTCGAGTCCTCCCGGCCCGCGTACTCGTACATGTAGTGGTCGCGGCGGGCCAGGGGGACGAGTCGCCGCCCGAGCCAGCAGTTATACAAGTTGATGGGCTGGAGACCTTTCTTCTCCAGGCTGTGGATTGTCCGAAGCATTTCATCCACAACCATCCGCTGGTCCGTTGGAAGCTTGCCGACCTGGAGTCGGCGCGGTTCGGGTCGGTCGGCGGAGTATCTTGGGATCACCACCTCGCCGTCCGGAGTCGCCTCGGTGACATAAAACCACGATTTCTTCCATTCACTCGCCGCCTTGGCGGGTAGCATCAGGTCGAAGAAGGAAGCCTTCGATTTCAACTGAAACGTCAGGCCGCCCGCGGTGAGCATTGGGCCGCCCACTTCTTCGCGACTGATCCTCCCGTGGAACAAGTCTTGCCACAGGGGGAAGTAGGGCCTGCAGCCCAGGTAGCACTCGCAGAACGCCACGAAAATGGCGAGCTGCTCGATGCTGTGCGGACCCAGGTCTGACGGCTGGATCCCGTAGAAGGCGCAGAAGCGCCGAAAGAAAAGAGATGTTGGGAATCCCAGCCCCCGCTCTAGGTGGCTGGTGAAGCAGACAAACTCTCCCTCGCGTGGGTCCGGAGTCACTTCTCCGGCCGCGGGGATGCGCCACCTACCGGCGCGCAGGATCCTGGCTTCCTCGAAGGACGCTAGTTGCGCTCTCGTGCACTTGGATCTGCCCCATGGCTCGGTGGAGGGGGCCATTGGCGGAAGGATTTGTGGGGGTCGGAGGATTTCGGTTCGGCTGGATCGCGATGCGGAGGAAAACGAAGGTGCGCGCAATCGGAGGAAATGACAAGGAGGTGGTTCTCCGATCGCCTACCATCCCCTTTATATAGCGGTCGTTACCCGCCAAATCAGGGAGCCGTTACTACGCGGTGATTACGCCAGAAGTTACCGTTGGATTACCCCAACGGCTAGTTTGACTGCGTTTGGACGGTCCAACTTCAGCCACTCGGCTCGCCGACCCGATCACTACAAACAGTGACTAAATATTTCGCCGACCCAATCGCCAAAGCTGCGACCAGAATGACTAGTTTCCTCCTTTATTCAGGAGCCCTCCACCGATTCGACTGTATGTCTGCGTTGAAAGCCGTATACTCCGACTGCCAAGCAACCACCTGCGCCCAATCGACGACGGCCTCGGGGACTACTGATGGGGATATGCCTATCGGGGTATACCCAGCAGGACGTTTTCGACTGGCCCAGGAACTGGCGAGTGGGCCTGCAAGACGGCGACTGGATCAAGGCCCGGTGTGGATCCAAGCGACTGGAAGCTGAAGGCCCAGGCGAGTAGATAGGCCCAGTCGGATTAGGTTAAAACGAGTACCGAAGCCTTAACTGATTCGGTTAAGATATGTAAACCCTAGGGGAGGTGAGTCTATATAAACCTCCCTACAGGGCGTGTAGAGATACGTTCCATCATACACCCAAGCGACTCGCCGCCGAGCTCGCCCATTGTACCACCATCATAATACAATCTAGCAGGAGTAGGTCTTTACCCTCCGGGGGGCCGAACCTGGGTAAAAACCTGTGTCTCCGCCCTCATCTCGCACCGTAGATGGCTGGCCGCCCTTGCCCCTCGTTCTACTACTCGCTGCCGATTGCATCATCTGCCGTGACTATTCCCACGATAGAACTTGCAGCTATCAGTGGCCTATATTCCCACTTATCAGTATCTCTGTGATAAGGCTGCTATTTTGGAGAGCAAAATGAAGCAAGTTGAGAGTAGAAAGAGAAAACACTCGGACAAGCACAGCTCGTGATCGTCTCACAAATGTTCCCATTATGATGATAGTGGAAGCTCAGGATCCCACAAGCATGGGAAATTCAACAAGAACCACAACCACAACCATCATGACAACAAGCATCACCGTAGTCATGACAATGACAAGTACAAGAACCACAAGGGTGGATATAAGAGCCACCACAGTGGTAATGGAAGTGGCAGTGGAAGCCAACCTCCTAAAAGGGACATCAGTCAGGTTGAATGCTTCAAGTGCAAGAAGATGGGGCATTATGCAAATGAATGCCCAGAAAAGAAAGTTGAAGGACCCAACAAGCCCAACCCTTTTCAGAAGGGACAAGTGAACCACATCAATGTGGAGGAAATTTATGAGGAGCCTGATGTTGTTGCTGGTAAGTTCAGACTCAATTCTATTCCAGTATTTGTTCTTTTTTATACTGGAGCATCGCATTCATTCATATCAAAAGCATTTGTTGATAGAAATGGGTTTCCAACTGAAAACATTGGGTGTCCAATAAAAGTTAGTTCTCCAGGTAGAGATATGATAGTAAGTCTTGGATGCTGGGATCTAGTAATAGAGTTTGGAAAGCAAAAGTTTCCAGTGAGTTTGATAATCCTAGATTCCCAAGGACTGGACGTAATATTGGGAATGGATTGGATGGCTAAGTATGAAGGAGTACTAGATTGTGCTAATCGTACTGTTGCACTCACAACCCCGGAAAAAAACAGATTAAATTCAAGTCTAACTTTGAATCAAAAGGGAGCAAGCTAAATTCTCTTAAGGGGGTTAGCATAGACAGTGTGCCAATTGTGAGTGAATATCCGGATGTGTTTCCGGAAGAATTGTCGGGAATGCCACCAGATAGAGATGTGGAGTTCCTTATTGATTTGCTACCAGGATCTAGACCAATAGCAAAGAGACCGTACAAGATGTCAGTTGATGAACTGAAAGAACTCAAGAAACAACTTGGAGAACAGTTGCAGAAAGGATTTATTCAACCAAGTTCTTCATCTTGGGGAGCACCAGTTTTGTTTGTGGAGAAGAAAGATAGAAGTCAAAGGTTATGCATAGATTACCGTTCACTCAATGAGGTGACTATCAAGAACAAATACCCTTTGCCTAGAATCAATGACTTGTTTGATCAGCTAGAAGGAGCTTGTGTGTTCTCAAAGATTGATCTTCGGTCAGGTTATTTCCAACTCAAGATAAGGGAACAAGACATACCTAAGACAAATTTCACTACAAGGTATGGATTGTATGAGTATACCGTGATGCCATTTGGTTTCACCAATGCTCCAGCATACTTTATGAATATGATGAACAAGGTGTTCATGGAATTCCTTGGTAAGTTTGTTGTCGTTTTCATCGATGACATTTTAGTCTACTCCAAGAGAAAAGAAGAGCATGAAGGACATTTGCGTTTGATACTTGAGAAGCTTAGAGAGCATAAACTTTATGCCAAATTCAGCAAGTGTGAATTCTGGTTGAATGAAGTGGGATTTCTAGGACACGTTGTGTCAGGAGATGGTGTAGCAGTTGATCCTGCTAAAGTTTCAGCTGTAACTGAATGGGAATCTCCCAAGTCAGTGAAAGAAGTTCGTAGTTTCCTTGGCTTAGCAGGTTACTAAAGAAGGTTCATTGAGAATTTCTCCAAGGTAGCTAAGCCTATGACAGAATTGCTAAAGAAAGACAAGAAATTTGCTTGGTCTGAAGGTTGTGAACTCAGCTTTCAGGAATTGAAGAAGAGACTTGTGACAGCACCAGTCTTGTGTTTGCTAGATTTGGAAAAAGATTTCCAAGTATATTGTGATGCATCTCATCATGGTTTGGGTGCATTACTTATGCAAGACGGGAAAGTTGTGGCTTATGCCTCGAGACAACTCAAAACTCATGAAGTGAACTACCCTACTCATGATTTAGAGTTAGCCTCTGTTGTCCATGCACTCAAAACATGGAGACATTATCTTTTGGGAAAGCGTTGTGAAGTGTTCACATATCACAAGAGTTTGAAGTATATCTTCACCCAGAAAGAAATTAACATGAGACAAAGAAGATGGATAGAACTCATCAAGGACTATGACTTAAGTTTGCAATACCATCCCGGTAAAGCAAATGTTGTAGCAGATGCTTTAAGCTGTAAGGTTTTTGTGAATGGCCTTACCAAGGGAGAATTGCCCGATGATTTGTGTGCCGAATTTAGAGATCTCAGATTTGATATTGTGCCTGAAGGACATCTCATGTCTTTGGATGTTCAACCCACTTTGTTGGACAAGATCAAAGAAGCCCAGAAGGTTGATAAGGAAATTGAAGGAATTAAGGAAAAGATTAGCAAAGGAAAAGCCAAAGGATTCCATGAAGACGAACAGGGTACTTTATGGCATGGGAAACGTATCTATGTTCCACAAGATCCGGAGCTTCGGAAACTGATTTTGCAAGAAGCACACAACTCTCTGTATTCTATTCATCCGGGTAACACCAAAATGTACATGGACATGAAGGAAAGATTTTGGTGGAATAACCTCAAGAAGGACATCGCCGAACATTGCTTTGTGTGATGTGTGTAGTAGGGTGAAAGCGGAACATCAAAAACCAACAGGTTTGCTTCAACCACTACCTATTCCTGATTGGAAGTGGGACAATATTGGTATGGATTTCATTACCGGATTACCAACAACCCGGTCAGGATATGATTCTATTTGGATTGTAGTGGATCGCCTAACTAAAGTGGCTCATTTCATACCCGTGAAGACAACTTATACAAGTGCTAAGTTGGCCAAAATCTATATGAGTAGAATTGTATGTCTACATGGAGTGCCCAAGAGTATTGTGTCTGATAGGGGAACTCAATTCACTTCCCATTTTTGGAGACAGCTACATGAGTCATTGGGAACGAGGTTGGAATTCAGCACTGCTTTTCATCCTTAAACTGATGGACAGACAGAAAGGACTAATCAGATTCTTGAAGATATGTTGAGGGCATGTGCCCTAGACTATGGAGCCAGTTGGGATGAAAGTCTGCCTTACGCAGAATTTTCTTATAACAACAGCTATCAAGACAGCATTGAGATGGCACCATTTGAGTTTCTCTACGGGAGAAAGTGTACCACCCCATTGTTATGGAATGGTGTGGGAGAAAAAATTTTGTTCGGACCAGCACTTATCAAAGAAGCCGAAGAGAAGGTCAAGTTGGTTAAGGACAGATTGAAGATAGCACAGTCCCGACAGAAAAGCTACGCAGATCCAAAGCATAGAGAAGTCACCTACGAAGTTGGTGATAGAGCTTATCTTAGAGTGTCACCACTTCGTGGAGTGAAGAGGTTCGGAGTCAAAGGAAAGTTGGCCCCAAGATATGTTGGACCATTCAAGATTCTGAGTCGTAAAGGAGAAGTTCCTGATGAAATTGAATTGCCAGAGTCTCTGTCAACTGTCCATAATGTGTTTCATGTGAGTCAGCTTAAGAAATGTCATCCAGAAATGGAAGAAACTTCTTTGAAGGATACTATACCTTTGGAGGAGGTACAATTGGAAAGTGATCTCACTTATGAGGAGAAGCCTATAAAGATTCTTGAGACTGTAGAAAGAGTCACACGGACTAAGACTATCAAGTTTTGCAAAGTGCAGTGGAACCATCATTCCGAGGAGGAAGCAACATGGGAAAGAGAAGATGATCTTCGGAAAGACCACCCTCACCTATTTGCTAGCCAACCCGAATCTCGAGGGAGAGATTCACCTTAAGGGGGTTAGATTGTAACATCCCTAAAATCATGTTTTAAACTCATGCATATCATCCATGCATCCATGATCATATAAGTTTCATTTCAAACAAATCATTTCAAAACAGAAGCATATATGCTTATCATTTCATGTAAGTTGCTCTAGCCTTAGTGCTATCTTCCAATGACAAGAGTACTTGTTTTGATTCAGTAAGGTTTGAAATTCAAACTTAGGCACCATCAAAAGTTTGAAACAAAGTTTCAAAACAAAATAAGCAAATAAAACCAATATTATGCCTATTGTATATATCACATAAAGGCTTGGTTTTATTTTTATTTTCATTTGATCAAAGTGTTTTGATTGAACAGTAGTGTTTGACACACATTTGAGTGCAAGGTTTGCAGTATAAAAACCTAGAGAAGATTTGAATTCAAACTCATTAGATTTGGATTTGAAAATTTTCAGAAAATCAAAACAGAAAAAGAAAAGGAGAAAAGAAAAGGAAAAAGGCCAGCGCCACCTATTTGGCCCAACTACGAATCCAGCCCAGTTAGCCCACCCGGGTTCCCCCTCTCTCTCTCTCACTCACGGACGAACCCACTGAGTGACTGACGCCAGGACCCCACCCCCTCTTTTTTTCACTCGCTGACTGGTGGACCTCGCTAGCTCACCCTCATCTTCCCCAAATCGCGCCCACGACCACGTCGCCGGCCGTTTCCTCTGCCCTTCACTACCGCGTTGATTCCTCGCTTAAATTCCCTTGATTCCGCGCGCGATCCTCGCCCCCGCTCTGGCTATAAGACCACCTCCCCCTCGCGGCCATTTCCCCCAACAAAGCCAGAGAGAAACGCCCCCGGGCTGCCCGCAACCATCCCCGCACCGCCGCAGACAGAGCTCACTCCGGCGACCGATTCCGGTGAGCCCCGTGCGCCCCTCTCCCTCTGGTTCATACGACCCGCTTCACAACTTCCTTGCGCATCTTATGACCCCACTGGTTCGTCCTGTATTGCCCCAGGTCGTCGACTTCGTCAAACGCTGCAAGATCCCGACGATATCCTCAACTCCGGCGATCAAATTCGGTGAGCCCTTTGTTCCCCTTCGCCTCTGTTTCACACGAGCACGTTCACCGTAGTTTTGTGCGTCTCTTGATGCCGTTTATTCGCGCTAAGGTGACCAGGAGCGTCGCCAACGTCATCGCCCACCCAAGCCCGACGCCGCCAGCAACTCCGACGAGCTCCCTCGGCCACTACAAAGCGCCCCTTGCCAAGCCGTCGCCAGGTTGAGCATCAGTGCATCGCCATGATCTTGGTAAGCATCTCCGACGACCCCAGAGCCACCTGTAGCGCAGCGCCGCCGCCAGTAGCCACCGCCAGCGTCGCCCAGCTATGGTCGTTTGATCCAGGACCGTTGGCTCTAGATCCAGCGCGTGAAATTAGTTCACTTATCAAATTGTTACGAGTAGATCTGGGCCGTGCAGATTAAGTAGATCTAACGGCTCACAGACGCGATCCTGAGCGAAGCGGTACCAGCCAATCAGGTTAAGACGCGTGGCAGCAGTTTAGGTTTAAAAACAGAATTTGAATCTATTAGATGTTTGAATTTGTTTTCGCTATAACTTTTGATCCCCATGTTAGAACTTGACAAATTTTATATCAATGGAATCAGGAGAACAAGCCCTTTCTAAATATGCAATGGGTTTAATGTTTTGCTTTTGTTAAAATGGTTTTATTTACAGAAACATGTGTAGGGCTAATTTGAGTATATGAATTGTGTAAGAAATGATTTAAGGGTTAAATAATTGTTGTTTGGCAAGTTTTGAACTTGTTTATGAACCAGTACTGTACACTTGCTTTGTTGAGTTTTAAAAATCATCACATATCATATTGCATGCATTCATATATTTTTGTTTGTACATGTTTTGTATGTGATTTGTGGCTATGATTCTTTGTGTAGATTTTGGTGCTAGTGATTGTGATTGTGAGGAGTGTAGCTACTCTCCAAACTACCAAGGCAAGTGGTGCTTCATGAATATTTTTATCCCTATGTTTTCTACTAAGCATTAGAAATATTTTGCTAGTCTTGCATGTTATATTTTGCTTATATGCCATGTTGGGAAATCCTAGTAGTTGTAGAATTACTAGAAATTTCTAAGTTAAGATGCTTATCTATGCCATGCTTAGCCTAGCTAGTAGCAACCAAGGGTTGGTGAAATATACATGCTATGATGAAAATATTTCTAAGTCTTTGGACTTGTGTTTTGCCTAATAAAACAACTAAGTAAATGAAACACCTGGGTGGAATGGAAGGAATGGTTTATGTTGAGTGGTTACACAAGGCCCATTTCTATGGTTTACCTTGTGTATCTCACTTGTGGAAAGCCACCCAGGAACAAAGAGATTTTAGAGGCCAAATGTTAAGAAGCTTGTAGTGCAGCCACTTGGCAATATGGGCTCTGCCTGGGTCACATAGGTTGCTAGAACTTAGCCATTTGGACAGTTGGTGGTAGTGGGAATGATAGGTTGGAGAGTTTCCATTTGGTCTAAGGGAAGGCTTCTGAAAGGTCCTGTCTTGGTGAAAATCAAGTCTGGTGGGGAAAGTGCGCAACCTCTATAGATGGAAGAATCTAAGTACTTAGCCATGTCCCTGGAAAAGGACGACTTGAGCATCAAGACATGGAAGCTATCAAGAATCTCCTCATCCCAATTTCTAAGTAAAAACTTGTGGGTGAACAAGGGTGAAGGACCTCAATGTCTATTGGTGGTTCCTTGGGAAAAGTTTTGACAAAGAAAAACTTAGTGATTTCAACTAATAGGCAAAACCTATTTTGAGCAAAGCAAGCCAAGCTACACTTAGCCAAATTGCATATAGTATCTAGTCCACCTAAATTATACTAAGGTATCACTTTCCAATACTATTCCAATGTATTGACCCACTGTGGCTGTAACTTGTGATGTTGCAGGTTACTCTGATGAGGATTAGGAGTCATGAGTCTACACTCAACATGTTTGCCTGTGGCACATGAAGATGAAGACTTTTATTTATTTACTTATTCAAACTCTTGTACTAGGTCAGTGGCCTTGGAGTTGTAAAGACTATGTTTGTCTCTGGAATGACTGTAATAATGACCTTTGTTTCTGTGTACCTCATGTTAAACTGTGGATGCTAGCAATGATCCAGGGACTAGAATTGCAATCACAGGGATCCTTTTCCTTTATAAAGGAGGGATCTTACACAAAAAAAACTTCAAAGCTTGGGTATAGTGATTCCTAATGCTTTGGGGATTTACCGTGTCCTCCAATCACTACCACCAAGTTGCAAGAACTTTGTGATGAACTACAATATGCAAAGCATGAACAAGCAGTTGCCAGAACTCTTCTCCATGTTAAAATGTGCAGAAGTGGAGATCAAGAAAGAGCACCAAGTGTTGATGGTCAATAAGACCACCAAATTCAAGAAAGGAAAGTCTAAGCAAAAGGGACACTTCAAGAAGGGTGGTAAGAAAGTTACCGCACCGACGAAGAAGACCAAGGCTGGACCCAAGCCTGATACAGAGTGCTTTTACTACAAGGGACAAGGTCACTGGAAGCGGAATTGCCCAAAGTACTTGGCAGATTTGAAGAACGACAACATCAAGAAGAAAGGTATATCCGATATACATGTTATTGATGTGTATCTCACTAGTACTCGTAGAAGTGCCTGGGTATTCGATACTAGTTCGGTTGCTCATATTTGTAACTCGAAACAGGTGCTGCAGAATAAACGGAAGCTGGCGAAGAACGAGGTGACGATGCGCGTTGGAAACGGATCAAAGGTTGATGTGATCGCGGTCGGCACGCTACATCTTTTTATCTACCATCGGGATTAGTTTTATACTTAAATAATTGTTATTTGGTGCCTGCGTTAAGCATGAACATTATATCGGGATCTTGTTTATTGCGAGACGGTTACTTGTTTAAGTCCGCGAATAATGGTTGTTTGATTTATATGAGTAATATGTTTTATGCACATGCACCATTGATAGATGGTTTATTCTTATTGAATCTCGATAGTGGAAATACACATATTAATAACATTGAAGCTAAACGTTTGAAATCGAGCGATAACTCGACCTATATGTGGCACTGTCGTCTTGGTCACATTGGAGTGAAGCGTATGAAGAAATTCCATTCCGATGGACTTCTTGAATCACTTGATTTCGAATCACTTGAAAGATGCGAAGCATGTCTAATGGGTAAAATGACTAAGACTCCATTTTCTGGTATGATGGAGCGAGCTACGTACTTATTGGAAATCATACATACCGATGTGTGTGGTCCAATGAGTGTAGCATCGCGCGGTGGTTATCGTTATGTTCTTACCTTCACAGATGACTTGAGTAGATATGGGTATATCTATTTCATGAAACATAAGTCCGAAACTTTCGAGAAGTTTAAGGAATTTCAAAGTGAGGTAGAGAATCAACATAACAAGAAGATTAAATTTCTACGCTCTGATCGTGGAGGTGAATATCTAAGTTACGAGTTTGGCGAGCATTTGAAGAAATGCGGAATACTTTCACAATTGACACCGTCGGGAACACCACAGCGTAATGGTGTGTCCGAACGTCGTAATCAAACTCTCTTAGATATGGTTCATTCTATGATGTCACTTACAGATTTCCCTCTATCATTTTGGGGTTATGCATTAGAAATAGCTGCATTCACTTTAAATAGGGCACCATCTAAATCCGTTGAAACAACACCGTATGAATTATGGTTTGGGAAGAAACCTAAATTGTCGTTCCTTAAAGGTTGGGGTTGCGAAGCCTATGTAAAGAAGTTACAGCCGGACAAGCTTGAACCCAAAGCGAAAAAATGCGTCTTCATAGGATACCCAAAGGAAACTATCGGGTATACCTTCTATCATAGATCCGAAGGAAAAATCTTCGTTGCCAAGAATGGATCCTTTCTAGAGAAAGAATTTCTCTCGAAAGAAGTGACTGGAAGGAAGGTAGAACTCGACGAGGTTGTCGAACCTTCTCTCGAACTTGCGAGTAGCGCAGCACCGGAAGAAGTTCCTGTGGTGCCTGCACCAATAAGAGAGGAAGCTAATGATGATGATCATGAAACTTCGGCTGTAGTTGCTACAGAGCCTCGTAGGTCAATGATAACTCGTACCACTCCTGATTGGTATGATCCCGTTATGAGTGTCATGTTGGTGGACAACACCGATGACCCTGCGACATATGAGGAAGCGATGATGAGCCCAGATTCCAATAAATGGCAAGAAGCCATGAAATCCGAGATTGGATCCATGTACGAAAATCAAGTATGGACTTTGGTGGACTTACCAGATGGCCGGAAGGCTGTCGAGAACAAATGGATTTTCAAGAAGAAAACAGATGCTGATGGTAATGTTACTGTATATAAAGCTCGACTTGTCGCAAAAGGGTTTCGACAAATTCAAGGAGTTGACTACGATGAGACTTTCTCACCAGTAGCGAAACTAAAGTCTGTGAGGATTATGTTAGCAATCGCTGCATATTATGATTATGAGATATGGCAGATGGATGTCAAAACAGCTTTCCTCAATGGAGACATTGATGAAGAGTTGTATATGATGCAGCCCAAAGGTTTTGTCGATCCTAAAGATGCTAACAAGGTATGCAAACTTCAACGGTCCATATATGGATTGAAGCAAGCATTTTGAAGTTGGAATCAATGTTTTGATAAAGTAATCAAGAGTTTTGGTTTTATACAAACTTATGGAGAAGCTTGTATTTACAAGAAAGTGAGTGGGAGCTCTGTAGAATTCTTAATACTATATGTAGATGACATATTGTTGATTGGGAACAATGTAGACCTTCTTAATAGTGTCAAGGAGTATTTGAATAATATTTTTTCAATGAAATATCTTGGCGAAGCAGCTTAGATATTAGGCATAAAGATTTATAGAGATAGATCAAGACGCCTAATATCATTGTCACAAAGTACATATTTGTACAAAGTTCTAAAGAGGTTTGGAATGGAAGATAGCAAGAAAGGGTTCTTGCCCATGTTGCCCAATACGACCTTGAGTAAAACTCAAAGTCCAACAACGGCAGAAGATAGAGAAAGGATGACTAAGAATCCCTATGCCTCAGCCATAGGATCTCTAATGTATGCCATGCTATGTACTAGACCCGACATTGCATATGCTGTTAGTTTAACTAGCAGATATCAAAGTGATCCAGGAGTGGATCATTGGACAGCGGTCAAAAACATCCTTAAGTACTTAAGAAGAACTAAGGATATGGTTCTTTTTTATGGAGGTGATGAACAACCCGTTTTTAATGGTTACACCGATGCTAGTTGGAACACCGATTCGGATGATTCTAAATCACAATCTGGATACGTATTTACTTTGAATGGTGCAGCAGTTAGCTGGAGGAGTGCAAAGCAAAGCGTTGTGGCAAGATCTTCAATTGAATCGGAAAACATGGCTGCTTTAGAGGCTTCACAAGAAGCGATATGGATGAAAGAGTTCATTATAGAGCTCGGTGTGGTTCCAAGTGCGCTGGACCCAATGTCTATCTACTGTGATAACATGGGCGCCATAGCCAATGCGCAAGAACCAAGATCACACAAGAAGCTGAAGCACATCAAGCTACGTTTTCACTCTATTCAAGAACATGTCCAAGATGGTGACATAAAGATTTGCAAAGTACACACAGATCTGAATGTGGCGGATCCGTTGACTAAACCTCTCCCGAGGGCAAAACATGACCAACACCAAAATGCCATGGGTGTTCGGTATATTACCATGTAATCTAGATTAGTTGACTCTAGTGCAGGTGGGAGACTGTTGGAGATATGCCCTAGAGGCAATAATAAATGTAGTTATTATTATATCTTTGTCTTTATGATAAATGTTTACATTCATGCTATAATAGTATTAACAAGGAAACATTAATACTTGTGTGGTTTGTAAACTAAAATAGAGTCCCTAGTAAAGCCTCTTTATAACACTAGCTTGTTGGTTAATAAATGATTATGGTTTCCCTATCATGAACATTGAGATGTTATTAACAACAAGATCATATCGTTAGGAGAATGATATGATGGACATACTCCTATAGATAAGCGTAGCATAAAGATCAAGTCATTTTAATAGTTCAATTGCTATATGCTTTCTGATACATAGTAACCTAATTCCTTCGACCATGAGATCATGTATATCACCATCACCGGAAGGATGCTTTGATGACATAAAACACCACACCGTAACTGGGTGGCTATAATGGTGGCATTGAGTGTTCGGAAAGTATTGGTTGAGACACATGGATCAAGAGTGGGATTTGTCCATCCATATGACGGATAGATATACTCTGGGCCCTCTCGGTGGAATGTCATCCAATTGGCTTGCAAGCATGTGACTGGCTCACAAGCGATCACATATCACGGGAACGAGAAAAGAGTACTTATCAGTAACAAGGTTGAACTAGGTATGCAGAGATACCGACGATCAAAACCTCGGATAAGTAAACTATCATGAGACAAAGGGAAATTGGTATTGTATGTAAGTGGTTCATTCGATCGCAAAGTAATCGTAGAAATATGTGGGAGCCATATGAATTTCCATATTCCTCTATTGGTTATTGTTCGGAGAAGTGTCTCGATCATGTCCGCATAATTCACGAACCGTAGGGAGACACACTTAAGGATTCGACGT
This sequence comes from Avena atlantica, assembly GCA_910589765.1. Lineage (NCBI taxonomy): Eukaryota > Viridiplantae > Streptophyta > Magnoliopsida > Poales > Poaceae > Avena > Avena atlantica. The sequence goes on from OU342739.1 coordinate 423,767,301, forward strand.
TGTTGAGTAGTTATGGAATGATGAGTAAGAGACCGAATGTTGTTCAGAGTCTCGGATGGGATCCGGGATATCACGACGAGATCCGGAATGGTCCGGAGAATAAGATTCATATAAGGAAAGTCCTGTTTCGGGGTTGGAGAATGGTTCCGGTGTTTTCATCAGGAATGTTCTAGAAGGTTCCGGAATGTCCGGCACTCCGGAGGGGAAGGGTACATGAATGTGTCATAACAAGTTGGAATGGTTGCATCATGTACTAGGTGTCATCTCTGAGCGAAATAAAGGGATAAATCAAATCCTAGTTTGAAAAGTCAAACTCCAATTTGAAAAGTCAAACGGCTATTTTGCTTGGTGGAGGGAGAGTAGGAAACCTACTTTGGGAGGAAGTCCCTCTCCCTCCACCGCCGGCCTTGGAAGCCGAGTTGGGGAGGGACTCCCCTCCCCTTGGCTGGCCCCCTCCACCTATATAAGGAGAGGCAGGGCTGCCCCTCCAAGCACACAACTTGCACCCTGCAAACCCTAGCCCCAAGCCGCCGGCGCCGCCACCTCCTGCTGCCGCCGCCTAGGGCAAAACCCTAGCCGCCGAGTTGGGGCATCCCCTTGCCCTAGCCGCCGGCCTAGCCTCTCCTCCTTGGTGTGTCTAAACCCTAGATCACTGAGGCCTCTCTCATAGTCCACCATACTCTCTCCGGCTTAAGGCGAAGCCCTGCGAGATCTCCCCTCTACTTCCGGTACCACGCCGTCGTGCTGCCGGAATCGCGAGGAGAGTGCTACAACCTCCGCTGCCTGCTGGAACAAGGGAGAGGAAGGTCTTCGTCGATTACCGAATGTGTGACCGACTGCGGAAGGGCTGCCGGAACGCAGCGCCGGAAGGATCGTCTACACGATCTTGAGATCGGGAAGAGTACGACTACATCACCCACGAGAATCCGCTCTCGTTAAACACTTTGGAATCTTCGAGGGTGAGTTATTCTATCGACTCGTTGCTACAATCTAGTAGATAGATCTTGGCTTGTTTGTTTGTATGCGATAGAAATTTTTTGTTTTCCATGCTACGAACCCCTACACAATGTACCCGGAGCCTTGGAGTGTAAGACACGTTAGACTAGTTGTGTACCGTGTAGGACTCTGTAACCTGTCCGGCTAGGACTTTGCCTGTAATCCTAGAATATGGCGACTATATAACCAGACCTAGAGGAGCCTTTAGGGAGCAGGATTACACCAATCAACTCATATTGCGCATAGCGAACCAATCCCTGTAACTCGGCGTATTGCCATTATAGTGATTTATAGCAGGAGTAGGATTTCGCCACCGTTGTGGGATTTGAACCTAGGTAAAATGTGTTACCTTGTACCCGCCAACCTTCCGCCTTACCCCACATATCTAAACACGCACTATGAGGACCCCTCCATGGCGTATTCGTTGGCAATACCACGATAGTTGGCGCCCACCATGGGGCAAGAGGCGCTTCAGGCTCTACAACGGGCGAGGTCAAATCTCTTGCGGGAATCAGCGAAACCGTAGCCATCGGCTGTGTTCTCTTCTCTGGCAATGTTCCGATCATCCCTCCCGGCGAGTTCTGGATCCCAGCGAAGACGAACCCACCCGCTGCTCGATCGTCCCAATCAGGGACATCCACCTCTTCATCGGCGAAACAGACTCGGGCATTAGTTCCCTAGAAGTCGGAGAATCGTCAAGACCCGCATGGACCGCCTACGGGCAGGATACGTTCGCGGAAGGATCAATGTCGGATCTCTCTTTGGAGTTTGCGGGCTTAGATTAGAAAAATTCAAGGCCCAACCAAACCGCCCCTGTGTGGGATATAATGGTGGAAGATCGTTGCAAATCCGTCGGCTTCGCCTGTGCATCTGGAAAGAAGAGATCACAGTTTGTCGGCGTGGTGACTATCTTCGATCTGGCGCATTGCGTTCAGATAGAGGGTGAAAACCCCCGCGATTACCTTGCCAGGTGGCTCTGTATATGCGCCGATCTGGAACATTACCCCAATGATGATGCTATTTTTCATTTCGTGGAAGGGCTGGATCGCGGTACACTTCTACGACATACGCTAAGGCGGCAACAGGCCTCGGGACGCCTCACTTTCAAGGGCATGGTTGGCACCTTCAATAACTACATGACTACTGAAGCAGAAGCTCAAGCAGTGCTCGCAGCCATACCCGGCCCACCACCGCACCGCCTCTAGTCAACGTCCTTGTAGCCTCGGCATCTTCTTCCGTCGTCGAGGAAGACCCTGCACCCTCTGACTCCGTTTTGGATGCGCTCTATGCCGACATCGGCGTGGACTCGGAGGAGATGGATATCAACCCGGAGGAACTCGATTCTGCTATGCATGAGATGGAGGAGGACATCAAATGCGAGGAGCAGGCCGACAAGGCCATCACATCCCGAGAGGTGTTTGTTGCCATTGGGAGTGTGATGGAAGAAGACCAACCCGGACAAGCTCCGCCTAAAGCGCTGGAAAAGGGGAAGGGACCACCTGATGCTGCCAACAATGATCGTGCAAAGGCCATGCCCCCTCCGCCTAACCCAGTGCAGCAGCCACAGGAACTCAACGTCAGTCCGAGTAACCTCAACACCGCAAATCCGCCGCCTCCAGCATCTACGTCTGCGGCTGCCCAAATCACTCCAGCTGATAGAGTGATGTACGGAAATTTGCTCGTCAAGCCCATGACTGTGTCTCATATATGGAACATAGTCCAGCTTGACGAGAAGCGCCAGCAGCTGCTGGAGGAAGCGCAGGCCATCGCGGAGCAAGGCGCAAAGCTAGATCAAGATCTGGCCAAGGCGCAGAAGTCAATCGAAAAAGCTAGAGCCATGGAGGCCGAGTACAAGACACCGCTCAAGCAGCAGAAGGCTAGGAAAGCTCTAGCTCACATCATTAATGATCCTGGTGTACGGCGCAACTTAGGATGGGCTCTCCTGAAGCCGCCACAAGCCAATCCATACATTGATAGCGAGAGCAGGCAGGTCATGCCCACTCGTATCCTCAACTTAGCCGTCGCCAAGACCCTACTAGAGCAGGATAGATCACCCGTAGCTGTGGAACAGGTCTATGACCTTGTAGCGAAGGCGGTCAAACAGTAGGAAAATGCCACCTCTCAGAGGCTTGAGTCTAACCCAGCATATTTCCAATCTAGCAATCCTAAGCCGCCAAGGGAGCGATCTCCTCATGATGTCGTGTTCAAGACGGGTTCATCATAGCGAAGACGGAGGGATGCGCGCAACAGGAAGGACGCTACCCCCATATCCTCTAACCATGGAGGCAAGGTTCATCCTCATCACCCATCTCAATCGCCCCGATCTCCCCGACATCGTGAAGACCCAAAGGCTCACCACCATACAAGCATGCCTCTGCCAAGACGCCCTCAGGGTGTCATCTTCATTTGCGACAACGCGGAGCAGCCCCGTCACGATGGAGAGCACAACCAAGGACACAAGAGAAGGTCACGCCATGACCCTCCGCGTCCGACGAGCAACCATGACAGAAACGAGGCGTCGCGGGAGGGTAAAAGCAATAAGGCTAACCCACCACCACCTCCGCCTCCGTCGCCACCTAGCAGCCACCATGGCGGAGGGGGTCCGCGTTGTTCATGCAGCCCATCCCCTAGTAGTAAGAAGAAAAGAAAAAGCCCGGAGCCATACGATGCACGCTCACGCCTAGACAAGATTCACGAGGCCCGGGAAGGACAGTACCTAGGACCATGTTGCTTTGGACCTGTAATACGGGCCGCAACTTACCCAAGGGTTTCCGGATTGACAAGACGATCAAGACCTATGACGGCACCGCCAGACCACCTACGTGGTTGCAGGATTACGGCAACGCGGTGGATATCGTCGGGGGAAATCGCAATGTTGCCGTCAAGTACCTCCCACTGATGTTTACGGGCACGGCCCGCCAATGGATTGATGACTTTCCAGAAAAGTCCATCTGCAACTGGTTGGACATGCAAGAAGAATTCACCAAAAACTTCAAGGGTACGTATAAGCGTCCCTGCACTCTTGGCGATCTACAACGGTGCGTGCAAGAGAAAGACGAGACATCTCGAGCCTACCTCTCTTGCTGGCTGGATACGAAGAATTCCTGCGCAGGAGTGCACGATCAGACCGCCATGGCCGCCTACATTGATGGATTGGAAAAAGGTACGTTGCTCCGACATAAGTTGAAGCGCCTGCAGGACAATCACAGACTCGATCTCAACCAGATGATCTAGTTGGCCAGTGAGTTCGCGGCTGCCGACGACGATGCTCGCGGCTCCCTGCCGGCAATAGCCATTCCAACCCAAGCTAAGAGGAACAACAACACCAAGCGAAAGAGCCTGCCAGAAGAAAAGAAAACCTTCGACATAGTCGCAATGACGTTTGCAGGAAGAGGTGATGGCGCATAGTGTGGCCGAGGACGGGGGGCTGGTCATGGGCAGTAGCGAGGTAGTGAAACTACCCCGACAGCGCACCGCGTTCCCCAAACGTACGAGGAGTACTGTGATATGCCATTCCTTGTACACCTCGGCGCCAACGGCAAAGCCACTCACACCAATCGCCATTACAAGTTTGCCAATGACCTCAAGGAGGACCCAGAGTCCGGCTACAAACTAAGCTGGAAGAACAGACTTCAAGGCAAGGGCAAAGGGAAGAAGAAGGAAGAGGAGTCCAAGGATTCAAGTGACATGGACGAAGATGTTGACCCCAAGCACGCTGACAAGGGCAATGGCAAAGGAAATAACCCCTTCGAGAAGAAGGCCCCTGTCTACCACACTTTCCTTGGCACCCCAACTGTCCGGGCATAGAAAACCTCGCTGAGGATACTGATGGCCACCCTACCCCTAGTTCCCTAGTACCTACGCTGGTCGAAAGTTTCAATTACTTGGGACAGGAAGGATCACCCAGACCTCATCCTAACGGAGAACCAATATGCCTTGGTCATCAACCCTTTGATTGACGGCAATGATTTCACCAAATGCATGGTGGACAGTGGAAGCAACATCAATATCTTGTACCTGGATATAATGCACAAGATGAATGTAACATCCCTAAATTCATATTCCAAAACTCATTCATAGCATTCTTGCATCATTCATCCATTTAGGGTTTTTCTCAAAATCATTTAGAGACAGAAGTTTGAGCTATGATTTCATGTGTGCAAATTCAACTCAATTGGCCATCACCCTTTGGGATTGGATTGTTTAGGAACTTGATTTCTTGCCTCCATTGTTGGTAAGATTAGGTGTAGCATTTTAACCCAAGTTTCCAATTTAGAAATATTTTCTAAACCCTATTTCAATCATTCACAAACTAGAGACAAGTCCCTGTTTGTTTCAAAACCCAAGCTTGACCAGGCCCTTACAAGGTAACCACTTAGTTAAATGACTGTTTTTGAAACCACAGAACCCTGCAAAGATCTCCAATTTTGTTTGAATTCAAAAGGATTTGAATTCATATCAAAAATCATTCCAGAAAATAGAAATAGAAAAAGAAAAGAAGCAAACAAAAGAAAAGGGCCAGGCGCCAGGATTTTAGCCCAGCAGTGGAACAGGCCCAACCAGCCCACCCGGGGCATTCCTTTTCCTCCCGCACGCGCGAGCGCACGCGTTCAGCCGCTGACAGGCAGACCCCACTTCCACCTCGCACACTTCGCTGACAAGCGGGCCTCCTCCACGCCAGCATCGTCTCCACCCGCACGACCAGTTCATCCCCAATCAACGCGGCCGTTTTCTGTGTTTAATTCGTGGCGTCAATTCGAATCAATGGCCGAGTGATTCTCGCGCATGACCAGGCTATATAAACCCCCTCTGTCCCCTCTCCCTTTTCCCCCAAACCCCAAGCACAGAACGCCCCCAGGATGCGCGCATTTCTCTCTGCAACCCCGCCGTCTCCGACGACTGCGCCGGCAAATTCCGGTGAGCCTAGAGTTTCCCTCGGTCTCGCGTTTATGCTATCTTGTTCAGTGAATATCTGTGCACCTTCTGACACCCTCCGTTCACCTTCGCATGACCCGTAGCTTCGGCAACGTCGACGACTGGCCGCCACCATCTTCTGCACGAACTCCAGCGAGCTCTAGTGGTAAGTCCAGACCGCCCCGAACCGTGTCGTTCACACTCGCATGTTCTCCGTAATCTTCCGCATCTAACCACACCTCCCTTTGGCATCCTAGTGATATACAACGTCGCCTCCGACCTCGAGCAGAACCACCGTTGCCAGATCCAACTCCGGCGAGAAATCTACCGCAACCCTGAGCGCCCCTTGCCGAGCTGATCACACGTCGAGCATCCCCACATCCTCGCGGTCTCGGTAAGCATCTCCCCCATCCACTTAGCGATCTGTACCGCCGGCGCCGCCACCGTCTGGTCGTCGCCGCCGCGCACAGCCGATAAGCGCCGCCAGGTTTTGGCTCGTTGTTTTGGATCGTTAGATCTGTATCGAAGCGCTAGGATAGATCCACTTAACCCCGAAGCGGTACGCGATCTGGAGCGTACGATCTGTTTAGATCCTGCGGCTGCAGAGCGCGATCCAATCGAAGCGGTACGCGCCAATCACAGCGCGACGCGTGGCTAGGGTTAGATCTAAAAATAGATTTAAAACCAGAAATTTGATCCAAATTGAAATGCTTATAACTTTTGATTGCCACGTTAGATTTTTGCAAACTTTATACCGTTGGATTCAGTGAAACAAGGCCTTTCAGAATATCCAATTTATTTAGCATATAGTAACAGTTAAAATGATTTTATTTGTGGAACATGTTTAGGGCTATTTTAAGTAAGGATTTAATTTGGTAGAATTTTCAAAATCGCCACTTAGTAAAAATTATTGCATGCATGCATTCATGTTATTTTTGATTGAATATATTGTGTGTAATTGTGTGCTATAATCTTTTTTAGATTTTGCTAGTGATTGTGATTGTTAAGAGTGCTACTCTCCCCACTACCAAGGCAAGTGATATTTTCATGAATATTCCTATCCTAAGTTTTGTACTAGCATTAGATATTTTGCTAAAGTATTGCATGCTATTTTTGCCTAGTGCTAAGATGGGAAATCCTAAGTAGAGTGGAATAGTAGAATTGCTAGGGAATTCTCCTAAGTTAAGTTATCATAACCTGCTTAGTCTAGCTACTTAGCAAACAAAGGTGTTGAACATCTATACTTATTATGATAAAAATATTTCTAAGTCAAGAGACTTATGTTTTCTAATTAAACCACTAAGACAAATGAACCTCCTGGGTGGAATGGAAAGTATGGGTTATGTTGAGTGGTTACACAAGGCCATGGACTTGGGTTGTGTATCTCACTTGTGGTAAGCCACCCAGGCACAAAGGGATTTGGAGGCCAAGTGTTGAGAAAGCTTACAGTGCAACCACTTGGCAATATGGGCTCTGCCATGATCATATAGGTTGCTAGAACTTAGTCACTTGGACAGTTGGTGGTAGTTGGGTTGATAGGTTGGAGCGCGTCCATTTTGACTAAGGAAAGGCTTCTGAAAGGTCCTGTCTTGGGAAACCAAGTCTGGTGGGGAAAGTGCACAACCTCTGCAGATGGAAAACCTAAGTACTTAGCCTAGTCCAAGGAAATGGACACTTTTGAGCATCAAGACATGAAGCTACAAGAATCTCATCACTCCAACTTCTAAGTAAAAATTTGTGGGTGAACAAGGGTGAAGGACCTCAATGTCTATTGGTGGTTCCTTGGGAATGATTTTGACAAAGAAGAACTTAGTGTTTTCAACTAATAGGAAAAACCTATTTTCAAGCAAAGCAAGCCAAGCTACACTTAGCCAAAATGCATATAGTAATATAGTCCACTTAAAAATATACTAAGGTATCACTTGCCAATACTATTCCAAAGTATTGACCCTCTGTGGCTGTAACTTGTGATGTTGCAGGTTACTCCAATGATGAATAGGAGTCATGAGTCTACACTCAACATGCTTGCCTGTGGCACATGAAGATGAAGACTTATGTTTATTTACTTATTCCTTAAACTCTTGTATTAGGCCTATGGCCTTGAGTTGTAAAAGACTATGTTTTATCTCTGGAATGAATGTAATAAACGACCTTTGTATCTGTGTACTTCATCTTAAACTGTGGATGCTAGCATTGATCCAGGGACTAGCATTGCAATCACAGGGATCCTTTCCTTTATAAAGGAGGGGTCTAACAGATGGTATCAGAGCACTGTGTTGCCTGTAGGATTATGACCCTAGGATTGGAAAACCACTAAGGAAAAAGTTTTCTTTAACTACTTCTACACTTGTCTATTCTTCTCGTAAAACTTTTCTAATCTCTTTCAACTTCCTTTGTAGATGAACTCCGTTAACGAAGCCGTGAAGAAAGGACCACTCATGACCATGACCTTGGAGTGTGAAACTGAGTTTCCCAATATTCTCAAGGACCTCATGGAGGAAATGGATGCACATGGTGCAGCCGTGTACAAGGGCTTTCCAGTGATGGATGAAGGGGTGGAGTATTGGTGGGTGCAACTTCACTTGTACAAAAACAAGGAAGACAACCACAAAGAAAGGGGATTCTGCATGTACACCAACACTATAATGCACACCACATTCTTTGAGTCAGCCAGGGATGCAGCTTGGAGGACTATCAAAGAACTAAGTGCTAGAGTCAAGTGCAGAATGCTCAACCTCCAAAAGGACTTAGAGAAAGAGAAGGAGCTTACTCAAGAGTTGGAAGACACCAACCAAGAGATAAGGGGAGATGTTATAGACTTAGTGATAGAGTCAAGAGAGCAAGATTGGTGGATTGCCTCTAGGAACATTGTGTTTACTAATAGATCCCGTGAGATTGGATTGTAAGGGTACTTCGTTAGCTGGACCACCACCTATCACCTTATTTCCAAAAATGATACTTTAAATAAGTGTGGATCTTTGATTGGTGTAATAGACTTATGTATGCATGAATTGTGTGATGATTGTGTTCCATGGATATGTGTGAATGTTTGTCTTGATTTACCTTGAATTGTGTTGTTCTAACTTTTTCATTCTTATAAATAGATGCCTATTGCCATCAGCACTATTGAGGAGTTTCAGGTTACTTGTTTTGGTCCCCGTATCGTTGAGCTTACCACTCTGCTTGATCTCCCTCTACCCACCATCACGGTGTACCCACTCACCAAGTTCGAGAGGAAGGACCTCTGGGGCTTCAAGGTGAACCAGCCCGGACGCCAGACTGAGCCTACTACGGAGGCCATCGTCTTCAAGCTGATGCACGACGACAGGGAGAGAGGCATGGAGGTAGTCATGCAGGACCTGATAGGACGACTGTTAGGCCGTCACTCCCGACAGGTTAGGGGCACTCACTTCCACGTCTTTGGAAGGCGTGATGTTGATGGAGATTCCATCGACTTTGAGGACGACTCGAGGGACACGGCGGAGCCGATACGTCTCTATCTCCAGGACTTAGATACTCTCCTCAGGCACGTGGACACGGATAGGACGAACGTCATGCTTGGCAATGACGAACTTCAGGTACAACTACGCGAGAAGGACAAGCTTTTTGCACAGCAGGATGAGATGATCAAGGAAATGGAGACACAGTTCGAGGCCCAGGACCGCAAGTTCAAGAGTCAAGAGAAACGCGTCCAGGATAGGAACAAGAAGATCCGGGACATGACCGAGGAACTGAAGTCCAAGGACTTCGAGCTTGAGCAGCAGCAGATGGTTATTGAGAGGCTTCGCTCCCAGAAGAGGGCTCTCAAGGCCAAGGTCGATTCCTTGACCACTACGATTGAGGAGAACAAGACCGCGATGGAGAACACAGGTCTTACCTTCGTCGAGGAGGAGATTGACGCTGATGAGTAGACTTGACTACTCGTTTACCTTTCATATTCATACTTGTTATTGTGAACTTATTATTGGACCATCCGACATGTGGATGGCTTGCCACTTGTGTGTTTTACTTCATGAGCTTATTATGTGGTTGTTGAACCTTTATTCTTATGTTGCTTGTTATGTGTTTGCTTATGTTGTATTGTGCATAAAACATCTATGGGTATCTCATTCTTATCTATTTGAACAAACCACAGATGCCTCCCCGTCGCGCAAACCCCAACCCCAACAACATCACCCCGGAAATGCAACAAATGATGAATGCGCAAACACAGCTTATGCAAATGATGACAACCTTCATCCAGAACCAGAATAACAACAACAACAACCCCAACAACAACAACAACAACAACAATAACAACAACAACAACAACCCTCCGGGTTTTGATATGCTCACCAGATTTCTGCGTCTGAGGCCAGCAAAGTTTTCGGGAACAATTGATCCCATGGTAGCCAATGACTGGTTACGTTCTGTGAACAAAGACTTAGTGACCGTGGGCTGCACGGATGCTGAAAAAGTCAGGTTCGCGGCACATCTGTTGGAAGGACCAGCCGCCACATGGTGGGACAACTTCCAAATCACCACTCCTATTGATGAAGTGACTTGGGCTATCTTTGAAGATGGCTTTCGCACTGCTCATATATCATCAGGAATGATGAGTCTGAAAAAGAAGGAGTTCCACAACCTGAAACAGCGCCACCGCAGCGTGGCAGAAGACATTGAAGAGTTCAACAATCTGGCGCGCTATGCACCGGATGAGGTTGACACAGATGCCAAAAGAAAGGAAAAATTTCTGGAAGGCTTGAATGATGAGCTGAATCTGCAGTTGTCTGTGGCATATGTTCCAACTTATCAGTCTTTGTGTGACAAGGCTGCTATTTTGGAAAGTAAAATGAAGCAAGTCGAGAGTAGAAAGAGGAAACACTCCGACAAACACAGCTCGGGATCGTCTCACAAACGATCTCACTATGATGACAGTGGCAACTCAGGATCCCATAAACATGGGAAATTCAACAAGCACAACCACAACCGTCATGACAACAAGCATCACCGCAGTCATGACAAAGACAAGTACAAGAACCACAAGGGTGGACATAAGAGCCACTATGGTGGGAATGGTAGTGGAAGTGGAGGCCAACCTCCTAAAAGGGACATCAGTCAGGTTGAGTGCTTCAAATGCAAGAAGCTGGGGCATTATGCTAATGAGTGCCCTGAGAAGAAAGTTGAAGGACCTAACAAGCTAAATCCTTTTCAGAAAGGACAGGTTAATCACATCAATGTGGAGGAGGTCTATGAGGAGCCTGATGCTGTGGCTGGTAAGTTCAGACTCAATTCAAATTCAGCATTTGTACTCTTTGATACCGGTGCATCTCATTCATTCATATCAAAGGCATTTGTTGATAGAAATGGGTTTGCATCAGAAAACATTGGGTGTCCAATAAAAGTTAGTTCTCCGGGGGGAGACATGATAGTAAGCCTTGGATGCCGGGATCTCACCATAGAGTTTGGTAAGCATAAGTTTCCAGTAAGCCTGATAATCCTAGATTCCCAAGGACTAGACATAATTTTGGGAATGGACTGGATGGCTAAGTATGAAGGAGAATTAGATTGTGCCAATAGAACCGTTACTCTCACGACCCCCGAAGGAAAAAGAATAAAATTCAAGTCAAACTTTGAATCCAAAGGAAGTAAGCTGAATTCTCTTAAGGGGGTTACCATGGACAGTGTGCCAATAGTATGTGAATATCCGGATGTATTTCCGGAGGAGTTACCAGGAATGCCACCAGATAGAGATGTGGAGTTTCTGATAGATTTGGTGCCAGGATCAGGACCAATAGCTAAGAGACCGTACAAAATGTCAGTTGATGAACTGAAAGAGCTCAAGAAGCAGCTAGGAGAATAGTTGCAGAAAGGGTTTATTCAACCAAGTTCTTCATCTTGGGGAGCCCCAGTATTGTTCGTGGAAAAGAAGGATAGAACATAAAGATTATGTATTGACTACCGTTCTCTCAACGAAGTAACCATCAAGAACAAATATCCTTTGCCAAGAATCAACGACCTGTTTGATCAGCTAGAAGGAGCATGTGTATTCTCAAAGATTGATCTCCGGTCAGGTTATTTTCAACTCAAGATAAGAGAACAAGACATACCAAAAACAGCATTCACTACAAGGTATGGATTGTATGAGTATACTGTGATGCCTTTTGGTTTAACCAACGCTCCAGCATACTTCATGAATATGATGAACAAGGTATTCATGGAATTTCTTGACAAGTTTGTGCTCGTGTTCATCGACGATATCTTAGTCTACTCCAAGAGCAAGGAACAACATGAAAGACACTTACGCTTGATACTTGAAAAGTTAAGAGAGCATAAACTTTATGCCAAATTCAGCAAGTGTGAGTTCTGGTTAGAGAAAGTTGGTTTTCTTGGTCATGTGATGACGAAGGATGGTGTGGCAGTTGATCCTGCTAAGGTTTCAGCTGTGACAGAATGGGAATCACCCAAGAATGTGAAAGAAGTTCGTAGTTTCCTCGGCTTAGCAGGTTACTACAGAAGGTTCATTGAAAATTTCTCGAAGGTTGCTAAGCCAATGACAGAATTGCTAAAGAAGGACAAGAAATTTGCTTGGACTGAAGGTTGCGAAGTCAGTTTCCAAGAGTTGAAGAAGAGACTTGTAACAGCACCAGTTCTATGTCTACCAGATTTGGAAAAGGATTTCCAAGTATATTGTGATGCTTCTCATCAAGGTTTGGGTGCCGTACTTATGCAAGATGGTAAAGTCGTAGCCTATGCTTCGAGACAACTCAAAAATCATGAGGTAAACTATCCTACTCATGATTTGGAGTTAGCCTCTGTCGTCCATGCACTCAAAACGTGGAGACATTACCTTTTGGGTAAGCGGTGTGAAGTGTTCACCGATCATAAGAGCTTGAAGTACATCTTCACCCAGAAAGAAATCAACATGAGGCAAAGAAGGTGGCTAGAACTTATCAAGGATTACGACTTAAGTTTGCAATACCATCGCGGTAAAGCAAACGTATTAGCGGATGCTCTAAGTCGTAAGACGTTTGTAAATGGCCTTACCAAAGGTGATTTGCCAGATGACCTGTGTAAACAATTCAAGGAACTCAGATTAGAGATTGTACCAGAAGGACATCTCCTATCCTTAGATGTTCAACCCACTCTATTGGACAAGATCCAAGAAGCTCAGAAGACCGATAAGGAAATTGAAAGGATTAAGGAAAATATTAGTCTAGGGAAGGCTAAGAGTTTCCATATAGACGAACAAGGTACCTTATGGCACGGGAAACGTATATGTGTTCCACAAGACCCAGAGTTGCGAAAACTGATCTTACAAGAAGGTCACAACTCTCCGTATTCTATTCACCCGGGAAATACCAAGATGTACATGGACATGAAGGAAAGGTTTTGGTGGAACAATCTCAAAAGGGACATCGCCGAACATATTTCTTTGTGTGATGTGTGTAGCAGAGTCAAAGCAGAGCACCAGAAACCAGCAGGTTTGCTTCAACCACTGCCTATTCCTGAATGGAAGTGGGAAAATATTGGTATGGATTTCGTTACCGGATTGCCAAGGACCAGGTCAGGGTATGATTCCATATGGGTAGTAGTGGATCGCCTAACTAAAGTGGCTCATTTTATACCAGTGAAGACAACCTATACAAGTGCCAAGTTAGCTAAAATCTACATGAGCAGAATTGTATGCCTTCACGGTGTGCCAAAGAGTATTGTGTCAGATAGAGGAACTCAGTTCACATCTCACTTTTGGAGACAGCTTCATGAATCCTTAGGAACGAGATTAGAATTCAGCACTGCTTTTCATCCTCAAACGGATGGACAAACAGAAAGGACCAACCAAATTCTTGAAGACATGTTGAGAGCCTGTGCTTTAGATTATGGAGCAAGTTGGGATGAAAGTTTGCCTTACGCAGAGTTCTCTTACAACAATAGTCATCAAGCTAGTATTGGAATGGCACCGTTTGAGTTACTCTACGGAAGGAAGTGTACCACCCCATTGTTATGGAATGGTGTGGGAGAAAGAAGCTTATTTGGACCTGATCTCATCAAAGACGCCGAAGAGAAAGTCAAATTGGTTAAAGACAGATTGAAGGTAGCACAATCCCGACAGAAAAGCTACGCGGATTCTAAGCGTAGAGAAGTCACCTACGAAGTTGGGGATAGAGCTTATCTTAGAGTATCGCCACTTCGGGGAGTGAAAATATTTGGAGTCAAAGGAAAGTTGGCACCAAGATATGTTGGGCCATTCAAGATTCTAAGTCGCAAAGGAGAAGTTGCCTATGAAATTGAATTGCCAGAATCTCTGTCAGCCGTCCATAATGTGTTCCATGTAAGTCAGCTTAAGAAATGTCACCCAGAAATGGAAGAGTCTTCTTTGAAGGATACCATACCTTTGGAAGAAGTTCAGCTAGAAAGTGATCTCACTTATGAGGAAAAGCCGGTCAAGATTCTAGAGACCGCAGAAAGAGTTACCAGGACCAAGACTATCAAGTTTTGTAAAGTGCAATGGAACCATCACTCCGAAGAGGAAGCAACATGGGAAAGAGAAGATGATCTTCGGAAAGACCACCCTCACCTATTTGCTAACCAAACCGAATCTCGAGGGCGAGATTCATCTTAAGGGGGTTAGATTTGTAACATCCCTAAATTCATATTCCAAAACTCATTCATAGCATTCTTGCATCATTCATCCATTTAGGGTTTTTCTCAAAATCATTTAGAGACAGAAGTTTGAGCTATGATTTCATGTGTGCAAATTCAACTCAATTGGCCATCACCCTTTGGGATTGGATTGTTTAGGAACTTGATTTCTTGCCTCCATTGTTGGTAAGATTAGGTGTAGAATTTTTACCCAAGTTTCCAATTTAGAAATATTTTCTAAACCCTATTTCAATCATTCACAAACTAGAGACAAGTCCCTGTTTGTTTCAAAACCCAAGCTTGACCAGGCCCTTACAAGGTAACCACTTAGTTAAATGACTGTTTTTGAAACCACAGAACCCTGCAAAGATCTCTAATTTTGTTTGAATTCAAAAGGATTTGAATTCATATCAAAAATCATTCCAGAAAATAGAAATAGAAAAAGAAAAGAAGCAAACAAAAGAAAAGGGCCAGGCGCCAGGATTTTAGCCCAGCAGTGGAACAGGCCCAACCAGCCCACCCGGGGCATTCCTTTTCCTCCCGCACGCGCGAGCGCACGCGTTCAGCCGCTGACAGGCATACCCCACTTCCACCTCGCACACTTCGCTGACAAGCGGGCCTCCTCCACGCCAGCATCGTCTCCACCCGCATGACCAGTTCATCCCCAATCAACGCGGCCGTTTTCTGTGTTTAATTCGCGGCATCAATTCGAATCAATGGCCGAGTGATTCTCGCGCATGACCAGGCTATATAAACCCCCTCTGTCCCCTCTCCCTTTTCCCCCAAACCCCAAGCACAGAACGCCCCCAGGCTGCGCGCATTTCTCTCTGCAACCCCGCCGTCTCCGACGACTGCGCCGGCAAATTCCGGTGAGCCTAGAGTTTCCCTCGGTCTCGCGTTTACGCTATCTTGTTCAGTGAATCTCTGTGCACCTTCTGACACCCTCCGTTCACCTTCGCATGACCCGTAGCTTCGGCAACGTCGACGACTGGCCGCCACCATCTTCTGCACGAACTCCGGCGAGCTCTAGTGGTAAGTCCAGACCGCCCCGAACCGTGTCGTTCACACTCGCATGTTCTCCGTAATCTTCCGCATCTAACCACACCTCCCTTTGGCATCCTAGTGATCTACAACGTCGCCTCCGACCTCGAGCAGAACCACCGTTGCCAGATCCAACTCCGGCGAGAAATCTACCGCAACCCTGAGCGCCCCTTGCCGAGCTGATCACACGTCGAGCATCCCCACATCCTCGCGGTCTCGGTAAGCATCTCCCCCATCCACTTAGCGATCTGTACCGCCGGCGCCGCCACCGTCTGGTCGTCGCCGCCGCGCACAGCCGATAAGCGCCGCCAGGTTTTGGCTCGTTGTTTTGGATCGTTGGATCTGTATCGAAGCGCTAGGATAGATCCACTTAACCCCGAAGCGGTACGCGATCTGGAGCGTACGATCTGTTTAGATCCTGTGGCTGCAGAGCGCGATCCAACCGAAGCGGTATGCGCCAATCACAGCGCGACGCGTGGCTAGGGTTAGATCTAAAAATAGATTTAAAACCAGAAATTTTATCCAAATTCAAATGCTTATAACTTTTGATTGCCACGTTAGATTTTTGCAAACTTTATACCGTTGGATTCAGTGAAACAAGGCCTTTCAGAATATCCAATTTATTTAGCATATAGTAACAGTTAAAATGATTTTATTTGTGGAACATGTTTAGGGCTATTTTAAGTAAGGATTTAATTTGGTAGAATTTTCAAAATCACCACTTAGTAAAAATTATTGCATGCATGCATTCATGTTATTTTTGATTGAATATATTGTGTGTAATTGTGTGCTATAATCTTTTGTAGATTTTGCTAGTGATTGTGATTGTGAAGAGTGCTACTCTCCCCACTACCAAGGCAAGTGATATTTTCATGAATATTCCTATCCTAAGTTTTGTACTAGCATTAGATATTTTGCTAAAGTATTGCGTGCTATTTTTGCCTAGTGCTAAGATGGGAAATCCTAAGTAGAGTGGAATAGTAGAATTTCTAGGGAATTCTCCTAAGTTAAGTTATCATAACCTGCTTAGTCTAGCTACTTAGCAAACAAGGGTTGTGAACATCTATACTTATTATGATAAAAATATTTCTAAGTCAAGAGACTTATGTTTTCTAATTAAACCACTAAGACAAATGAACCTCCTGGGTGGAATGGAAAGTATGGGTTATGTTGAGTGGTTACACAAGGCCATGGACTTGGGTTGTGTATCTCACTTGTGGTAAGCCACCCAGGCACAAAGGGATTTGGAGGCCAAGTGTTGAGAAAGCTTACAGTGCAACCACTTGGCAATATGGGCTCTGCCATGATCATATAGGTTGCTAGAACTTAGTCACTTGGACAGTTGGTGGTAGTTGGGTTGATAGGTTGGAGCGCGTCCATTTTGACTAAGGAAAGGCTTCTGAAAGGTCCTGTCTTGGGAAACCAAGTCTGGTGGGGAAAGTGCACAACCTCTGCGGATGGAAAACCTAAGTACTTAGCCTAGTCCAAGGAAATGGACACTTTTGAGCATCAAGACATGAAGCTACAAGAATCTCATCACTCCAACTTCTAAGTAAAAATTTGTGGGTGAACAAGGGTGAAGGACCTCAATGTCTATTGGTGGTTCCTTGGGAATGATTTTGACAAAGAAGAACTTAGTGTTTTCAACTAATAGGAAAAACCTATTTTCAAGCAAAGCAAGCCAAGCTACACTTAGCCAAAATGCATATAGTAATATAGTCCACTTAAAAATATACTAAGGTATCACTTGCCAATACTATTCCAAAGTATTGACCCTCTGTGGCTGTAACTTGTGATGTTGCAGGTTACTCCGATGATGAATAGGAGTCATGAGTCTACACTCAACATGCTTGCCTGTGGCACATGAAGATGAAGACTTATGTTTATTTACTTATTCCTTAAACTCTTGTATTAGGCCTATGGCCCTGAGTTGTAAAAGACTATGTTTTATCTCTGGAATGAATGTAATAAACGACCTTTGTATCTGTGTACTTCATCTTAAACTGTGGATGCTAGCATTGATCCAGGGACTAGCATTGCAATCACAGGGATCCTTTCCTTTATAAAGGAGGGGTCTAACAATGAAATTGACGGAGACCAACCTAGGGCGGACCAGCACCATGTTCCATGGCGTAATTCCTGGCCGGGAGGCTCGGTCCCTTGGGTGCATCACACTTCTGGTTGCTTGTGGTGATGTTAACAATTACCGCCAAGAACGCATGACATTTGAAGTGGTCCTCTTCAAGAGCGTATACCACGTCATATTCGGACGCGACATCTTCCACGCCTTCATGGACAATCCATGTTTCGTCTACAACAATCTCAAGATACCTGGACCAAACGGTGTCATCATCGTATCTGGAAGCTTTACAAAAGCAAGGGACTGCGAGATTGGAGAAGCAGCCTTTGCAGAAGTTGTCCTCTACATCGAAGAATTCAAGGAGATCCAGAGCAAGGTCGATGCCTCAGAGATACCGGCATCAAAGAAGCAGTTTCTAACTCCGATCCCGCCTTCAAGGCCGCCATCGAGACCAAGTCGGTGGAATTGTGGTAGGCGATGCCTCCAAGGTCACCGCCATAGGGACGAACCTGGATCCTAAATAGGAAAGCGTGCTCATCAAGTTCCTCCATGAGAATAGGGACATCTTTGCCTGGCAACCTGCCGACATGAAAGGTGTTCCTAGGGAACTTGCCGAGCACAACTTGAATATTGACCCAAAATGCAAACCAGTGAAACAACCTCTACGACGCTTTGGAGACGAGAAGAGACACGCCATAGACAAATAGATAGATAGGTTACTTAAGGCTAGTTTTATCCGAGAAGTCCTTCACACCCGATGGGTGGACAATCCTGTACTTGTTCCAAAAAAGGGAACCAAAGAATTAAGAATGTGCATTGATTACACCGGCTTGAACAAAGCATGCCCGAAAGATCCGTTTGCTTTACCTCGCATTGACCAAGTCATTGACTCAACTGCTGGCTCGGAACTTCTGTGTTTTCTCGATGCATACTCAGGATACCACCAGATAAAAATGAGGAAGCCGGACCAATTGTCCACTTCGTTCACCACACCTTACGACACGTTTTGATATGTCATATACGTACCAGCGGACTATGCAACGTTGCCTACACGATTAAATTGGTCGGAACATTCACACCTATGTGGAAGATATAGCGGTGATGTATAAAAATTCAAACGACTTAATCTCCGACTTAAAATAAACCTTCGATAATCTCCGGAAATACACCATGATGCTTAACACAAAGAAGTGCGTCTTCGGGGTTCCAGCTGGCAAATTGTTGGGCTTCATCATTTCCCAGCGTAGAATTGAGGTCAACCCAGAGAAAATCAAAGTGATCCTAAACATAAACTGTCTGACATGCCTGAAGGACATCCAACGACTAACAGGCTGCATTGCAGCAGTAAGACGGTTCGTGATCCGACTTGGAGAGAAGGCTCTGCCGCTATACAAGTTGCTGAAGAAGGCAGACAAATTTACATGGACGGACGAAGCAGATGCTGCTCTTAAGAAGATAAAGGAGATACTTTCCTCTGCACATGTGCTCGCAGCACCCGAGCCTATGGAGCCTATGTTGATCTACATGGCGGCCACCAAACGGGTAATCAACATCGTCGTCGTGCTGGAGCGGAAAGAACCAACACATGAGTATGGAGTGCAAAGACCAGTTTACTATGTAAGTGAAGTCTTAACGGAGTCCAAACAGCGTTACCCACACTATCAGAAGCTAGCTTATGGAGTGTTCCTTGCTTCTCGGAAGCTAAGGCACTATTTCCAAGAGCACCCTATCATAGTTATCAGCAAAGCTCCACTGTTCGACACCATCAATAACAGTGACGCTACAGGAAGGGTTGTGAAGTGGGGCATTGAACTTTCCGCCTGCGAAATCACCTACAAGAGACGTGACGCTATCAAATCACAGGTCTTGGAGAATTTCATTGCAGATTGGACAGAGATTACGGATGCTACCCCTATACCAGAGCCAGAATACTGGGTGATGCACTTTGATGGATCAAAGCTACTCAATGGCTCGGGGGCTGGTGTACTGCTACAGTCACCAGCAGGGGAAAAGCTACACTACGTCCCGTAGATCCACTTTGAGGCTACAAATAACATGGAGGAATATGAAGCACTCATTCACGGACTTCACGTAGCCAATGATATTGAAATCAAGCGCATAGTTTGTTGTGGATATTCCGACTTGGTTGCCCAGCAGGTGGCTGGCACCTGGAGCGCGCGGAACCCTATGGTGGCGGCATATTGAGACGAAGTAGACGAGATAGCCATGTGCTTCGAAGGCTATGAAGTCAAGTATGTCAAGAGGGAGGAAAATGAGGCGGATGATCTGCTGTCAAATCTTGGATCAAGGCGCAAACCAATTCTGCCTGGCGTTTTTCTGGAGCATCTACGGACACCATCCATGAAGGGAGCGGATCCATATAACCCGGATAGAGTCGACTCATTTGCTCACATAGTGACAAAAGTCCCTCCAGCTTGGACAAAACCATTCATGAAATATATCGTACACGGAACTTTGCCCATCGACGAGGTTGAAAGTGGGCAAATAGTACGTCGAGCAAGGGCTATACCATAATCAATGGACAGCTCTATAAAAGAAGCACCACTGGTGTATACCTAAAGTGTGTTTCCCAGTAAGAAGGTATTAAAATCCTTCATGAGATCCATCTCGAAGATTGTGGGCATCATGCTTCTCCTCGATCGTTTGTCTCCAAAGCCTTTCGGCAAGTATTTTACTAGCTAACCGCGAAGGAGGACGCCGACAAGCTGGTCGATACATCCATGGGATGCTAGTACTATGCCCGACAACCACATGTACCGCTCAAGAATTGCGAACAATACCAATAACTTGGCCGTTTGCAGTCTGGGGGCTATACATGGTTGGTCCATTACAAACAACACCATGTGGGTTTACGCATCTACTAGTGGCAGTTGATAAATTCACCAAATGGATAGAAGCTAAACCCATTAGAAAGCTTGATGGGGCAACTGCCCTTAGGTTTGTTTGGGATCTAGTGGTGAGATTTGGTCTCCCAGATAGCATTATCACCGATAATGGTAGCAAATTGTCCCTCGGAGAAGTGTAAGCATATTGTTGGGAGAAGGGCATCCGACTTGACTTGACATTTGTGGCACACCCACAGTCCAATAGGAAAGTTGAGCGAGCCAATGGATTAATTCTGCGGGGAATCAAGCCACGTCTAGAGGCACTGCTACATAGAGCAACTGGAGCCTGGGTGGAGGAATTGCCATCTATTATGTGGAGTTTACAAACTACACGCAACAGATCCACCGGCTACACCCCTTATTCATGGTATATGGAGCAGAAGCTATTCTGCCTTCCGACATCCTTCACGATTCACCAAGAGTTGCCGCCTACGACGAAGATGACACTGAAGAATCCAGGCGCCTATATGTGGACCTTCTCGGGGAAGAGCGTGTATTGGCATGCCAAAGGTCTGCCATCTACCAGCAGAAGCTACACAGCTACCATAGTCGCCGCATTCGGCATCGCTCATTTAAAGAGGGGGATCTGGTGCTCTGACTTAAGCAGAAGAAGTCACACAAATTATCCCCATCATGGGAAGGACCGTTCATCATTAGCAAGGCGCTACTCAATGGGTCTTACTACCTCATTGAGAACCGTGAACTAGAGGATAGACCAAACGAGGATCATAAGCGTAAGCCATGTGACTCGGATGATGACTACCCGGCGCTTGATCGGTCATGGAATATAGCATAGCTACGTCCTTTTTACACTTAGCATATTTTTTATCTACTATGTACCCCTTATATGATCAATGAAATAAATCTCTCTGGTTCCCTCATATGCTTGAGTCTTCTACCTCCTTTAGTGTTCATTTTTTTGGATAGTATAAAACCTTTATGCGCAAGTTTTGCATTTGCACTTGTGAAAATTCTGCCTACATGAGTTAGCTTAAGTTTTCTGGTCTACACGTTCTTTGTTGTTTCTATGTGGATTCTGGAGTAGTGACTTTTGGCACTCGAAGTCGGCGATTTTGTGCTTAGAATCTTGACGGTGCCATTGGGAAAATCACCTAAGCGCATAGTTCCGACTACGAGTCTTCCATCCAAATGTGTAAAAGTTCATAGTCGCACTTAAAAGACGATTACTCTACCATTGAGTTAGCAACCCAGATAAAAATGATCTCACGAAAATTCAAGCATAAAACCCAAAGAAATGGATAAGCCAGCACTTGCTTAAAAAATATATACATGCTGGAATTAGTACTTAAGTAGCAGGAAACATATAGCTATTTTTTTACGCCTTAAGGTTAAACCGTAGTTTTTTCTGCATACATACAACATATCCATAGGAAACAAATATTACGTAAGTGTTTTTCATTCCTCTGGCAGGAGACTTCAAGATAACATCGTCGGCGGTAGGAGAGTCATCCTGATCATCAACGAAGTCGGTGTTCTTGAGGGACTCGGAGGAGCTAGACTGGTCGACATCAATAATCTCAAGAGGCACAAAGGTGTTAGCATCTACTAACTTGTCAACCCTGGTGTCATAGCCGGCGAGCGATGACTAGATAGCTCCATGATCGATCTTCTGGCCGTCATCGTCTATGTGGGCAGACTAGAGGTCACTGTGTCGATGTCGGCATTCTCATAGTGAGCCTTGACCATTTCCAGTGACATCCTTGCACCAGCCTGGGTACATGAAGCTTTCCATCTTACGATACGCTCGGGGGCTTGGCGCAGGATCTCCGAGTACTTCATGACGGAGTCCACCGCCTTGATGTTGATGTTCAAGGGTTTGGAAATTTCTTTGGCGTGCGTGATGGCGGTGCTGATGAAGTTGCCGGCAAGAACCATGCATTCCTTTGGCGGAGGAGGATTATTGGTCAAACCAATACGAGCTGCATTTCCGACCAAGGAATGGAGTGCATGAGTTCAACACAACAGAAAGTTCAGAGTAACTAGCTTACAGAAGTACAAGACGGAGATTGCTTACCAAAGATGTTGGCCTCAGCTTGCTGGAGCATTTCCACCATGGATTTCCGTTCTTGTTGGAGGACCTTGTAAGCATCAAGGTTGCGTTTATTCTGCTTGGAGGCGGCTTTGTTCTGCTCCTTAAGGATTGCAATTTCCTCCTTCAATCGGTTTATCACCGTGTTCGTGGACTCCTGCATGGCCTTCATAGCATCTTTGTGCATCTTCAAAGATTCAGCCCTTTCCTGCTTAAGGATTTTTTCTCGCTATCCTCGCTCCGCGCACACTTCCTCCTAGTATCCCTTGTTCTAACCATGCAGGGAAGAAACGCTCTAATTTGGAAGAATGGAGAAAGAGTAACAAGGACTAGGATCCTCGGTCCGAGTTGATCATGGGCTGCATTGAGCATAATTCGGAGTTAATTCGTACTCAGACCTTCGATATGAAGGATTTGAAGAAACTTGTTGAGGAGCTTATCAAGAGAACACCACCACCACCGAAGGATTAATTCGTCATCAGGTTTGCAATCCCCTTGGCTTGTTCCAAGCTTGGGGGAGTGTCGTGGTATCACCACCATTATCTTTTATCTTTTACCTTTTTAGTGGATTCATATCTGTGGTAGAGAGTTTATCTTATAGTTTGGTTTGCATGTGGAAGTATCTCTCCTTTAGTTGATTATCTATGTATCCCTTGGTGTGAGTGCCTTTATTGAATATTAATGAGAAGTCTCATCTTTTACTTTTTGCACTTCTTATTTTAGTTTGCAATCTCTATTATATGGTGGATCTTGTTGATCAGTATTGGCACCACTTTGGGATCATCAAGTGGATCTAAATTGGTTTTGGCATACCGAGTTCTAGTCAGTGGCATTAGTTTCAAAGAAAAAGAAAGAAAGAAAGAGCTTACAGGTATTTGGTATCATTTGTTTTCTTTCTTGTTGGCTCATCAGCTTAGTATTCTTTATTTAAGATTCTTTTGTGTCTTCAAGGAAGATTGCATGTTTGTCTTTATTACTTGTATGTTTGCTTGTTTCTTTCAACTCTCTTGCTTGCTACCCAACCTTGCTAGCCAAAAACCTATTTTGAGAAGGCATACTTCTCATGTTTCCAAAATCCTTTGAACCCAAAACCTTTGCCACTTGTGTCCACCATATCTACCTAGTAGCTTTTGCTATTCCTAGAAAATTCTCAAGCATCATATACCTTTCGAATTAAAAAGTATTTTGTTATGTGAAAACTAGTTAGTAAAGCTCTCACGAACTTGATGGCACACCTTATTTTCCTGCCCCTAATAGACTTGAACCATTGTGAACATCGAAGTTGTATATGCTTGCATCTATACGTTGGAATTAGTAGAACCGTGCTGTCACGGGGAACGTTTTCAACATTGCACTTGTACTCTGTACACAGTTGATATTGTGCTATTTTGTCTATGGATGTCAATGGTGTGAAATAAAGAGGGAACTTGTAAGTCCATGGAGTCTGTATTCTGTGTTAGAGAAATGCATGGGCCGCTAGCCTAAGCCATGCTTAATCATGGTGGAAACTTGCAGCATCACCATAGTGAGTCATCTATGAAGCATCATTAATAAAAAGCTATGCACATAGTAAATAAAAAGATCGCTGAGATGCTCATTTCCTGCTTGCCTTGTCATTTTGGTTACGGGAAAGCTCATGTACCATGTGCAAGGGGTACCCCGTTGGAGGTTCTCAATGATATGCAAATACTTACAATGATAAGAACTTACCTGGCCCAAAGTTGAGTATGCATGAGGAGTGGCCCTCATATTCAAGGGACATGAGATTGCCAACTTATATTTCGTCAAGCATATACTCCATATTTGTTCACTTTAACCTTAATCATCTCAAGATGCCTATGATAGGGGCAATGAGGGCTCAAAGCTAGTAAGTACCATAATATTTTGGAAGCTCTTTATGACTTTTAATCCCTGCTACCCTCTATGAAAGGACATATCTCCTAGTTACCAGTTGAGTCAGTAAACCTACTTCCTCTCCATCTCTAGCAAGCTTTTGAGTTGTTGTGTTTCAAGCATTCATATGGTGATTTATTCAATCATGTTATTTATCTTCCTTGTTTGCGCAAAACTCTTATCTATTGAGTATTACTTTGAAAGCCTTCACTTGTGAAAAACCTTTTTGAGCAAAGAGTGCTCATGTTTTGAAACTTCTAAAAAGCGCTTTTGTGAAACTGTTTACCAGGTGTTCTCTGACCAAGAACAAGTTTGCCAATTCCAATTATGATTTATCTTTATGCATCTCTATTGTGACTGTTGTACTTGGTTGCAAGCTAAGTTATATAATGGTGAGTTGCTTTCTTCTATGAGTTGTGCAATGGTAAGTGTGACGCTTCTTGTTCGTATTCTTTTATCGACACTTCACTTCATAAACCTTGGACATGTTTACAGAGCTCAGTTTTCTCTTGGGGACAAACGAAGTCTAAGCTTGGGGGAGTTGATACGCCCAATTTGCATCACCTTTCTATATCATAATTTACCTCTATTCATTGATATTTGTCTTATTATGTGGTATTACTTATGGCTTTTCATCTGTTTATGCATGTTGGATGATTATTGGAGGATGGACTGCCGGAGTCTGGATTCTAATGTAAAAGAAGGTGTTTCGGTGCAATTTTGCGAAGATCAGAAAAATACCAGAAAAATATGGAAAGATATTATTTTACCAGAAGACGAAGAAAGCCAGAAGGAGGGACGGAGTGGGGCCTTAGGGGGCCCACACCCCCTAGGCGCGGTCCCACCTGACCCCGCGCCTAGGGAAGCTGTGGCCCACCTGCCCGGCCTCCGACTCCGCCCCTTCGCCTATATCTTCCCTTCGAAACCCTAAGGCTCGGGGAGCGACCACGGATAGATTTCCACCACCTCTAGGGGGCAGAAAACACCGAGAGAGAAAGATCTCTCCGGCAGACAGATTTCTGCTGAGGGAATTCCTTCCCGGAGAGGGGATACCGTCACCATCAACACCATCATCATGCTAGGCGTCATCGGGATCATCATCATCATCCACACCATCATCACCACTCTGTCCTGCTGTAACAATTGTGTTGGATATTGCTTTAGTTCATTAGAGGAAACTTTCCCGGTGTTGATTACTATTGTAGTTGATGCTTGTGAGTGGAACCATTGGATTATTGTTTATGTTCAGATTGTTATCCATTATCATATCACCTTTGATCTTGATCCATATGATGTCTTGTGAGTAGTTCATTTAGTTCTTGAGGACATGGGAGAAGTCATGTTGTTAGTAGTGAATCTGTGATGAGTTATTATTCAATGGTTTAGTATTTAAGTTATGGTGCTATTCTTCTAGTGGTGTCATGTGAACGTCGACTACATGACACTTCACCATTTATGGGCCTAGGGGGATGCATTGTGTATTTGTCTACTAATTGTGGGGTTGCCGGAGTGACAGAAACCTGAACCCCCGTTAGGACACCTTTGCACAAGGGAGCGTAGGATCTCAGAGTTTAAGGTTGTGGTTAGATTTATGTCTTAATTACTTTCCTGTAGTTACAGATGTTTGCAGGGGGTTTAATCACAAGTATGTATTAGTCGTAGGAAGGGCGGTATGTTAGCACAGGTTCACCCACACAACACTTACAAACACCAGAGAAGAGTACTCAGCTATTCGAAGCGAAAGAACTTGATAGAATTCCCATGTGTCCTCGAGAACGTTTGGTCCTTATAAGTATTTCCACCGGCTTGTCCTTTGCGAAGAAAGGATTGGGCCACTTTCTCCGTTTGTTCGTTACTTCTGTTACTTGCTCCTTTTTTTTTGCCTTGTCAGAAAACCACTAAAAATTTGTTTGCTAAGTATTCACAGGGATTTCCTGCTACATACCACTGTTCAGCACCTTATGCTCCTCGTTGGGATCGACACTCCTATTTATCGAAAGTACTACGATATACCCCCTATACTTGTGGGTCATCAAGGTACTCCTCGGCGAGCATCTCCTTGAGATCGCCTTCGATGATATCGGAGCTGCGCCATTCCCCCTTGTGGGAATCAACCTCTTCCTCTAGTAGTTCCAGCCCCGCTAGAACATGGTCGTCGCCAGTGGTTTCCACCACCGCGGAGCACGGCACTACCACGCCCTCTGGCGTAACATGGACGGAGCTTGTCGGCTTGGTTGTGGCCTCGCCCGACGCTGCCATGGACGGAGTAGTGCTGCTGCTAGCCATTGGTGCGAAGGAAGGTTGGCTGTGAGATTGGATGGAAAAGCTAGGATTTTTACTCTATGCGGGCGGAGAGCTCGAGGAGGCGTTTGCTGGAGGAAGAAGATGATGCAAGGAAGAATGCAGTGAAAGGATAAAAATCACCACGGTTACAATTTTATAGTACTCGGCATCAAGATTAGTGCAAGCTGATCGAACGGTTGCTGCATGGACAGTGTGTGCGTGCGCGTGCGCGGAAATTTCGCCATGTTCCACAGCCGCCACCAATGTTTCGTATCCTTTGCGCAGGAAAAACGGCTATGATTGTGTTCTCTACATGTGTGAGTTACGAGGCGTTGCTGACCTATGGTCTACGACGCTCTACTGACATAGGCAGGTGAACCATCCCATATGAAGATTCCGGCATGGACGGATCCAGTCCGGCTACGAGAAGAGTACGATGGAAGATTCAGCAGTTCTCCAACATACATGTTGAAGATGGAAAGCATTGCAGGTTTCTTGTGAGGACTACAAGATATTGCTTGACGATTTGCCGGCATCCATCTAGACGGAGCATTCAATCTGAAGAGGCAAGATGGCGCAAGATCTCGGAGTTCTCCGGGGGCTACTGTTGGGGATATGCTAAATGGGTATCACCATTGCATGTATCTAATCCGAATACCCGGGTGGCCCATATTCGGTAGCAAGGCCTATGGATCCAGAAGGGAGGCCCATGCCGGATGAAGGAAGGCTACAGAGGACTCACCAGTGTACCCGGAGCCTTGGAGTGCAAGACACGTTAGACTAGTTGTGTACCCTGTAGGACTCTGTAACCTGTCCGGCTAGGACTTTGCCTGTAACCCTAGGATCTGGCGACTATATAAGCCGGACATAGAGGAGCCTTTAGGGCACAAGATTACACCAATCAAATCATATCGTGCATAGCGAATCAATCTCTGTAACTCGGCGTATTGCCATTATAGTGATTTATAGCAGGAGTAGGATTCTGCCACCGTCGTGGGATCTGAACCTAGGTAAGCTGTGTTACCTCATACCCGCCAACCTTCCGCCTTACCCCATGTCTCTAAACATGCACTGTGAGGACCCCTCCATGGCGTACTCGTCGGTGATACATCCAAAACGTATCTACTTTCCAGAACACTTTTGCTATTGTTTCTCCTCTAAACTTGTGTGATTTGGATGCAACTAACACGAACTGACATTGTTTTCAGCAGAATTACCTTGGTGTCTAGTTTTTGTGCAGAAAAGCAACTATCAAGAAAAATCCCGGAAAATATGCCAAAAATCCTAATTCACCAGAAGACTCACGGAGCCAGAAGACGAGGCGGAGTGGGGCCCCAGCCGTGCGGGCCAGGTTTGTCCGCGCCTGGAGGGGGTGTGGCCACCCCAGGCACCCCCTCAGCCTCCCTCTTTGCCTATAAGATGCCTTCTGACCTAAAAAATTAGGTGTAGGGGTTCGTAGCATGGAAAACAAAAAAATTCTACCGCATACAAACAAACAAGCCAAGATCTATCTACTAGATTGTAGCAACGAGTCGATGGAATAACTC
Source organism: Avena atlantica (assembly GCA_910589765.1). Taxonomy (NCBI): domain Eukaryota; kingdom Viridiplantae; phylum Streptophyta; class Magnoliopsida; order Poales; family Poaceae; genus Avena; species Avena atlantica. Next base: position 423,795,633 of record OU342739.1, read on the forward strand.
ACCCTCGAAGATTCCAAAGTGTTTAACGAGAGCGGATTCTCGTGGGTGATGTAGCCGTACTCTTGCCGATCTCAAGATCGTGTAGACGATCCTTCCGGCGCTGCGTTCCGGCAGCGCTCCCGCAGTCGGTCACACGTTCGTTACTCGATGAAGACCTTCCTCTCCCTTGTTCCAGCAGGCAGCGGAGGTTGTAGCACTCTCCTCGCGATTCCGGCAGCACGACGGCGTGGTACCGGAAGTAGAGGGGAGATCTCGCAGGGCTTCGCCTTAAGCCGGAGCGAGTATGGTGGACTATGAGAGAGCCTCGGTGATCTAGGGTTTAGAAGCACCAAGGAGGAGAGGCTAGGCCGGCGGCTAGGGCAAGGGGATGCCCCAACTCGGTGGCTAGGGTTTTTCCCTAGGCGGCGGCAGCAGGAGATGGCGGCGCCGGTGGCTTGGGGCTAGGGTTTGCAGGGTGCAAGGTGTGTGTTTGGAGGGGCAGCCCTGCCCCTCCTTATATAGGTGGAGGGGGCTGGCGAAGGGGAGGGGAGTCCCTCCCCAACTCGGCTTCCAAGGCCGGCGGTGGAGGGAGAGGTACTTCCTCCCCAAGTAGGTTTCCTACTCTCCCTCCACCAAGCAAAATAGCCGTTTGACTTTTCAAACTAGGATTTGATTTATCCCTTTATTTCGCTCAGCGATGACACCTAGTACATGATGCAACCATTCCAACTTGTTATGACACATTCATGTACCCTTCCCCTCCGGAGTGCCGGACATTCCGGAACCTTCTAGAACATTCCCGATGAAAACACCGGAACCATTCTCCAACCCCGAAACAGGACTTTCCTTATATGAATCTTATTCTCCGGACCATTCTGGATCTCCTCGTGATATCCCGGATCCCATCCGAGACTCCGAACAACATTCGATCTCTTACTCATCATTCCATAACTACTCAACAACGTCGAATCCTTAAGTGTGTCTCCCTACGGTTCGTGAATTATGCGGACATGATCGAGACACTTCTCCGAACAATAACCAATAGAGGAATCTGGAAATTCATATGGCTCCCACATATTTCTACGATTACTTTGCGATCGAATGAACCACTTACATACGATACCAATTTCCCTTTGTCTCACGATAGTTTACTTATCCGAGGTTTTTATCGTCGGTATCTCTGCATACCTAGTTTAACCTCGTTACTGATAAGTACTCTTTTCTCGTTCCCGTGATATGTGATCCCTTGTGAGCCAGTCACATGCTTGCAAGCCAATTGGATGACATTCCACCAAGAGGGCCCAGAGTATATCTATCCGTCATATGGATGGACAAATCCCACTCTTGATCCATGTGTCTCAACCAATACTTTCCGAACACTCAATGCCACCATTATAGCCACCCAGTTACGGTGTGGTGTTTTATGTCATCAAAGCATCCTTCCGGTGATGGTGATATACATGATCTCATGGTCGAAGGAATTAGGTTACTATGTATCAGAAAGCATATAGCAATTGAACTATTAAAATGACTTGATCTTTATGCTACGCTTATCTATAGGAGTATGCTCATCATATCATTCTCCTAACGATATGATCTTGTTGTTAATAACATCTCAATGTTCATGATAGGGAAACCACAATCATTTATTAAGAAATAAGCTAGTATTATAAAGAGGCTTTACTAGGGACTCTAATTTAGTTTACAAATCACACAAGTATTAATGTTTCCTTGTTAATACTATTATAGCATGAATGTAAACATTTATCATAAACACAAAGATATAATAATAACTACATTTATTATTGCCTCTAGGGCATATCTCCAACATCAGGGGGGTCAAAGTTTTTCAGAAAGAGTTCTGATGCGCCGCTACCACCAGAAACCGCGATTTAGAACCAGAAACTCCATTTTAGCACCCTGCCGGGACGGGGAATTTGGAGAGGATCATCACCATCGTCATCACCAACGCCTCTCCATCAACCATCCATGTTTCCCTCATCCATGAGTGAGTAATCCCCCGCAGTAGGCCATGGGGATGGTAGGGATTGGATGAGTTCTATCATGTAATCAAATAAGATTGTTAGGGCATGGTGCCTAGTATCTCTATTAGTGCTATTTGACTTTGTTGCAACCTGTTGTGCTTAATGCTTGTCACTAGGTCCCGAGTGCCATGATCTCAGATCTGAACTTATTATTGAATCATTATGATACAACCCTTGAAGACTGTTGTGATCCCATATACTTGTGGGTCATCAAGACTATTTTCTGGCATCGTTGCCGAGGAGCATAGCTTTATTTGTAAGTTCACTTGGATCTATTATTGATCACTATTACTCCTTTCATCATGGGTAAGTCTCGTGATGGAAAGTTTCCTATTTTACCATCCACTACAAGAAGAGGTACAGTCCTAAACACCTCTGGTGCTCTTGACTCACCTTCTGTTATAATTAAGCTTGTTACACCACCACCACCACCACATACTCATGATACACACACCTCTACTACTATTGAATCTAAAACTTCTTTTGATACTCATGATGTTACTTCTACAGTGCTTGATGCGAGTGGTTTATTAGGTCCTTTCCTAGATGATACTATGGCTCTAGGAAATACTGAAACTCCTAGTGAAGACACTGTTACACCTGTTAGCTCACCTTAGTCTAGAGAGAGATATGATATTAATGATGGTTACATTGAGTTTACTAATAAATTTATTAAAGAGTGCCAAAACACACATGGTGCTAGTGCTATTAAGAGTCTCCTTGAGAGACGTACCATTATTCCTAAACTTTCCTCTGATCCTAAGTTTTCCACCTCTCCCATAGATATTAAAGATAAAGATTATGATTTCTCTCTTGATTTATCCTATTTAGACATTGTTGAGAAAGAACCTTTTTGTGGGACTGAAAGTGAGAGTGTTGTGGCACATATGAATGATCTTTCCACTATGAGTGCCTTATTCTCTGATGATTTTAAGATGCGCAAGTAATTTTTTACTAAGATCTTCCCTTATTCACTAAAAGGATAAGCTAAGGCTTGGTTTAATAGATTACCTCCTGGTTCCATTGATAGTCCTGATTGCTTGATTGCTTCTTTCTTCTAGAAATATTTTCCTCCTAGTGCTAGACATGCTGCTTTGTAGAATTTTTTTGATTTTAAACAGGGAGAAGAAGAGAAATTACCTGAGTCATGGACAAGGTTCTGTGCCTTGATTCATGCACATCCTGGATGTCCATTACCTAAAAATGAGCTTCTAGATATTTATTATAATGGACTAACTTATGATTCTAGGACATACCTAGATAGCTTTGCTGATTGTGTTTTCAGGAAAAGAACTCCTACAGATGCTGAAGAATTAATGGCTAAAATAAGCAAGAATTATAATGATTGGACTTCAACTGAGCTAAATACACCTGAGTCTATTACTCCTGAACTAGTTGTGCCTGAACCAATTCCAATACCAACACCAAAGAAGAGAGGAGTTATTGCATTAAATGATGAAGTGATGAAAGAAGCTAAGAAATGTCTTAAGGAGAAAGGTATTAGAGCTGAAGATGTGAAGAATCTACCTCCTATAGAAGAATTATGTAAGCCAATTGCCCACTCATCTTCTATTGAGGTACACTCTCTCCATTTTGATGAAGGTGATATTCCCTATGGTAAGCCTCCTGATCAATGCTTAGATGAACTTGACACATTTATTGTTAAACAAGGTAATTTTAATAAACAAGTTTAGAATCATTTATTGGAAAACTCTAGAGCTATTAATGAGTGTAAGGATATTGTGGAAAGAACTGCTAATGATATTAAAATGCTTTGTAAACACTTTCAAATGGTTCAAACCCAAATTGATCACTTGCTAAGGTACAAAAGGATATGCTAGTTAATGCCTCAGGAGATAAACATGCTTATGGAATTATAACTAGGAGTGGTATAGCTACTCAAGATCCTTTATATCCTAAAGGACACCCTAAAAGATTGAGTAGGATTCTCAACAAGGTGAAAGTAGTGGTAGTCCTCGTAAGAGAAAGAAAAAGAAACACAAAATAGTTGAGGGACCCTCTGAACCTGCTATAGATCCTAATAGTATATCTGTCTCTGATGCTGAAACTGAGAGTGGTAATGATAAAAATGATGCTCCTGATAAGGAGGAAGTTGAGGTAGAACCTGAGAATCACACTAAGAATACTAGGTACACTAAGGAAGATTTTATTGCTAATAAACATGGTAGGAGAGATAACCTTGGGTGCAGAAACCTATGCCTTTTCCCAATAAGAAACACAAGTCAAAGGAGGAAGAACACTACAACAAGTTTTGTGAGTGGATGAAACCTTTACTTTTGCAAATTCCTTTGACTGATGCTATTAAGTTGCCTCCTTATTCAAATTATATGAAGGATATTGTCTCTAATAATAGGAAGATTCCCAGTGAGGAAATTTCTACTTTGCTTGCTAATTATTCCTTCAATGGTAAGGTTCCAAAGAAACTTGGTGATCCAGGTATACCAACTATTCCTTGCTCTGTTAAGAATAATTATGTTAGAACTGCTTTATGTGATTTGGGAGCTGGAGTTAGTGTTATGCCTTTTTCTCTCTACAAGAGACGCCAGCTAGAAAAGTTGATAGCAACTGATATATCTTTGCAAATGGTTGATAAGTCAACTACTATTACTGTTGGTATATGTGAGGATGTCCCTATTCAAGTGGCCCATAATTGCTTGGTTTTAACTGATTTTGTTGTGCTTGAGATGCCTCAAGATGATAATATGTCTATTATTCTTTGGAGACCTTTTCTTAATACTGTAGGTGCTATCATCAATTGGATCAAGGAAAAGTAACATTTAATATTAATGACAAAGAGCATACTTTCTATTTCCCCAAGAAGGTTGCTAAGATCTATTGCCTGAATAACATTGAAAATATTTAGAGCATCAAGGTTGGAGAAATATATTGTCCCATTCCACAAGAAAGTTTTGAAACTATTATGATTGGGACCATTGCTATCAAGTATGAGGTAACATAATCACTTTGTGGAATGCAAAGTTTTGTTTCATATAAGATTGTTTTGGTAACAAGACTTGATCAACCTTGTTAACAAAGGGATTTTAATGAACAGAATAATGTTTTCACTGTGGTTATACTTGCTCACTCCTATTTTTCTCTTTCCTAGTCTTTGCTTTTTCTTTTGTTAGCTTTGGTTTTGCTAGTTGTTTGCTTGTTATAGTGTCTTAGAACTTTTGTAGTTTTGGTTTTGGTTTGCTTTTGCTTCTTCTAAAAAAATCTTTTCTGCGAGAAAATCAAAAAATAAAGTTTCCCAAAAAATCCTAGAAAATTCATAATAAATTTTTCCTCGAAAAAAGGGGCAGAGGAACACCTGGAGTGGCCTAGGGGGGACCCCCCAGGCTAGCACACCCCCTGGTGGCGTGGCCAGCCCCAAGGGCACGCCTGGCATGGGTGGGGCCCACCTGTGGCCCTCCAAGTTGTCTCCTCCCAGCCACTTTATTTCTCTCTCCCGAAAAACACCAGAAAACTTTCTCAAGCTCGAGTTCTTGCTGTTCTTGCTCCCGAATTTCGATCTCCTTGCTCAGCCCATCCTTGCTGCTGATTTTCGGAGGGATTGCTCCTTGGTATGTGCCTCCTCCGCTTGTCTATTTAGATTTATGATTGGTAGATTGTATCTTGAGTATTTTGCTTCTATAGGTGTCAGGTTGTATGAGTTTGCATGCTTGTTCTATGCTTAGATACTTCATTTTGATGCATGTGTATCCCTCTAGCAAGTTCCTATAGTAGTTTCTCATCATTTATCAACTTGGAAATCACTTGGTTTGATGTTTGTCTAAAATTTTCAGAAAGGAAGATGAGTGCATACCCATTGAATCAATATGATTTGATGGTACCTAAGCCAACGAAAGTCCACCATGAGGAAGGAGTCTTCCCTTCCATTTATCCATGTCGTGAATTTATGAGAGCCGCGGGAATCTTCCAGGATTTCCAGACTATGATTACTAATGCAGGGTTGGAACACTTTGTCAAAGAAGAACCATATCAGTATGTTAAGCTAACCATGGATGTGGTGCAAGACTTCCGGTTTACTTGGTCCTCGTATAATTCCATAGTCCATTATAAAATCTACAATATAACTGTTGACCTGCCGTTTGCTGAGTTCTCTTGCGAGAAGATCAAGGAGAGGCCTAAGTCACTCATGGATTTATATGCTGAAATTTTCCAAGGTTTCGACTTCTCGAAGGAAAGTGGTAAAATTCAGAACATTCAGTTCCCATCCATTATATATTTTGCCTATTTCATTACCAAGTGTGTTCTTGCTAGAAAAAATTCTAGAAAGCTATCTTCTTTTGATCTAGCTTTTATCTCAGCTGCTTTGAATAGGGATAGATCTTATAACCTGGGTGCTTTGATAGCTTACCTCTTACCACTAACCGCGATAAGGGTGTAATCTGTGGAGGTCTCATTGCCTCTAGGTTGCTAGCTTTCCATGGTCTAGAGCCTCACCATTCAGACTATCGGTTCCCCATAGAGAGGCTTGACTTTGATTCCATGGTTCAACACAATTTTGTTTCTTCTTGGGCTACTATGAGAAGTTTACTGTATGAATTATCTTTTGTCACGCGTGGTTGGAGAGGGGGTAGGACTAAGAAAGTAGTCTATTTGCGTGCACCTGCTTTGTTTAATTTTGATAACAGGCAAGGATGGTCGCTCACAGAGGAGGAGTTTGACACTTACGTGGCAGAGCTCTCCCAGCAAGAGGATAATGTTAGAGAGGATGCCGAAGATGATTCGGTTCAGCCCTCCAACATGGGGGAGTCTTCATACCAGCAGCCCTCCTATGATTGGGGCGCGTCTTCTTCATCGCAAGCGCCTGACTATGATCATTCCTATGATGACCCACCAGCTTGGGGTTACTACCCACGCTATTGAGCCCCACTTAGGCCAAAAGGCTAACCTTAGGGGGAGGTACACCGACATCACACTCATCTATATATCATGTTTTGTCGGTTCTTTGTATATCCATGTTTTGCTTTCTTTTTGGTTTTTGTTTCTGCTTTCTCTTGGTTTGTTTATTTGCTTTTTTAGCTTTGGTTTGCCTTATAGAAAAATCCAAAAAGATTTTGCTTTGTTTGCTTTTGCTTTGTTTGTTTTTGCTTTGTTTGCTTGCTTTAAAATCGAAAATACCAAAAATATTTGTTATTATTCTTTGGTTTTGTGAAGTTCTTTGTAGGGATCAGCAGTCCTCAGTGGAGTTTGGTTTTATGTTATTATTCAAGCCCCACAAGTGAAGAGCAATAATGAAGATTAAGACAACTTGAGGTGTGGTAAGAGGCTGGTAACGAACTCTATTTGTTTTCATTTTTGTACATATACTCATCATGGTTAGCATGCTTAGTTTGTTCATGTAAGGTGTATGTTATTTATGGATGCTTAGTAGTTCTTGATTTCTTATGATTAGCTCTAGCTTGCTAATATTTTGTAGCATGTTGTATGAATGTTTGCTTGCATTGTTCTATTCATAACTTGGTATGATGTTGTGGTATCCTCCTCTCAATGTTTCATATGAATCGACTTGGCACATGCTCACGCATGCATATGACTAAACAATAGTCAGTAAGCCTCGATGATTTATTTTGCCTCAGAGTTCTTGTATCATTTTCATGCCATAATTAGTCATGTTTTGTTGCAAGCATGATTATGACAGTTATTGCTCTCTCGTTTGTCGCTCCCTCTCTATTGCTAGCCTTCACTTGCACTGAGTATGAGCTCTACTTGTGCATCCAACTCCCCAAAACCAATATTGCCAATAGTGTCCACCATACCTACCTACTAGCATCATTTGTTATTCTGTGCATATTCACTATGCCTTATTTTCTTCCAAATAAAATGTTTGTCTGTTTTGAGGAAATTAGTTAGTAAATCTCTCACAAAATTGATGGCACACTTTATTTCTTGAACTTAATAAAACTGAACCATTGTGACCTGTCCATGAAAGTTATATGCTTGCAAATTATAGGCTGGGAGTTAGCAAGACTGTGCTGTCACGAGGAACGCTTTCAACACCTGTAAATATATACCCAGTTGATATCATGATTTTTTGTTTACGGATGTCGTCGGTGTGAAATAAAAGGGGAGCTTGTAAGTCCATGGAGTTATGTATGTGTTAGAGAAAAGCCTGGGCCTCTATCCTAAGCCATGCCTAATCATGGTGGAAACTTGCAGCATAACCATAATGAGCAATCTATGAAGATTTCTTCCTATAAAAAAAGAGAGACACATATTGAAAAGAGGAAAGAGAGGAAAAACCTCCATTTTCCCGTGGCAAATAAGAAGATTGCTGAGATGCTCATTGTTTGCTTGCCTTGTCATTTTTGTTATGGGACAGCTCCTGTACCATGTGCAAGGGGTACCCCGTTGGCGGTTCTCTATGATACGCATGTATTTACGATGACAAGAACTTACCGGTAACTAAAGTTGAGTAGCATGAGGAGCGGCCCTCGTACTCAAGGGACATGAGATTTCCAGTTTATGGTCTGTCAAGCATATAACTCGTATTGGACCTCACTTTCACCTTAACCATATAAAGATGCCTATGATAGGGGCAATGAGAGCTCAAAGCTAATGAGTACCTTACTTTTAGCATTCGGAAGCCTTTCAAACTTTTCAAAACCTTTTCACTTCCTTGTTGAGTCACCACTTATTATGAGTACATTGCTTTCAAGCATGATTATGAGTATCTTACATTGCAATGTTGCTTATGTTTATGTTTCATGCTACTTATTATTATTGAGTTGGAATCTCTTCATAGATTGCAATAACTATTGAGTAGACTTAGTTGCATACTCCTTATTATGAATTGTCTAAGTGTCTACTCCTGTGCTGAGAATATTTACATCATATGAAGCAAATGTGTTCATGAATGTTCTTTTATCTCACTCAGTTTTCAACTGAATTGCTTGAGGACAAGCAATAAGCTAAGCTTGGGGGAGTTGATACGTCCAAAACGTATCTACTTTCCCGAACACTTCTGCTATTGTTTCTCCTCTAAACTTGTGTGATTTGGATGCAACTAACATGGAATGATGCTGTTTTCAGCAGAATTACCTTGGTGTCTAGTTTTTGTGTAGAAAATCAACTATCCAGGAAAAATCCCGGGAAATATGCCAAAAATCCTAATTCACCAGAAGACTCGCGGAGCCAGAAGACGAAGCGGAGTGGGGCCCTGGGGGGCCCACACCCCCAGCCGCGCGAGCCAGTCTTGGCCGCGCCTGGAGGGGGTATGGCCACCCCAACCACCCCCTCGGCCTCCCTCTTCGCCTATAAGATGCCTTCTGACCTAAAAACTCAGGGGGGGGGTCGACGTTTTTCTAGAAAGAGTTCCGTTGCGCCGCCACCACCAGAAACCGCGATTCGAAACAAGAAACTCCGTTTTGGCACCCTGCTGGGACGGGGAGGAATTTGGAGAGAATCATCGCCATCGTCATCACCAACGCCTTTCCATCAACCATCCATGTTTCCCTCATCCATGAGTGTGTAATCCCCCGAAGTAGGCCATGGGGATGGTAGGGATTGCATGAGTTCTATCATGTAATCGAATAAGATTATTAGGGCATGGTGCCTAGTATCTCTATTAGTGCTATTTGACTTTGTTGCAACTTGTTGTGCTTAATGCTTGTCACTAGGGCCCGAGTGCCATGATCTCAGATCTGAACTTATTATTGAATCATTATGATAGTATTGTTTGTGATCTTATTTGCAAGTTGTGTACACATATCATTGTCCGGATCCAAAGGCCCCGAAGTGACAGAAATTGGGATAACCTGAGGGGATGGTTGTGATGTGAGGATCACATGTGTTCACGAAGTGTTAATGCTTTGCTCCGGTGCTCTATTAAAAGGAGCACCTTAATTGCCAATAGTTCCCATGAGGCCCCGCTGCAACGGGCTGGCAGGACAAAAGATGTTGTGCAAGTTTGTAACACCCCGGTTCTGAAAAGACCGTGGCTTCTATGTGACATGCCAATCCCTGGATCGGTTCATTGGCCCACAATAGAATAAGATGAATAACATAGCAAAATATCTGTGTATCATGAATAACAAAGATCCAGAGTACCATTATTACAATAAAAGCTTAGCCCAAGGCTAGCTCAAATTATTTAGGTAGCAACATAAATAAAGTAAATCCTCCATTCTTCAAATTGCCCACAAGTGAACAAGTGCCGAGTGGAGTACCGTGGCCTATATCGATTACTCAGAATCGGAATAACCTGCAACATGAAACGTAGCAGCCCCGAAGGGTCAATACATGGAATGTATGGCAAGTAGAGCTAGTAATGGATACAATAGTACTAACATCTACATGCATATTTGGCAAGTGGAGCTGTGTCTGGCTTGCATTTGCAAATACATTTGTCCTACTTTCATAAACAGTTTTTGATTTTCTTTGAAAAGATCCCAATTAAGTTAACCCAACAATATTTAAACAATTATGAAATTAGAATGAGCGAGAAACATGTCATGGAATCAATATCAAGCAACTCAGTTGTCCATAACCGGGGACACGGCTAATCGATTAGATTATACACCCTGTAGAGGTTAGTACACTTTACCCATGTGACTTGGCCAGCCCAGCTCGTACCATCACTCTCATTTTGGGTGATGATAGGGAGAAGTCCAAGAAGAGACTGTTCGGGAAGTAGCTCCTCAATCCCGACGCGCACCGGTCCAACCTACCAAAATTCTACATCTCTGGATACGCGGGTTCGAGTTACCACAACCTACTAAGTCCAACCAACCGCCCATTCCATTATTGGCACATGGTTGTACACGTAAGCTACACGATAAAGAAGCCAATCAATTTCTCTCAATACCTGGGTGCCTTTCCGCAATGAAACCACCAAAAATTATCAATACCATCACACCCAGGAGATTCATTGATTAAGTTGTTTTAGTTTTCACAAACCAATACTTTTAGAAACAAGTCTCAATGATGTAACCCAGCCCTCGTTCAACATAGCATGGCTAAGAACATCTACCAACGGTGGTTCGTCTACAAGGAAGGTCCTACCACATAATAGGACATAGCATAGCGATAGTATCATCCTACACATGCATCTACAAAATACACGACAATGCATTGAAAATAGTAGAACGATATCATGAACAAGGTAGCATCTACTTGCCTTGGTTGTAGCGGTCGGAAGAACAATCCACACACGAGCAAGCGTTGCACTCGTCACAATCTACACGATACAATGGCAATCATAAACAAACAATCCACAAGCATATGCAACAAAGATGATGCATGAAGGTATGCAAGGAAAGTGAATTGGTGCTACAGCTGCACCACATAATCCTATTCAATAATACTACTGATTGCATGCATGGAAAATAGTTTTAGCGCAAGGAAAATTATTATGCAAAAAGTAATGCTCAAAACTAGAGCTAGGACTCGAATAATTCACTACCGGTAGTATACTGTTTGTAAAATCTTGGGAAAATTCTACCGCATAGGCATCGCTGATTAGAAACAGTACCAAATTGGAATTACCCAAAAAGGAATTATAAAACTCCCCGAGTAATTAAAACATTGCAGAAAGCCACTAGACAGTTTCTGCAGAAGTTTTTACTCTAAGCCTATCTTTTTAATTCACGATGAGATTCCCCTTGTTCCACTGAATCCAGGGACATATCATACGCGATTTTTGGAGCTACGGATCTTTTTCTACGAATTAATTACTCCGAAAAGGCCACTAACTAGTTTGATTAAACTGTAATAAACCTTGCTGCAAAAGTCTGAACCAAAGGTACAGCGAGATTCTACACGACTCACTGAATCTACACATATTTTATTTGCAATTTTTGGCTAAGCGGTTTAATTTCTACGCAATTTACAAGTTTCTATCGAAATCTGTCAACTAAAACGAGTAACGAAATTAACCAGTCAACTGTGTCTGTTGACTGGTCAACGCATCTGCTGACTGGGTGCTGACTGGGCGTCTGACTAGTCAACGCCTGAGTCTGACCGGTCAACGGCTGATTTGAACCACTAATCTGAAATCTAACGGTGGCTGCAGGCTTACCGGAGACGAACGGCGAAAACGGACGGTGGCGAGTTCCGGACGGTGGCGGCGATCGGTTCCGACGTCGGCGTTTTTCCTGCGCGGAGGGAGACGGTCAGCGCGATGGATTAAAATGGTCACGCAACGGCGGCGGCGGCAAGCGGCACGCAACGCGAGGCGGCGACGTGCGGCGCGGGTGCGGCCGAGACGGGCGCAGCGCGCGCAGCAGGCGGCGGCGGCGCTGCGGGCGGCTGCCAGCGGCGAGGCGCGGGGCGCAGGCGGCGCCGGCTGGCGCGCGCGCGGCGGCGTGCGGCTGCGTGCAGCGGCGGCGGGGCAGCAGCGAGGCGGCGGCGCTGGCGGCGCGCGGTGGCGGCTGCGAGGCGGCGGCGCTGCAGCGGCGGGGAGAGGAGGCGGCGGCGCGGCGCGCTTACCGAGGCGGGAAGAGGCGGCGGCGATGGAGGGCGACGGCGACGGCGGCTCGCGGCCAGGAGGCGGCGCTGGGCGCGGCGATCGAGGCGGCGGGGTGCGGTTCCCGAGGGCGTGCGGGGCGATCGAGAAGGGCAGGGGCGGCTCGGCCGGGTGGGGTCCTTAAGTGGGCCCTCTCGCGGGGTCCTACTCCAATTCGGCGCGAAGTTAGAACAGAACTCGGAAAAACGGCCCGATTTTCGGCCCGTTTTTCTATCTTTTAATAAAACGGTCGTATCTTTTCCACACGAGCTCCGAATCGAGCGATTCTTGCTCCTACGGTTTTGTAAAATCGAGGGGAACAATCTAGGGTCAAGGGTTGAGCGAAACCACTAGGCTACAAGGGTGGAAAACGCTAGTCCTACTAAAGCCTCCCGCAGGAGCCTCGTAGTAGAGTAGAAAAGGATTTTGAAAATAGCGTTTTGTCGATTCTTTTCAATCGACGGTTTTGCATGGAAAAGTATGATGCAATGCTTTGAATGATATGCAGAACCAAATCTAAAATTTGGGATGTGACAAGACTAACCCCCTTAAGATGAATCTCGTCCCCGAGATTCGGCGTGGCTAGCAAATAGGTGTGGGTGGTCCTCTCGGATGTCATCCTCACGCTCCCAAGTGGCTTCCTCTTTAGTGTTGTGGCTCCACTGCACCTTGCAAAACATGATCGTCTTGGTACGGGTAGTCCTCTCCGCTGTCTCCAGAATCTTGACCGGTTTCTCCTCATAGGTCAAATCATTCTCAAGTTGAACCTCCTCTAGCGGTACAGTGTCTCTCAATGGTGTATCCACCATCTCCGGATGGCACTTCTTCAGCTGTGACACGTGGAACACATTGTGAACAGCGGACAGAACCTCTGGCAACTCCAACTGAGAAGCAACTTCTCCTTTGCGTGCTAAGACCCGATACGGTCCAATAAACCGAGGTGCCAGCTTACCCTTAATTCCAAATCTCTTGATTCCACGAAGTGGCGACACTCTGAGGTATGCTCTATCACCTATCTCATACACCACTTCCTTGCGCTTGGCGTCAGCGTAGCTCTTCTGCCTTGATTGTGCTACCTTCAGCCGGTCCCTAATCAAGGCGACCTTCTCCTCAGCATCCTTGATCAAATCAGGCCCAAACAACTGGCGTTCTCCTACTCCATCCCATAGCAATGGTGTCCGGCACCGTTTCCCGTATAGCACATCGAACGGTGACGTCTTGATGCTGGTTTGATAGCTGTTGTTGTATGAAAACTCGGCGTATGGCAAATTCTCATCCCAACTAGAACCATGAGCCAAAGCGCAAGCTCTCAGCATGTCCTCCAAAATCTGATTCACCCTCTCGGTCTGTCCATCAGTCTGCGGGTGAAACGCTGTGCTAAACTCCAATCTAGTACCAAGTGACTCGTGTAGCTGGCGCCAGAACTGCGAGGTAAATTGGGTGCCTCTATCAGATACGATACTCTTGGGAACTCCATGTAGGCACACAATTTTGTCCATGTAAATCTTGGCCAACTTTGCACTCGTATATGTCGTCTTCACCGGTATAAAGTGGGCTACCTTAGTCAAATGGTCGACCACTACCCAAATGGAGTCATATCCTGACCTGGTCCTGGGAAATCCTGTGATAAAATCCATTCCCACTCTATCCCACTTCCAATCCGGCACGGGCAATGGCTGTAGCAATCCTACTGGCTTCTGGTGTTCCGCCTTCACTCGGCTACATACATCACATAGGGCAATATGCTCTGTGATGTCTCCCTTCATGTTGTTCCACCAGAATCTGTCCCTTAGATCCATATACATCTTCGTATTGCCCGGATGTATAGAGTACGGCGAGTCATGAGCTTCCTGCAGAATCAACCCCCTTATCTCGGGATCGTTGGGCACGCACAAACGATCTCCATACCACAAGGTTCCTTGCTCATCCTCGCGGAATTCCCTTGCTAGATCCTCCTTCATCTTTTCCCTTATTTTATCTATCTCTTTGTCTCCCACTTGAGCCCTCCTGATTCTGTCCTGTAGCGTTGGTTGGACTTCCATTGTTGCCAAGTACCCTTCAGATACTACCTCCAGTCTAAGGTCCTTGAACTGCTTGCACAAATCCTCAGGCAATCCCCCATTTGTCAATCCGTTGGCATAGACCTTTCGGCTCAGAGCATCTGCTACTACATTGGCCTTTCCTGGGTGGTATTGTAGATTTATATCATAGTCCTTGATAAGCTCAAACCATCTCCTTTGCCTCATGTTCAGTTCCTTCTGCGTGAATATGTACTTCAGGCTCTTGTGGTCGGTGTACACATCACAGTGTTTTCCCATTAAGTAATGCCTCCATACCTTGAGCGCATGAACCACTGACGCTAACTCCAAGTCGTGTGTGGGGTAATTCCGCTCATGGTGCTTGAGTTGTCGCGAGGCATATGACACTACTCTCCCATCTTGCATCAGCACACTCCCAAGTCCCTGTCGAGAAGCATTGCAGTACACTTGGAAATCCTTCTGAAGGTCTGGTAAACACAGAACGGGTGCGGTCACTAATCGACGCTTCAGTTCCTGAAAGCTGGCTTCACACACATCCTTCCATTCAAACTTCCTCTCCTTCTTTAGTAGTTCTGTCATCGGCTTAGCAATCTTGGAGAAGTTTTCAATGAACCTCCTGTAATATCCAGCAAGTCCCCAAAAGCTTCGTATCTCTCCTGCATTCTTGGGTGCTTCCCACTCAGTTATTGCAGTCACTTTGCTTGGATCAACAGCGACTCCTTCTCCTGACACCACGTGTCCAAGAAATCCAACAGTGTTAAGCCAGAATACACAGTTATTGAATTTGGCGTACAGCTTGTGTTCCCTCAGCTTCTCCATAATCAGTCGCAGATGTTTCTCATGCTCAACATCATCCTTGGAATATATCAGTATGTCATCAATGAAAACCACCACGAACTTGTCCAAGTACTCCATAAATACCTTGTTCATCATGGTCATGAAATATGCCGGGGCATTCGTTAGTCCAAAAGACATAACCGTATACTCATATAAACCATACCTAGTGGTGAAGGCGGTTTTTGGTACGTCCTCCTCCCGGATCTTCAATTGAAAGTAGCCAGATCGTAGATCAATCTTGTTGAACACCTTCGCTCCTTCCAGTTGATCAAACAAATCATTTATGTTCGGCAGAGGGTACTTGTTCTTGATGGTTACTTCATTCAGCGAGCGATAGTCTACCACTAATCTCTTGCTGCTATCTTTCTTCTCCACAAACAGAACAGGTGCACCCCATGACGACGAACTAGGCTGAATGAATCCCTTGTCCAACTGCTCTTTCAGCTGCTTCTTCAATTCCTTCAGCTCATCCACATCCATATTATATGGTTTCTTTGCTATTGGTCCTGTTCCCAGCATTAGGTCGATGAGAAACTCTACTTCCCTGTCAGGTGGCATCCCTGGCAGCTCTTCCGGAAACACGTCTGGGTAATCCCTAATCACTGGCACAGTATCCATGCTAACCCCCTTAAGATAATTAAACTTACACCTTCTCGGTCGTGCAGCCGACTTGAATCTAATCCTCTTACCATCCGGGGTTTTGAGTGAAACAGCTCGCTGTGCACAATCTATGTGTCCCCCATGCATAGACATCCAATCCATACCCAGAATAATATCTAATCCATGTGATTCCAACACTACTAGATGTGCAATGAAATTGTGTGTTCCAATCCTCACAGTCAAGTCGCGGCATCCCGCGCTGGCTATCATATCTCCTCCAGGTGAACTCACTCTAATAGACCTTTTCATAGACTTAGTAGGTAACTTATACTTATCCACAAATGCCCTTGATATGAATGAATGCGATGCACCAGTATCGAAAAGTATAAGTGCAGGGTAAGTGTTGATTGGGAACTTACCAATCACAAGGTCAGGCTCATCTGGAATCTCCTCCACATTCATGTGGTTCACTGTGGCCTTCTCGTTGTTGGTTGGCTTCAGTCCTTTCCTCTCCGGATAGTTGTCAGCATAGTGTCCCTTCTGTTTACACTTGAAGCACGTCACCTCACTCAGATCCTTCTTCACAAAGTTGCAATCACGGTTGCGGTCATGTCCACCGTGTCCTCCAGAGTGGTGAGAGTGTCCTCCCTTGTGGTTGTGGTGGATGCTCCTATGGTTGTCATGACGATTCCCATCGCCTCCATGGTGGTGGCGGTCATGGCTCCCATGGTCACTTCCTCCATGCTTGGAGTATCCATCATATGAAGTGCGAGACTTGTGGTGTGAACTAGAGTGGTGATTGTTACTCTTTCTCTTGCGGTTCTCCACCTGCTTGTGCTTCCCTTCCAAGATCCTGGCCTTGTCCATAAGCTCCTGGAAAGTGGGGCAGTAAACCACCAGTAGCTGCACTGAAAGCTCATCACTGAGGCCATCCAGGAATCTCTCCCTCCTTTTTGCATCAGTGTCAACATCCTCAGGTGCATAACGGGACAGGTTGTTGAACTCCTCAATGTACTCGGCCACGGTGCGATGGTTTGGCGCAAGTTGCGGAACTCCTTCCTCTCCAGGCTCAGAACTCCTGAAGACACGTGGTTGGTCCTGAAACCTTCCTCAAACATTGCCCAAGTCACGGTGTCCAGCGGGTGGGTGATCTGAAAAGTGTCCCACCAAGAAGCGGCTGGTCCCTCCAGTAGGTGAGCGGCAAACCTCACCTTCTCAGCATCAGTGCATCCAACAGTTATTAGATCCTTGTTGACTGAACGCAACTAGTCGAGAGCAACCATTGGTTCCGTTGCAGTAGAGAACTTAGCTGGCCTTAACCTTAGAAATCTGGTGAGAGCATCTCCCTGAGGCTGATTGTTTCCATCGTTGTTGTTCTGGTTTGCCATGAACTGAGTCATCACTTGGGTCAGCTGTGCCTGAGCTGTCATGAGCTGCTCCAACTCAGTGGGTTGACGGCGGGGAGGCATCTACGGTTCAGCACAGGTAAGTTTAGAAAGAATCAACTACGACAATAGGATTCTACCCATGCTTATGATCAAACAACAACAAACAATAGCAGACAATCGCAAGCAAGCAACACATCAACAATCAAGTGATCCAGCAACATCCCAGAGGTTATCCTAGCAGTATATACCTACTGAAATAGTTTTACAAGAGTTGGCAATGGTTAACCAAACAGTTGATCAACTAAACAACAAAACAGCAATCTGCCAGAACAGTCCAGCAGCGTTCACGAATTTTTTCGCCTGACTTAAACTCGTCAGAAAATTTAGCTGATTTTTGCTCATATAGTACAGAGAGTTTCGCATCAGCCCAATTGTTTTCAGATTTTTCCCAGTTACCAGAAAAATATGAAAAATCGTACAGTACTGCTGTATCACCAGAAAACTGCAGCGAAAATAACACAGATGTTAACCAAAATTGCCATAACTCTTTCATCAAATTCGCACAAATAAATCCTGGGATATTGGAGTACACAAATAAGAAACTAAACACTCTTAAACTAACACGAACTAAGCTTCACATCGATCGAGACTAATCCTAACGAATTTGCCTAACGTGGACTAATTGGTGGACTTCTATCTACTTCTTGAAGAGGTTGCAGTAGGTCCTTGCTGTCATGCGTTGGCGCTTCGGTTCGCGGTACAACCATGGCGGCGGAGTGTACACTTCTCTTGAATCATCACTTGAGATCTCAAACTCCACCTCTTTTGGATCCTCCTCTTCTTCTTCACTCTCAGCTGCAACTGCAACAGCTTCATCTCCTCCACCATCATCGTCTCCATCATCATCATCCTCGTCCTCATCATCATCATCGTTCCCACTGTCATCATCATCCCCATTGTTGCCATCATCTCCATTGTCATCATCAGAGGGTGGATTCAGCTGTGCTTGGAGAGCGGCAATCTGGGCTGTCATAGCTTCAATAGTTTGGTCCCTTTCCTGGACGGTCCCTTGCAGCTGTTGTATGTTTTGGGTGTTCTCCTGTACAGTACCATGAAGATGGGCTATGGTTGCATCTCTGGCTATCAGGGCAATCTCCAGAACTCCCACAGCTTCATGCAGGGTGTCAATCTCCTGTCCTTGGACCACCATACCATTGCTAGCAAAATCTCAATCTCCTTTATCATCATCACCTTCTCCGCTAGAGCTCCATTCTCCCTTTCCATGTCCTCTATGTGCCTCCGACGGGGCGGCATATTGTTCCTGTCGCCCGGGGTAACCACAATGTGCCCATCTTCATCACGCCTCCCATAGTCACGATAGGGTGAATCTGCTGGCAGTAGGTGTCGGACATTATGGCACTGGCGAGACAGGGCTTCATGTATGGCCAAGTTGATTCCAAGTCCCCACTTGCAGTATGTCTTGGTGTAGATCAGGTGCACATGGTTTAGCAAGGCGGTATCCCTGAATATAAAGGTAGTGATATCCCATGCATCCTCTCCATATCCATAGGTGTACAACCTTCTTCCCTTGAACATGGGAAGTGGCAATCCCAATGACTGCGAGAGCTGAGCTAACTGCCTTGCAAAGGGCCTTGGTGACTCCATGGTTGCATACTCAGTCCTGACTTCTCCCATCTATCAAGTAAAAGAGGAAAGTGTGAGAATAGCATATGGTAAGAATTTACGAGGGTGAAAGGCATAAGATGAAAGATAGAGTCAATATAGGCTTTAATAAATCTATGGCTTCCTAATCCAATCCTAGGTCATGATCCTACAGTCGACAACCTGGCTCTGATACAATCTTGTAACACCCCGGTTCTGAAAAGACCGTGGCTTCTATGTGACATGCCAATCCCTGGATCGGTTCATTGGCCCACAATAGAATAAGATGAATAACATAGCAAAATATCCGTGTATCATGAATAACAAAGATCCAGAGTACCATTATTACAATAAAAGATTAGCCCAAGGCTAGCTCAAATTATTCAGGTAGCAACATAAATAAAGTAAATCCTCCATTCTTCAAATTGCCCACAAGTGAACAAGTGCCGAGTGGAGTACCGTGGCCTATATCGATTACTCAGAATCAGAATAACCTACAACATGAAACGTAGCAGCCCCGAAGGGTCAATACATGGAATGTATGGCAAGTAGAGCTAGTAATGGAGACAATAGTACTAACATCTACATGCATATTTGGCAAGTGGAGCTGTGTCTGGCTTGCATTTGTAAATACATTTGTCCTACTTTCATAAACAGTTTTTGATTTTCTTTGAAAAGATCCCAATTAAGTTAACCCAACAATATTTAAACAATTATGAAATTAGAATGAGCGAGAAACATGTCATGGAATCAATATCAAGCAACTCAATTGTCCATAACCGGGGACACGGCTAATCGATTAGATTATACACCCTGCAGAGGTTAGTACACTTTACCCATGTGACTTGGCCAGCCCAGCTCGTACCATCACTCTCATTTTGGGTGATGATAGGGAGAAGTCCAAGAAGAGACTGTTCGGGAAGTAGCTCCTCAATCCCGACGCGCACCGGTCCAACCTACCAAAATTCTATATCTCTGGATACGCTGGTTCGAGTTACCACAACCTACTAAGTCCAACCAACCGCCCATTCCATTATTGGCACATGGTTATACATGTAAGCTACACGATAATGAAGCCAATCAATTTCTCTCGATATCTGGGTGCCTTTCCGCAATGAAACCACCAAAAATTATCAATACCATCACACCCAGGAGATTCATTGATTAAGTTGTTTTAGTTTTCACAAACCAATACTTTTAGAAACAAGTCTCAATGATGTAAACCAGCCCTCGTTCAACATAGCATGGCTAAGCACATCTACCAACGGTGGTTCATCTACAAGGTCCTACCATATAATAGGACATAGCATAGCGATAGTATCATCCTACACATGCATCTACAAAATACACGACAATGCATTGAAAATAGTAGGACGATATCATGAACAAGGTAGCATCTACTTGCCTTGGTTGTAGTGGTCGGAAGAACAATCAACACACGAGCAAGCATTGCACTCGTCACAATCTACACGATACAATGGCAATCATAAACAAACAATCCACAAGCATATGCAACAAAGATGATGCATGAAGGTATGCAAGGCAAGTGAATTGGTGCTACAGCTGCACCACATAGTCCTATTCAATAATACTACTGATTGCATGCATGGAAAATAGTTTTAGCGCAAGGAAAACTATTATGCAAAAAGTAATGCTCAAAATTAGAGCTAGGACTCGAATAATTCACTACTGGTAGTATACTGCTTGTAAAATCTTGGGAAAATTCTACCGCGTAGGCATCGCTGATTAGAAACAGTACCAAATTGGAATTACCCAAAAAGGAATTATAAAACTCCCCGAGTAATTAAAACATTGCAGAAAGCCACTAGACAGTTTCTGCAGAAGTTTTTACTATAAGCCTATCTTTTTAATTCACGATGAGATTCCCCTCGTTCCACTAAATCCAGGGACATATCATACGCGATTTTTGGAGCTACGGATCTTTTTCTACGAATTAATTACTCCAAAAAGGCCACTAACTAGTTTGATTAAACTGTACTAAACCTTGCTGAAAAAGTCTGAACCAAAGGTACAGCGAGATTCTACACGACTCACTAAATCTACACATATTTTATTTGCAATTTTTGGCCAAGCGGTTTAATTTTTACGCAATTTACAAGTTTCTACCGAAATCTGTCAACTAAAACGATTAACGAAATTAACCAGTCAACTGTGTATGTTGACTGGTCAACGCGTCTGCTGACTGGGTGCTGACTGGGCGTCTGACTAGTCAACGCCTGAGTCTGACCGGTCAACGGCTGATCTGAACCACTGATCTGAAATCTAACGGTGGCTGCAGGCTTACCGGAGACGAACGGCGAAAACGGACGGCGGCGAGTTCCGGACGGTGGCGGCGATCGGTTCCGGCGTCGGCGTTTTTCCTGCACGGAGGGAGACGGTCAGCGCGATGGATTAAAATGGTCACTCAACGGCGGCGGCGAGCGGCACTCAATGCGAGGCGGCGACGTGCGGCGCGGGTGCGGGTGCGGCCGAGACGGGCGCAGCGCGCGCAGCAGGCGGCGGCGGCGGCGCTGCGGGCGGCTGCCGGCGGCGAGGCGCGGGGCGCAGGCGGCGTCGGCTGGCGCGCGCGCCACGGCGCGCGGCTGCGTGCAGCGGCGGCGGCGCAGCTGCGAGGCGGCGGCGCTGCAGCGGCGGGGAGAGGAGGCGGCGGCGCGGCGCGCTTACCGAGGCGGGAAGATGCGGCGGCGGTGGAGGGCGACGGCGGCGGCGGCTCGCGGCCAGGAGGCGGCGCTGGGCGCGGCGATCGAGGCGGCGGGGTGCGGTTCCCGAGGGCGTGCGGGGCGATCGAGGAGGGCAGGGGCGGCTCGGCCGGGTGGGGTCCTTAAGTGGGCCCTCTTGCGGGGTCCTACTCCAATTCGGCGCGAAGTTAGAACAGAACTCGGAGAAACGGCCTGATTTTCTGCCCGTTTTTCTATCTTTTAATAAAACGGTCGTATCTTTTCCGCACGAGCTCGGAATCGAGCGATTCTTGCTCCTACGGTTTTGTAAAATTGAGGGGAACAATCTAGGGTCAAGGGTTGAGCGAAACCACTAGGCTACAAGGGTGGAAAACGCTAGTCCTACTAAAGCCTCCCGCAGGAGCCTCGTAGTAGAGTAGAAAAGGATTTTGAAAATAGCGTTTCGCCGATTCTCTTCAATCGACGGTTTTGCATGGAAAAGTATGATGCAATGTTTTGAATGATATGCAGAACCAAATCTAAAATTTGGGATGTGACAAGACTAACCCCCTTAAGATGAATCTCGTCCCCGAGATTCGGCGTGGCTAGCAAATAGGTGTGGGTAGTCCTCTCGGATGTCATCCTCACGCTCCCAAGTGGCTTCCTCTTCAGTGTGGTGGCTCCACTGCACCTTGCAAAACCTGATCGTCTTGGTACGGGTAGTCCTCTCCGCTTTCTCCAGAATCTTGACCGGTTTCTCCTCATAGGTCAAATCATTCTCAAGCTGAACCTCCTCTAGCGGTATAGTGTCTCTCAATGGTGTATCCACCATCTCCGGATGGCACTTCTTCAGCTGTGACACGTGGAACACATTGTGAACAGCGGACAGAGCCTCTGGCAACTCCAACTGATAAGCAACTTCTCCTTTGCGTGCTAAGACCCGATATGGTCCAATAAACCGAGGTGCCAGCTTACCCTTAATTCCAAATCTCTTGATTCCACGAAGTGGCGACACTATGAGGTATGCTCTATCACCTATCTCATACACCACTTCCTTGCGCTTGGCGTCAGCGTAGCTCTTCTGCCTTGATTGTGCTACCTTCAGCCGGTCCCTAATCAAGGCGACCTTCTCCTCAGCATCCTTGATCAAATCAGGCCCAAACAACTAGCGTTCTCCTACTCCATCCCATAGCAATGGTGTCCGGCACCGTTTCCCGTATAGCACATCGAACGGTGACGTCTTGATGCTGGTTTGATAGCTGTTGTTGTATGAAAACTCGGCGTATGGCAAATTCTCATCCCAACTAGAACCATGAGCCAAAGCGCAAGCTCTCAGCATGTCCTCCAAAATATGATTCACCCTCTCGGTCTGTCCATCAGTCTGCGGGTGAAAGTTGTGCTAAACTCCAATCTAGTACCAAGTGACTCGTGTAGCTGGCGCCAGAAGTGCGAGGTAAATTGGGTGCCTCTATCAGATACGATACTCTTGGGAACTCCATGTAGGCACACAATTCTGTCCATGTAAATCTTGGCCAACTTTGCACTCGTATATGTCGTCTTCACCGGTATAAAGTGGGCTACCTTAGTCAAATGGTCGACCACTACCCAAATGGAGTCATATCCTGACCTGGTCCTGGGCAATCCTGTGATAAAATCCATTCCCACTCTATCCCACTTCCAATCCGGCACGGGCAATGGCTGTAGCAATCCTGCTGGCTTCTGGTGTTCCGCCTTCACTCGGCTACATACATCACATAGGGCAATATGCTCTGCGATGTCTCCCTTCATGTTGTTCCACCAGAATCTGTCCCTTAGGTCCATATACATCTTCGTATTGCCCGGATGTATAGAGTACGGCAAGTCATGAGCTTCCTGCAGAATCAACCCCTTATCTCGGGATCGTTGGGGACGCACAAACGATCTCCATACCACAAGGTTCCTTGCTCATCCTCGCGGAATTCCCTTGCTCGATCCTCCTTCATCTTTTCCCTGATTTCATTTATCTCTTTGTCTCCCACTTGAGCCCTCCTGATTCTGTCCTGTAGCGTTGGTTGGACTTCCATTGTTGCCAAGTACCCTTCAGATACTACCTCCAGTCTAAGGTCCTTGAACTGCTTGCACAAATCCTCAGGCAATCCCCCATTTGTCAATCCGTTGGCATAGACCTTCCGGCTCAGAGCATCTGCTACTACATTGGCCTTTCCTGGGTGGTATTGTAGATTTATATCATAGTCCTTGATAAGCTCCAACCATCTCCTTTTCCTCATGTTCAGTTCCTTCTGCGTGAATATGTACTTCAGGCTCTTGTGGTCGGTGTACACATCACAGTGTTTTCCCATTACGTAATGCCTCCATACCTTGAGCGCATGAACCACTGACGCTAACTCCAAGTCGTGTGTGGGGTAATTCCGCTCATGGTGCTTGAGTTGTCGCGAGGCATATGACACTACTCTCCCATCTTGCATCAGCACACTCCCAAGTCCCTGTCGAGAAGCATTGCAGTACACTTGGAAATCCTTCTGAAGGTCTGGTAAACACAGAACGGGTGCGGTCACTAATCGACGCTTCAGTTCCTGAAAGCTGGCTTCACACACATCCGTCCATTCAAACTTCCTCTCCTTCTTCAGTAGTTCTGTCATCGGCTTAGCAATCTTGGAGAAGTTTTCAGTGAACCTCCTGTAATATCCAGCAAGTCCCAAAAAGCTTCGTATCTCTCCTGCATTCTTGGGTGCTTCCCACTCAGTTATTGCAGTCACTTTGCTTGGATCAACAGCGACTCCTTCTCCTGACACCACGTGTCCAAGAAATCCAACAGTGTTAAGCCAGAATTCACACTTGCTGAATTTGGAGTACAGCTTGTGTTCCCTCAGCTTCTCCATAATCAGTCGCAGATGTTTCTCATGCTCAGCATCATCCTTGGAATATATCAGTATGTCATCAATGAACACCACCACGAACTTGTCCAAGTACTCCATAAATACCTTGTTCATCATGGTCATGAAATATGCCGGGGCATTCGTTAGTCCAAAAGACATAACCGTATACTCATATAAACCATACCTAGTGGTGAAGGCGGTTTTTGGTACGTCCTCCTCCCGGATCTTCAATTGAAAGTAGCCAGATCGTAGATCAATCTTGCTGAACACCTTCGCTCCTTCCAGTTGATCAAACAAATCATTTATGTTCGGCAGAGGGTACTTGTTCTTGATGGTTACTTCATTCAGCGAGCGATAGTCTACCACTAATCTCTTGCTGCTATATTTCTTCTTCACAAACAGAACAGGTGCACCCCATGACGACGAACTAGGCTGAATGAATCCCTTGTCCAACTGTTCTTTCAGCTGCTTCTTCAATTCCTTCAGCTCATCCACATCCATCTTATATGGTTTCTTTGCTATTGGTCCTGTTCCCGGCATCAGGTCGATGAGAAACTCTACTTCCCTGTCAGGTGGCATCCCTGGCAGCTCTTCCGGAAACACGTCGGGGTAATCCCTAATCACTGGCACAGTATCCATGCTAACCCCCTTAAGATAATTCAACTTACACCTTCTCGGTCGTGCAGCCGACTTGAATCTAATCCTCTTACCATCCGGGGTTTTGAGTGAAACAGCTCGCTGTGCACAATCTATGTGTCCCCCATGCATAGACATCCAATCCATACCCAGAATAACATCTAATCCCTGTGATTCCAACACTACTAGATGTGCAATGAAATTGTGTGTTCCAATCCTCACAGTCAAGTCGCGGCATCCCGCGCTGGCTATCATATCTCCTCCAGGTGAACTCACTCTAATAGACCTTTTCATAGACTTAGTAGGTAACTTATACTTATCCACAAATGCCCTTGATATGAATGAATGCGATGCACCAGTATCAAAAAGTATAAGTGCAGGGTAAGTGTTGATTGGGAACTTACCAATCACAAGGTCAGGCTCATCTGGAATCTCCTCCACATTCATATGGTTCACTGTGGCCTTCTCGTTGTTGGTTGGCTTCAGTCCTTTCCTCTCCGGATAGTTTTCAGCATAGTGTCCCTTCTGTTTACACTTGAAGCACGTCACCTCACTCAGATCCTTCTTCACAAAGCTGCGATCACGGTTGCGGTCATGTCCACCGTGTCCTCCAGAGTGGTGAGAGTGTCCTCCCTTGTGGTTGTGGTGGCTGCTCCTATGGTTGTCATGACGATGCACATCGCCTCCATGGTGGTGGCGGTCATGGTTCCCATGGTCACTTCCTCCATGCTTGGAGTATCCATCATATGAAGTGCGAGACTTGTGGTGTGAACTAGAGTGGTGATTGTTACTCTTTCTCTTGCGGTTCTCCACCTGCTTGTGCTTCCCTTCCAAGATCCTGGCCTTGTCCATAAGCTCCTGGAAAGTGGGGCAGTAAACCACCAGTAGCTGCACTGAAAGCTCATCACTGAGGCCATCCAGGAATCTCTCCCTCCTTTTTGCATCAGTGTCAACATCCTCAGGTGCATAACGGGACAGGTTGTTGAACTCCTCAATGTACTCGGCCACGGTGCGATGGTTTGGCGCAAGTTGCGGAACTCCTTCCTCTTCAGGCTCAGAACTCCTGAAGACACGTGGTTGGTCCTGAAACCTTCCTCAAACATTGCCCAAGTCACGGTGTCCAGCGGGTGGGTGATCTGAAAAGTGTCCCACCAAGAAGCGGCTGGTCCCTCCAGTAGGTGAGCGGCAAACCTCACCTTCTCAGCATCAGTGCATCCAACAGTTACTAGATCCTTGTTGACTGAACGCAACCAGTCGAGAGCAACCATTGGTTCCGTTGCAGTAGAGAACTTAGCTGGCCTTAACCTCAGAAATCTGGTGAGAGCATCTCCCTGAGGCTGATTGTTTCCATTGTTGTTGTTCTGGTTTGCCATGAACTGAGTCATCACTTGGGTCAGCTGTGCCTGAGATGCCATGAGCTTCTCCAACTCAGTGGGTTGATGGCGGGGAGGCATCTGTGGTTCAGCACAGGTAAGTTTAGAAAGAATCAACTACGACAATAGGATTCTACCCATGCATATGATCAAACAACAACAAACAATAGGAGACAATCGCAAGCAAGCAACACATCAACAATCAAGTGATCTAGCAACATCCCAGAGGTTATCCTAGCAGTATATACCTACTGAAATAGTTTTACAAGAGTTCGCAATGGTTAACCAAACAGTTGATCAACTAAACAACAAAACAGCAATCTGCCAGAACAGTCCAGCAGCGTTCACGAATTTTTCCGCCTCACTTCATCTCGTCAGAAAATTTAGCTGATTTTTGCACATATAGTACAGAGAGTTTCGCATCAGCCCAATTGTTTTCAGATTTTTCCCAGTTACCAAAAAAATATGAAAAATCGTACAGTACTGCTGTATCAGCAGAAAACTGCAGCGAAAATAACACAGATGTTAACCAAAATTGCCATAACTCTTTCATAAAATTCGCACAAATAAATCCTGAGATATTGGAGTACACAAATAAGCAACTAAACACTCTTAAACTAACATGAACTAAGCTTCACATCGATCGAGACTAATCCTAACGAATTTTCCTAACATGGACTAATTGGTGGACTTCTATCTACTTCTTGAAGAGGTTGCAGTAGGTCCTTGCTGTCATGCGTTGGCGCTTCGGTTCGCGGTACAACCATGGTGGCGGAGTGTACACTTCTCCTGAATCATCACTTGAGATCTCAAACTCCACCTCTTCTGGATCCTCCTCTTCTTCTTCACTCTCAGCTGCAACTGCAACACCTTCATCTCCTCCACCATCATCGTCTCCATCATCATCATCATCCTCGTCCTCATCATCATCATCGTTCCCACTGTCATCATCATCCCCATTTTTGCCATCATCTCCATTGTCATCATCAGAGGGTGGATTCAGCTGTGCTTGGAGAGCGGCAATCTGGGCTGTCATAGCTTCAATAGTTTGGTCCCTTTCATGGACGGTCCCTTGCAGCTGTTGTATGTTCTGGGTGTTCTCCTGCACAGTACCATGAAGATGGGCTATGGTTGCATCTCTGGCTATTAGGGCATTCTCCAGAACTCCCACAGCTTCATGCAGGGTGTCAATCTCCTGTCCTTGGACCACCATACCATTGCTAGCAAAATCTGCAATCTCCTTTATCATCATCACCTTCTCAGCTAGATCTCCATTCTCCCTTTCCATGTCCTCTGTGTGCCTCCGACGGGGCGGCATATTGTTCCTGTCGCCCGGGGTAACCATAATGTTCCCATCTTCATCACGCCTCCCATAGTCACGGTAGGGTGAATCTGCTGGCAGTAGGTGTCGGACATTATGGCACTGGCGAGACAGGGCTTCATGTATGGCCAAGTTGATTCCAAGTCCCCAGTTGCAGTATGTCTTGGTGTAGATCAGGTGCACAGGGTTTGGCAAGGAGGCATCCCTGAATATAAAGGTAGTGATCTCCCATGCATCCTCTCCATATCCATAGGTGTACAACCTTCTTCCCTTGAACATGGGCAGTGGCAATCCCAATGACTGCGAGATCTGAGCTAACTGCCTTGCAAAGGGCCTTGGTGACTCCATGGTTGCATACTCAGTCCTCACTTCTCCCATCTATCAAGTAAAAGAGGAAAGTGTGAGAATAGCATATGGTAAGAATTTACGAGGGTGAAAGGCATAAGATGAAAGATAGAGTCAATATAGGCTTTAATAAATCTATGGCTTCCTAATCCAATCCTAGGTCATGATCCTACAGTCGACAACCTGGCTCTGATACCATCTTGTAACACCCCGGTTCTGAAAAGACCGTGGCTTCTATGTGACATGCCAATCCCTGGATCGGTTCATTGGCCCACAATAGAATAAGATGAATAACATAGCAAAATATCCGTGTATCATGAATAACAAAGATCCAGAGTACCATTTTTACCATAAAAGCTTAGCCCAAGGCTAGCTCAAATTATTTAGGTAGCAACATAAATAAAGTAAATCCTCCATTCTTCAAATTGCCCACAAGTGAACAAGTGCCGAGTGGAGTACCGTGGCCTATATCGATTACTCAGAATCGGAATAACCTGCAACATGAAACGTAGCAGCCCCGAAGGGTCAATACATAGAATGTATGGCAAGTAAAGCTAGTAATGGAGACAATAGTACTAACATCTACATGCATATTTGGCAAGTGGAGCTGTGTCTGACTTGCATTTGCAAATACATTTGTCCTACTTTCATAAACAGTTTTTGATTTTCTTTGAAAATATCCCAATTAAGTTAACCCAACAATATTTAAACAATTATGAAATTAGAATGAGCGAGAAACATGTCATGGAATCAATATCAAGCAACTCAGTTGTCCATAACCGGGGACACGGCTAATCGATTAGATTATACACCCTGCAGAGGTTAGTACACTTTACCCATGTGACTTGGCCAGCCCAGCTCGTACCATCACTCTCATTTTGGGTGATGATAGGGAGAAGTCCAAGAAGAGACTGTTCGGAAAGTAGCTCCTCAATCCCGACGCGCCCGGTCCAACCTACCAAAATTCTACATCTCTGGATACGCGGGTTCGAGTTACCACAACTTACTAAGTCCAACCAACCACCCATTCCATTATTGGCACATGGTTATACATGTAAGCTACACGATAATGAAGCCAATCAATTTCTCTCGATACCTAGGTGCCTTTCCGCAATGAAACCACCAAAAATTATCAATACCATCACACCCAGGAGATTCATTGATTAAGTTGTTTTAGTTTTCACAAACCAATACTTTTAGAAAAAAGTCTCAATGATGTAAACCAGCCCTCGTTCAACATAGCATGGCTAAGCACATCTACCAACGGTGGTTCATCTACAAGGAAGGTCCTACCATATAATAGGACATAGCATAGCGATAGTATCATCCTACACATGCATCTACAAAATACACGGCAATGCATTAAAAATAGTAGGACGATATCATGAACAGGGTAGCATCTACTTGTCTTGGTTGTAGCGGTCGGAAGAAAAATCCACACACGAGCAAGCGTTGCACTCGTCACAATCTACACGATACAATGGCAATCATAAACAAACAATCCACAAGCATATGCAACAAAGATGATGCATGAAGGTATGCAAGGCAAGTGAATTGGTGCTACAGCTGCACCACATAATCCTATTCAATAATACTACTGATTGCATGCATGGAAAATAGTTTTAGCCCAAGGAAAACTATTATGCAAAAAGTAATGCTCAAAACTAGAGCCAGGACTCGAATAATTCACTACCGGTAGTATAATGTTTGTAAAATCTTGGGAAAATTCTACCGCATAGGCATCGCGGATTAGAAACAGTACCAAATTGGAATGACCCAAAAAAGAATTATAAAACTCCCCGAGTAATTAAAACATTGCAGAAAGTCACTAGACAGTTTCTGCAGAAGTTTTTACTGTCAGCCTATCTTTTTAATTCACGATGAGATTCCCCTCGTTCCACTGAATCCAGGGACATATCATACGCGATTTTTGGAGCTACGGATCTTTTTTTACGAATTAATTACTCCAAAAAGGCCACTAACTAGTTTGATTAAACTGTACTAAACCTTGCTGCAAAAGTCTGAACCAAAGGTACAGCGAGATTCTACACGACTCACTAAATCTACACATATTTTATTTGCAATTTTTGGCCAAGCGGTTTAATTTCTACGCAATTTACAAGTTTCTACCGAAATCTGTCAACTAAAACGATTAACGAAATTAACCAGTCAACTGTGTCTGTTGACTGGTCAACGCGTCTGCTGACTGGGCGTCTGACTAGTCAACGCCTGAGTCTGACCGGTCAACGGCTGATCTGAACCACTGATCTGAAATCTAACGGTGGCTGCAGACTTACCGGAGACGAACGGCGAAAACGGACGGCGGCGAGTTCCGGACGGTGGCGGCGATCGGTTCCGGCGTCGGCGTTTTTCCTGCGCGGAGGGAGACGGTCAGCGCGATGGATTAAAACGGTCACGCAACGGCGGCGGCGGCGAGCGGCACGCAACGCGAGGCGGCGACATGCGGCGCGGGTGCGGGTGCGGCCGAGACGGGTGCAGCGCGCGCAGCAGGCGGCGGCGGCGCTGCGGGCGGCTGCCGGCGGCGAGGCGCGGGGCGCAGGCGGCGTTGGCTGGCGCGCGCGCGGCGGAGCGCGGCTGCGTGCAGCGGCGGCGGCGCTACAGCGGCGGGGAGAGGAGGCGGCGGCGCGGCGCGCTTACCGAGGCGAGAAGAGGCGGCGGCGGTGGAGGGCGACGGCGGCGGCGGCTCGCGGCCAGGAGGCGGCGCTGGGCGCGGCGATCGAGGCGGCGGGGTGCAGTTCCCGAGGGCGTGCGGGGCGATCGAGGAGGGCAGGGGCGGCTCGGCCGGGTGGGGTCCTTAAGTGGGCCCTCTCGCGGGGTCCTACTCCAATTCGGCGCGAAGTTAGAACAGAACTCGGAAAAATGGCCCGATTTTCGGCCCGTTTTTCTATTTTTTAATAAAACGGTCGTATCTTTTCCGCACGAGCTCCGAATCGAGCGATTCTTGCTCCTAAGGTTTTGTAAAATCGAGGGGAACAATCTAGGGTCAAGGGTTGAGCGAAACCACTAGGCTACAAGGGTGGACAACGCTAGTCCTACTAAAGCCTCACGTAGGAGCCTCGTAGTAGAGTAGAAAAGGATTTTGAAAATAGCGTTTCGCCGATTCTTTTCAATCGACGGTTTTGCATGGAAAAGTATGATGCAATGTTATGAATGATATGCAGAACCAAATCTAAAATTTGGGATGTGACAAAGTTCTCATTGCGAGCATGCATGACTATATTTGAAGAACATGCTTATGATTGTTAAGTACTTATTTATCTGTAATGCCATATATCTTGAAGTTACATGTTTAGACTTGTCCATGCAACGCACGTCCATCTATCCCTATGTCTACCGCACTCATATCCTACTGTTTGCTGCTAGTGTTACTATTGCTCTTGTTTTACTGTTGTTGTTACTTTGTTATTGCTACTACAAAACTGTTGCTACTGATAAACTTCTGTGAGCAAGAACTATTTCCAGGTGCAGCTGAATTGAAAACTCAGTTTCTAAGACTTGCAAGTATTCTTTGGCTCCCCTTGTGTCGAATCAATAAATTGGGTAATACTGCCCTTGACTGTTGCGATCCCCTATACTTGTGGGTCATCAGTCGGCAATACCACGGCAGTATCAGAGCCAGGGTCTCGAGTTCGAGTCCTGATTTTCAGAATTTATTCTATAAATTGTTGTTATTCCTCTCTTGTCTATGTATTGGCCTCTTCAGCCATACCTCTCTGTTTACACGTGTTGACTTATATTTCCGTCACACGTGAGGGGAGATGTTGAACTATATAAGTAGATTGTCTAATTCTTTCCATCGGATTGGTTTTTTGGAATAATTAGTTAGTGCATGCAGCTTAACAATCTGTAGCATCAGAGAGGAGCTCACCATCAGTGTTAGATATATTGGATTGAGTATCTGTCAGGGGTGAAAACGGATGACACTCAGCCATGCCAGCGTGCTGAAGAATATCCACATCATACTATCATTGAGAGAGGAACAATCCATCCGAGGAACGACTGATAGCAATACCCAGAAAGAAGTGATGATCGCGGAGATCTGTCATAGAAAACTCACTATGAAGTCTATCAAGAAGTCGCTGTAGAAACTCGGTAGATGAGGCAGTAACAATAATGTTGTTGATGTACAGTAGGAGATATATGGTGGCAGAGCCAGACCAGAGAACAAATAATTATGTATCTGTTAGAGAAGCAACAAATCCCAAAGGAGAGAGGTATGCAGCAAACATGTGGTACTAGGAAACCATATAGATACTTGTGAATACGGCACACATGATGAGGACTTGTAGCATCAACAAAACCAGGGGGCTGCTGACAATAGACAACCTCATCAAGATAGCCATTAAGGAAGGCATTCTTCACATCAAGATGTCGAATGGGCCAGGATCTAGAGATGGTAATCCAAAGAATCATGTGGATGGTGGTCGGAGATAGTATTAGCCTGAGGTGGACGAGGAACAAGAGACCAAGTGTAGTTGTCCATGAGAGCCTTGTGTTCATCTTCAATTGCTTGACGCCAATTGGGATCTTGCATGACTTGGCGAAACATAGTGGGTACTGTAGTAGCCACAAAGTCCACATCTGAAAGATTGAGGCGATCAACGGGGCGGGTGACACAACCAGATCACGTCATTGTGGGAGTTGGGGCAGCGGACGCGGTTGATGGAAGAACACCTGGCTGTGTTGATGGAGGAACAAACGTCCGTGTTGAGGGCGGCGCAGGAGCGTGTCGCTCTGCCGCGGCAAAAGAACTGGCCACGCCAGACTGCCGTGAGTGTGCGGCAGGCTGCCACGGGGGCGCAATAGGCGAGTGGGCTGCCATGGCAGGAGCTCCAGCGGGCGTGGCGGCAGGGTGCTGTCGTGGGCTAACATGCAAGGTCGGTCGGGTGGCGCCCTTGGGGCCACTGGTACAGCGGCGTCTCGCATGTCGGTGAAGAGGAAGTCCAGGTGTCATGGCGAGGGGGACACGGTCGGTACCGAAGTAATGGCTGGATGCAGAAAAAGAAACACACACCCGTCAAAAACAATAACATGTCGTAAGATAATTATTTTTTTGGAGGAAGGATCAAAACAATGATAGCCACAGTGTTGAGACAGGTAACCGAGAAAGATACACGGAACCGACCAAGGTCGGAGTTTATGTGTAGCCGTCGAAGCAACATTTGAATAGTGAAGCCAAAAAATCTCAACGTATCGTACATAGGAGTACGATCATGGAGATGCATAAAAGGAATAAGCGAGCCAATGGCTTTGCAAGAATGGTGATTTAAGAGATAAGATGCAGCGGTAAGAGCTTCGGCCCAAAAATACTCAGGAAGATGGAGCATGAAACATGAGAATGCGCATGGTATCATTAATGGTACGAATAACATGCTCATACTTGCCATTTTGTTGAAAGGTGTAGGGACATGAAACAATGAGAGTCGTTCCGTGTTTAGTAATAAGAAATTCGGTGTCATTATCCTTTTGGATGGAGCATATGATAGTGCCAAATTGAGTGCCGGCCGTGTTTAATAATAAGAAATCGGTGTCATTATCCGTTTGGATGGAGCATATGATAGTGCCAAATTGAGTGCGGACGTAAGTGAAAAAATTCTTGAGGGTGCGTGGCACACAGGATTTTTTACACAAAGGAAAATACCAATAAAAGTGAGAATAATTATCGACAATTACAAGGTAATATCTAAAACCAGAATTACTAATAATTAGAGATGTCCACAAATCACAATGTATCAACTCAACCTTGACCCTAAACGCAGAAGTAGATAAATTAAACGGAAGATGCATGTGTTTGCCGAGTTGAGAAGCGTGGCAAACAGCAAACATGAACGTGTCGGCCTTTATTACACTTGATTAAAGAAAAACGTTAAAGCATCCACATAGAATCTTGACCAGGTTGTCCAAGCCTTTGGTGCCATAGATTGGCGTTGTTGGAGGTGAGCATGGTGGTGGGTGGTGCACGATGAGGAGTGTCAGGATAGGAAACATGTAGAGACCCCCTTTACTATTGCAGCGAAGGATCAAGCGACAAATCCTTAGGTCCTTCACAGAAAAACCGATAGAGTTAAACTCGATAGAACATGAATTGTCGCTAGTATATTTGCGAATAGAAAGAAGATTGTGAATTAAACATGGAACAAGGAGAACATGATTGAGTCAAAAAAGATGCCCGAATGGAGACCGGAAAGAGGTGGAACCAGAGGAAGAGATTGGCACGGAGGTGCCATTCCCAATAGTAAAAAAGTGTGCACGAGAGATAGGTGTGGAGAAACGAATGTTACCCTCGTCATTCCTCATGTGAGATGTGGCTCCGGAGTCCATGACCCAGCCGCCCTACTAGTCGAGGTTGTTTAGGGCGGCGATGAGGCCAGAGTTGTCCCAGATTGGCGAGGTCGAGGTAGACGACGCCGAGTTGTAGTGGGGTGCGGTCATGGTTGATTAGGCATGGGGCCAGGGGCCGAGGATGTCGGCGCTCGTAGGAGGGCGCCACTGTCCCGTGCCAGGAGAAATGTAGAACCAGGGCCTCGTAGGACCAGGCGTAGATGCGCGGTACAACGTCGTGGCTGGCTGACCACCGGTCTTCTTCTTATCCTTATGAGACCGTCCGGTGTTGGAGGATTCGTCGTGATAGGCCGTGCCGGTGCACACGGGTGTAGTGGGACATAGGTCTTGATCCATGAGGGCGGTTGAGGCGCCGTTGGTGGCCGCATTTTCCTGTTGCATCTCCTCCATGAGGAGCATTCTCCAAGCATGGATGAAGGTGGGGAGTGGATCAGTCATG
Source organism: Avena atlantica (assembly GCA_910589765.1). Classification (NCBI taxonomy): domain Eukaryota; kingdom Viridiplantae; phylum Streptophyta; class Magnoliopsida; order Poales; family Poaceae; genus Avena; species Avena atlantica. The sequence goes on from OU342739.1 coordinate 423,830,685, forward strand.
GAGATAATGGTGGCGACGGAGGTGAACCGAGGACCGAGTACATGCATCATATTGAGGATGATTGAAAGAACATGTGGGCCCCCATGTGTGATTTTGGTAATTAATGACAATCTTTATGGACTAATGTGTGTGTTAAGTTATATTTATAGGATTTGTCCATTGACATCGTTTGGAGCATGTGTTGGCTTCAAGGTCGATGAAATGAGAAGAAGATGTTGTGTAAGCTCAAGATGCGCCATCTATAGAAGATCTCATGTTTGATGCTTGCCATCCTCGGTGATCATGGATCAATGATGAGGAATCAAGAAAGGCGTTCCATCTTGAAAAGGTCAAGTTCGTCTACATCAAGCTCAAGTGGAATGCTCAAGACAAAGGTATGATCTTGATAGGTTTTCCCTTTTGCCTTGTCGGTCTCATGTTGTTAGTGGGAGACCGGGTTTAGGATAGATAACCGCACTATAAAGAGGGGCTCTCGAATGAGTAACTCGATCATACCGTTCGGAGAGAGCTCAAACCTTAGCATACTTGCATCATCGTATTTGGTTGTTATTTGGTCTTATCCAAGTGAGGATATAGAGCTTGTGGTAATCTCCATAACAAGCTCTTGTTCATCAAAATCGGATCTCCCGTATATATCTTATTGCGATTTTGATCTTGGCGGTTTTTTGGTTTCTCACAAAGTGAGGTATCTCACATTATAATACATGATACATTCTCACTTGATGATAATCAATATTTTCACTTTTTATAGGGTAGCTATTGTCGTCCTCTTTCTAACCCAATTGGAATCGGGTCAATCGGAGCTACCAATCAAAAGTTATCGCAATTTGATTATTTATTGATATTCGGTTTGAAAAAGGAAAAAGAAAACATTTTTACTGGGCCGTCCGGTACTATCGGGCCTAGTACCGGACGCCCCTGTTTCGGCCCGCTCCACTTCAGTCTTTCCTGGCACCTGGATCCGGTCCTACTAGACCAGACCGGTAGTACCGGCCGACCGGCCGGCCCACATTGCTTCCTAGGTTAGCTGGCCCTGCGCTATCTGTCGCCGCCACTATTGGGCCCTGCCTCGCACGCGAGCGCCTGCTCCCGCCGCCTCGCTACTCCTGCGCGCAGCCGCCGCTCGCCAGGCGCACTCGTTGTGGCCCCGCTGGCCCGCTACGTCGCGCGTGCTCTGCAGCTCCCGCGCGCGCGTTGACCCCTGCGCATCCCGCGTTTGCGCATCTGTGTCTCTATGCCGTACGTCGCCTTGCTGCGCGTCGCTTGGTCGTCTCGCTGCAGTTCCCGCGCGCATGTTGCTGGCCGCACGCCCATGCTCTGCTGGCCCCCGCGGTGGCCCCACGATGGCACGCGCTTGCTCACTGATTGGCTGCTAGCTGCTGCTCAGCCGCGCACGTCAGGCCCTGCTGCTGCCTTGTTTTTTGCCTGGTGCGGTACTACCGGTTAAATCCGGTAGTACCGGACCGTTTCGGAAAAATCCCAATGGACAGATTTTTTGGGGGCTCTATTTAAGGCTTTGCCTGTTTTTAGTTTAGTGAGCTTCTTCCTCTTTTATTTACCTATGCTTTGTCCACACTTGCTCTAGATTTTGAAGCTTGATCCCTTCTGATGATTCTTGCCCATATTTGAGTGGAAGAAAGAGGAGATCTAGATCCACGTTTTGACCTAACCGATTCATCTATTTGTGAGTGCATCTTTGGGGATCTAGATTTTGGGGAGTTTTATGTCCCTCTTTGATTCCTCCTATCTTGTTCCCCAATAGCTTTAGTAGCTTTGTTGGAACTTGAGAGTGAGGGATTGGAGCATCTTTGTGGTGTTCTTTCCATTTGCATTCGGTGCATCGGTTTGTGTTCTCCTCGGAGGATTTGGTTTGAGTTACTCATTGGAGCTTGTCCCTCTTGGGTTCTTGGAACCCTAGACGGTTTTGTGGCCTTGGTGACGTTTGTTGGGATCCTCCAATTAAGTTGTGGAGAAGTGCCCCAACCTTGTGAGAGCTTCCGGTTGCCACCGACAAGTGCACCGATAGTGGAAGCGTGGATTGATCCCGTTGGGGTGAGATTCACCGGAGAATAAGAGAGACCTTTTGTGCCATTGGTGGTTTGATACCACCCCCTCTCCAAACGAGACGTACTCCATGTTGGGAGGAAATCGGTAAAATATCATCGTCCCTGCGTGCCTCGGTTATCTCTATAGCCGATCTCTTTACTTATGCACTTTACATTGTGATAGCCTTCGTGCTTGAAGTAATATATATCTTGCTATCATATTGTTGCTTGTATTGCTTAGCATAAGTTGTTGGTGCACATAGGTGAACCCTAGTTGTTCTAGGTTGTGCTTGACAAAATAAACGCTAGTTTTATTCCGCCTTTGTTAAGCCACTCTAGGAAAAGTTTTAATCGCCTATTCACACCCCTCTAGGCGACATCCGTATCCTTTCAACGAGGGCGCGGTTGGCGAAAGGGGAGTTGACGAGGGTTAAAATCATCAATGCCCATTGTTATGGACTTTGGTTTTAGAGAAGGAGAGGACGTTGGAGATCACGAAACAGCTAACAGATTCGCAACACGGGGACATGAGGTTTGTCCAGGTTTAGGCCCCCGGAGGGAAAACCCTGCTCATGCTTGTCTGTTCTTTGTTGATGGCGATGCCGAGGGTTACAAGGGTGCGCAGATGACAACGTGAGTGTGCTAGAGTTATGGATCCTCCTCCTCGTTGTGCCCTCCTGGTCTTTATATGAGTAGGCCAGGTCTCAGAGTTAGGTCGAGTCGGTTATAGATTAGGATTTATCCCTTTAAATTTCTATCTAAGCTAGCCATGTTCTCCAAGGAGTCGAGTCTTCACCGGGCTTGGGCCACCCGAAATCTCCCTGGGCTTCACGATCACAGCATGCCTTCTTCATGGGCTTCCGTTGGGCTGGACCAGGTAGGCTAATATTGAGTACCCATAGGGCATATCCATGTCAGGATTCATTGTCGTCGAGGGCGTCGGAGAGCTGCTTCTGACAGCGGTAGTACTCGATGATCGTGGACGTTCCTTGGAGCAGATGGAGAAAGTCGTTGTCGAGGTAGATCACCTTTCTAGCCTTGTTGGCAGAGACGAGCTCAAGGAGAGCCAGCCATAGTTGGAGCACGGCCTGTTCACGGGCGAGGACCATGTCGGCGACGTCTTTGTCGATGCCCGAGTGGAGGAGATTGAGGACGTCGTAGTCATTGGACGACCAGGTTGCATCCGTAGGAGTCACCGCGATGGTGCCACCGACATGGCCAATGATACCCACGCGTCCAAGGGAGGCCTTCATGTAGATGCCCCACTTGGTGTAGTTCGTAGCATTGAGAGAGAGGACGACCGTGAAGGCATACGGGTAGGCTACACTAGCGCAAATCAAAATTTTCTACCGCGTAAACCAGGATTACTGTTGTCATAGATCACGGGATTACCACTAGACGCGCAGTTGCGGAACTTGATGAAGCGCATCGAGGCAGTGCAGACGATCTACGACTCCTCCTCGTTCTCGTCCCACGAGCAGCTCCCCTTGCGCGGCTCGTCCAAACGCTATAGATGCAGCGCCTCCGAGGTATCCACACGTACAGGGTGGAAGCGTCAGACGTCGGACTGCTAGGTCCGCGCGCGCGACACAGGCGTGAGGAGTGGTGGCTGGCTGGAATAGTCTAACCCTGGTCAGCTCGCCCCACCCTCTCTTATATAGGCGTCCCTAGTGGGCTTCTACATTAGCAGCCCATTAGTAGCCTAAGTCTGGTCTAATTCGGATCCAATCCTCATTAGGCTTCCAGCCCCTTAACTGTGTGACCCTATAGGTTCGTACACGTATAGACATGACACGAATATACCTATTCTGTCAATAGTTGGTAGCGGTCTCTAGCAAGACGTGTCAACTCCTAAACGTATACAAAGATCATATCAGACGAACCATCACAAGGTTTAGTACATATCTTTCCCTTTGCCTCACGATATTTGGTCTAGCTCCAAGCTGACCTCCCTTTCTCAATACTGTGATTCGGAATCCCTTTACTAGGTTAACTCTTAACCATATGTAGCACGGTCATGCATTTCGGGATCCGATCACTCGAGGGCCCCAGAGATATCTCTCTCAAGTAGAGAGGGGCAAATCCCATCTTGATTGACCATGCCTTGCAGCATGCTTCAGGACAAACCCGAAAGCTACCTGTATAACTATTCAGTTACGGAGTAGCGTCTGATAGCCCCAAAGTAGGTCGATCCACATCTCGAGTACATGCGACAATCTCAGGTCTAAGGACAAAACGTACACGATGTGTAGAGAGAGAGCTGCAACTAATTGCCAGTCTCAAGCTGGGTCAGTCCAACCCCATGTTCATAACATGTGTCCACATCATTGGTTTGAAATCTCCATGTCTATGACTTGCGAAACATAGTCATCAACCAATCGATGTCCTAGTCTAATATTCACGTGTGTCCTCACATGAACTCTGACTAGGGACAACTCTTAAATAACCATACAAGTAAAGAGTTTTACAAACAATTTACATAATTGCCAATCAATACAAGTTGCCTAATATGGATATTCAAGGAACAATACAATAACTCATGGATAGTTGGATACATACGAAACATAATCATCTCTATGATTGCCTCTAGGGCATATTTCCTTCAGACCGACACAATGTTGTGCGGTGCGGCGCCGGGAAGAAGGGCAACCGGGTTAGAGGGTGCGAGGGTGCCGCTGCTGCCGGAGATGAGGGCGTCGGCGGTGGCGTTATTGGCCATGAGGGACAGTAGAAGGTGTACCGGCGGCGGCTAGGGTTAGAGCCGGCGGCTAGGGTTTAGGAACAAGATCAATCTGATACCATGTAGGATGGTAAGAATGTTTCGGGGAAACCTCTCACCCGTAATACATGGGGGTTCCGGTGTTTATATATAGGCCAAATGCCAAGTGTCAGAGTACAAATATAATTAGAGTATACACTAATACATACACTAACACAAGGGATACTACCTGGCGGATGTCATCTATCCAAGATGGTCAATATTTCTGAAGACAATCTCAAATTCTATTGTAGACAAGAGATCTCGGTTTGCTTAGTGCCAAAGGATATTGAGCGCACATTTGGTGTGCTCCAAACTCGCTTTGCTATTGTCCGATACCCCACTCTTATCTGGTCAAAGATCAGATATAAAAGGTGATGAATATATGTGTTATATTACACAACACGATCATTAAGAGCGAGCGGGAGAAGCCGGTGATTGATAGTGAATCATATTTCAGACAGAGTCCTCTCACAGAAGTTGATCACCACGTGCCGACCGCATTTGCTGTCTTTCTCGTCACGCGTGAGAAAATTTGAGACACATATACGCATCAGCATCTGGTGGAGCACCTGAGGATGCTTAAAGAAAACGTCTAGGTTTAAGTTTGCTTTGTTGAACTAGTTGAATTATATTTATGTTTGTTGAACTAGTAAAATTATATTTATGTACATGTCGACTATGTGATCAAAATTATGGTTTATCACCAAAAATCACAGTCGGAAGCCTGGGAGGGGAGGAAAACCGGCTCTGGAAGTTGATGGACAATAGTAGCAAACGGCGTCCGGCCATGTTGATCGAGGGTGCTTTTCATTTCCTTTGCCGATTAAACCGTCCCATGGACCAATCGGAAACCCAGCTGCCTTACCCTTGCCTGCTGCCTCTTCTTTCCCAACGTCAAAATCAATCCGTCGAAGCTGCTCGACACAACTTTTCTTCTTCTCTTGCAGCATAACAAGCTCAATGTCTTGGCTGGCTGTCCCAAATGATTCACTCCAGATTTAAACTACTCCCTCCATTTCAAAATCTAAGATGTTTTAGATTTTTAAAGAAAATATATCTAGACTTGTTTTAGTGTGTAGATTTACTCCAAACATGAGTGAACCTACATACTAAAAGTAGTCTAGATATATTTACTTCACAAAAGTAAATCATCTTAAATTTTGAAACGGAGGGAGTAGATAGAAATGGTTACATACAGTGTCTCCCAAATGCGAGTGCAAGACAGCCACCATTACACTAACATTTGTCTCCCAGACAGACAGGACATGAGTCTACAATACACACAATTTCCAGTATCTGGTAGGTTACCTTCTCCTAGGTTCTTTAGTACAGATGCATGATACAACTATGTACTACGTACAATCGGATGAATGCAGTAGCATTACTCCATGGAATACTACAACATATATGTACTAGTATTTATATGCTCCTAGGTGCTTCCAACATCATGTCGTGTGCGCAGCTTCTCACTGCGGCGGTACTGCATTTTGATGACCCAATGTGTTGTAGGTGTAGTCGTTTGAGGAGTTGAGCCCATACTGCAGGGGCCAAGTGAATACAGATTAGTTGATTACACATCCATCTATCTTTCTATAATAGATTGCTATCTTGAGTTGATACAATATAAAATCAGGTAGAAATGCATGACTGTCGACACATATACAACGTCTGACTAAGGGCAATTCCCACAAGGCTAGATCATCATCATCTTGCGTGCTATATTAAGTGATTCTTGGGCACTCTAAGATTTTCATCCAAGTATATTGGTGGCCCAACATACACATGGTTGGACGCTAAAACAAACTGCAGCAAGACAACAGCACCATTACTTGCTTCTGTAATTTTTACTTTACTTTCACAAACAAGGCGCTTTGCAAATATCCAACAAACTAGTTTGTCTTGACAACTCAATGGCACATGAATCAGTTCAATATTCAGGTTTTAATTTTTGTGCCAAACACCTACTCATAACTTTTCATAACTTGACCTTCAGGCTAAAACATGATCCAACCTAGAAGATGATGTGTAGCCAGCATACCAAAATACTATTTCAATATACAGTACCTTCTTATAATTACTTGCTTAGTTATAGCCTTGTACGAGTAAATGAAAGGAACTAGCACTCGTCTAGAATTGTTTCCACTATGGTGTGTGCTACAATCAGATTATGTTGTAAATCCTACCTTACTCATGTACTGGTGTACAAGATAATTATGGTAGAAAAACAGAAAAGCTAATGTGTAGCATGGCTAGAGGGTATCAAGCAGCTAAGCTGACGGTTATGACTCGTGAGAAACGGTGGGGTTATGATATAAAAGTTTCTGACAAAAATTGGTGCAATAATTATCTGAGGGTGAGCAATCGAATTGCCACCTTTTGCCTCATACTTGAGCTCCATAGTTGAGGATAGGCACCGGCTCTAGGATCAGCGGTGGTGGGGAGATAGGATGGAGCCCCTTGGGCAACAAGAAGCGGCCTCCTTATGACAACAAAATCTTCATCGCTGTCATAGTCCACGTTCGAGGTCGAAACCATTGCTCGTAGAACCATGGCCAAGAGAAGCGAGAGTGCCTATACATGTAAATGGATCAGATCCTCCTCCAGACACAAAGGAAACCATAGTAGGTTTGTTTGAGTTATTGAGCTTTACGAAAGACTAGTCAAGGATCCAACTTAAAGGCACACATACATAAAACTGCTATGCAGTTTGAAATCAAATTGTTAGTTGAGGCTTAGCAAGAATAAGCATACAGATGCTACACACCTGTGTAGCGAGAGTGGCCAGAGCGGTCCATTTGCAGAGGTCAAGGTTGTTGTGGATGAAGGAGACGAGGTTGTCGAGCTCTCCAGTGCGGTCATATGGCAGGTCCTGCAAAAGAGACCCCCCCAAAAAAGGAGGATTCATTCAGTGATTTGGTTTACCAAACGAAACTATCTATCTATCTATTCTAGGGAATGGGGTGACCCTAAAATTAATCCAATTGAGGTTGTGTTGTTTGTTTGCCTACCTGGATCCAGTGCTCGTTGAGGAAGAGTTGGCCGGCCAAGGCAGCCTCGAACAGCAGCATCGCCATGGCCAAGACGGTGTACTGGGATGGGTATCATGATTCACCAATAGTTAATGACAGTGAGTGGCGAAACAGGAGAAGGCAAATAAGCAAGCGAAGAGGAATATGTGAAGTGGTCCACGTACAAAGCATAGGCAGCATCCGCTGTTGATCTCGGCGGCGACGTAGCCGGCGAGGAGGATGGCGCAGTAGAGGAGGCCGGCCGCCATGACGGCGCACGCGAACCTGCAATCGAACGGAGAGGGTTTAATCCTACCTAATCAGCCAACCAACCGCGGGAATGGAGGAAGGAATCGGAGGAAAGGGAGGGACGAACCAGAGGTCGGGGAGGAGGTGGTCGAGGTGGAGCTCATGGCGGCGCGCCCAGCGGGAGAGGATCCAGGCGGCGTAGAGGACGGCAGAGACGGCAGCGAACGCCTGCAGGAAGGCGAGGAACTTGAGCAGGAAACCCAGGACGCAGCCGCCGCAGCCGGCGCCGTTCCTCCCGGACCGGCCACGAGCCATCGCCGATGGATTTGGATTTAGATTTTTTGGAGAGGAGAATAAGCAAGCAAGGAAGGAAAGAAGGAAGAGGATGGATGGATGATTGAGTCCAACAGAGAGGGGCCGGCTGAGCTGGAAGGAGGTGTACCAAAGGTCCAGAGCAAAGCAGATATGAGCTGGCAAATAACACGTGGGCCACTGTATTTACGTGTAAAGCTAGCTTTGCAACTACCCACCTAGATAGTCTGTAAAAGTGTTCAACCACCACATCGCCGACCGCGTCTCCGATCACGCTGGCCGCTAAACTCGGAGCATCTCGGCCGGCTGAAGAAAAAGAGTTCCAACTGCGTCTCTAGCATCCTAATTTCGTTCCTCAAAACACGAAGAGTTAAACACCGTCTCTATATTTTCTACGGTGGCTTGATTTAGTTCTGATAATTGTATTTTGCACAATTCAACTTGTATACTTGTGGATTGAACTCAATTTAGTTTAAAAACAGGTTTATCATCGAATGTGAGCTCACGCGAACGACACCTTGACACGGGTTCCACTTACAGCTGGATTAGAAACTTGCATGAATCCCCTCCTGCATCTAAAACATATATTTCTATGGCCGCCGATGTCGCCTCCCTCTTCATCGACTCCCTCTTTTTTCTACCTCTTAAACACATAAGGGTACTGTAACAGTGTGGATGCTAGCTTATGGATTAGATGGGGAGAGGTATATGCAAATATCTAGGATCGGAAATCTATGTTATAGATGCGGATGGTTCATGTAAGTTTTTTAGGTCAACTGCAAGTGTGACTCGTGTCCACGTGTCCTTCGCATAAGCTCAAATTCGATGAAAAAAATATTTTTAGGTTAAATCGAGTCCAATTGATAAATACATGGGTTAAATTGTGCAAATTCTAAGTAGCGGGACTAAATCGAGCCAACTGAACAAGTACAAAGATTGTTGATGCACATAACTCAAATGCGAAAATAGAGTCGGCGATACCAGTACATACCAACACACAGGGGTTCCTTAGGGACGTCGGTGCTGTCCTTTTCTCCTTTTTTATTCCCGCCTACTGATGGCAACAAGTCCATGTATACCAATTTATTGGGACTCCAAGTGCAGAGTGTTGTAGCAAGCGTCTTTTTCCCACAAGGGTGACTCGAGAGTTTATATCGAATTCTCGGGGAATTGATAAAGAGTATCTTTTTCTTCTCCTCTTAAGCAACCTGCAAAGCAAAGTTTTTGCCTTGTGTTCCCAACTCCACTATGTGGTTGTCAAGCATAAGGTTTCATATTAGTAATATAAAATGAAATAAAACTAGGTAACAAAATAGTAAAGCAAATGCAAATAAAGTAAATGTAATAAATAAGGTATTTTTGTGTTTTGTTTGTGTTTGCAAGAAAGAAAGTATTTTCATGTTTTTAATAATAAATTGAAGCAAAGGTAAATGATAACATTATTGTTGTAGGTTGTTTCTTATGATAAAAGTTGGACCGGGGTTCACTTGTCTACTCACTTTAAAGCTGTAGTGAACATAAAACAATTTAGCATCAATAATATATTGATGGAACATCAATATGTGTTTGATAAGCATTCATATGGGCATCACGTCCTAGCATAGAGATGATGCAACACATCTCTCTTATACTTCTCTACAAAAGGAAAACTCCAAGCAATCTAGAATTAAGAATTAACAGAGTACAACCTTAATAAAACATCTAACTTTGGTCGACTAGAGGGGGGTGAATAGAAGACTACCAATTTTTATCTTATTAATCAAGTTTATGCTTTGCAAGAAATAAAGTTCTCTAGATATACAACTAGATGAGCAATCATATATGCTGGAGAACAATCAACAAGTAACAAAGTGGTAAAGGACAAGAAGTAAAGGTGTGGAGCGAGTAAACCGGAGAGCAGACGCGGAGATGTACTTCCCGTAGTTCACTTCAAAGGAAGCTACATCTACGTTGGAGAGGTGTCGGGGCCACACAAGGTCACCCAAGCACCACAAAGGCCTCATCTTCTTATCCGGTGAGCTCCACCACAAAGGCGGACTCACAATATACCGGTGACCTTGAAGGCGCCAACCAAAACCTTTACAACAAGGTTGAGGCGGAAGCTCCACAACTCAATCGGAGGCCCTCAACGACACCACGGAGCTTCACAACGCATGACCTTAGCTCTAAGGATGTCATATACCGTCTAGGGTTCCAAGAACCCAAGAGTAACAAGATCCACAAATGATGGGTGGGGGGAATCAAGATTCCTTTGGTGGAAGTGTAGATCTAGGTCACTGATGGCTATGAAATTGTGGCATCCCGCAAAACCACTACTAGAAAATCGCGTTGTTTTTGTGTATTGCATCGTCATCATCATGCATTGTTGTCTGCACTATTTCGAAAAGCCTAGTTTTGCTTTGTACAAATACCCCTTTTCATTTCAAATACAAAACCCCGATCGTATCGGATATTTTATTTACCTAAAAAACTATTTGCATAGTGCCCTTGTTTTAAAATAAACACAACCAAACAAACACACATTCTAAAACAGCCCCCTCTAAATCCTATCCCCACCCAATCCTAATATACCCTCCAACCACAGGCCGCCACCTCACCCTCTCACCCAACTCCTACCCACCTGCCACCTCATCAATCCACCACTTATTCCTCTCCCTCTTTCTCACCCCAGTCCCACCTATCCTCTCTCTCTCTCCCCCACCGACACCTGGACCCCACCCCACCTTTTCCTCCCCACTCAACCCCTTCCCCAGACCCCACCTGTCGGCCCCTCTTTCCCTCTCTCCTCTCCCTGCCCCGCGTGGACCCGCGCCCTGGCCCCACCCCTGGCCCCGCGTGCGCCCCCCCCGCTTTCTCTCTCTCTCTCCTCTCTCTCCTTTCTCTTCTCTCCTACCTCCGGCAACCCCGCTCGTCTCCTCCACCCGCCGCGCGCCGCCCCGCCTCCCTTCTCCGGCCGCCGCGCGTCCGCCTTCCACCCCTTCCGGCGCCGGCCCGCGCTCGCTCCGCCATCTCTTCCCCCTCCGCCGGCTGCCCCTCCTCTCCAAGCCGCCTCCGCCCCTCCCCGTCGGCCGCTCTCAACCTCGCCTCCCCGTCGACCTCCATCCCCTCCCCGCTCCAACCCCTTCGCCGGCCTCCACCGCCCCCGCACCCGTCTTCCCCGTCGCCGGCCACCTCCCTCCCCTTCTTCCTCCGCCTCTCCCCGCGTCTCCCCGACGCGCGCGCCCGCCGTCTCGCCCCACCGCCACGCCACCGGTCCTCTTCCTCCTCGCCCCCGAGCAACCCCCCCCTCGTCGGTGCGCCCCGCCACCTCCGGCTCCTCTCCTCCGGCTTCCTCTCCACCCGCCGGCAAGCTCCGCCTTCCGCCGCGGCCGTGCTCCTCCCCGCGTCCGCGGCCGTCGCTCGCCCCAGGCTCCGCCTCGCCGCGCCGTCCCGGCCCCCGCGTGCTCCGGCCCGCGTCCCCGTCGCCCCGCCGTTTGGCTCCTGCAGCAGCGCCGCCGGCGAGCTCAACTCCCCGCCGCCCGACCTCCGCCGCTCATCCCTCTGCGTCCGGCCGCAGCCGCCGTCGTCGCGGCGACGACCTCGCCCTCTGGCCAGCGCCGCCGTTGGGCGTCCTCCACCACCCGCGGGACCCCGACGAGCCGAGCCTTCCGCGAACCCCCGAGCTCCCTGGCCCATTGAGCCGGCGACGCATCTCCCTCGCCATCGTCTGTCAAGCCCAAGACCTGACCGCTCTGCGTTCCCCAACCCCTGCGACATCCGCCGGCGAGCAGCGCCGACCTCGCCCCTCCGCTACAGTTCCGTCTCCCCTGTAGCCGCGTGCCTTCCTGGATGCACCCAAGGAGCTTGTTTGGGCTGCTCACTGGTGTCCCAGGCACATGTTCGGACCGATGCCGTTTGTTGTCGCTATCGCCTAGAGCGCCCGATGCCTGTGTTGTGGCAAGGACCTAAGGACCTCGACAAGATCTTCTCCTGGAGCGAAGAGGTCTTCTTCACGGAACACCAAGACCGACTCGAAGGCGCGGACCCGACATGACCTTCCTCACGGAAACGACAAGTACTTCCTCGAGAGCGCCAAGCCCTTCCTCCCCGAACGCCGAGACCGACCCGACACAAGGACCCGACAAGATTGTCGCAACGACAAGATCGACACCGACCCGGAAGAACCTGATGCGCCCCCGGACACCGAGACCCCGGTTCGACAAGTGCTACTTCCCGGACGCCGATTCCGCCGCGAACGAATTCGTCGAACCCCAGATCCGAACCCTGAGACCGGACCCCGAACCCCCCGGAACCCCAAGATCGCCAAACCTCCATGTGTGACCCCTTTTCTCGAGCCCTATTTTATAAATGAAACAACAACTGGTTGCATATTAAATTGTTCATGCATGCATATTGTCATGTGGTTTGGGGGCATTATGCCGGCTCACATCATAATTAAATATGGGGCCCATATGCGGGCAAATCTAGCCTTATATTGGCCTCATTTAAATTTGAGTAGCGAACCGGAGATATATCCTGCCGCGTTAAACAACATTTAATTTGCGGGATAGATAAATAACTTGAACCGTCTAATTAACTGTCGGGACCCCGTTTCCGCTTAATATGACCTAATTGCATTGCACCTTTGCCATGCCATGCATCATATCATAAGCATGCCCGATCTTTTGCCGTAGCATTAAATATTGCATCCGGTGTTTCTTCTAGTGTTTTGCTTCTTCGCGGATAAGGCCGTTGAGTTGATGCGAGTGTCGACCCGAACTTCGGTTGAACCTTCGACAATGTTTCAGGCGAGCATCTCCCCCTTTCTACCTATCTTACTTTTATAGTATTTATTCCCTCCTGTTGATCTATTGCTATCTGTGTTGCGATGCTCTAGTTTTCGTACCCGTGATATCCCTTGCAGCCGTATATTGCCTTGGACACATCCTATTACCTGTTGTTTGGTAGATAGTTGGACTTGCGCGTCGTAGTCGCTTGCTCAAGTGTTGTTGCGTGTCGCCATGTACCATAGTTGTTGGAGTATTGCCACATGTTTGATGTTGGAGATGATCTCGGCTTTATTTATCGTTCACTTTAATTCCTGTATAACAACTAAAATTGAAGTAAGTAAGCAGAGGCATCGGTGGGTGATAGATAATATTTGGTTTCCGACCGCCCACTTGTGTCCCGTAGGACCCCGAGTACTTGATACCTGTTCCTTGATTTATCGCGCTATCCACATACGGGGAATTATGGGCCCTCCTTAGCCAAAGCTTGATTCATTCTTATTTCTTGGGGCCACAAACTAGTTTGAGGTTTTATTTACTATCCTGTACTTATGCCATGCTACTGCTTTATTTACGATTGTGCGAGGAGCACACTGTACTGTTTAGGTAAGCGGAATGTTTTCGCGGTATCGACAAGCCCAGTCACACTTTCGGGTTCCCAGTCGTTTACAGCCATTGTCTTTCTATTTTTCCCTGCGCAGGAAATGACGTTTGATGATGGGAATCATAACATTGAAGTCAAAGATATGAGATTTCCAACAATCCAAAGAACCAGGGGTCGTGAAGAGGAGCCAGAAGCTTTAACGACCAACTATATAGCAGGAATAAAATTACGGTCGTATAGTTCCGGCCGTATAGTTTCCACCAACACCGCTAGGTCAAACATAACAACTTTCATAAAGGGACCCCTATATAAAGAGTCCCCTGGCGACAAGAAAAAGCGCCCGACTACACCAAGACATTAGAAACCATAACACCGAAGAGCCGCCGGAGGAATAGATCTAGATCCAATCTCACAACCCTTCTCCACCACCATAGCCATAGTCCACCACTTGTAATAGTAGATCTCATCTCCAATTGGCGACATTGTAAGACTATTACTATCAATCTCATGATTTCCATTACAATGTTTATGATTGTTGATCTCATATCTATGTGTGAGTAATTCTCCTTGGGCTAAGGGCTTCGGTCTAGCTATGTAGTTTGTGCATGTTATTTATCATAGATGGGATCATGTATTAGTTTGTATGACATGATGATTATTGTATCCTCTCTTTCCTCAATCTAAGAACTTGTCAGGTACCCAAGACCCCAAGGATTGATATAGGTATAGGGAGTGTGAGTAGTGACAAATATGCAGGATGGGAACACCAGTGACAGAAAGGGTAGTACGACTATATGTGAGGGATTTACTTGGGATTAATGGTGACGTCACTATGCATATCATTAGTTCTCTTTCTTCTATGGATGAGACTAATAGGTTATTGCTATAAGCGGTTGCAGAGGCAATAGAAATTATGGATGCACTAACCACATATAATTATGTTGCTCTAATAATTACATGCATACTTTATTATTATCTTTTATTCCCATCAGATGTTTTGCATAGCTATAGGTGAAACCGAAAGCCCTGGACCCTCTCTCTCCATCATCGAAAACAATAGAAGATAGCAAACACTTGGTCCGGTAAAAACACTAAAAGAATTCTAAAACTCCCGAATGTCCATTAAAGTAACTTCACCGTGCTTTATGCTTCCCGAGGATTCGATAACCTAGGTCTACTAGGGAAAAGGAGCTATACTACATCCGTAATCCGGATCGAAGGTATCAACCCTTTTTCTGGCGCCATTGTCGGGGAAGCAATAGCTATCATAGTAAGGTTAGTAGGAACCTTGCTAGTTTTAATTCTTTTTTAATTTTGTTAGTTTGATTTTAATATTTATTTGAAAACCCAAAAATAGTCTTTAAATTATTGTTTTTACTATCATAAGTTTTTTTTAAGAAAACCCAAAAAACATAGGAAATATGGCTGAAAAGAAGCTTGGGGAGTTTGCAAGTCCTAATAATGATTATTTGTGTACTCCTATTACCCAGCCAACAATTACTGCTGAGGACTATGAAATTAATCCCCACTATTTAAGTTTGGTTCAACAGAATCAATTTGGAGGCTCAATTGTTGAGGACGTAGGTATGCACTTGAACACTTTCACTGAAATATGTGATATGATGCGCATTAAAGATGTTGACCCTGATGCGGTTAAGTTGCGCTTATTTCCTTTCTCTCTTAGAGGAAGAGCAAAAGAACGATTGCTATTATTGCCTAGAAATACTGTTGCATCATGGGTGGAATATACTTCTTTATTTATGACTAAAATTTTCTCACCTGCAAATACTATGCAACTAAGATCTAATATTACTGGTTTTAGACAGGAAGAGCGTGATCCACTAGAGCTTGCATGAGAGAGAATGAAAGAATGCATGATAAACTATCCCAGCCATGGAATGGAAGATTGGTTAATTCTCCATCTATTTTATAATGCTCTTAACCCTGTGTCTAAGTCTATGCTTGATACTGTAGCTGGAGGAACATTTATGGGCAAACAAATTATCGAAGCAAAGCAGCTACTAGACAATATGCAAGATAACCATGCCCAATGTCATGTGGAAAGATCAAACATAAATAAGGTGAACTTCGTCATACCGCAAGAAAATGAAGAACTCACTGCTAAGCTGGATGAGCTCATATTAGCCGTCAAGGGTAAGGAAACCCAGGAAAGAGCTATCCCAGAATCAAATATTAATGAAATAGACTTCATAGCTAGTAATGATTATAACCCTTCTTAGAAGAAGAACTATAATCCAAATTTCCAGAAACATTATTCTAGTCCCGCAGGTAACTCTAATAATAATATGGGATCAAGTAATGTTAGTCTCCAAGAAACACTTAAGTCCTTTATGGACTCGCAAAATGAGCAAAACAATATCCTTGTTAAGATAACAGAGAACCATGATAATATGCTTGGAAAATTATCTAACCAAGCTGTGAGTTTGAGGAATGATTTGCAGGCCCTCCAAGAAAGAACAAGGATTGTTGACTCACAACTAGGTAAGATAACCAAGAGTTAAACACTCATTCTAGCTAAATTTGCAGATAAAGATGAGCCCAATCCTCTTGAAGACCTCAAGATGATAAGAATCCAAAGGGAGGAGTCTGAACAACTTGACTATAGCAATGCCCCTTCACCAAATTACACGGTTGAAGATCTTGTGAAAAGGATCAATATCAAGATTCCCGTAAGTGAAGGAAATGAGGAAGATATGTATCAACACTTAGTTAATCAGGTAGCAATAAAGGTACATGATCTTGAGGATGAATATAAGAAAATTTCTGAAAAACTACCTGTTAATATTTATGATATATTTGAGCCTACTATTAAAATTAAAATTGGGACTAGTGAGATAGTTGCACTTTGTGATTTAGGTGCAAGTGTTTCAATAATTTCAAAAAGTCTTTTTAATAAGCTAAATCTTGGCTCTTTTGAAATCACCGAGTTAAAATTACATCTAGTAGATTCTACCTACAAACAAGCTCTAGGAATTAAGGAGAATACTTTAGTATACATTAAGGGTTATCCTGCTCTTTTTGATTTTGTTATTGTTGACATGTCTGAAGATGCTACTGCTCCTATCATATTAGGTCGTCCGTTCTTAAGAACTATTAAGGCTTTGATTAATCTACATGAAGGGAACGTAAAGCTTCAATTGCCTTTGCAACATCATGGTTAAGCCATTGACCATAAAATAGCGCTTCATGGAGGCAAACCATGTGAAATAAAAGTTTGAGTAAAGTTTTAGTTTAAGTTTCATGTTGAATAAAGAGTGCTAGAAAAATCCAGTTGAGGAGGAGAAGTTCAGTGGTACTAAAATTCTGTTTTATCCATGCTGTTGTTGGTCGAGAACTTTGTCTGTCATTTTTTTTGTCAAATTATGGTGTTTCTCTAAGTTTTAGGTTAAGAAAGAATTCTCGAAGAAACATAATTTTTTTGCGACTCCAAAAGGTTTAAGGACTAACTATACGGCGGAAATAAAAATTCTGGCCGTATAGTTGCGGTCGTATAGTTATCGATGCCTCCCTCGAATTTATTTCAAAGGATATATAAGTTTTAATGACCAACTATATGGCGGGAATAAAAATTCCGGACGTATAGTTGTAGCCATATAGTTATCGATGCCTTCGTTAATTTTTGTTTTCCAGGATATAGTAAGTTTAACGACCAACTATACGGCGGGAACAAAAATCCTGGCCGTATAGTTTGGCTGTATAGCTTGCGCCGCCAGGACGAAACCCTGAGAAACTCTAAATTTTTTTGATGCTAGACCAACTATACGGTAGGAACAAATGTTCCGGCCGTATAGTTTTGGCCGTATAGTTCGTGCAACCATAAAAAATCCACGGGAAGGTACCCCTAACACCAAAGCTTCAATCCCTTTTCTCTTTTCTACCTCCAAAATCTCTCAAAACCTCAAGAGATCTTCATCTCTACTCGATTTCGTTCGATTTCCTTGCACACAAGTGATCTACGGTGTGTTTCTCCTCCGATCCTCCAATTAATTTTTGCAAATTCATCTCCGATCTGTTGTCATTATCAATCTAGGGTGATACATACTATGAAATAATTGTCATGTTTCTCTTGCCTATATTATTATTTTGAGGAGATTCTTTAGTGTGCTACGATGAGGAATATGTTATGCTTATTACTGTTGAATCGAGAAGTTTTATTTTTGTCTTTCTAATTATTTTAGAAGATGAACACAGGGATCCAAACGTGTGCTCGTGCCGATGCGAGTTCTTCTTAGGCTGTCGCTGCAGCTCAGGATTGCATAGGGATATGGTTTAGGAATGAGCTCCAACGTGATCGCTTCAACAAGATCAAGAACCGAGAAGTGAAGACAACCAAGTGGGCTTGTACCATTATATTGAATCAACTTGGTATTTCCAATGACTTAAATTTACTTTGCAATAGAGTCGGCCTGCAAAACTTTGTATTCCAAGATGCGCCTACTTATCATCGGTTAACTCTTGAATTTTTGAAGTTATTTAAAAAGCACCGTTAAAACATGGCACGGAGAGGACATGATTTCTTTCCGACTTATGAACAACAATTATACATTATCACTTCATGAATGGTGCTATTGTTTTAATTCACCAAACAATGATGTTAATGCTTTACACGCATCTTATGCTGACATGCACCCTTTCCTAGGTCATTATTATAATAGAATGAGTTTTACTTCTAGAGTCAACAAGGGGAAGAATATTCAACATCCTGTTATTCGCTATTTGTTCTATGTTATTTCTAACACCTTACATGCACGAAACTAGTTTACAATACTCAATAAGGAGGACATATTGGTCCTTGCAAAAGCTGCTTTCAACAACATCAACTTGTCACTCAACTTGGGCGCAATTCTTGTGCGCTACCTGGAGCACCAATCCTCCCAAAGCCAAGGAACAATCACATGTGGAGGCGTCATCACTGTTCTTGCCATTGCCTTGGGCATCGACCTACATGAGTGACAACCATTGCTAGGTGAGCGACATGTTGCTTTCTCTACTCTAAAAGCTTATGGAATGCTCACTAGGAGATGTGGTGGTTATTACTTGCATATTGCAGGAGCTAGGCATCTCTACCCCACTCCTTTGCCTAATGGTCTTTTCTCTATCGAGGAAGGACGTTTGCTATATGATGTGGAAGTTTGAACAACACCAACCTGAGGAGGTGATTCTGGATGAGGATGAGGACCAAGAAGAGGAGCAAGAAATTCCTGAACAAGAGGAGCAACCACCAAACCGGTTCGCTACATATAAATATTTCCAAGAACTTGGAGGAACTGTGGAGGGGATGCATAATCTCGCCCTAAACCTCCGAGAAACCACTAGTAATTTATCAACTCAATTTGCGAACTAGAGCCACAAGTTTTTCTCACCACCACAATGATTTTAAGGGCATGCAAAATACTAAGCTTGGGGAAGTCTCCCCATTATTTTTATTTGGCGTTTGTTTGCTTTTTAATATTTCAAGGTTATGCTTTTAGTTTGAGTTTATAAGCACGCCTGTTGGTTTCCCCAACACTTTAACTTCAGTTATTTTTTTTGAGATTTTCTAGCCGAGCTTTGCCGCCAATTTTCCATTCTTTAATTCCCTCTCTTAAAACAACAAAAATATTTTTCCATTTATCTTTATTTTCCCTTTTCCTTTTTTTTCCTATTCTCCTTGTGGTTCTCGCATATTTTGCAGGAGAGTGATTGAGTTCGAGTTTCCAAGAAACGAATCAAAGGGGAAGAGAGAATTGGAACCAGTCATGAGAGGTATGCCTTATGACTCTCCACTTTTGAAGTTTGAGAAACCCATGCTAGTTTGTAGTAAATGTTAAGATATTATATTGGTGGAGTGAGTCTTTATATTGGAGTAATTTTTTGTTTGCATGGGTATTTAGTTGAGTATGTTTTGTTCCAGCTCTTGTAGTTAACCAAGTCTTGCCTAAAAAATTTCTAACCAATAGTAATAATAAAAAGTCTCACAATTTAAGGCTTGGGTGTTGTAGTGCTTAGTCTTGAAAGCTTATTCTAGAGACACTCAACACCGCAGAAAATAATGATTGACTTGATAGCCCTCTTTGAAAGAATTTGTTTAATTGAATTATTGTTTAGCGGTTCTTGTGAGCATGCCAAAGTTTGACTTGTGAATCATAATAATGATATAGCTTTATGCATGTCAAACTTCATGGGATTCCAACAACTCTGCTAGCCTACGAACGATCTTCATGGGGCGAACTCCTAGATTTCGGCAATGAGTTGATTAAACATATGTAGTAGCAATGCTATAATGGGTAAGATTCTTTGCATTATCGTGTAGCTATGTTCATAATGGAGTCACTCCTCTGGCTGATATGAGTAATCATTATGCAAAAGGAACAAAAAAACCTTGGTGATGCCACGAGTGTCCATCACAGCCCGATAAACTAATTTTTTTTGGCATGCTCTCAATTACCTAAGAACTGAAATTCTTGAAGGACAATCAATAGAAAAATAGTGCTTCAAAAGTCTTGACTTATTGATGTGGGAGAATTGAGATACTTTAGTGTATATTCTTTTCATGACATACTCTCACACTCTCAATTTTACATGATTATACTTTATTGTTCAAAGGCAAGCTTATGAGTTGATTACATGACATGGAATAGAGTTTACTTATTTGAATCATACATGCTAACAATAATATTGTTGCGCTATAAGGATTCATTAAAACCTGTATGATATGCTTGCTATTACTCTATCTATGTTGAGATTTTTAGATTAATAAAGTGGAGGAAACATGAGACTCTATCATGAGTAAGATCTTCATCTTGTTATTTTAGTTTAAATGCTGAGTTCCTTTTTGATTTTGGTTTTCTTGCTCGAGGACGATGAAGTTTAAGCTTGGGGACGTTGATGGTTGTGAAATATATCCATCCGCATCCACATTTAAACTAGATATTATTCATACTTTTGATGAAATATCTCTCTAAATCCTGCCACTAATGCCTAATGATCAAAGGGGTATGCAATCATGTCTTTCTATTTTTCCATGCACAAGAAATGACATTTGATGATGGGAATCACAACATTAAAGTCAAAGATACGATATTTAGAACAACCCAAGGAAACTAGGGGTCGTGAAGAGGAGCCAGAAGCTTTAACGACCAACTATACTGTGGGAATAAAATTCCGGTCGTATAGTTTCCACCGACACCGCTAGGTCAAACAGAACAACTTTCGTGAACGGTCCCCTATATAAAGAGACCCCTAGCGACGAGAAAAAGCGTGTGACTACACCAAGCCATCAGAAACCACAACACCGAAGAGCTGCCGGAGGAATAGATCTAGATCCAATCTCACAACCCTTCTCCACCACCATAGCCATAGTCCACCACTTGTAATAGTAGATCTCATGTCCAACTTGGGACATTATAAGACTATTACTATCAATCTCATGATTTCCATTACAATGTTTATGATTGTTGATCTCATCTCTATGTGTGAGTAATTCTCCTTGGGCTAAGGGCTTCGGCCTAGCCATGTAGTTTGTACATGTTATTTATCATAGATGGGGTCATGTATTATGATGGCGCTGCATCAACATGGAGCGCTTCGTCGGGAAACCCCAAGAGAAAGGTATGATGCAGCACAACAACAAGTTTTCCCTCAGTAATAAACCGAGGTTATCAAACCAGTAGGATGAAGGAAACGTCTCAAAGGTGTTGCAAGCAACATGGAAACCTACACAACACAAACTCAAGACTTTGCCCCAACTAACAGTGAGGTTGTCAATCTCACCGGTTGCTGTAACAAAGGATTAACTATATGGTGTGGAAGGTGAAAGTGGGTTGCAGCAAGTAAACAGTAACAGTGGAAGATGTATCAATGGTAAAGATTGGACCGGGGTCCAGAGTTCACTAGAGATGTTAAACAAACATGGCATGCTGGGTAAACAAATTACAGCAGGGCAATTGGCAAGACTGAGCAAGGCATAACAATGCAATACTAGACATAAAGATCCTATGAGATTCGATTGGGCAATACAACAATATACATAGACCGCTATCCAACTTCACCTATGACTAGAAGTCCACCTTTGGGTTATCATCCAAACCCCCTACAGTATTTAGTTGCAAGCAACAAACAACTGCTTTACGCAAAGTGTGTAAGGTAAACAATCCACTTGTTCCAGGAACAAGATACCGTTGTTTTCTCCCTAGTGGCAACAACACATCTACAACCTTAGAGATTTCTGTCACTTCCCTTGATTAAATAGAGGCATGAACCCACTATCGAGCATAAATACCCCCACTTGGAGTCACTAGCAACTACTTGGCCAAGATAGCTACTAACAACGGAGAGCATGCATGATCACAAACAACACATACATGATAGAATCAATAAGACAAAACCATTAATCAATCTGACATAGTAATCTCAATATCCATGAAAGAATAAGGAGGAGATACAACCATCTAGCTACTACATGGACCCGTAGTCCAAGGTGGAACTACTCACGCTTCATACCGGAGGCTGGCATGATGAAGAAGAAGGCCTTAAGGATGATCTCCCCTCCGGCAGGGTGCCAAGAAGAACTTCAGATCCCTCCGATCTAGGGACGATGGTGGTGGCAGCTATAGATGGTTTCGTGGAATATTGATCGGGTGCTTAGGGTTTAGGCATCGAGGGATTCTTATAGGAGAAGAGGCGAGGCTAGGAGGCGACCAGGGGGCCCACACCCTGCCTAGGCGCGGCCTAGGGTGGGCCTGTGCCTAGGGGGTGCAGCCGCCCTATGGCTCCCCTTCGTCTCTCCTCTGGACTCCGTGTTCTCCTCGGTGAAATATTGACTTTGGCTTTTGTCCCATCCAATTTCGAGAATATTTCCTTATTATATTTTCTAGAACCAAAAACAACAGAAAACAGGCAACTGGCATGGTGGCAACTTGTTAATAGGTTAGTACCAGAAAACATATAAAAGCACCTCAAAGTGTGGACAAAGCAAAGCAAAGTAGATACTAAACAAGCATGGAACATTAAAAATTATAGATATGTTTCCGACATATCAAGCATCCCCAATCTTAACTCCTGCTCGTCCTCGAGTAGGTAAGTGATAAAAAGAATAATTTTTGAGGTGACATGCACCTTCAAAACCAAGATCAAACCATTTGCAAGCAATGAAAGCTGGGATCAAAGAACTCTAAACATGTGCATGAAAGATTTAGTTCTAACAATAAGACAAAGTAACTAAGCATGCAACATGAAAGGCTAGAAACAAATATCATGAATAATATGTATTGAAAAACATTTTTTTGTTTCACATATAGAAAACATGGCATAGTGGCATTCATATTGTCCCTCATGGAGTAGAAAATAGATGCATAGGACACCTTCAAAGTTCATAAGAGTGACTAGATACAAATAGCGGAAGATCAAGTAATACAACAATATGCATCAATAAATAAGTTTTGGGACACTGCACATAGAACTAAGAATGACAACTATGCTCTCTTAACTGCTGCCTAAATGTAGAAGGTGGAGACTCAATAAAATAGTGGAAGAAGGGCCCTTCATAAAGGGAAGCAGGGATTTCAAGTTTCAAAAAGTGCTTCCAAAAATTATGGTACTTGTTAGCTTTCAGCCCTCATTGCCCCTATCATAATCATCTTGAAGTGATTAAGGTTAAAGTGAACAAAGTATGGAGTATATGATTGACAAAGTATAAGTCGGCAATCTCATGTCCCTTGAATATAAGGGTCGCACCTCATGCTACTCAATTTTAGTCACCTATAAGTTATTATCATAGTAAGTACATGTGTATCATAGAGAACCGCCAACGGGGTACCCCTTGCACATGGTACATGAGATATCCCATAACCAAAGTGACAAGGCAAGCAGACAATGAGCAACTCAGCGATCTCTTTATTTGCTATTTGCATAGGTTTTTATTGAGGATGCTTCACAGATTGCTCATTATGGTGATGCTGCAAGTTTCCACCATGATTAGGCATTGCTTAGGCAGCGGCCCAAGCGTTTCTCTAACACAAAATACATAACTCCATGGACTTACAAGCTCCCTTTTTATTTCACACCGGCGACATCCATAGAAAAAAGAGCATGATATCAACTGTGTACAAAGTACAAGTGCAATGTTGAAAACGTTCCCCAGAAAAACATGGTTCTGCTAATTCCAATGTATAAGTGCAAGCATATACAACATATATGACACAATAGTTCAATTTTATTAGGGGCAAGAAATATAAAGTGTGCCATCAAGTTCGTGAGAGCTTTAATCACTAAGTTTTCACATAAAAAATACTTTTTAATTGGAAGATAGCTGAAAACAAGAATATACTTGGAATGGTGTAACACACCATGCATAGGAATTTATAATGTACACTTTGGAATAAATTGGTTTCTTGGGAGTTGGAAGCATGAGTAGAGCTTACTCATACAAGTGGAGGCTAGCAAAAAACTGGGAGCAACCAACTAAGAGAGTAATAATGGCCATAATCATGCAGAGCGACAAAACATTACTAATCAAAGCATAGAGTAGTACTACAAGTCAAGGACTAAATGATCATAAAAGCTATGGTGACTTGTTCATAGTCATAACATGGTGTGAGCATGTGCCAAGTCAACTCAAACAAAACATCAAAGGAGAATACCACAATTCTATGCTTTTGTATGCTAAAACAACGCATGATTCTTTCAAGGCACACTAAGCAATCCCAGTTGTTTGGAACAAGTCATGCTACAGCAATAATCACTAATCATAAGGTCAAAATAACACCTAGCATGACATGCTAAAGTCTAAGTCACAGTCAAAGCAAGCTCCTCTTGCACTTTCAAGCAAGAACTTTCTACTCCTTTCCAACACCAATCAACTTATTTGAAACAACACAGCGAGAACGGGGGTCCAAACTACTTTATTCAAGCAAACTAAAAAAACTAAGCAAAGAAAACGAAAACTAAGATGCTCCAAGAACCACACACAGTGCATGAAACAATAAAAACGGAGTGTCTAGAAAGACCTAAGCTTTTTATTGATGAAGAAGGAGATGCCTTGGGCATCCCCAAGATTTGACGCTTCTACCTCTTGGATATTTCTTGGGGTGACACCGGGGTGGTATCCCCAAGCTTGAGCTTTTGTCCATTCTTCATCTCATTACATCATTCTCTCTCTACACCTGAATTTTTTCGTTCATACAAAACTTCACACAATCTTCATTAGCAACATTAGTGCATTTAAAAGATAATAGACCTTTAGACTTAGATTTAGAACAGCAAAACTTTTCACTAAAAACACAAGATACTGTAGCAACTCCTTCAAAATTCTCAGTTTCCCAAAAAGAACCCAAAATGGAATCAATAAGAAGCAAACGCAAATAATGGCAGAAATCTGTCAAAACAGACCAGCAGGTAGAAACCGATTTGTTCGAAGACCTTATGTTTCTCAAATAAAAAAGTGTTGAACTAACGAAAGTTAGCTGACATACTATGATATTTATTCGTAAACTTTCAGCTCAATCCGACTTACAGAGACTCCTCACGAATTTTTATGGTAGAGGACATAAATCTGTTTCGGGACAACAACTCTCCAAATCTTACTTCCCTCTCATTAGAGGTCATTCTTGGCACAAAAAGCAAACAAAAAGGATAAGGAGAGGTCATTACTGAAGTAATAACTCCCAATACTCAAGAAAACTCTTGGGTTATCTCCCAACAAGTACTTTTGTTTAATGCCTTTAAGTTAGGCACACGAAGCAAGAAATCAAGTATTTTCAAATGAAGAATCATTAATAGCAACTCTCTTGCTCCTACATTTCTTCTTCTCTTTAGGGAAAATATGATTGCTTACCGGAGGAGCAAAATTCATAATTCCTTTTCCCACATCTATTATTGCTCCAAGCTGTTTCAGCAGGGATCTTCCGAGTGTAATCTGTCCTTTGCCTACACATTCAATAACAAGATAATCAGTAGACACCATTTTCCCTAAGATTTTTGTAAACACACCTTCAGCAATTCCAGTGGGTAATAAAGTTGCATTATTAGTAATAGATATTTCTTCTACTCCTTTGGATACTCCCCAAAGACTCATAAATATCTCTAGGCATAAGGCAAAATTCAGACATGATATCACAGCGGGTATCAAAAGTTGCACTATTTATAGAGACTTTGATTGTGGGAAACCACTTTGAAGGCTCAGAGTTTATTGGAACATATCCATGGTGCTCTCTAAGTGTGTGATGGCAACTGTTCAAAGCAGCAGTACTGGACTCAAGAGTGTTCGACCTAGCATAAATATCTATAAAAGAAGAATCAGACTTGCCAGGCATATTATAGATTATAATCAACCTATTTATAGCATCTAAAGCTTCATTCTCAGTACAACGAAAAATACATTTCTCAGCCACAACATCTAAAGCATATCTATAACAAAGAGCAATACTGTGGTAGAAACTATTAATAACCAAGCTAAGACTCATCTTAGGCTCAGTTTCCCTTTGTAAAGCAGAGATTCTAGACCAAGCTTCTTTGAAACTCTCTCCACTTCCTTGCTTGAAAGTGAAGATCCTTTCCATAGGTGACACAGGGATTGGACCAAAACCAGACATAGTAGAAACTAGAGCAGGAACTAATTTTTTTGTGTTTTGATAAGAGAAAACAAACCAAACCAAACTAAACTATTTTTTTGGAGTTTTTGATAAAAAGAGGCAAACAAAACCAAGCAAAAGAAACTAAGAAAACCAAAAACAAAGTAAAGAGAAAGGTTGAGAAGGACTCCCCTTGTGAATGCGTCCTTAGCCTCCCCGACAACGGCGCCAGAAAGTCTTGGTGGCGCTGCGTCAACGTGGAGCGCTTCGTCGGGAAACCCCAAGAGCAAGGTATGATGCAACACAGCAGCAAGTTTTCCCTCAGTAAGAAACCGAGGTTATCGAACCAGTAGGAGGAAGGAAAATTCTCAAAGGTGTTGCAAGCAACATGGAAACCTGCACAACACAATCTCAAGACTTTTCCCCAACTAACAGTGAGGTTGTCAATCTCACCGGTTGCTGTAACAAAGGATTAACTATATGGTGTGGAAGGTGAAAGTGGTTTGCAGCAAGTAAACAGTAACAGTGGAAGATGTATCAATGGTAAAGATTGGACCGGGGTCCATAGTTCAGTAGAGGTGTTCTCCTTATATAACCAAACATGGCATGCTGGGTAAACAAATTACAGCAGGGCAATTGATAGGACTGAGCAAGGCATAATAATGCAATACTAGACATAAAGATCCTATGAGATTCGATTTGGCAATACAACAATATACATAGACCGCCATCCAACTGCATCTATGACTAGAGGTCCACCTTTGGGTTATCATCCGAAACCCCTCTAGTATTAAGTTGCAAGCAACAGACAACTGCTTTAAGCAAAGTGTGTAAGGTAAACAATCCACTTGTTCCATGAACAAGAGACCGTTGTTTTCTCCCTAGTGGCAACATCACATCTACAATCTTAGAGATTTCTGTCACTTCCCTTGATTAAATAGATGCATGAACCCACTATCGAGCATAAATACCCCCTCTTGGAGTCACTAGCAACTACTTGGCCAAGATAGGTACTAACAACGGAGAGCATGCAAGATCACAAACAACACAGACATGATAGAATCAATAAGACAAAATCATTAATCAATCTGACATAGTAATCTCAATATCCATCGAATCCCCACGAACACAACATGCATGATTACAAATAGATGAGATCTTGATCATGAATGGAGCTCACAAGATCTAGACATGAAAGCACAAGGAGGAGATACAACCATCTAGCTACTACATGTACCCATAGTCCAAGGTGGAACTACTCATGCTTCATACCGGAGGCTGGCATGATGAAGAAGAAGGCCTCCGGGATGATCTCCCCTCTGGTAGGGTGCCGGGAAGAGCTTTAGATCCCCCCGATCTAGGGACGATGGTGGCGCCGGCTACAGACGGTTTCATGGAATATTGATCGGGTGCTTAGGGTTTAGGCATCGGGGGGTTCTTATAGGCGAAGAGGCAAGGCTGGGAGGCGGCCAGGGGGCCCACACCCTGCCCAGGAGCGGCCTAGGGTGGGCCCACGCCTGGGGGGTGCAGCCGCCCTGTGGCTCCCCTCCGTCTCTCCTCTGGACTCCATGTTCTCCTTGATGTAATATTGACTTTGGCTTTTGTCCCGTCCAATTCCGAGAATATTTC
The DNA here is from genome assembly GCA_910589765.1 of Avena atlantica. Taxonomy (NCBI): domain Eukaryota; kingdom Viridiplantae; phylum Streptophyta; class Magnoliopsida; order Poales; family Poaceae; genus Avena; species Avena atlantica. The sequence continues at coordinate 423,858,628 of OU342739.1, forward strand.
CTTACTAGCTTTTCTGGAACCAAAAACAGCAGAAAACAGGCAACTGGCACTGTGGCAACTTGTTAATAGGTTAGTACCAGAAAACATATAAAAAGCACCTCAAAGTGTGGACAAATCAAAGCAAATTAGATAATAAACAAGCATGGAACATCAAAAATTATAGATATGTTTCCGACATATCATATTAGTTGTAGGGTTTGCAGCATAGAAAACAAAAAATTCCTCTGATGGGAACAATTGTATACCAAGATCTATCTACTAGATACAAGCAACGAGTGGATATACATCCATAGAGAACATACCCTTATAGACCGGCAAAGTTTAACGAGGTTGTACACGTGGATGATGTAGACGAACGCTTGCCAATCTCAAGATCGATAAGAAGTCTAGCGTCACAAATCAGTAGCGCATCCGTGCTCGCACACATGTCCAAGCCACCGAGCAACATCCGCCTCCTCGCTCCAGCGATGCAGCGGAAGCAACAACTCTTTCCAAACAAAAATCCACTGTAAACATGTATCTCGCTAGTCCGAGACCATGGGGGATAAACTAGAGGGGGGGGGGTCCTTCACAAGGAGGTGTGAGTGTGAGAGGGAGAGGGGGTCCTTTTATAGGAGGAGGGGGGCACCCCAAGGGGCATGGCCGGCTCCATGTGGGCTACCCCACATCTTCCTCCATTCAAGTGGGCGGAGCTCCCAATCACAAAAGGACCCTTCATTTCTACACTCAAAATCCCACTCAAAAAATCCCATTAAATTTCCACCAAACTTAATGTAATCTCTCTTTAAATAAAACTCCTTTTATTTATTTATTCAGAATTTTGTCAATTACATTAATTAAAAAACATTCACATAAAACCCTTGCTAGTATTCTATTTCACATGCAGAAACACTTTCAGCAATTTCACCTGAAACAATTCCGGTGTCTAGTGAAATAAATTCCTGCACTTTGTAAATCTTTTTGTCTAGAAACTATTTGTTCCAAATGGTGTCGGTGTCCCTTAAGTGTGTCACCCTACGGTTCGCGAATAATGCGGACATGATCGAGACCCCTCTCGGATCAATAATCAGAAGCGATACCTAGAGATCCATACTGACTCCCACACATTCAACGATGACTTCTTGTGATCGTGAGAACCTTTTACGCTAGTAACTTATTCCCTTTGTCTCGTGATATATTACATGTCTGAGATTCGATCATCGATATCTTCATACCTAGTTTGATCTCGTTACTGACATGTACTCTTTTCTTGTTCCCGTGATATAACATTCTAGTGATCAAATCACTTGCTTGCAAGCTAACTAATGGGATATCACCGAGACGGCCCAAAGTATATCTCTTCGTCATCGGTATGGACAAATTCCACTCTTGATCCATGAGCGTCAACATAACACATTTGTAGCACTGAACCCATCTTTATAGTCACCATGTTACGGTGTGACATTTGATGTTATCAAGATAATCTTCTAGTGTTAGCGATTGACATGATCTCATGGTCTAAGGATTAGGATTAGTTCGTATGATGTTATAGCAATATACACACAATGACTTTGATCGTAATGCTATACTTTGGATGAATGTTCATCACACCATTCCAATAATGTTGTGACCTTGTTATTAACAACATCCAATATCCATGATCAGGAAACCTTGATCATCTTGTTAATCAACGAGCTAGTTTAGAAGAGAGGCATAACTAGGAACTTTCCATTTGTTTATTAAACACACATGTATTAACGTTTCCGTATTAATACAATTATAGCAATTAAAATAAACATCTATCATATACTTGGAATATACATAATAACAACTTTATTATTGCCTCTTAGGGCATATTCCCTTCAGTCTCCCACTTTCACTAGAGACAATAATCTAGTTACATAGTGATAAATCTAACACCCATGGAGTTCTGGTGTTGATCATGTTTTGCTCTAGGGAGAGGTTTAGTCAACAAATCTGCTACATTGAGATCCGTGTGTACTTTATAAATCTTTATATCTCCATCCTTGACATGTTCGCGGATGGAGTGAAACCAGTGCTTAATATGCTTGGAATTCTTGTGAGACCTTGGTTCTTTGGCATTGGCTATGTATCCATTGTTATCATAATAGATCACCATTGGGTACAACATGCTAGGAACCACACCTAGTTCGGTTATGAACTCCTTCATCCAAACTGCTTCCTGAGCCGCTTCCAAAACAACAACATATTTGGCCTCCGTTGTTGATACTGCCACCACAGGTTGTTTGGAACTCCTCCAACTAACCGCTCCTCCATTCATGAGAAATTCGTATCTGTATTGAGACTTAGAGTCATTTGAATCGGTGTCGAAGCTAGGGTCGACATAACACTTAGCGACGAGCTCTTCTTCACCTCCGTACACGAGAAACATTTCCTTAGTTCTTCTTAAGTACTTAAGGATATTCTTGACCGCTATCCAGTGTTTCGATCCTGGATTAGATTGGTATCTACTAGTCAAACTAATAGCATGTGCCACATCCGGTCTTGTACATAGCATGGCGTACATTATAGAGCCTATGGCTGAAGCATAGGAGACCTTGTCTAGTATCTCTCTTTATCCCGCCATAGATGGACTTTGAGTCTTACTCAATGTCTTGCATTGCAACATAGATAAGAACCCCTTCTTACTTTCGTCCATTTTAAAATTCTTTAAAATCTTATCAAGGTATTTACTTTGTGATATCCCTATTAGGTGCCTTGATCTATCTCTATAGATATTTATGCCTAATATGTATGACGCTTCACCTAGGTCCTTCATTGAAAATTTGCTGTTTAGATAACTTTTAACGCTGTTTAAAAGATCTACATCATTTTCGATCAGTAATATGCCATCCACATATAATATCAGAAATTCCACATTGCTCCCACTCACTTTCTTGTAAATACAAGCCTCTCCATAAGTTTGGACAAATCCAAACTCTTTGATCACCTCATTAAAGCAGAGATTCCAACTCCGGGATGCTTACTTTAGTCCATAGATGGATCGCTAAAGTTTGCATACCTTGTTAGCATCCTTAGGATCGACAAAACCCTTTGGTTGTATCATATACAACTCTTCTTAAATGTTGTCATTGAGGAACGCAATTTTGGCATCCATCTGCCATATCTCATATTCGAAATATGCAACAATTTCTAACATAATCCTAACTGACTTTAGCATCGCTACGGGAGAGAATGTCTCATAATAGTCAACTCCTTGAATTTGTCGAAACCCCTTTGCGACAAGTCGAGCTTTATAGATAGTTACGTTACCATCAACATCGTATTTTCTTTTGAAAATCCATTTATTCTCCATGACCTTTTGGTCGTGAGGTAAGTCCACCAAGGTCCAAACCTAGTTTTGTTACATGGATTCCATCTCAGATTTCATGGATTCTAACCATTTGTTGGAATCCAGGCTCGTCATCTCTTCTACATACGTCGCAGGGTCATCTATTTCATCAACCATGAAATTCATAACAAGATTTCCGTACAGTTGAGGAGTTGCATGCATCCTGCTTAACCTGCGAGGTTCTGTAGTATTCTCTTTTGGAGTTTCATAATCATTATCATTAGTTCCCTCTTCATTCGGTGAAGTCAACTCCGAAACAGCTTTCGGTGCTACGCTACTCGCCATATTATGAAGAGAAGGTTCAATAAGCTCTTTGAGTTCTACCTTCCGACTACACACAACTTTCGTGAGAAACTCTTTCTCTATAAAGGATTCATTATTGGCACGAAAACCTCGCCCTCGAATCTGTGATAGAAGGAATACGCAATAGTTTCCTTAGGGTATCCTATGAAGACACATTTTTCCGCTTTGGGTTCGAGTTTATCAGGCTAAAGTTTCTTCACATAAACATCGCATCCCCAAAATTTAAGAAATGACAGCTTAGGTTTGTTTCCAAACCACAATTCATATGGTGTATTTTCAACGGATTTAGATGGTCTGATTTAAAGTGAATCCAGTGGTTTGTAGTGCATAAACCCAAAATGACAGTGGAAAGTCAGTCAGAGACATCATAGATCGAACCATATCCAGTAAAGTACGATTATGATGTTTCGACACACCATTTCGCTGTGGTGTTCCGGCAGGTGTGAGTTGTGAAACTATTCCACACTCTTTCATATGTGTGCTAAACTTGTAACTTAGATACTCACCTCCACGATCAGACCGTAGAAATTTGATCTTTCTATTATGATGATTTTCCACTTCATTCTGAAATTCCTTGAACTTTTCAAAGGTTTCAGACTTGTGTTTCATCAAGTAGATATAACCGTATCTACTCAAATCATCCATGAAAGTAACAAAATAACGATATCCATCTCGCGCCGACACACTCATTGGACCATATACATCAGAATGTGTGATTTCCAATAAATCCTTCGCACGTTCCATTGAACCGGAAAAAGACGTTCTATTCATCTTGCCCATAAGGCATGGCTCACATGTATCAAATGATTCGAAATCAGGTGATTCCAAAAGTCCATCTGAATGGAGTTTCTTCATGCGTTTAACGCCAATATGAACTAGATGGCAGTGCCACATATATGCGGATATATCATCATCAAGTTCAATCCTTTTAGCATCAACATTATGAATATGTGTAACACTATTATCGAGATCCAACAGAAATAAACCATTCATCACAGGTGCATGACCATAAAAGATATCATTCATATAAATCGAAAAACCATTGTTTTTGGATTTAAATGAATAACCACTTTGCATCAAACAAGATCCGGATACAATGTTCATGCTTAGTGCATAACAATTATTTAGGTTTATGACTAATCCCGACGGTAAGTGGAGAGGCAGCGTTTCGACAAAGATCACATCAACACTTGATCCATTGCCGACACACATCTTGACCTCACCCCTTTCTAGCGGTCGGTTGTTCAGCATCCCCTGATTCGAGTTACAAATATTAGCAACCGATCCGGTATCAAATACCCAGGTGCTACTGCGATTACTAGTCAAGTACACATCAATAACATGTATATCATATATACCTTTGTTTTCCTTGCCGGCCTTCTTTTCTGCCAAATTCTTGGGGAAATTGCGCTTCCAATGGCCAGTCCCCTTACAATAATAGCACTCGGTATCAGACTTAGGGCTAGCTCAGGATTTCTTTTCAGGTGCGGCAACAGTTTTGCCTCCCTTCTTTCCCTTCTGTTTACCCTTCCTATCTTTCTTGAAACCGGTGGTCTTATAGATCATCAACACTTGATGTTCTTTCTTGATCTCCACCTCTGCAGTCTTAAGCATTGACAGAAGCTCGGGGAGAGACTTCTTCATGCCCTGCATGTTATAGTTCATCACAAAGCTCTTGCAGCTAGGTGGAAGAGATTGGAGAACATGATGTATGCCTAAGTCAATTGGAATCGATATTACCAAGGACACACGATTATCAGCGTACCCAGACATTTTGAGTACGTGCTCACTAATGGAGATCTTCTCTTCCATCATGCAACTAAAGACTTTTTAGAATCATTATAACTCTCTATATCATCATGGGTGTCGAAAATCATTTTCAACTCACGCATTGTATCAAAGGCATTTCCGTTTTCGAAATGCTTTCGAAGTTCTGGCTCCAGCCCATACAATATGCCTTAATGAACTAAGTTGTGGTCCTCTTGACGACGAGTCTGATAGATGTTCTTTTCCTCGTCAGGGGAATCATCAAGTGGTGGGGGGCCTAGCGGCGCTTCTAGAACATATTGCTTTTCTGCAGCAGAGAGGAGAATCCTCAAATTCATGGCCCAGTCGGTAAAGTTGCTACCATTCGTTGCAAGTTTATCTTTCTCCATTACCACATTGAAATTAAAAGTAGGTGGTGCTATCTGCAACAAAATTTGTAAAGTTTAGACTAAGTTTATGATAGATCGAGTTCAACTAATCCAAATTATGAATGAACTCCCACTCAAAAATGACATCCCTCGTGTCTTTTTAGTGATTACATGAACCAAATCCACTACACCAAGTCCGATTATCACGTGAGTCGGTGTAGCTTCAAAGGCGAGCATCTATATGGGCATCATATCAACGCATGACTCATGCTTAACCTTTCGGTCCGTGTTCCGAGGCCATGTCTGTACATGCTAGGCTCGCCAAGTAAGAACCTTAGTATTTAGCGTGTGTAAAACTGTCTTACACCCGAAATATGATCATGGATTCAAGAACACCCGATCATCATGTGATGTCTTGAAGCGGCGAAACATAATCGATGCATACTTAAGGGAGAACACATTTTTATCTTGATATCTAAATGAGGGATCATCTTATTATGCTAATAAAACGCCAAACAAGTAATATAAGATGCAACAAACATCATATGTGAAAAATGAAATGATATGGTTCTTGCACTTGATCACTATCATGTGCATCGTGGTATGATCTTTATCATTCCTTTGTGTGTAAGGCCAAGGTCTATGGAACTTACACGTTAGGTGTGTTATAAGAGTATCAACTATACATCTACTTACAACATTACCATATCATGACACTAGCCCAACAACAATCTAAAATAGACACTTCTAATTTATCCATTGCAATTTTTACGTGGCTTAGGGCTTTCGAAGATAGAACCGTTCTTACCTACGAACATGGAACCACAACAAGGATAACCAAATTATTAACAACTCGTTGTAAATTAGATATTGACAATAGTAGGAGAGATAGACACCCGCTAGCCACTTATGCAAAACTAGTTGAATGTCAAGCGTGGAATAGGTCTCATGTGCGAGGACATGTAAAGTTTGTCCGGGACTCTTCATCCCACTATGCCACCAATATCCAAAGTACAACCAAGAAGCAATAACATGATCATCATCGCCCACATACTCATATGTGTACTACCCGTGGGAAGCATCTACGCATAGGTCTCATGTGCGAGTATATCTCTCCGTCATTGGGATGGACAAATTCCACTCTTGATCCATGAGCGTCAACATAACACCTTAGTAGCACTGAACCCATCTTTATAATCACCCTGGTACGGTGTGACATTTGATGTTATCAAGATACTCTTCTAGTGTTACTGATTGGCATGATCTCATGGTCTAAGGATTTGGATTACTTTGTATGATGTCAATATAAACATAGTGACTTTAATCGTAATGCTATACTTCGGATGAATGTTCATCACACCATTCCAATAATGTTGTGACCTCGTTATTAACAACATCCAATGTCCATGATCAGGAAACCTTGATCATCTTCTTAATCAACGAGCTAGTTTATAAGAGAGGCATAACTAGGAACTTTCCATTTGTTTATTAAACACACATGTATTAATGTGTCCGTATTAATACAATTATAGCATGCAAAATAAACATCTATCATATACTTGGAATATAACATAATAACAACATTATTATTGCCTCTCAGGGCATATTCCCTTCATTAGTTTGTATGACATGATGATTATTGTATCCTCTCTTGCCTCAATCTAAGGACTTGTCAGGTACCCAAGAACCCAAGGATTGATCCAGGTATAAGGAGTCTGAGTAATGACTAATCTACAGGATGGGAACCCTAGTGACAGAAAGGGTAGTACAACTGTTTGTGAGGGATTTACTTGGGATTAATGGTGATGTCACTATGCATATCATTACTCTTTCTTCTATGGATGAGACTAATAGTTTATTGCTATAAGCGGTTGCAGAGGCAATAGAAATTATGGATGCACTGCCCACATATAATTATCTTGCTCTAACAACTACATGCATACTTTATTATTATCTTTCATTCCCATCAGATGTTTTTCACAACTACAGGTGAAACCGAAAGCCTCAGGCCCGCTCTCTCCATCATCGACAACAACAAAAGATAGCAAACTCTTGGTCCGGTAAAAACACTAAAAGAATTCTAAAACTCCCGAAGGTCTGTTAAAAGTAACTTCACCATGCTTTCTGCTTCCCGAGGATTCGATAACCTAGGTCTACTAGGGAAAAGAGATATCATACATCCATAATCCGAATGGAAGGTATCAGTCACCTCTCCCACTCCTCAAAAGATCGAGAGGTTTGAGTGGATAGGGAGAGAGATCTAGGAAGATGAAGCTCAGGTAGTAATGGAGGAGAGAGAAAATTTAAGAGTTAACATGGGAGGAGGAAGAAGGGTGCCTTAAATAGGCCCCCTTCAAACTGAACTATTGTTGCCCCGCGACACCACTAGTACTACCGGTGGGAGGCATGTACTTCCGGTGAGCATGCTCCAACGGCTCTAAGGCATAGAGGAGCATATCTCGAGCTATCTAGAAGTTCCAAACGAAACAAATGGAACTACCTGACCGGTAGTACTGGCGGAAGTTCTGGCCCAAGTTCCGACATATTCGATGCGTCGACACCGAAGTATACTAAAGCAAAAACGAGAGCGGGCAAAACTTGGATCATAACTAGAGCCAGAAATACTGGGTCACGAGGTTTTGACTAGAACTACCACTACCCTCATTATCGGTCATCGTCTCTTAGGCGATAAAGCCCAAAGTAAGAGCCTTGCATCTAATACCAATTGAAAGGTCCAACTTTGGTTGACTAGAGGGGGGATGAATAGGAGACTACCAATTTTTATCTTATTAATCAAGTTTAGGCTTTGCAAGAAATAAAGTTCTCTAGATATGCAACTAGATGAGCAATCCTACATGCTAGAGAACAATCAGAAAGTAACCAAGCGATAAAGGACAAGAAGTAAAGGTGCGGAGCAAGTAAACCGGAGAGGAGAAATGGAGATGTAATTCCCTTAGTTCACTTACAAGGAAGCTACGTCTATTTTGGAGAGGTGTCGGGTCCACACAAGGTCACCGGGGTGCCACAAAGCCCTCACCTTCTCTCCGGTGAGCTCCGCCACGAAGGCGGGCTCACAATCCACTAACCGGTGACCTTGAAGGCACCAACTAAAACCTTTATAACAAGGTTGAGGGGGAAGCTCCACAACTCAATTGGAGGCCCTCAACGACACCACGGAGCTTCATAACACATGCCCTTAGCTCTGAGGATGTCCTACACCATCTAGGGTTCCAAGAACCCAAGAGTAACAAGATCCACAAAGAATGGGTGGGGGGATCAATCTTCCATTGGTGGAAGTGTAGATTTAGGTCACCTCTCCCACTCTGAGTGGCTAGGGAGAGAGATCTAGGAAGATGAAGCTCGGGTATTAATGGAGGAGAGATAAAATTGAAGAGTTAAGATGGGAGGAGGAAGAAGGGTGCCTTAAATAGGGCCCCTTCAAACTGAACCGTTGCTTCCCGGCGACACCGTTGATACTACCGGTGGGAGGCTGGTACTCCCGGTCAACATGCTCCAATGGCTCCAAGGCACAGAGGAGCGTCTCCTGAACCGGCCAGAAGTATAGGACGGAACGAACGGAACTACCTGACCGGTACTACTGGCGGAAGTTCTAGCCCAAGTTCTGACATATTTGATGCTTCGACACCAAAGTATACTAAAGATAAAACGAGAGCGGGCGGAACTTGGATCAGAACTAGAGCCGGAAATACTGGGTCACGAGGTTCTGACCGGAACTACCAGGCCACAACGATAGTACCGCTCAAGGTAGTTGGCCAGGTAGTCCCGGCCGGAAGTTCCTGTCAGGGATGACCGGAACTTCCGACCGGTACTACCGGACAACGTCCAGTGTTAATTCCACAAAAATAGAGCACTCTCAACTGAGATATAGTACATGAGAGGAACTTCGACTAGATCTTGAGCCGGAACTACTGCCAAGACAACCCCACAGACAGCTACCAGCGGAACTATCAGTGGTTGGCCGGTACTTCTGGTCAGGGCGAGAAAGGCTCAAATAGCTCACATGATCACTCTCTTGCCAAACAATAGGAAGGCTGTGGTGGTGGAAATATGGTTTGTGCAAGAAAACATGATTCCCCACATCCTTCCGGGGTGGACCCCCTCTTAATAGTAGTGCGACCTAAAACAACAATAAGAAGAGAAAGGCAAAAACAAAGGGCACCATCTTCACGAGACTTCAAGAGAACTGTCCACACACCTCATAGAAAACGGATAAACCTAAATCTTAGGCACACAATTAAACCACATGTGGATTGTCATCAACACCAAAATACTTAGGAAAAACAATGTTCTTTCAATCTCCCCCTTTTTGGTGTTTGATGACAGCCCTATAAGATTTGCATAGAAGAGGACATAAGAAGATATTTTTTTGTAATATAAGGAAGGCTCCCCCTAGGTGTGTGCAAGAGTAGAAGATAGCTTATGGAATGCAACAAGCACACACAAAGAAAGTCTCACCCTTACCATTACAAAAACAGCAAAAGTGCAAAGATACATGAAGGAAAGGGATACATAGTCATACCTTTGCACCAAACAATCATATGGTGAGAGAAAATAGAAGAGATGAGACCAAAAATAGTTCTCCACCATATACAACCAACCACAAGAATACCACAGGGACAAGAGTACCACAAGGATAACAACCACATAGTCTCATACACATAGTAGCACAAATAAACGAGGTCCACAAACCATTGTTCAAAGAATCAGCCAATATGCCGATTAATCGTCCGATTTATCTCTACTCGAGGGTGGCCGGTATGCCGATTTTCTGATTTATCTCCCAATAAATCAGCCGATACACTGAAAAATCACCAATTTTCAGCCAACTGATAAATTAATGATAAGTGACACACATAAATTGAGGAAATGTTCACGAGCAAGAAAAGATCAAAGAAATAACAAGCTCGTGACAACACCCATGAAAATCCCGTAGAAACCTAATAGATATCTTTCTCCCCCTTTGGCATCAAGACGCTAAAAGGGAAGAAGGACCAAACTACGCACCCAACCACTAAACGGAGGAGGAGGATCGGGGACCCAGGTGGCGTAGGTCCAAGCAAGCAGAGGGGGACCGGTGACTTAATTATTAGAATCTGACCACCTACAGTTGTCATTGATCCACTGATCCTTAGGCGCTATGAAGGAGCTAGTCTCTAGAGAACATGGGACATCAAGCTTCCTCATGATTACCTTCTCCCTCTGGACACTGTGCCTCTGATCAACATATGCTTGGTACTCACGGTCTTGCATGAAACAAAACGTCTTCTTGACCTTCTTCAGGAGCTTCTTGGACCAAGATGGCTACCTCTCAAGCTAGGGTGGAGGAGAAGCCTCAGCACGATCCCCATCACTAGTTATAGCCTGGCCTGAAGCCCCAACAATGTCCCTTGTAGCCCTCAAAGTAGCAGCTTCCCTTTCATCTTGAGACTGGGGTAGCTCATGCTTCATCACACGGAGATTCTTTTCCTCATGAATGGTCATAGCATCTTCAGGAAAGTGAGAGCCAGTTGCTTCCCTCCACTTGGCATTGCTGAGAGTCTGCATGTATGGAGCATAGGGACACGACCTCTTGTCAATCACGACAAGCTAAATCTCTTGGAACATATAATCCATAACATCAAGCCGCGCATCGGACTCTCTATGGCGATAAGTCTAGTACATAAGATCAATCTAAAATGCATGAATCTGATCAAAGTTGCCACCCTTGGGAGCAATGGTGTTCTGGTAAACCTTGCGCATGATATCATAGACCGGCTTAAGGTGAGCAGTCTGACCACACACACCCCAACCCTCAATGTACAGAGGCTCCAAAACTTCAGGAGCAGATGCCTTGGACCCATGGACGCGCCACCCATTTGCACGCTTTCCTGGAAGAATAGGATAGCCAAGAAGAGCAGAAAACTTAGACCATTTGGCGGTCAATAGCTTATCAAGAGTCATACACTTCATCGTTCTGTCCACGGGATCCAATTCAAAGTAGATAGTGGTATAGAATTGGGAAATGGCATTCTCATCAAAATTATGACGATGCTCCATGAGCTTGATGAGCCCAAACTTCCTACACGTCTCAAGGGCTTCACCAAAATAAGCAGGCTTGCTCTCCATGTGAGACACATTGATGTACTTCTGGGGTGCAAAAGTATTCTTCTTGTTGGCGGCGTACACTTCAAGATGGATCATTTCTTGACGAGTCGTATGGAATAAATGATCTCTAGACAGATGGTCACGGGGAGTAGCATAGGGATCCTGCATGCTCAACTTCTCATAAGCTTTCTACGACCACTGAGAGATCTTCTTCTTTGACATGTCGGGCCCTGAGGTGGTTCGCTTCTGGGAGGCCACAATAGGCATCTTCCCTTCAGACATCACGACACACAACAACAACTTTTTGACGAGCAGTCTGGCCGAACGGACGCACAACCTCTAAATCATCCTCATCAATCTTCGACGAAGCACTTGAGAAAGCACGAGACCGCTTGGAGCCACCACGGGAACCACCTTTCCCTGAGAAGAAAGCAGTAGGTAGGGAAGGAAGGAGGGGTAAGTGCACAAGATCGAAAGGAAAAATAGAGAGAGATTGAAAAAAAATACATCAAATGAGTCCAAACTGGGTGCACCGTTCCGGTAAGCCACCGGAACTACCGGTGGTGAAGTGTCCACCGGAAATTGCGGCTGTGCCTCACCGGTAGTACCGGTGAAAGCACGAGACGAGCGGTTCATCAGATCTACGAGCACCATGACATGGATTCAAGCAAAGTATTGGTTCAATCTCCCCTAGCAATGGTTACTAGGCCTACCAAGACCTCCTTAAACAGTTCTAGCGAAAGAACGGCCCTAGACATGGCATGCCCTAACTCAAGCAAGAGGATGAGCAAGATCTCCATGAATGGAGGGAGTTAGGGGCTAATACCGGAGTCCATGGCGGGAGATCAAGGTGGGGAGGGATCCCATAGAGTAAATCTGAGAAGGGTGGCCGGAGTTGGAAGTGTCAGTGGTGCCTCTGCGAGAGAGCTCTTGCTGGCGGCGGCTCCGTGTAAAAATTGGGTCTGGGTAGAAAATGGGAAGATTCCCGTTTCTTCCTGGGCCTGATACTTATAGGTTGATGAGCCTGACCGGTAGAACCGACCAGGGGATAGAACTACCAGTGACATAGGGATCCCAGACCCGGGCATGTAACACCCTCAGAATCGACCCTATGCAAGTTTGAGCGAAACCCGCCAAACCCGCATAGAAACGATTCAAAGGTGCCCACCAGGCACTTTCGTGCGGGTGGAAAACGAAGTAATAACATTACACAACAGTCCTCGATGGGACCCACAGAACAGATATATACAACAGCGACTCAAAGAGTCAAGAATACAGATATACAGTACAAAGATCCAAATCACCTTGAAAATGATAGAGCGTCCGACTACGGACAAGATGCAAATGGGGCTAAGAGCCCTGAAGAATAACCAATGGCGTCCATAACCCTGCCCAGGCCAAGCCGGAAGGGTAACCCTGCTAACGACGTCGATCTCAAAACCTGCTTAAACAAAAGGGGTGCCGACAAAGGGCAAAGGAAAAAGAGGAGCGTCAGTACTGAGGCCAGTACACGGCGAGACTAGAATTCGGCGGTCCTCGCCTACATAGGTATGGTGGACTGAAGCGGCAGCGGCAGCATGCACTATACCACCTATAGAGACTCGACGCAACTGGCGGCTGTCAGAGAGGGATAAGAAAGACCTATTCGGAACCAACCTGATGCTACCATCAAACAAACCCATCCTGGTGTTTCCCCCTCGAGACCAAACGAGGAAGTCAACCAAGGAACTCACACAGTTGGCAGTTTTATTTATTCAGTTATCGTTGCAGCAATTACTAGTCAAGTATGGATAATCATCCTGATAAAATAAGCAGTGGGCCGTTTTAGTTAACCATTCCATTGTAGTTGCGACACTTACTAGTCAAGTACAATTAGCATGAGATAACCCAAAAACCCAGCGGTTGTTGGTACTTTTATTTAGCCAATTCCGTTATAGTTGCAATACTTACTAGTCAGATACAATGGTCGCAAGCGACACCCAAACAAGCAATTGTTGGCAGTTTTATTTAACCATTCCATTATAGTGAAGCTGATTACTAGTCATTATAAAGTCAAATTTATAGCAGTACTTTAGTTATAGTTGTCTATGATCGAGATACTGTGCTCCAAGTCGTCCATAACCGCGGACACGGCTTTCAGAAAGTTTTACCCGGCCGGGGTGCACAAATAGCAACACACACTCGATCAACCTCGGAAAAACCAAATCAAAACCCAACGAGGCCTTCACGACAAAGCAATCACCAGATTCAGAAATATTTCCGGGGGCCACCCCGTTGAGTACACCCGCAACGAAGCTAGCTGACTCCGAGACGGACTCAAGGTTTGTGGGGCCGGCTGTAAGCGACTGGGAACCCAAAACTGGGCTTGTCGATACCGCGTAAACGGGTCACAATCCTAAACAGTACAGTGTGCTCCTCGCACAATCGTAAATAAAGCAGTAGCATGGCATAAGTACAGGATCGTAAATAAAACCTCAAACTAGTTTGTGGCCCCAAGAAATAAGACTGAATCAAGCTCTGGCTCAGGGGGGTCCCATAATCCTCCCGGATGTGGATAGCGCGATAAATCAAGGAACAGGTATCAAGTACTCGGGGTCCTACGGGACACAAGTGGACGGTTAACAACCAAATAACATCTATTGCCCACCTGTGCCTCTGCTTACTTACTTCAATTTTAGTTGTTAAACAGTAATTAAAGTGAACAGTAATTAAAGCCATGATCAACTCCAACATAGAACATGGGGCAATACCCCAACAACCATGGTACTTGACGACAAGCAACAACACTTGAGCAAGCGACTACGACGCGCAGGTCCAACTATCTACCACACAACAGGTAATAGGAGGTGTCCAAGGCAATATAAGGCTGCAAGGGATATCACGGGTACGAAAACTAGAGCATCGCAATACAGATAGCAATAGATCAACAGGAGGGAATAAATACTATAAAAGTAAGATAGGTAGAAAGGGGGAGAATGCTCGCCTGAAAGCATTGTCGAAGGTTCACCCGAAGATCGGGGCGAAGCTCACATCAACTCAACGGCCTTATCCTCGAAGAAGCAAAACACTAGAAGAAACACCGGATGCAATATTTAATACTACGGCAGAAGATCGGGCATGATGCATGTATGATGTATGACATGGCAAAGGTGCGATGCAATTAGGTCATATTAAGCGGAACCGGGGTCCCGACAATTAATAAACGGTTCAAGTTATTTATCTACCCCGCGAATTAAATGTTGTCTTAACATGGCAAAAGATAGCACCGGTTCGCTACACAAATTTAAATGAGGCCAATATAAGACTAGATTTGCCCGCATATGGGCCCCATATTTAATTATTTGGTGAATCAGCATAAGGCCCCCAAACCAAATGATATGATGCGAGCATGACAATTTAATATGAAACAAGTTTGATATATAGCATTTATAAAATAGGGGCTCGGAAAAGGGGTCACACATTAGGGTTCGACGATCTTGGGTGTTCGGGGTTTGGGGTCCGGTCTCAGGGTTCAGGGTTCGACGGGATCGGGGTAGTAGATCTTGTCGCACGAGCGTCAATGCTTCCGGGAAGGAGAACTTGGTTCGGTGTCGGGCGCATCGGATTCTTCCGGGTCGGTGCCGATCTTGTCGTCGCCGTGGTCTTCGGGTCCGCGTAGACGGTCATGGCGTTCGGAGTGCAGGACTTGGCGTTCCGCGGCGAAGTGCTTGTCTTACCGGTGGCGATCTTAGCGGTCATCGGGTCCGAGAGTAAGAACTTGGCGTGTCGGGTTCGGTCTTCGGGGTCCAGGTAGGAGACCTTGGGGTTCCGCGGTCTTCGGGTTCCGTGGGTGTCCATGTTGGAGGTCTTCGAATCCGAGGATGGGGCTCCGAAAATCCATGAGGGAGATCTTGGCGACGGGATCGAAGAATTTGTTACGGGTCGGTCTTGTACTTGGATTTGGGCTTCGAGAAGATCTTGATGTGCCATGGCGTCTTGACAATAATTGACCTCCTTGTCCGTCGAAGTATTTCCCGATTGGACTTGAGCAGCTCCAACACACGCGGTAGGGCACATACGAGCTCAACTAGGCCAACTCTAGAACAGGAGCACATCAACAACGTTGACAAACTTGACGTCGGGCTCCCTCTGACTCGTAGCAGCCAAACCGAAACACCTCATGGCAACAGCATAGACGCGGGACACGCACATGCGGGGTCTTGGAGTTGGCTGGGAGCATGACGTTGGTCGGTGCACGGGCTTGACGGAGAGGCGGCGGTGGTGGGTGCGTCTGCTCCGGGGATGCGGACGACGAGGGCTCAGTTTGGCAGCGCAGCGGCAGACGGTCTCGGCGAGGAAGATCTTGGGCCGGCGCACAGAGGCGGTGGTCGACGCGGGACGCAGGCGGATTGGAGCAGGGCGTTGACGCTTGACAGGGGCGGTGGCCGCGGGACGCAGCGGTCAGCAGGGAGGTCACCGACGAGCTCGGCGGACATGGTGGCGGTGAAGGGCGCGGAGGGAGGCCGGGCATCGCGCTCTAGAGGCGCCGACGGGGAGGAAGGCGACGGCCAAACGCGGGGCTGCTCGCGGCCGGAGGAGAGCGGCCAGGGGAACCAGGGTACGGCGCGCGGCGCGCGGCCGGGGTTCGCGGCGGTGGAGGCCAGGAGGTCGAGGGTTGCAGGGCGAGCGGCGGGCGTCGGAGAAGGGACGCGGAGGAGGGCTGGCCAGGAGGTGCTCGCAGGGGGGAGGGTCCCTGGCGAGCGACGGGAGAGAGAGGAGCGGAGGGGTGCCTGGCGGCGGGGATCGGGGATGGGCGAGGGGAGGAGCGCGGCGGTCCGGCGAAGGGGGCTAGCGGAGAGGCGACGGGGCGAGGGGGCGGGCTCGCCGGCGGCGGCGGGTGGTTGGCGGAGGCGGGGAGGGCGCGGCCGACGGCGCGGGGGCTTGCAGAGGAGGTTGGTGGTCGTGCGGGACAGGGGAGAGAGAAGAAGGGGAATGGTGGGGCTGCGAGGCAGGAGGGTGGGGTCGGGTCTGCAGGGGGGAGTGGGTCCCAGGCGGGGAGCGTGCGTGTGTGCTGTGTGTGGGGTTGGGGTGTGTTGTGTTTGAGATGGACCAGGGAGAGGTGGCAGCAGGGGGTTGGCCAAAGGGAGGGGCTGGGTGAGGTGGCGAGCGGCTATAGGAGGGGGTGATGTGGCTGGTTGGGTGGGTAGTCTAGGTCTGGGTGCAAAAGGGGTTTAGCGTGGACCGATTTTATTATGGGGGTGGCCGACTGGGTCGGATCGGCCCGGTTTGGAGGCCCCCACTAAAATAATTAAATATTTTATTTGTTTTTAAACAGAGCTTTTGCAAACCGATAGCACACAAAACAAAATAATCCGGAGACCCGGGTTTTGTGTTTGAACAAAGACGGGGCGTTGTAGAAAACAAAATAGGTTTTTTCGAAATAGTTTTATGCAAGCAAATGCAAGATGATGACGATGCTCAAATGCAATGTGGCATGATGACATGAGCATGCGGTCATGATGATGCAATGCACAAAAACAACGCGATTTTCTAGTAGTGGTTTTGCGGGATGCCACAGGGCAGTAGTACCGTGCCGGGGAGAACTTCCAGAGAAATTCGCCCGGAGCGGTACTACCGGTGTAGGGTTCCCAATCTTTAATAAGATAGAGCCTCCTGTGTTTACAATGCTAGTCCCTGGATCAATAGCTAGCATCCACAGTTAAGATGTAATATCAAGAAACAAAGGTCATAATATAACTTTATAACCAGGAATAACATAAGTTTATTACATCAAACATAGCTCATTAGGCTATTTCATTACATTGCAGCGGAATAACTATAAGCATGGGGTCCTTCATCTTCAAAGTGCCACAGGCAGATGTTGGTTGTAGACTTTGTAATCCTAAACAATCAATCTTCACTAAAATCAATCAACCTGCAACATACAAGTTACAGCCACAAAGGGTCAATACATTTGATTTGTATTGGCAAGTGATACTATGGTAGTATAGTGGAGTCTATCATCTATATGCATTTGGCTAAGTGGAGTTGAGGCTTGCATTGCTCAAAATAGATTTTTCTTATCATTTTGAAAATACTAAGTTTTTGCTTGACAAAATCATTTTCCTCAATCAAAGATTTCAAGATCCTTGTACCAAGCCATCTCTCCATCAATGATTGAAGAATTCAAACAACCCTTGTTCAAACCACAAGATTTTAACTTAGAAATTTGAATGATGAGATTCTTGATTGCTTCCATGTCTTGATGCTCAAAATTGTCCTTTACCAGGGACATGGCTAAGTACTTAGATTTTACACTCTGCAGAGGTGGTGCACTTTACCCACAAGACTTGGTTTCCCAAGACAAAATCTTTCAGAAGCCTTCCCTTAGACCAAAATGGACGCGCTCCAACCTATCAAACACTACCACCCACTGTCCATTTGGCTAAGTTCTTGCAACCTATATGATCATGGCAGAGCCCATATTGCCAAGTGGTTGCACTTGAAGCTTCTCAACATTTGACATCTCAAATCCCTTTGTTTCCTGGGTGGCATTCCACAAGTGAGATACACAATCCAAGCCCATGGCATTGTGAACCACTCAACCATTCTCCACCAAGCAAGCCCATTCCACCCAGGGGATTCATTAACTTAGTTGTTTTATTAAACAAAAACATAAGTCCTCAGACTTAGAATATTTTTCCATAGTGTGAATATATTTTCCACCCATGTTTTCTATTAGCTAGGCTAAGCTTGATAGTAGTAGGAATCTTTAACTTAGGAAAATCCTACTAAGGAGTCATTACTATGCTTTCCTATAGCAAGATCTATACTTAGCAAAATCCATGCAAGTTTTACTTAGCAAAATCACTAATGCATAGAGAAAGTAATGGGACAAAAAGTATGAAGCATCACTTGCCTTTTTGGTAGAGTACAGGTTCACTTCTTGATCTTTGCAACAATCACACTCTTCAAGTCACTACAAATCAATCAAGCAAGGTACAAACTCAATCTACCAATCAAGCAAAACAACACACATAAATAACAAAGTCAAAGAAATGCATGCAAGCATGCCAAGCTTGGTTTTGTTTGAAAAAGTGATTCCTAATGGGTCATAGACATTTGGGTACATCTAATGGTCATTCTCTAAAGTGGCCAAGTCATTTGCAAAAGGTTTCACTTTAAAACCATTTTCAAAACAAAGTGTTATTTTATGTGGTGTAGAAATATTTTTACTAAGGAATTAACCCATAGGGTTCACCAAATGAGTTGCTATTGCAAAACTTGGTGCTTTTGGTCAGTAGGTTTGGTCCAAACCATCTACTCAAAGTTTTCTTCCCATAAACATTTCCATAATAAAATCAATGAGTTTATTTGGCTAGAAAATGGCTAAGTTAAATAATTCAACTTAAATTTCACAAAAATCATTTTTAACACTATGGGTTGGTTCCTAGGGTCAGTAGGGTCACAACAAACCAATTGGCAAAGGTTTGATCTCAAAATTCATTTTTCAATGATTTTTCTAATGTTAGCAAGCACACAAAAGTATCTGCAAAATCAAACAATCTATCAAATACTATTTGCTAAACTAAGGGTAGGGTTGGCTAGGGCTTGTTCTCCTGAATTCATTGATATAAAATTTGTCAAATTTGGACGTGTGGTTTGAAAGTTACAGGGGTTTGAAGTTTGCAATTCAATCTGATTTCAAATTCAGTTTTAAAACAGATCCTGCCACGTGTCGCTGTATCATTGGGCGATACCGCTTCAGCCGGATCACGCTACGGTGCGTTGGATCTACTCCTATCGTGCGGCACAGATTGCTTGATACCCCTTCGCGTTAATGAATCTATCTAAGCCATCAGATGCTCATCTAACGGTTCCTATCGCTGGGCCAGACAGCAGCGGCGCTGGCGGCGGTAGTTGGCGGCGGCGGGGTCTGTCAGCGGCGGAGCCGGTGAAATAGGAAGCGAGGTAGATTAAGAAGATGCTCACCAGAATCGCGGGATCGCGGTGAAACTCGACGTGGTTTCGAGGAGGCGAGGGGTGTACTGGGGCGGTACTAATTGCTCGCCGGAGTTCGCTCGACGTCGGGCTTCTCTGTTTATCGTCGGAGGCGTCGACACAAGCCACGGAAAAGCAAGATAACCATTGCGTTAGTTGCATACGGGGTCAGTGATCGTGTGTGCATCAACGAGACAGAAGGGGGTGGTCAGATGCTACCTGCGAGCTTCGCCGGAGAAGAAAACAGGCGGCGGCGCTGTCAGGCTAGTCCAAGCCCAAGCTCTGGGGCGCCCGCGGTCGAGTGATTGCCACAGAAGGATGCGCCAGTGTATGGTGAGCGTGCTCGTGTGCTCAGGGAGGCGGAAAGGAGAATGTGCTGGCCGGAATTTGCGAGAGGGCTCGTCGGAGACGAAGGAGGTGCAGAAAGAAATGGCAACAGCCTGGTGGCGGATAGAGGGTGGCGTCTGAGGGAAACAGAAGAGGGGAAAGAGGCGGTTAAGAGGGAGTGGTCGCTGGTGGGGTTACTCGGCCAGTAAAGAGGATTTACGCCGGCATTCAACGGCAGTAAACGGCGAGGAACGGGTCGCTACGGGTGGAGAAGAAGAACAGGGGAGTGGGGCCGTTGCGTCAGTGGGAAAAAGAGTGGGGAAGAGGTCCACCAGTCGGTGTCTGCGTGGGCTGCTTCTGGGGTGAGAAAAGTAACGCTTCGGGGGAGGGAATCTGGGCTGTGGGACTGTTGGGCTGGGCCTTGTTGGGCTGGTCTGTTTCCTCTCTTTTTTTTCTGTCTATTTGTTTTATTCTTTTCTATTTTATTTTCTGATTTGATTATTCAAACACATGATTCAATCAACCAAATAAATTCAAACCAACATCACACTTCACAACTTTTGAACTTGATTCTGTTCAGTAACAAATACCAAAATTCTTAAAATAAAATAATATTTTAATTCATTTTAGGATCCATTCATTAATTAAATAAAATGTACTTTTAGTTATTTTATTTTTAATAAGGTTTGATTTATTTGATAAAATCACTATTTTAAATTCAATATTTTCATAACCAATCAGTAGGTTTTATTTGGAAATAAATAGTACTTTGATACTTGTTTAAAACAAAATATTATTTTACTTTAGGGTCCAATAATAATTATATAAAATGGGCCTTAGTTATTAAATCAATTAGAGTTTGATTTTATTATTAAAATCTTTATTTGAAACCTAAATATAAAATTAGTAGGTTTAATCTGGGAATATATAATATTGAGAAATTTGTTTTAAAACAAGATAACATTTTATTTTAGAGTCCACTATTTAATATAAAATAGACTTTCATTGTTAAATCCACTAGGGTTTGTTTTATTGAGAATATTTATTTTAAAATCTAAAGTAAAGTCAAAACATTTTAGTAGATTTTATTTGTGAATATAAAATACTTAGAAAACTTATTTTAAATAATTTAATAAGTTTTGATGTTTCAATTAAATTGGTAAGACCTTTTATTTTAAAAGAGTTTGGATATTAATTATTTTATTTAAGAAATCCTTTATTATTTTTAATTAAACCTTTGCTATTTTATTTAAAATAAATTGTTTTAATTCAAAAGCTTGGTCAAGTTTTATTTTGGTTTTATAAAATAACCCTTATTTGTAAATCCATCTTTTCTTTTGAATATCAAATCCTTTTATTTTAAAAGATCTAAAAATAGTATTTTAAATATTTTTATTTTCCTTTAATAAAAGTTTATCTTTTTAAATCTCTTTAGGATCTATTTGATTCAAATGGGTTTGAAGTTCCAATTGAATTCAAAAGTTTCTTCTGGCTCTGAAAATCAAACAAAGTTTTATTTTATTAACTTATTTTCACATTACAAGATTTGGAAAATCTTGGGATGTGACAACCGGCGCGTGGACGGAATTTTGGATGCTGCCAGAGAAGATTTCCAGATTAGGAATTTGGCAAGGAACAATCTTGTGCAAGAGATAGAGGAGGTTTTGGGGAAGAGAACATGCTTAGGATAGGAAGCACAAACTGTGAAGAACCAGAAGGAAACCTCAACCAAGAGACAACACCAAAAATAAAAATAAACACCAAGAAAAAGGAGGGGATAAAACAAGCAAGAAGACATTAGGGGTGGTGGCCAAGGCCACCATATATAAGTATATTTGGCTTGACACAATGATATATCTTGGGTTCATTACCAAAACTCATCATTAATCTCATTTTTTCTCCTTAAGATACCATAGAGGATGAATACATTAACAAGGATGGTGTTGGTTCATAAGAGGAACTACACCCCCTAAGTATATTCCTACATCCAAACAAAGATATTCGTTGAGACATGGGTAGGTGTGCAAGTCACTCAAGTCACATTGCTCGAATCTATAATATTTAGCTCATGCCTTAACTCCCGGAACCTTGCTTCATCAAGAGGCTTCATGAAAAGATACATGAGATTGCCCTTGGTAGGAACATACTCCAATGAAATGTCTCCTCTTGCAACATGCTCCCGGATTAAATGTTGACGAATCTCAATATGCTTGGTACGGTTGTGTTGCACTAGGTTGTGAACAATTGCAATAGCACTTCAATAACAAATGAGAGGCACATTGTCAAAACATAGTCCAAGATCCTTCAAAGTTTGCTTAATCCATAGCAATTGAGCACAACAACTTGTGGCGGATATGTACTCAGCTTTGGCGGCGGACATAGACACACAATTTTGCTTCTTGGAGGACCAACACACCAAGGATCTCCCAAGAAATTTATAAGCACTGGAGGTTGACTTCCTTTCCACCTTGTCTCCCCCCAATCCGAGTCTGTGTAGCCAATGAGATCAAAGCTAGATCCCTTGGGGTACCATAACCCAAAGTTTGGGGGTATGAATCAAATATCAAAAGATTCTCTTGACCTCCACCATGTGACTTTTTTTGTGCGGCTTGGAATCTTGCACGCATACACACACTCAACATAATATTTGGTCGGGATGCACAAAGATAGAGCAAAGAACCAATCATAGAGCGATAAATTTTTTGATCCACATCATTACCCTTGGGATCGAGATCAGTATTAAACTTTGTGGGCATGGGAGTCTTGGCACATTTGAGTTGATCAAGTTTGAACTTATTGAACATGTCTTGAATGTATTTGGCTTGGTTGATGAAAGTGTCCTTCCTCAGTTATTTTACTTCAAATCCAAGGAAGAACTCCATCTCTCCCATCATAGACATCTCGAAGCAGTCGATCATGAGATTGTAAAAATCCTCATTAAAAGCTTTGTTAATAGACCCAAAGATAATGTCATCAACATAAATTTGGCAAACGAACAGGTGGCCTCCAACTCTCTTATTAAAAATAGTGGGATCAATGAGGCCCACTTTGAAACCACGGTCTAATAAGAGCTCTCGAAGGCAATCATACCACACATGTGGGGCTTGTTTTATTCCATAGAGTGCCTTGTCAAGCTTGTAGACATGGTTCGAGAAGAGAGGATCCTCAAATCCTAAAGGTTGCTTGATGTACACCAACTCTTTCAAGAGACCATTAAGGAAAGCACTTTTAACATCCATTTGTTGCAATTGTAAATTATGATGAGTGGCATAAGAAAGAAGCACACGAATGGACTCAAGGGATCAACGGGGGCAGAAGTTTAACCATAGTCAATGACCTCAATGTGAGTATCCTTGGGAAACTAACCTTGCCTTGTTGCGAACTACTATCCCATTTGCGTCATGCTTGTTATTGAATATCCACTTGGTCCAGATGACATTTTGACAATCTTTAGGCCGCTCTACCAAAGTGCATACTTTGTTGCGCTCGAAGTTGTGAAGTTCTTCATTCATTGCGTCAAGCCAATCATCATCTTCAAGAGCCTCAAAGACTTTATGTGGTTCAACATGAGAGATAAAAGCATGGCGAGAGCTAAAGGAGGCTAATTGCCTCCTAGTGGTAGAACCCCTATTGAAATCACCATATACATTATCAAGGATATGGCCATCTTTGATGATCTTGGCAAGGCGATATGCTTGATGGCAGGCTTGGGTATCAAGACAAGATTATTGAGAAACCACTTGGTCATAACCACCATTCGGGTCCCCACCTTGACTATAAGCACGAACTAGAGCATTATCTTCATCAATATCGGCCAAGTGAGAGTCTTCCTGATCATTTGGAGAAGGAAGTGGCTGGGCATTGATCAACAATAGCTTGGCCTTGTGCTTCACTAGCTTGACCTTGGGAGTTTACTTGAGTTGGATACCCATCTTGGGGAGGTAGATGTTGTTGATGAGGAGCTTGGGGACCGGGGCTCGACGATTCATGAGCGCGGCGAGCTTCGGAAGAGCTTGAAGGATCTTGAGCCAAAATGATTGGACCATGAGGGGCAAGATGATCTTGTGAGAGTGAGAGATCCACTTGAGTAGCGCTTGGTCCTTCTCCTTCGGACACAAGGGGTTCCTTAATGGGAAGGAAGAATCCCACACCCATTCTTCTTATGGCTTGAGAAGTAATTTCATCACTTAGATGACGAATACCATCTTGCCTAACAAGAGACTCATGATCTTCATCAAACCTCACATTGCTCGTTTCTTTAACTCTTCCATTGGCTTTGTTGTAGACTCTATAAGCATGAGATTGATTTGAGTAACCAATTAAAATTCTTTCTTGTGCCTTTGGTTCAAATATGGCCAAACGAACTCCTTTCTTGAGAATGTTGCATTTGCAACCAAACATTCAAAAGTAGATAACATTGGGATTATTCTTTGTGAGCAGCTCATATGGGGTCTTGTTCTTTTTCTTGCGAATGTAGAGACGCTTGGTTGCTTGGCAAGCGATGGATATGGCCTCAGCCCAAAAGTTGTATAGAGACTTGAATTCTGCTAACATAGTCCAAGCTTCATCCATAAAGGTAAGGTTCTTCCTTTCGGCCACTCCATTTTGTTGGGATGTATATGGAGTGGAATATTGATGCTTGATCCCTTCATCACTAAGGAATTCATCCAAAGTGTAGTTTTTGAACTTGGTGCCATTGTCACTTTGATGGAGATGATAGTTGCATTGTGTTTCTGTTGAACATGGTTTGCAAAATCGATGACGATTTATTGAGTTTAACTTTTGAACTTGAAGAAGTACACCCACGTGTATCTTGAGAAATCATCCACAATCACCAAACAATACTTCTTTCCTCCAAGACTATCATGAGACAGAGGCCCAAAGAGATCCATGTGGAGAAGTTCCAAGCATATTTCCATGGTGATTTGATTAAGAACCTTGTGAGGCGTCTCATGCATCTTCCCTTCAATACAATCCCTACACGCATGATCTTTGGCAAAGGAAACATCGTTAAGACCAAGGATATGGCCCTCGAAGTGAAGTCTTTGCAAATTCCTCATGTTGACATGGGCTAGGCGGCGATGCCACAACCAACCCTTGTCGGATTTTGAATAAATACATAGAGCATGTGGAGTGGTGGTCCCTGAAAAGTCCACCACATACAAGTCATGCTCGACATACCCTACGAAATCCACCATGAGGGACTTGATCCACATGAGGAACACATAGTGCTCATTAAAGAAAGAAGATAGAGCCATAATGGCAAGAGAACGAACTGAAAGGAGATTGTAACCAAGGGTTTTGACAAGCATGATGCCAACTAAGGATACATTCGGGGTCACCACCACCTTGACAAAACCCAATACCTGAGAACTTGTTTTATCACCATATGAGACCATAGTGTTTGCATGATTTGGCCTTATTTCCGACATGATGGACTTTCTCTCGATCATATGACATGTGGCTCCACTATTGAGCACCCATTTTGCTCCACCGGAAGCATAGTCCTATAAGAAAATCAAGCTTTGGTTTTAGGTACCCATTTTGCAATGGGTCCCTTTTTGTTAGTGACAAGGGTCTTTGGCACATAAATGGTCCAATGATAATCACGTGTCTAAGAGGTTCCAACATATTTAGCATAAACATGACCAACTTAAGACTTGCAGAGAATGTAAGAGGGGTTGTTCTTCCTGGCAAAGTTGTCACTTTGCAAGAGAGTAGGACCATGAGAGGGCCCTTGCGCATTGCCCTTGTTATTTCTCCTCTTCTTGTTGTTCTTATTCTTCTTGGGCTTGGGAGCGCACTCAACAACTTGCTTGTTGTATTACTTTGGCAAGTTGATCTTTCAACACCTTGTTCTCCTCAATGAGATTCACATGTTTGCAACAAGGGTTAGAAGAACTAGACAAGTCTATAATTTGCACATTAGAAGACTTAGCAAGTTCATAGGTTAGTTTAGTTTGAAGTTGATCATGGGCTTCAAAAAGACTTGAGAATTTGCTCTCCGAGGCTTTGTATTCCTCTTTGAGTTTCTCAAGATCCTCTCGACTCCTATAATGACCAACACCAAACTCAACTTTCTCATTCTTAAGCACTTTAACCAAAGCTAGAGCATGATTGTGTTCTTTAGTGAGAAAATACATGGAGAGTTTATGGTCACCAACAAGCTTGGAAACATTTTCCTCAAGATTGATTCTTATATTTTGTTCATCTTCAAGACTTTGTGTAGGAGATGGAATTTCATCGGCGGCCTCTCTTTCATTTTGACTTAGCAAGTCAATTAGTTCTTCCTTTTCGTCTAGAAGATCCCTAGCATGATTAATTTGACTTAGCAAAGAATCAAAGAAAGTTTTAGTCTCTTCATACAAGGTAGAAATGAACTTGCACATGTCTACCATCTCTTTATTTATCTCTAGACCTTCAAGATCAAGAGAGGAAGGTTCACTAGAGATGCGTTTGGTAGTGGGCATTACCTCGGTGGCCTTGGCCATGCGACACTTTTGGTTGGAGTATATGGCATTCTTGTTGGGTGAGTCAAAGAGGGATAATCATAGAGTATAAGTAGTGGCAATAGCAGAAACTAAAACAATCTCACCACCTTGGACTTCATCATCATCATCATCCGTGCCCAAAAGCTACTCTTCTTGAACCACCATAGCCCGTTCCTTGTTGACAACATTCTTAACAGCGAATATTGAGTTGTCCCTTCACCTTGACTTCATGCTCGTCTTATTCCAAAAGGCTCTTGAGGCAAGGGAAAGATGTTCATTGAAAGCATACTTGAGGTCCTCTTGAGAACACTCACTAGCGGCATCTTCATCATCACCCTCCACCACCTTGGCCTTCATGGCAAGATTCACCGTTTGTGATCCAAAAGCACGTGCACGAGCAGATTCCACATTCTTCTTGGCAATGGTCTTGGTAATCACTTCACTCAAGACTTTTTGGGATGTCATGATGTGAAATTTGCTTCTTCCCTTGATGGAATTGAGCTTTTGTTCTTCAAATGTAAGGAGGGCTTGAACAAACTTCCTCTTCATGAACTTGTCATCCACATAGGTAGCTCCTAGGTCCCTCATGGTGCAACAAAGGACCTTGAGCCTCCTATGTAGGGGTTCGTAGCATGGAAAACAAATAATTCTACCGCATGAACACACACAAGCCAAGATCTATCTACTAGATTGTAGCAACGAGTCGATAGAGTACTCACCCTCGAAGATTCCAAAGCGGTTAACGAGAGCCGATTCTCGTGTGTGATGTAGTCATTCACTTGCCGATATCAAGATCGCGTATACGATCCTTCCGGTGCCGCGTTCCAGCAGTTCTCCTGCAGTAGGTCACATGTTCGGTACTCGATGAAGACCTTCCTCTCCCTTGTTCTAGCAGGCAGCAGAGGTTGTAGCTCTCTCCTTGCGATTCTGGCAGCACGACGGCATGGTGTCGGAGTTTAGAGGGGATATCGCGCAGGGCTTCTCCTAAGACGGAGTGATGGCTAACGTGAAGCCTGCTGGGAATCCCAAGAGCAAGGTGTGAAGAAGCACAACAACAAGTTTTCCCTTAGTAAGAAACCAAGGTTTTCGAACCAGTAGGAGGAAGGAAATGTCACACAGGTGTTACAAGCAACGCGGAGACCTGCACAACAAAAACTCAAGACTTTGCCCCAACGAATCAGTGAGGTTGTCAAGCTCACCGGTTTGATGTAACAAAGGATTAAACGTAAAGTTTGGAAGGTAATGGTTTGCAGCAAGTAAACAAGTAACAGTGGAAGATGTATCAATGGTAAAGATTGGACCGGGGTCCATAGTTCACTAGAGGTGCTCTCCTTAGATAAACACATGGTATGAAGGTTAAACAAATTACAGTAGGGAAATTGACAGGAACTGGGAAAGGAAATCAATGCAATACTAGACAAAAAGATCCTATGAGATTCGATTGGGAAATACAACAAGATACATAGACTGCATCCAACTTCATCTATGACTAGAAGTCCACCTTCAGGTTATCATCCGAACTCCCTCCAGTATTAAGTTGCAAGCAACAGACAACTGCTTTAAGCAAAGTGTGTAAGGTAAACAATCCACTTGTTCCATGAAAAAGCGACCGTTGTTTTCTCCCTAGTGGCAACAACACATCTACAACCGAAGAGATTTCTGTCACTCCCCTTGGAAACTAGGGCATGAACCCACTGAAGGAAATATGCCCTAGAGGCAATCATAGAGATGATTATATTTCATATGTATCCATGAGTTATTATAATGTTCCTTGAATATCCATATCAGGCAACTTGTATTGATTGGCAATTATGTGAATTGTTTGTGAAACTCTATACTTGTATGGTTATTTAATAGTTGTCCCTAGTCGGAGTTCATGTGAGGACACACGTGAATATTAGACTAGCACATCGATTGGTTGATGACTATGTTTCGCAAGTCATAGACATGGAGATGTCAAACCAATGATGTGGACACATGTTATGAACATGGGGTTGGACTGACCCAACTTGAGACTAGCAATTAGTTGCAGCTCTCTCTTTCTAAACATCGTGTATGTTTTGTCCTTAGACCTGAGATTGTCACATGTACTTGAGATTTGGATCGACCTACTTTGGGGCTATCAAACGCTGCACCGTAACTAGGTAGTTATAAAGGTAGCTTTAGGGTTTATCCTGAAGCATGCTTCAAGGCATGGTCAATCAAGATGGGATTTGCCACTCTCTACTTGAGAGAGATATCTTTGGGCCCCTCGAGTGATCGGATCCAGAAATGCATGGCCATGCTACATAAGGTTAAGAGTTAACCTAGTAAAGGTATTCCGAGTTACGGTATCGAGAAAGAGAGGTCAGCTTGGAGCTAGACCAAATATCATGAGGCAAAGGGAAAGACATGTACTAAACCTTGTGATGGTTCGTCCGATATGATCTTTGTATGCGTTTAGGAGTTGGCACGTCTTGCTAGAGGCCGCTACCAACTATTGACAGAATAAGTGTATTCGTGTCATGTCTATACGCATATGAACCTATAGGGTCACACACTTAAGGGGCTGGAAGCCTAATGAGGATTGGATCCAAATTAGACCAGGCTTAGGCTACTAATGGGCTACTAATGTAGAAGCCCACTAGATATGCCTATATAAGAGAGGGTGGGGCGAGATGACCAAAGTTAGACCTTAGACCATTCCACCCAGCCGCCACTCCTCACGCCTGTGTCGCACGCGCGGACCTAGCAGTCCGACGTCTGACGCTTCCACCCCGCACGTGTGGATACCTCGGAGGTGCTGCATCTGTGGCACTTGTACGAGCCGCGCAAGGGGACTTGCTCGTGGGACGAGAACAAGGAGGAGACGTGGAACGTCTGCACTGCCTCAACGCGCTTCATCAATTCTGCAACTGCGCGTCTAGTGGTAATCCCGTGATCTATGACAACAGTATTCCTGGTTTACGCGGTAGAAAATTTTGATTTGCGCTAGTGTAGCCTACCCATAACCCTTCAGTGGTATCAGAGCCGATGCTGTTCAGTTATAGGTTCGGGATGTTTGCATATGGTGATATGCAGATTGATACGAATGATGTGATCGTTTATATTGCGGTGGTTCAGGATTGATCTATGATCTTGCTTTCCGTGATCGTGATTCTGAGGTTGTCGAACGACTTACCCCTACCGGTCGGTTTCCGCCATCGGGGTAGACAGTGACACATAAATCCTGTTGAATCACGCAAATATCAATATGATTGATCGAATCGGAACCTAGATCTAAAATCGATGTACCGTGATCAAAGGAGTTTGATTGAATCAAGACAGGAGTCGGTTTATGGTAAATTTTATTTGCCGATCAAAATCCTTAAAGAAAATTGTGAAGATTCAATCTCTCATTTTTCATGGTTTTTGAACCCCGCAGGGGGAGACCCCCTTAATAATAGCCCCTTTTGTATCTCGTTAAGGTAACTAGGTGCTGAGATGTCACATGATCCGGTAGAATGCGATTCTATGCATAACTTGTTTTTACAGGATGTATGTGATCAGTATGGCCCATATATGTATGTGATGCATGTATGAAATTTTGTGCGTGTCGTGAGTAGGGCAACACGACTGGAGCCATATGTGTTGTCAATTATTGTAATGGCATGCGTGCCAACTTGTGATGATCCCAATACTATGTAATTTTGATTACTAGCTGTTAGGAGTAATAGCTTGTATTATTTCTTGGAGGACTCATCACTTGGAAGATGGCTCACATGGAACATGAAGATGGAGATCATCATGGTGGACAGGTTCTATGGCGATGGAGATTACCATGAGAAAATGGGCCATACTGTGTCACATCTATGTGAATGCTATTCTTATGTGTTTTACTACTATGCATGATTAGATGATAGAAGTAGAACGATCCCTCAGAAAGTTTAAGTTAAACTATGCCCTCCCAACCAAACCTTGCACCATCCTATGCCCTGTAAAATCGTTGGTGGGCCTATGAAATTAGGGTGCCGCGGTTTTCCTTGGATGGATGGGTTTGTATCGGATACCTACACGCATAAGGGTTGGTGAGCTTGACAAGGTCATCTTAACAGTTAAGGACCTTGGGGCATAAAGGTTGGGCGCCTAGTTTTGCATAGAGATGTCACCCGACAACAAGAGTCATATGTGATATGATTAGCAAGTGTTGCTTACCAATTTACCTTGTCTTCTAGAAGTGATGCTAAAGCTCACTAGTTGTCGTGGTATTTCATGGCAGATGCTACTGAGGGTAGCTTACGTAGAGGGAGCAAGGCGACGTAGGAGAATCCGGGAGCGAGATTGGCACACGATGTACCCAGGTTCACGTCCCCTCGGTGGAGGATCGCTACGTCCTGCTATCAATCCAGTATGAGTATAGATTGGTTTACATGGGAGCCGCCGTTGGCGGAGGGAGAGACTAGATCTGATCTAATGTGAGAGAAGATGCCCCATGGGGGTGCCCCTGGTGGCTTTATATATGCAGCCAGTTAGGGTTTACAAGTGCTAGTGGGCTTTGCATACAAGTAGCCGTATTGGGCCTCCAGTCGGCGCCACTCGTCTGGGTCCAGCATGCGCCAGTGGCCGAGTTGGGCGAGTCGATCCACTCAGGTCTAGGCTTCAGTTGGCTCGATCCAGCTGGCGAATCCGCTTCGTGGGTATACCCCGATTGGTATTCCCCCATTAGTACTCCCCGAGCGCGTTGTCGATTCGACGCGGGCTTGAGGCTGGGCGCGGAGAGTCTTGACGATGGGTCGTGGCGAGCTCCTAAATAGAGAAAAGAACCGTGAAGTGGGAGGCTGTTGGCGTGAGCCAATCGGTGATGGCCAGTTGGCGAAAGACGCAGGGTGTCGGTGAAGCTGCCAGCTGCGGTGAGTCCCCGAACGTGGAGCGTGCCGAGTCCCCGAGAACGGAGAGTGGCGAGGTCGAGCGACCGGTGAGTCCGCAAGCGTGTGGCGTACGCGAGGGCGAGTCCGCGGTGGCGAGTCCCCGAGCGTGTCGAGTACGCGAGGGCGAGTCCGTGGTGGCGAGTCCCCGAGCGCGTTGAGTACGCGAGTGGAGAGTCCGTGGTGGCGAGTCGACGAGGGCGAGCCACGGTCGCGGAACCACGTGTGCACGCAGCATGCCTAGGAGTAGTCCCCGAGACTCGAGTTGGCTTGTAGAGGCGACTTGAGGCTTATATTTTGAAAATAGTAGTGGTTGTTGCCGAGCGTGGTGATTGGCGAGGTCGAGTGACCGGCGGGTGCCGAGTCCGCGAGCGCGGTGAGTGTCAAGGTCGAGCGACCGGCGGGCGCCGAGTCCGCGAGCGCGGTGAGTGGCGAGGTCGAGCGACCGGCGGGCGCCGAGTCCCCGAGCGTGACGAGTGGCGAGGTCGAGCGACCGGCGGGCGTCGTATGCATAAGAGGATCCATAACGAACCATATAGTTTTCCGAAAAAAACCAGGGTACATTCTCCCAATATGTTCCATCTTCCTAGAAAAGATGATTCATTCCAGAAAAGTTCCAAAAGATGATAATGGTAAGCAAGAAGATAGTTTACGAAGAAACACCAATAAAAATTCATATTCTAATACATAATAATTATATAAGAATCGAAATAGTCTTTTATTTTCTTTTTTAAAAAGAAAAATAGATTTAATTGAAGTAATAAAACTATTCCAATTTGAATAGTAGTTGAGAAAGAATCGCAATAAATGCAAAGACGGAACGTCTTGTATACGGTATTGAAGAAGTTGCACCAAGATTTCCAAATGAATAGGATAGGGTATTTCTATATGTGAAATAGAATCCAAATGCAAAAATTTGTCTTCTAAAAAGGGAAATATTGAATGAAGCGCGGCGAGTGGCGACGTCGAGCGACCGGCGGGCGCCGAGTCCCCGAGCACGTCGAGTGACGAGGTCGAGCAACCGGCGAGCACCTAGTCCCCGAGCGCGGCGAGTGGCGAGGTCCAGCAACCGGCAAGCGCCGAGTCTCCGAGCGCGGCGAGTGGCGAGGTCGAGCGACCGGCGTGCGCCGAGCCCTTAAGCACGGCGAGTGGCCAGAAAGACATCATTTTGCTGAGAAGGAGAAAAGATACAATTGCATTAAGGTGTACTTGTATAATATAATGAACAATTGTAAGACGTGCGAATTGTAGACGTTGAAGAAAATGCACTTTTATTATGTGGATCGATGGGCAGTATGTAAGGTTTATGTGTGTCTTTTCATGAGTAGGTAGACCTCCAGCATCAAACGCTTACCGGGTAACAGGGACGCGATGCCAGACTGTTGAACCCGGAGACAAGATTGGCCTTTTGGTACCCAGCCTCACTATTTCGACGAACGCGAATAAACATCAGACAAAACTGAAACCGATCCCAAATATGATTTTGTAGATTGAATAAAAATATAAATATATTTTGGACTTATAGAATGTATGAATATAGAGAAACTTAGCTCTCAAATGCGGACAGAGTCGACGCGACAGACACGCGATCGGCGCGGAGGACGGGAATCGCGCTATGACGAAGTCGACGATGACGGGGCGCGAGGGTGAGGTCGCGGTGGCGATCTCATGGAAGGCGAGTCCGCGTGGGGCGAGTCCGTGACAGGCGAGTTTTCGAGCCTAGCGAGTCCGCGTTTAAACGTGTCCGCATTTAGGCGAGTCCGTGTTGAGCGAGTTCGCGTTTGGAGAATCGGCGATGGACGCGCTCGACGGGGTCGGCGCATAGGATGAAGCAAGTGCAGTGATGAAGTCGTGGTTCTGCAGTCGGTTGTGACAGCGAGGAGGCCAGAATCGACCATGCCGTAACGAGTAGTCTGCGAGTTGATCGTACAACGGATATTGAATTTTGCGGTTCCACGGACTGCATGATGCGACCTGGTCCCTCTTGGTCACGAGTAATTGCAAGGATGCGCAGTTTGCTGAGGCGTGTGCACCACTCGCATACAGGTAACATACAAACACGATTAGATCTGAATAAAATATTAATTGACTGAAAAAATAATGAATACATGAGGAGATGGGATCAGATAGAAATAACCCATTAGTTAGATCGATCTGGGATCAAGCCTAGTTTGCATAATATAGATTCTTAGATCTCGTGGAGGCTGCAACTTGATCCGATCTGATTTGATGTACTGATCAGGATTAGCGTTGGTCTCGAACGGCCGGTGCTACGGCGCGATGACAGCAGCGATCGCACAGCTGCCTAGATTGGATCCTACTTTTCTAATCTCCTGTTGACGACGAATTGAAGTGATGCAATCCGAGAGTCGTTGACGACGAGGGATTCCGCCCAGATTATCACCTCCAAGCACCGCTTGCTCCACGGTGGGCGCCAACTGTCGTGGTATTGCATGACAGATGCTACTGGGGGTAGATTACGTAGAGGGAGCAAGGCGACGTAGGAGAATCCGGCAGCGAGATTGGCACACGATGTACCCAGGTTCACGTCCCCTCGGTGGAGGATCGCAACATCCTGCTATCAATCTAGTATGCGTATAGATTGGTTTACATGAGAGCCGCCGTTGGCGGAGGGAGAGACTAGATCTGATGTAATGTGAGAGAAGATGCCCCATGGGGTGCCCCTGGTGGCTTTATATATGCAGCCAGTTAGGGTTTACAAGTGCTAGTGGGCTTTGCATACAAGTCGCCGTCTTGGGCCTCCAGTCGGCGCCACTCGTCTGGGTCCAGCATGCGCCAGTCGCCGAGTTGGGCGAGTCGACCCGCTCAGGGCTAGGCTTCAGTCGGTTCGATCCAGCTGGCGAATCCGCTTCGTGGGTATACCCCGATTGGTATTCCCCCATCACTAGTTAACTTGTTAATTGTGGATCTTGAATCACTTAGTATCATTAGAGGGATATTGATTTAAGTGGTAATATATGCTATTAAATTGTTTAATATGTTTTACTCTTTCATGGTTACATGGCTTAGTATTTTGCATGTTTTCTGTTGTAGATCAATGGCACCAAACACTACATCACCTTTTTCTTTGCGTTCGATTCTTGACAAAGGTAAACTTAATGGAACAAACTATACGGACTGGGTCCGTAACCTGAGAATTGTTCTCAGGTCTGATAAAAAGGAAACGATTCTGGATACCCCAATCCCCGATGAACCTGCTGATAATGCATCTGCTGCCCTAAATAATGCCTACAAGAGAGCATGTGATGATTCTCTTAAGGTTAGATGCCTTATGCTTTCATGCATGGATCCTGAACTCCAAAAGAAGTTTGAGGATCAGGATGCATACAATATGATCATGGCGCTTAAGGACATGTTCCAAGATCAGGCAAGGACTGAGAGGTACAATGTTGCCAAGTCCTTTGTCGAATGCAAGCTAGCAGAGGGAGCAGCTGTAGGCCCCCATGTGATCAAAATGGTTGGTTACAGTCAGACTTTGGAAAAGATTGGTTTTCCACTAGGACAAGAGTTGTCTATTGACTTCATTTTGGCGTCTCTTCCATCCAGCTATGGGCAGTTCATTTCGAACTACCATATGCATGGGGTGGAGAAGGGCCTTAATGAATTATGTGGGATGCTTAAAACAGCAGAAAGTGACATGGAGAAGTGTGCAGGGCATAGCCATGTGATGGCTGTGCAGAACAAGCCTATCTTCAAGAAAAAGGGTACTTCTTGGAAGAAGAAGGGCAAGGCTAAGGATACGATCCCTAAGTCTGCACCCAAGCAAAAGGCTGGACCTGCAGATGACACTGGGTGCTTCTTTTGTCATGTACTATTGGAGATATGCCCTAGAGGCAATAATAAATGTAGTTATTATTATATCTTTGTGTTTATGATAAATGTTTACATTCATGCTATAATAGTATTAACAAGGAAACATTAATACTTGTGTGATTTGTAAACTAAAATAGAGTCCCTAGTAAAGCCTCTTTATAATACTAGCTTGTTGGTTAATAAATGATTGTGGTTTCCCTATCATGAACATTGATATGTTATTAACAATAAGATCATATCGTTAGGAGAATGATATGGTGGACATACTCCTATAGATAAGCGTAGCATAAAGATCAAGTCATTTTAATAGTTCAATTGCTATATGCTTTCTGATACATAGTAACCTAATTCCTTCGACCATGAGATCATGCATATCACCTTCATCGGAAGGATGCTTTGATGACATCAAACACCACACCGTAACTGGGTGGCTATAAAGGTGGCATTGAGTGTTCAGAAAGTATTGGTTGAGACACATGGATCAAGAGTGGGATTTGTCCATCCATATGACGGATAGATATACTCTGGGCCCTCTCGATGGAATGTCATCCAATTAGCTTGCAAGCATGTGACTGGATCACAAGGGATCACATATCACGGAAACGAGAAAAGAGTAGTTATCAGTGACGAGGTTGAACTAGGTATGCAGAGATACCGACGATCATAACCTCGGATAAGTAAACTATCGTGAGACAAAGGGAAATTGGTATCGTATGTAAGTGGTTCATTTGATCGCAAAGTAATCGTAGAAATATGTGGGAGCCATATGAATTTCCAGATTCCTCTATTGGTTATTGTTCGGAGAAGTGTCTCGATCATGTCCGCATAATTCACGAACCGTAGGGAGACACACTTAAGGATTCGACGTTGTTTGAGTAGTTATGGAATGATGAGTAAGAGACCGAATGTTGTTCCGAGTCTCGGATGGGATCCGGGATATCACGAGGATATCCGGAATGGTCCGGAGAATAAGATTCATATAAGTAAAGTCGTGTTTCGGGGTTGGAGAATGGTTCCGGTGTTTTCATCGGGAATGTTCTAGAAGGTTCCAGAATGTCCGACACTCCGGAGGGGAAGGGTACATGAAAGTGTCATATCAAGTTGGAATGATTGCATCATGTACTAGGTGTCATCGCTGAACAAAATAAAGGGTTTAATCAAATCCTAGTTTGAAAAGTCAAACGCCAATTTGAAAAGTCAAACGGCTATTTTGTGAGGTGGAGGGGAAGTACGAAACCTACTTGGGGAGGAGTTCCTCCCCTCCACCGCCGGCACACTTGGGAAACCGAGTTGGGGAGGGAATCCCCTCCCCTGCCGCGCCCCCTCCACCTATATAAGGAGGGGCAGGGCTGCCCCTCCAAGTACACAACACCTCCACCCACAAACCCTAGCCCCGGCACCGCCACCTCCTGCTGCCGCCGCCACCGCCTAGCTAAACCCTAGCCGCCGGCCTTGCTCCTCCTTGGTGCGTCTAAACCCTAGATCGCCGAGGCTCTCTCTCATAGTCCACCATACTCGCTCCGGCTTAAGGCGAAGCCCTGCGAGATCTCCCCTCTACTTCCGGTACCACGCCGTTGTGCTGCCGGAATTGCGAGGAGAGTGCTACAACCTTCGCTGCCTGCTGGAACAAGGGAGAGGAAGGTCTTTGTCGAGTACCGAACGTGTGACCAACTGCGGAAGCGCTGCCGGAACGCAGCACAGGAAGGATCGTCTACGCGATCTTGAGATCGGCAAGAGTACGACTACATCACCCACGAGAATCCGCTCTCGTTAAACACTATGGAATCTTCGAGGGTGAGTTATTCCATCGACTCGTTGCTACAATCTAGTAGATAGTTCTTGGCTTGTTTGTTTGTATGCGGTAGAAATTTTTTGTTTTCCATGCTACGAAACCCTACAGTGGTATCAGAGCCGTGTCTATATGTAGATCTGTTGCACGAGTAGAACACAATGGTCATTGTGGGTGTTGATGCTTTTGTTGTCGATTGCTTCTTGTGTACTTTGCATCTTGCGGGATGGTGGGATGAAGCGGCCCGGGCTAACCTTACATGACATCGTTCATGAGACTTGCTCCACGCTTGACATGCAACTTGTATTGCATAAGTGGCTTGACGGGTGCCTGTTTCTCCCAACATAGTTAAGATCCAATTTACAACGGGTGATTGACAATGCTAGTATCAATGTTGTGGTTCTTGTTCGTAAGTTAGAACGAAACTTATTGAAAGCCCCAAACCACGTAAAACATGCAAAGAAAGTAGAGGCGTCTAACTTTGTTTTGCAGGGGTGTGCTGTGATGTGATATGGCCATGATTGTGATTATATTTGATGTATGCAATGTTCCTTATTGTAAGTTGGCAACCGGCAGGAGCCATATGGTTGTCTTTAAATTCTGTTAAGACCCGCGTGTCTATTCAAAGTAGTTGTAATAGTTGAAGCCGGTGGACGACAACCATGGAACAACGTCATTGACCTTGATGCAATGCCGGTGATGATGGAGATCATGTTCGTGCTTGAAGATGGAGATCAGAAGCACAAAGAAGAAAGGCCATATCATATCACATATTATGAATTGCATGTGATGTTAATCCTTTATGCATCTTGTATTGCTTAGTTAACGACGGTAGCATTATAAGATGATCCCTCATGCACATAAATTTCAAGTTCTAAAGTGTTCATCCTTAGTAAGCACAGTTGCTAAAGCTTGTTGTTTCGAAGCACCACATGATGATTGGGTGTGTTAGATTCCGCAAGTGTATACAACGTGAGCAAGCCAGATTTGCTCATGCGGAAGCTAAGGTTTGATCTTGACGATCCTAGCATGTACAGACATGGTCTCGGAACACGGATCACCGAAAGGTAAAGCATGAATCATATAGTAGATATGATGAACATGTCGATTGTCCGCCATCGGAACTACATCAACTCTCGTGATGATCGGTGTTGATGTGGTGGATTTGGTTCGTGTGATCACTAAAACAATGTGAGGGATGTTGTTTTGAGTGGGAGTTCACCTAGATTAATTTAACTATTAATTAGAACTCAATTTGTCATAAACTTAGTCTAAACTATTGCAAATATGTTGTAGATCAATGGCGGCCCCTACCATCAATTTTAATGCGTTCCTAGAGAAAGAAAAGTTGAAAAACAATGGAAGCAACTTCGCGGATTGGTTTCGCAATTTGAGGATTGTCCTCACAGCTGGTAATTTGACCTATGTGCTGGATGCACCGCTAGGTGACCCACCTGTAGCTACTGCTACCGATGAAGTAAAGAATGTTTACCTCGCTCGGAAGACTTAGTACTCCATAGTTCAGTGTGCTATCTTGTATGGTTTAGAATCGGAGCTTCAGAAAAGGTTTGAGAATTCAGACCCACATGATATTGTCCGTGATCTCAAATTGATCTTTGAGACTCACGCGGCGATTGAGAGCTATGAGGCTTTTGAAAAGTTCTTTAACTGCAAGATGGAAGAGGGCAGCTCCGTTAGTGATCATGTGCTTAAGATGTCTGCGCACGCAAACAAACTTCAAAGCTTGGGTATAGTGATTCCTAATGCTTTGGGGATTTATCGTGTCCTCCAATCACTACCACCAAGTTACAAGAACTTTGTGATGAACTACAATATGCAAAACATGAAGAAGCAGTTTCCAGAACTCTTCGCCATGTTGAAATCTACAGAAGTGGAGATCAAGAAAGAGCACCAAGTGTTGATGGTCAATAAGACCATGAAATTCAAGAAAGGCAAGTCTAAGCAAAAGGGACACTTCAAGAAGAGTGGTAAGAAAGTTACCGCGCCGACGAAGAAGACCAAGGCTGGACCTAAGCCTGATACTGAGTGCTTTTACTGCAAGGGAGAAGGTCACTGGAAGCGGAATTGCCCAAAGTACTTGGCGGATTTGAAGAACGACAACATCAAGAAGAAAGGTATATCTGATATACATGTTATTGATGTGTATCTCACTAGTACTCGTAGTAGTGCCTGGGTATTTGATACTGGTTCGGTTGCTCATATTTGTAACTCGAAACAGGTGCTGCAGAATAAATGGAAGCTAGCAAAGAACAAGGTGACGATGCGCGTAGGAAACGAATCAAAGGTTGACGTGATCGCGGTCGGCACGCTACCTCTTCATCTACCATCGGGATTAGTTTTATACTTAAATAATTGTTATTTGGTGCCTGCGTTAAGCATGAACATTATATCGGGATCTTGGTTTTTGCGAGATGGTTACTTGTTTAAGTCCGAGAATAATGGTTGTTCGATTTATATGAGTAATATGTTTTATGCACATGCACCTTTGATAGATGGTCTATTCTTAATGAATCTCGATAGTGGAAATACACATATTATTAACATTGAGGCTAAATGTTTGAAATCGAGCGATAACTCGACCTATATGTGGCACTGTCGTCTTGGTCACATTGGAGTGAAGCGCATGAAGAAACTCCATTCCGGTGGACTTCTTGAATCACTTGATTTCGAATCACTTGAAATATGCTGTAGAGGGAGTGTCCCAACCTTTACACAATATAAGGTAGAGTCCCCTGTGTTTACAATGCTAGTCCCTGGATCAATAGCTAGCATCCACAGTTAAGATGTAATATCAAGAAACAAAGGTCATAATATAACTTTATAACCAGGAATAACATAGTTTTATTACATCTTACATAGCTTATTTGGCTATTACATTACATTGCAGCGGAATAACTATAAGCATGGGTCCTTCATCTTCAAAGTGCCACAGGCAGATGTTGGTTGTAGACTTTGTAATCCTAATCAATCAATCTTCACTAAAAATCAATCAAACCTGCAACATTACAAGTTACAACCACAAGGGTCAATACATTTGAATTGTATTGGTAAGTTTCACTACTATGTGGAATATATGTGGATCCTATCATTACATGCATATTTGGCTAAGTAGAGTTTTGGGCTCATTTGCATAAAGCAATACTTTATCCTATCTTTTCAAAATGGTTTTGTTTCATTTGTCAAATCTCTTCATAAAAAATCCCTTGAACACCTTGGTATCCCCAAGTATTCAAGTCTTGGTCAAAAATCCCTTGAGCTACTTGGTAACCCCAAGTGCTTCAAGTTTTATCAAAATCTCTTGAGCTCCTTGGTAACCCCAAGTGCATCAAGTTTTATCAAAATCTCATGAGTTCCTTGGTACCCCCAAGTACATCAAGTTTTATCAAAGTCTCTTGAGCTCCTTGGTACCCCTAAGTGCATCAAGTTTTAAAAGTTTTCTTTTAGAAATTAGAATGTCGAGATTTCCCATAGCTTCAAACTTTAGTTGCTCAGTATTGTCCATAACCGGGGACACGGCTAAGTACTTAGATTTTATTATCTTCTGCAGAAGTAGTACACTTTACCCACATGTCACAATCCCATGCTTTTTCCACCAGTGGACACTGGATTAGTGC
The DNA here is from genome assembly GCA_910589765.1 of Avena atlantica. Taxonomy (NCBI): domain Eukaryota; kingdom Viridiplantae; phylum Streptophyta; class Magnoliopsida; order Poales; family Poaceae; genus Avena; species Avena atlantica. The sequence continues at coordinate 423,899,462 of OU342739.1, forward strand.
TCACCAAGATGGAGTACCGGCAGATTGAGAATGTGACGAAGTCTTTCCAGAGGGTCCTCCCATACACCATTGCTAGCTTGTCTTCAAGTACCCATGTAGGATTCCAGGTCCTCATGTCCAGTAGCCTGAAGACAATGCATGGGTCTTCCCAATGTAGTTGACTAAGCCAGAGACCTAAATATCATGTGGTTGCACACGAAAGCCACAATTGGAGAAACATGTTCAATCTCTAAGTTTCCTGGGTGGTTTCTTTTGGAGCAGAACACAAAGAGATTGCCATAGACATGGTTCCTTTTGTTGCCACCTTCTCCAAAACTCAAAGTATCCTTGGCCACCCAGGTGGTTCATTGAGTCCTTGTTTTATTATATAAAAAACACAAGTCCTTTTCTCAATTCCATAAAATCTCAACATGTATCTCTTTTCAAAATATAGCATGGCTAAGCATGTAACTACATTGTTTTCACTAAGGAATGTATAGGGTATCCTATTAGGATTTAGCATAGCATAAGTATATAAATTCTTTTCATGCATGTTTTCAAAAACCACTAAGTATAATGAAAATAGTAGGACTTTAGATGATAGTGTAACTTGCCTTTTTGGTAGGGAATGGGGGTTCACTTCTTGATCTTGCTAGTCTCACACTTTTATAATCTTCACTACAATCAATCAAGCAAACACAATATCAACTAGCATTCCAAACCAATAATCAATCAAATAATTTACACACATAAAACAATGGGATCTAAGTCATGCATGTAAACATGCAAGAGGTGGTTCTATTTGCAAAGATGGTCTCCACTAGGCTTCTAAACTTTGTGAAGTCCAAAGTGGTCATTTTTCTAAAGTGTCAAGGTCATTCGCAAAAGGGTTTTGCCCAAAAACCATTTCTAAATCCATTCATCATTTTATGTGGTGAAAAATATTTTTATCAAAGCAACAACTTTAAGTTGTTAACAAAATAAGTTGTTGTTTCTCAAAACTTGGTGTTTAGGGTCAGTAGGTTTGATCCAAAACATTTTCCCAAAGTTTTTACTCCAAAAACATTTTCATAATAAAACCATTATTTTTATTTAGCTAGAAATGGGCTAAATCAATTAGTCCATCCTAAACTTCACCAAATTCATTTTAAAAACCATGGCTTGGTTCCTAGGGTCAGTAAGTTCACAAGAAACCAATTTGCAAAGGTTTCATCTTTAAAAACATTTTTGAACAATTTTCCTAATCTAAATAAGCATACAAATGTTTCTGCAAAAACAAACAATCTAACAGATACTATTTACTAAACCAATTGCATGGTTGGCTAGGGCTTGTTCCACTAATTCCAACGATAGAAAGTTTGCAAATTTTGGACGTGTGGATCAAAAGTTATAGGGTTTTCAAAATCATATTCTAAACAAATTCAAACTTCTGTTTTAAATAAGAACTGGCCACGCGTCGCAACGCTATTCGCTGGTACATGTTCGGTCGGATCGGCTCTGCGGTGCGTTGGATCAAAACAGATCGTGCGGCACAGGACGCGTACCCTTTTAGCGCTTAAGTGATCTATCTTATTCGTTCGATCTAGATCCTACGGTCTGCAGCACTCAACCAAGAACTGGCGGCGTTCGACAGCTGCGCGCGGCGGCGACGGTCAGATGGTGGCGGCGCCAGCGATGCAGGAAGCTAGAAGGAAAGGGAAAGTGATCACCGTGATCGCAAGGACGTGGTGATGCTCAACGTGCGGTCGGCTTGACAAGGGGCGCTCTGGTCCGACGTGGATTGCTCGCCGAAGTTCCTGCTGGCGTCGGGTTCGCTCGGGCGTCGTCGGAGACGGGGCTACGGTGCACGCTAGGACAAATGGGAGACAAGGTCAGACGCGCAAAACTATGGCGACGATGTGTGCGTGAAGGAGAGGGCGCGGGGTGGTCGGAAACTACCTGTGGGGCTCGTCGGAGAAGTTGCAGACGCGGCGGCGCTCAGAGCCTTGTCGAAGACGGCGTTCTGGGGCGCCCACGGTTGAACGGAGGGTACTGGGAGATGCGCCAGGGAGTGGGGAAGGTGTGAGCTTGGTCGGGGAGGTAAGGGGTGGCACAGTTTAGCCGGAATCGACTGGAGACGGTGGTCGGAGCAGCGGCGGTGCAAGGTTGATTCGAGGCAGCCTAGGGGCAGAGAGAGGGAGGCGCGTGAGGGGAAATGGAGAGGAGGAGTGGGCGCTTTATCGTGCGTGGTCACAGTGAGTAATGGTCACGGTATCAGCGCGTATTCAACACCGGCGTAAATGGCAGCAACGGCAGGCGTCGTCTGCGCGAGGAAGGAGGAGGAGTGAGCTGGCTGTGTGGGTCCCTGCTGTCAGCGAGGAATGAGAGGGAGAGGAGGGCCACCAGTCAGCGTCTGCTCGGGTTAGAAACTGAGTGTGAAACGTTTTCTTCGGGGAAGGGGAGCTGGGCTAGTTCTGGGCCTTGTTGGGCTGCTGGGTTGGGTCGACCAGATCCTATTTTTTTTCTACTCTGAAAACTTTTCTTTTTCTGAAACTAATTTCTGTTTTTGAAATTCAAACAAACAAAAAATACTCAAATCAGTGCAAACAAACACCACACTAAAAAACTTTGAATTTGGTTCTGTTCAGTAACATAAACCAAAATTCCAAAACCAAAATAATAATTTTATTTTAGGGTCCATTATTAATTAAATAAATAGACCATTGATATTAAATCAAATAGGATTTGTTTTATTTAAATACTCCTTTTGAAAACTAAATATTTTCAAAACCAAATCAGTAGGTTTTATTTGAATATACCAAATACTTGGAAAACTTATTTAAAATAAATAAATAAGTTTTAGTATTTATTTAAAATAGTAAAACCTTTATTTATAAAACTTGGATATTAAATCCTCATTATTTTATTTAAAATAAACCTTTACTATTTTTATGAAATAGAAATATTTTAATTCAAAGGCTTGGCCAAGTTATAATTTGGCTCTTTTTAGAAATAATACTTATTTTACTTCCATCCCTTTTTATTTTGAAATCAAGTCTTTTATTAAAAGATTTCAAAATAGTGAAACTAAATATTTTATTTTTCCTTTATTAAATGTTTATCTTTTTTAAATCCCTTTAGGATTTATCTTGATCAAAATAGGTTTGAAGATTCCTATTTGAATTCAAAATGTTTTCTTCTCACTCTGAAAATCAACAAAGTTTTATTTTATTCATTTGTTTTTCACATTACAAGATTTGGAAAATCTTGGGATGTGACAGGCTACCACCCTTAAAATAAATCTTGTCCCGAGATTTGGGAAATCTAGGGTTACAAATAGGCTCAAAACAACTAGGGTACTACCACCCTTAAAATTTTTAAAACAAAAAAAAATTACAAGTTGGCTTGCTTGAGATCTTGGGGAAACTTCTTAGGGAAAACTTCTGCTTAGTGTCCATTGTTTCCATACTTGACTCATGGGCCAAGGTTGAGTTTCTCCATAGGCTTGTTCAACTTGTTCTTCATCTTTTCTGGACAGTTGCTTGCATAATGTCCTGGGTTCTTGCAATTGAAACAATTGATATCTTTGAGTTCTTTACGTAGCTCTTGTGGACAAGTTGCTACATAGTGGCCTAGCTCTTTGCAGTTGTTGCACACCACTTGGCTAATCTCTTTATTCTTCTGGTTCTCTGGGCATTCACTGCAATAGTGTCCCATTTCTTTGCATTTATGACATTGCACATGGCTTTTGTCCTTCTTTTGCTTCTTGGGTTTCTCCAAAGCTAGGAGTGCATCCAGTTCATGTTGCTCATATGTTATCTGGTAGGTAGGAATGTCTACATGCTTCCTGGGCCTTCTCTTGCTCTTTGGATAATTCATAGGTACTTTCTTTGGTCCTTTGAATTGGGTTGTCTTGTTTGGAGGTATGAGTGGTCCTTTTCCTTTGTCATCAACCTTCTGGGTAGACTTGGATCTTTCTTGATGGTTTGCAATCATTTGTTGCACTCCACCTTGTTTCCTTTGTTCCACAATGGAATAGATGGGGCATTGTATAGGAACATGATTGTTTCCTTAACATAGGTAGCAAGTAGCTTGAGAAGTGGGACATTGTCCAACAGGATGTTTCTCTTCACAGTTGGGGCATTGATCTCCATGCTTCTTGGAAGTATGATCTTTGTCTCCACAAATAATGCAAGCTGGGGCTCCATCTAGAATAACATTTCTGTCATCCTTGTTGTCAAAGACTCTTTTGGAATAGCTTTCTTCCATATTGATCATTTGATCAGTCACTTTAAGCATCAATTGGCCTTGAGTTTCCAAAAATCCTTGCAGGTTTGGATCTTCTCCACTGGTGTTGGCTATGAATTGAGCTGTCACTTGGTTCAACTGGTGTTGGGTTGCTATGAGCTCTTTCATGCTGTCCTCTTGGTTGGTGTTGGTGTCATCAACTTTGATGTTGGAGTCACCTGGAGTAGTCATCTGTTTGGGGTTGAAGGGAGATTAGAATAGGCAAGTTATTTCTAAGAAATCAATCCTAATCACACACATCACAAATCACTCAAGCAATGTGCAAACATTCACAAACAACTTTTCACTCAAGCAACAAAGTTCAAGCACCTACTTAGGCAACAAAATATTTTTGTTACACCACATAAGTTGGTGTGTTAGACTTAACTATAATATGGTGGTCCATCTATATGGTTCACTTGTGATCTTTCCTTCCTTCTTGATTGATTTTTCTTACATGAGATCATGGTTTCCTTAGAAGAAATTCTTGGTCACAAAACTTCAAATGATGTAGGTTCCTTCTAACATTTTCATTCCCTCAGTCTCTAAATCTTGAGCAAGTTTTCCTTGTTTCACTTGTAGTCCTTAGTGGTATCCAAGTTGGAAGTCCTTGGTGAACATGCTGAAGATGTTGAAGTCATTAGAGTTGATGATGTTGAAGTCATTAGAGTTGAAGAAGTTGAAGTCATTAGAGTTGAAGATGTCCTTTGCACATGGTGTAGTCTTTGGCCATGGGGTAGGTTTTTCCATCAAGTTGAAAATAGAATAAATGTAGAGTTGAAGCAAAAATGGTTGAGGAAAGAGTTTACAAGTGTTTTTGTAAATAAGTTTTGGAACAAATACACTCCTATTTTTCTAAGGGGTTTTGTCCAATCCTAAGTTTACAAATCCTACAGGCAACACAATTCTCTGATACCATCTGTAGAGGGAGTGTCCCAACCTTTACACAATATAAGGTAGAGTCCCCTGTGTTTACAATGCTAGTCCCTGGATCAATAGCTAGCATCCACAGTTAAGATGTAATATCAAGAAACAAAGGTCATAATATAACTTTATAACCAGGAATAACATAGTTTTATTACATCTTACATAGCTTATTTGGCTATTACATTACATTGCAGCGGAATAACTATAAGCATGGGTCCTTCATCTTCAAAGTGCCACAGGAAGATGTTGGTTGTAGACTTTGTAATCCTAATCAATCAATCTTCACTAAAAATCAATCAAACCTGCAACATTACAAGTTACAGCCACAAGGGTCAATACATTTGAATTGTATTGGCAAGTTTCACTACTATGTGGAATATAAGTGGATCCTATCATTACATGCATATTTGCCTAAGTAGAGTTTTGGGCTCATTTGCATAAAGCAATACTTTATCCTATCTTTTCAAAATGGCTTTGTTTCATTTGTCAAATCTCTTCATCAAAAATCCCTTGAACTCCTTGGTATCCCCAAGTATTCAAGTCTTGGTCAAAAATCCCTTGAGCTACTTGGTAACCCCAAGTGCTTCAAGTTTTATCGAAATCTCTTGAGATCCTTTGTTAGACCCCTCCTTTATAGAGGAAAGGATCCCTGTGATTGCAATGCTAGTCCCTGGATCAATGCTAGCATCCACAGTTTAAGATGAAGTACACAGATACAAAGGTCGTTTATTACATTCATTCCAGAGATAAAATATAGTCTTTTACAACTCAGGGCCATAGGCCTAATACAAGAGTTTTTAGGAATAAGTAAATAAACACAAGTCTTCATCTTCATGTGCCACAGGCAAGCATGTTGAGTGTAGACTCATGACTCCTAATCATCATCGGAGTAACCTGCAACATCACAAGTTACAGCCACAGAGGGTCAATACTTTTGGAATAGTATTGGCAAGTGATACCTTAGTATATTTTAAGTGGACTATATAACTATATGCATTTTGGCTAAGTGTAGCTTGGCTTGCTTTTGCTTGAAAATATATTTTTCCTATTAGTTGAAATTGCTATGTTTTTCTTTGTCAAAAACATTCCCAAGGAAACCACCAATAGACATTGGGGTCCTTCACCCTTGTTCACCCACAAATTTTTATTGTAGAAGTTGGAGTGATGAGATTCTTGTAGCTTCCATGTCTTGATGCTCAAAGTGTCCATTTCCTTGGACAAGGCTAAGTACTTAGTTTTTTTCCATCTGCAGAGGTTGTGCACTTTCCCCACCAGACTTGGTTTCCCAAGACAGGACCTTTCAGAAGCTTTTCCTTAGTCAAATGGACGCGTTCCAACCTATCATCCCATCTACCACCAACTGTCCAAAAGACTAAGTTCTAGCAACCTATATGATCAAGGCAGAGCCCATTTTTGCCAAGTGGCTGCACTGTAAGCTGTCTCAACACTTGGCCTCCAAATCCCTTTGTGCCTGGGTGGCATTCCACAAGTGAGATACACAACCCAAGTCCATGGCCTTGTGTAACCACTCAACATAACCCAATCTTTCCATTCCACCTAGGAGTTCATTTGTCTTAGTTGTTTTATTAAGAAAATATAAGTCTCTTGACTTAGTATTTTTTTGTCTCATAATATATAGTTGTTCACCACCCTTGTTTGCTATGAGCTAGGCTAGGCAAAATATGGTAACCTATCTTAGGAATATTTCCCTAACAATTCTACTATTTCACTCTACTTAGGATTTCCCAATTTAGCACTTAGCAAAATATCATGCAACACTTTAGCAAAATAACTAATGCTAACACAAAACTTGGGATAGGAATATTCATGAAAATATCACTTGCCTTGGTAGTGTGGGGAGTAGCACTCTTCACAATCACAATCACAATCAAAATCTACACAAGAAATCAAAACATACAATTACACACATTTCAATATAACCAAAATAATATGAATGCATGCATGCAAGAATTTACCATGTGTTAAATTTTGAAAAATTCTACCAAGTGTGTGTTCATGACTACTGAAGCATAACATGTCACAAGTTTGTCCAATAAACCTATTTATCCTTAACAAAATTTTATAAAGATATTTTTATATCCAAAATAGTCCTAAACTTGTCCCACAAATAAAACATTTTTAACTGTTACTATATGCTAAACAAAAGGTATATTCTGATAGGCCTTGTCTTACTGAACTCAACGATATAAAGTTTGCAAAAATCCAACGTGTCGTTTGAAAGTTATAAGCATTTGAAGTTTGAATCTAATTCAGGTTTTGAATTCTGTTTTTAATCTAAATCTTGCCACGCGTCGCGTTTCTACTGGCGCGTACCGGTTCGCACCGGATCACCCTTCTGAGCCGTTGGATCTAACTAACGTTGCGCGGCTCAGATCTGTCCTTACCCCTTCGACAAGTGAAGTGTTTCTACGCGTAGGATCCAGATCTAACGGCTAAGATTCCTCTAACCAAAAACGAGCGGCGCTGCCGGCGGTGACAGGCGGCGGCGCGTCAGTCAGTGGCGGTGCCGGCGTTCTAGGTCGCCCGCGAGAGGGAGAGGGGTACTACCAGGTTCGCCGGAGGCTGCTGAAGCTCGTCGTGGTACTGGCTTGTGGAGGGGCGTTCGGAGATGGGCTCTAGACCTCGTCGGAGTTGCGTCTGGCGTCAGGTGGGGGTCGTCGGAGTCGCTGCCGATGTTCTGCGTTGCCAGAGCATGAACCAATGGGTTTAGAAGATGCGCAGGACAACTACGAACATGCTCGGGTGAACAAGAAAGCAAGGGGCGCTCGAGACTTACTGGGATTGCTCGCCGGAGTTCGTGAAAATGACAGCCACGGTCAGTTGTCGACGTTGGCGAGGTTCCTCGTCGCGCTAAGTCAAAATAGGGATACTGTCAGATGCGCACGATGATGAGGATTCTATGCGTATCAACCAGAGGGCAAGGGGCGGTGGTTACTTACGAAGGGTGGTCGCCGGAGTTCTTGCAGGAGACGGTGGCGGTCAGTTCGTCGACGTTGCCAACGCTAGGGGTCATGCGAAAACAAACGGCGAGTGTCAGAAGATGCACAGGGGTTCTCTGAACAAGATAGCGTGAACGCGAGACTGGGGAAAACTCGAGACTCACCGGAATTCGCCGGCGCAGTCGTCGGAGACGGCGGAGTTGCAGAGAGCAATGCGCGCAGCCTGGGGGCGTTCAGTGCTTGGGGTTTTGGGGAAAAGAGAGAGGGGACAGAGGGGTTTCTTATAGCCTGGTCGCGAGCGAGAATCACCCTGCCAGTAACTCGAATTGATGCCACGAATCAAAACCAGAAACGCCCGTGTTGATTTGGGGATGAATGCGTCGTGCGGGTGGAGACGATGCTGACGTGGGGTTGGCCCGCTTGTCAGTGATACGCGCAGGATTTTGGTGGGGTCTGGCTGTCAGCGGCTCAGCGCGTGTGCTCGCGCGTGTGAGAAGAAAAAGAAGTCCCCGGGTGGGCTTACTGGGCTCGTTCTTCTGCTGGGCCAGATCCTAGCCGCGTGGCCCTTTTCTATTCAGATGCTCTTTTCTTTTTCTATTTCCATTTTCTGGTATGAATTTAGGTATGAATTCAAATCCTTTTGAAATCAGATTGCCTTGGAAATTTTTGTGGGGTTTTGTGGATTCAAAACAGTCACAAAACTAGGTGGTTATATTGCAAAGCTTGGTCCAGCTTTGGTTTTAATAATAATTAGGGATTTGTTCCTGTTTGCAAACATTTGAAATGGATTTTAGAAGTACTTCTAAATTTGAAATCTTTGGGGTTTAAAAATTTCTCCTAATCTTTCCATCAATGAAGGCAAGCATTGAAGTATTTAATCATTCAAATTTCACAGGATGATGTTCAATTGGGACAATTTGCCCACATGAAATCATAACTTATATTCCATTTCTAAATGATTTTTGAGAAAAACCCTAAATGCATGAATGATGCAAAGTGATATGAATGAGTTTTAAAACTATGATTTTTGGGATGTTACAAATCTAACCCCCTTAAGATGAATCTCGCCCTCGAGATTCGGTTTGGCTAGCAAATATGTGAGGGTGGTCTTTCCGAAGATCATCTTCTCTTTCCCATGTTGCTTCCTCTTCGGAGTGATGGTTCCATTGTACTTTACAAAACTTGATAGTCTTGGTCCTGGTGACTCTTTCTGCTGTCTCTAGAATCTTGACAGGCTTTTCCTCATAAGTGAGATCACTTTCTAGCTGAACTTCTTCCAAAGGTATGGTATCTTTCAAGGAAGACTCTTCCATTTCTGGGTGACATTTCTTAAGCTGACTCACATGAAATACGTTATGGACTGCTGATAGAGATTCTGGCAATTCAACTTCATATGCAACTTCTCCTTTGCGACTTAAAATTTTGAATGGCCCAACATATCTTGGTGCCAACTTTCCTTTGACTCCAAATCTTTTCACTCCACGGAGTGGTGATACTCTGAGATAAGCTCTATCCCCCACTTCGTAGGTGACTTCTCTACGCTTAGAATCCGCGTAGCTCTTCTGTCGGGTTTGTGCTATCTTCAACCTGTCCTTAACCAATTTGACTTTTTCTTCGGCTTCTTTGATAAGATCAGGTCCAAATAAACTCCTTTCGCCCACACCATTCCATAACAATGGGGTGGTACACTTCCTTCCATAGAGTAACTCAAATGGTGCCATTCCAATACTAGTTTGATGACTGTTGTTGTAGGAGAACTCTGCGTAAGGTAAACTTTCATCCCAACTTGCTCCATAGTCTAATGCACAGGCTCTCAACATGTCCTCAAGAATTTGATTGGTCCTTTCTGTTTGTCCATCTGTTTGGGGATGAAAAGCAGTACTGAATTCCAATCTCGTTCCCAAGGATTCATGAAGCTGTCTCCAAAAGTGAGAAGTGAACTGAGTTCCTCTATCAGACACAATACTCTTTGGCACACCATGAAGGCATACAATCCTGCTCATGTAAATTTTTGCTAACTTAGCACTTGTATAGGTTGTCTTCACTGGTATAAAATGAGCCACTTTTGTTAGGCGATCTACCACTACCCATATGGAATCATACCCTGATCTGGTCCTTGGTAATCCGGTAATGAAATCCATACCAATATTTTCCCACTTCCATTCAGGAATAGGCAGTGGTTGAAGCAGACCTGCTGGTTTCTGGTGCTCCGCTTTGACTCTGCTACACACATCACACAAAGCGATATGTTCGGCGATGTCTCTTTTGAGATTGTTCCACCAAAATCTTTCTTTCATATCCATGTACATCTTGGTGTTTCCTGGGTGAATAGAATATGGAGAGTTATGACCTTCTTGTAAGATCAGTTTCCGTAACTCTGGGTCTTGTGGAACACATATACGTTTCCCGTGCCATAAAGTACCCTGTTCATCAACATGAAAACTCTTGGCTTTCCCTAGACCAATGTTTACTTTAATCTTTTCAATTTCCTCATCAGTCTTCTGAACTTCTCGGATCTTGTCCAAAAGAGTGGGTTGAACATCTAAGGACATGAGATGCCCTTCTGGTACAATCTCCAATCTGAGTTCTTTGAATTGCTTACACAAATCTTCTGGCAATTCCCCTTTTGTAAGGCCATTTACAAATGTCTTACGGCTTAGAGCATCTGCTACTACATTTGCTTTACCGGGATGGTATTGCAAACTTAAGTCGTAATCCTTGATAAGTTCTAGCCATCTTCTTTGTCTCATGTTGATTTCCTTCTGGGTGAAGATATACTTCAAGCTCTTATGATCGGTGAATACTTCACATCGCTTACCTAAAAGGTAGTGCCTCCATGTTTTGAGTGCATGGACAACAGAGGCTAACTCCAAATCATGAGTAGGATAGTTTACTTCATGAGTTTTGAGTTGTCTCGAAGCATAAGCTACGACTCTACCCTCTTGCATAAGTACGGCACCCAAACCTTGATGAGAAGCATCACAATACACTTGGAAATCCTTTTCCAAATCAGGCAGACATAAAACTGGTGCTGTTACAAGTCTCTTCTTCAATTCTTGGAAACTGACTTCGCAACTCCAAGCAAACTTCTTGTCCTTCTTTAGTAATTCTGTCATAGGCTTAGCAACTTTCGAGAAATTTTCTATGAACCTTCTGTAGTAACCTGCTAAGCCAAGGAAACTACGAACTTCCTTCACATTCTTGGGTGATTCCCAATCTGTCACAGCTGATACTTTGGCAGGATCAACTGCCACACCATCCTTTGTCATAACATGACCAAGAAATCCCACTTTCTCTAACCAGAACTCACACTTGCTGAATTTTGCATAAAGTTTATGTTCTCTTAACTTTTCAAGTATCAGGCGCAAGTGTCTTTCATGTTCTTCCTTGCTCTTGGAGTAGACTAGGATATCGTCGATAAAAACGACCACAAACTTGTCAAGAAATTCCATGAACACTTTGTTCATCATATTCATGAAGTATGCTGGAGCGTTGGTTAATCCAAAAGGCATCACAATATACTCATACAATCCATATCTTGTGGTGAATGCTGTTTTTGGTATGTCTTGTTCTCGTATCTTGAGTTGAAAATACCCTGACCGGAGATCAATCTTCGAGAATACGCATGCTCCTTCTAGCTGGTCAAATAAGTCGTTGATTCTTGGCAAAGGATACTTGTTCTTGATGGTAACCTCGTTGAGAGAACGATAATCAATACATAATCTTTGTGTTCTATCCTTCTTCTCCACAAACAATACCGGGGCTCCCCAAGATGAAGAACTTGGTTGTATAAACCCTTTCTGTAACTGTTCTCCTAGTTGTTTCTTGAGTTCTTTCAGTTCATCCACTGACATTTTATAAGGTCTCTTAGCTATTGGTCCAGAACCCGGTACCAAATCTATTAGAAACTCCACATCTCTATCTGGTGGCATTCCTGGTAATTCCTTCGGAAATACATCCGGATACTCACACACAATTGGCACTCTGTCCATGCTAACCCCCTTAAGAGAATTCAGCTTACTTCCTTTTGACTCAAAGTTTGACTTAAATTTTATTCTTTTTCCTTCTGGGGTCGTGAGTGTAACGGTGCGATTGGCACAATCCAAAACTCCTTCATACTTAGCCATCCAATCCATTCCCAATATTACATCCAACCCCTGGGAATTCAGGATTATTAGGTTCACCGGAAACTTATGTTTTCCAATCTCTATGACTAAGTCATGACATCCTGAGTTTACTATCATTTCTCCCCCTGGAGAGCTTACTCTTATAGGACACCCAATGGTTTCTACCGGTAGTTCATTCCTTTCAACAAATGCTTTTGATATGAATGAATGAGATGCACCAGTATCAAAGAGTACAAATGCTGAAATTGAATTGAGTCTGAACTTACCAGCAACGGCATCAGGTTCCTCATAGACCTCCTCCACATTGATGTGGTTAACTTTTCCTTTCTGGAAAGGATTTGGCTTGTTAGGTCCTTCAACTTTCTTTTCAGGGCACTCATTAGCATAATGCCCCAGTTTCTTGCATTTGAAGCACTCAACCTGACTGATATCCTTTTTAACATACTGACTTCCACCTCCACTACCATTTCCACTGTGGTGGCTCTTATGTCCACCCTTGTGGTTCTTGTACTTATCATTGTCATGACTACGGTGCTGCTTGTTGTCATGACGGTTGTGGTTGTGGTGTTTGTTGAATTTCCCATGTTTATGGGATCCTGAGCTGCCACTGTCATCATAATGAGATCGTTTGTGAGACGATCCCGAGCTGTGTTTGTCGGAGTGTTTCCTCTTCCTACTCTCGACTTGTTTCATTTTACTTTCCAAAATAGCAGCCTTGTCACACAAAGACTGATAAGTTGGAACATATGCTAGAGATAACTGTAGGTTCAGCTCATCATTCAAGCCTTCCAAGAACTTTTCCTTTCTCTTGGCATCAGTATCAACCTCATCTGGTGCATAGCGCGCCAGATTGTTGAATTCTTCTACGTATTCTGCCACACTGCGATGGCGCTGTTTCAAGTTGTGAAACTCCTTTTTCAGACTCATTATCCCCGATGAGATATGAGCGGTGCGAAACCCATCCTCAAATATGTCCCATGTCACTTCTTCAATGGGAGTGGAGATTTGGAAGTTATCCCACCATGTGGCGGCTGGTCCTTCCAACAGATGTGCTGCAAATCTGACCTTTTCAGCATCAGTGCAGCCCACTGTCACTAAGTCTTTGTTCACAGAACGTAACCAGTCATTGGCTGCCATTGGGTCAGTTGTCCCTGAAAATTTTGCTGGCCTTAGTCGCAGAAATCTTGTGAGCATATCGAAACCCGGAGGGTTGTTGTTGTTGTTGTTGTTGTTGTTGTTGTTGTTGTTGTTGTTGTTGTTGTTGTTGTTGTTGTTGTTGTTGTTGTTGTTGTTGTTGTTGTTGTTGTTGTTGTTGTTGTTGTTGTTGTTGTTGTTGTTGTTGTTGTTGTTGTTCTGGTTTTGGATGAACGTTGTCATCATTTGCATAAGCTGGGTTTGCGCATTCATCATTTGTTGCATTTCTGGGGTGATGTTGTTGGGATTGGGGTTTGCGCGACGGGGAGGCATCTGTGGTTTGTTCAAGTAGATAAGAATGAGATACCCATAGATGTTTTATGCATAATACAACATAAGCAAACACACAACAAGCAACATATGAATAAAAGTTCAACAACCACATAACAAGCTCATGATGTGATACACATAAGTGGCAAGCCATCCACATGTCGGATGGTCCAATAACAAGTTCACAGAAACAAGTATGAATAAAAAGATAAACGAGTAGTCAAGTCTACTCATCAATAACAATCTCCTCCTCGACGAAGGTAAGACCTGCGTTCTCCATCGCGGTCTTGTTCTCCTCAATCGTAGTGGTCAAGGAATCGACCTTGGCCTTAAGAGCCCTCTTCTGGGAGCGAAGCCTCTCTATAACCATCTGCTGCTGCTCAAGCTCGAAGTCCTTGGACTTCAGTTCCTCGGTCATGTCCCGGATTCTTTTGTTCCTATCCTGGACGCGTTTCTCTTGACTCTTGAACTTGCGGTCCTGGGCCTCAAACTTTGTCTCCATTTCCTTGATCATCTCATCCTGCTGCGCAAAAAGCTTGTCCTTCTCGCGAAGCTGCACCTGAAGCTCGTCATTTCCTAGCATGATGTTCGTCCTGTCCGTATCTACGTGTCTGAGAAGAGTCTCTAAGTCCTGAAGATAAAGACGTATCGGCTCCGCAGTGCTCCTCGAGTCGTCCTCAAAGTCGATGGACTCTCCGTCAATATCACGTCTTCCGAAGACGTGAAAGTGAGTGCCTCTAACCTGTCGGGAGTGACGCCCTAACAATCGTCCTATCAGGTCCTGCATGACTACCTCCATGCCTCTCTCCCTGTCATCGTGCATCAACTTGAAGACGATGGTCTCTGTGGTAGGCTCAGTCTGGCGTCCTGGCTGGGTCACCTTGAAGCCCCAGAGGTCCTTCCTCTCGAACTTGGTGAGTGGATACACCGTGATGGTGGGAAGAGGGAGGTCAAGCAGAGTGGTAAGCTCAATGATACGTGAACCAAAACGAGTAACTCGAAACTCCTCAACAGTGCTGATGGCAACAGGCATCTATTTATAGGATTAAAAAGTTAGAACAACGCAATTCAAGATAAATCAAGGCAACATTCATACATATCCATGAAACATAATTATCACACAAGCCATGCATACATAAGTTCATTTCATCATTCAAGGTCCATACTTATTTAAAATATCTTTTGAAAATAAGGTGATAAGTGGTGGTCCAACTAACGAAGTGTCCTTACAATCCAATCTCACGGGACCTATTATTGAACACAATGTTCCTAGAGGCAATCCACCAATCTTGTTCCCTTGACTCTATCACTAAGTCTATAACATCTCCTCTTATTTCTTGGTTGTTGTCTTCCAACTCTTGAATAAGTTCCTTCTCTTTCTCTAAGTCCTTTTGGAGGTTGTGCATTCTGCATTTGACTCTAGCACTTAGTTCCTTGATAGTCCTCCAAGCTGCATCCCTGGCTGACTCAAAGAATGTGGTGTGCATGGTAGTGTTGGTGTACATGCAGAATCCCTTTTCTTTGTGGTTGTCTTCCTTGTTTTTGTACAAGTGAAGTTGCACCCACCAATACTCCACTCCTTCATCCATCACTGGAAAGCCCTTGTACACGGCTTCACCATGTGCATCCATTGCCTCCATGAGGTCCTTGAGAATGTTGGGAAACTCAGTCTCACACTCCAAGGTCATGGTCATGAGTGGTCCCTTCTTCACGGCTTCGTTGATGGAGTTCATCTACAAAGGAAGTTGAAAGAGATTAGAAAAGTTTTACGAGAAGAATAGACAAGTGTAGAAGTAGTTGAAAAATTTTTTCCTTAGTGGTTTTCCAATCCTAGGGTCATAATCCTACAGGCAACACAGTGCTCTGATACCATCTGTTAGACCCCTCCTTTATAGAGGAAAGGATCCCTGTGATTGCAATGCTAGTCCCTGGATCAATGCTAGCATCCACAGTTTAAGATGAAGTACACAGATACAAAGGTCGTTTATTACATTCATTCCAGAGATAAAATATAGTCTTTTACAACTCAGGGCCATAGGCCTAATACAAGAGTTTTTAGGAATAAGTAAATAAACACAAGTCTTCATCTTCATGTGCCACAGGCAAGCATGTTGAGTGTAGACTCATGACTCCTAATCATCATCGGAGTAACCTGCAACATCACAAGTTACAGCCACAGAGGGTCAATACTTTTGGAATAGTATTGGCAAGTGATACCTTAGTATATTTTAAGTGGACTATATAACTATATGCATTTTGGCTAAGTGTAGCTTGGCTTGCTTTTGCTTGAAAATATATTTTTCCTATTAGTTGAAATTGCTATGTTTTTCTTTGTCAAAAACATTCCCAAGGAAACCACCAATAGACATTGGGGTCCTTCACCCTTGTTCACCCACAAATTTTTATTGTAGAAGTTGGAGTGATGAGATTCTTGTAGCTTCCATGTCTTGATGCTCAAAGTGTCCATTTCCTTGGACAAGGCTAAGTACTTAGTTTTTTTCCATCTGCAGAGGTTGTGCACTTTCCCCACCAGACTTGGTTTCCCAAGACAGGACCTTTCAGAAGCTTTTCCTTAGTCAAATGGACGCGTTCCAACCTATCATCCCATCTACCACCAACTGTCCAAAAGACTAAGTTCTAGCAACCTATATGATCAAGGCAGAGCCCATTTTTGCCAAGTGGCTGCACTGTAAGCTGTCTCAACACTTGGCCTCCAAATCCCTTTGTGCCTGGGTGGCATTCCACAAGTGAGATACACAACCCAAGTCCATGGCCTTGTGTAACCACTCAACATAACCCAATCTTTCCATTCCACCCAGGAGTTCATTTGTCTTAGTTGTTTTATTAAGAAAATATAAGTCTCTTGACTTAGTATATTTTTGTCTCATAATATATAGTTGTTCACCACCCTTTTTTGCTATGAGCTAGGCTAGGCAAAATATGGTAACCTATCTTAGGAATATTTCCCTAACAATTCTACTATTTCACTCTACTTAGGATTTCCCAATTTAGCACTTAGCAAAATATCATGCAACACTTTAGCAAAATAACTAATGCTAACACAAAACTTGGGATAGGAATATTCATGAAAATATCACTTGCCTTGGTAGTGTGGGGAGTATCACTCTTCACAATCACAATCACAATCAAAATCTACACAAGAAATCAAAACATACAATTACACACATTTCAATATAACCAAAATAATATGAATGCATGCATGCAATAATTTACCATGTGTTAAATTTTGAAAAATTCTACCAAGTGTGTGTTCATGAATACTGAAGCATAACATGTCACAAGTTTGTCCAATAAACCTATTTATCCTTAACAAAATTTTATAAAGATATTTTTATATCCAAAATAGTCCTAAACTTGTCCCACAAATAAAACATTTTTAACTGTTACTATATGCTAAACAAAAGGTATATTCTGATAGGCCTTGTCTTACTGAACTCAACGATATAAAGTTTGCAAAAATCCAACGTGTCGTTTGAAAGTTATAAGCATTTGAAGTTCGAATCTAATTCAGGTTTTGAATTCTGTTTTTAATCTAAATCTTGCCACGCGTCGCGTTTCTACTGGCGCGTACCGGTTCGCACCGGATCACCCTACTGAGCCGTTGGATCTAACTAACGTTGCGCGGCTCAGATCTGTCCTTACCCCTTCGACAAGTGAAGTGTTTCTACGCGTAGGATCCAGATCTAACGGCTAAGATTCCTCTAACCAAAAACAAGCGGCGCTGCCGGCGGTGACAGGCGGCGGCGCGTCAGTCAGTGGCGGTGCCGGCGTTCTAGGTCGCCCGCGAGAGGGAGAGGGGTACTACCAGGTTCGCCGGAGGCTGCTGAAGCTCGTCGTGGTACTGGCTTGTGGAGGGGCGTTCGGAGATGGGCTCTAGACCTCGTCGGAGTTGCGTCTGGCGTCAGGTGGGGGTCGTCGGAGTCGCTGCCGACGTTCTGTGTTGCCAGAGCATGAACCAATGGGTTTAGAAGATGCGCAGGACAACTACGAACATGCTCGGGTGAACAAGAAAGCAAGGGGCGCTCGAGACTTACTGGGATTGCTCGCCGGAGTTCATGAAAATGACAGCCACGGTCAGTTGTCGACGTTGGCGAGGTTCCTCGTCGCGCTAAGTCAAAACAGGGATACTGTCAGATGCGCACGATGATGAGGATTCTATGCGTATCAACCAGAGGGCAAGGGGCGGTGGTTACTTACGAAGGGTGGTCGCCGGAGTTCTTGCAGGAGACGGTGGCGGTCAGTTCGTCGACGTTGCCAACGCTAGGGGTCATGCGAAAACAAACGGCGAGTGTCAGAAGATGCACAGGGGTTCTCTGAACAAGATAGCGTGAATGCGAGACTGGGGAAAACTCGAGACTCACCGGAATTCGCCGGCGCAGTCGTCGGAGACGGCGGAGTTGCAGAGAGCAATGCGCGCAGCCTGGGGGCGTTCAGTGCTTGGGGTTTTGGGGAAAAGAGAGAGGGGACAGAGGGGTTTCTTATAGCCTGGTCGCGAGCGAGAATCACCCTGCCAGTAACTCGAATTGATGCCACGAATCAAAACCAGAAACGCCCGTGTTGATTTGGGGATGAATGCGTCGTGCGGGTGGAGACGATGCTGACGTGGGGTTGGCCCGCTTGTCAGTGATACGCGCAGGATTTTGGTGGGGTCTGGCTGTCAGCGGCTCAGCGCGTGTGCTCGCGCGTGTGAGAAGAAAAAAGAAGTCCCCGGGTGGGCTTACTGGGCTCGTTCTTCTGCTGGGCCAGATCCTAGCCGCGTGGCCCTTTTCTATTCAGATGCTCTTTTATTTTTCTATTTCCATTTTCTGGTATGAATTTAGGTATGAATTCAAATCCTTTTGAAATCAGATTGCCTTGGAAATTTTTGTGGGGTTTTGTGGATTCAAAACAGTCACAAAACTAGGTGGTTATATTGCAAAGCTTGGTCCAGCTTTGGTTTTAATAATAATTAGGGATTTGTTCCTGTTTTCAAACATTTGAAATGGATTTTAGAAGTACTTCTAAATTTGAAATCTTTGGGGTTTAAAAATTTCTCCTAATCTTTCCATCAATGAAGGCAAGCATTGAAGTATTTAATCATTCAAATTTCACAGGATGATGTTCAATTGGGACAATTTGCCCACATGAAATCATAACTTATATTCCATTTCTAAATGATTTTTGAGAAAAACCCTAAATGCATGAATGATGCAAAGTGATATGAATGAGTTTTAAAACTATGATTTTTGGGATGTTACATCCTTGGTAACCCCAAGTGCATAAAGTTTTATCAAAATCTCATGAGTTCCTTGGTACCCCCAAGTACATCAAGTTTTATCAAAGTCTCTTGAGCTCCTTGGTACCCCCAAGTGCATCAAGTTTTAAAAGTTTTCTATTAGAAATTAGAATGTCGAGATTTCCCATAGCTTCAAACTTTAGTTGCTCAGTATTGTCCATAACCGGGGACACGGCTAAGTACTTAGATTTTATTATCTTCTGCAGAAGTAGTACACTTTATCCACATCTCACAATCCCATCCTTTTGCCACCAGTGGCCACTGGATTAGTGCTCACCAAGATGGAGTACCGGCAGATTGAGAATGT
Organism: Avena atlantica; assembly: GCA_910589765.1. NCBI lineage: Eukaryota > Viridiplantae > Streptophyta > Magnoliopsida > Poales > Poaceae > Avena > Avena atlantica. The sequence continues at coordinate 423,918,788 of OU342739.1, forward strand.
GACGAAGTCTTTCCAGAGGGTCCTCACATACACCATTGCTAGCTTGTCTTCAAGTACCCATGTAGGATTCCAGTTCCTCATGTCCAGTAGCCTGAAGACAATGCATGGGTCTTCCCAATGTAGTTGACTAAGCCAGAGACCTAAATAGCATGTGGTTGCACACGAAAGCCACAATTGGAGAAACATGTTCAATCTCTAAGTTTCCTGGGTGGTTTCTTTTGGAGCAAAACACAAAGAGATTGCCATAGACATGGTTCCTTTTGTTGCCACCTTCTCCAAAACTCAAAGTATCCTTGGCCACCCAGGTGGTTCATTGAGTCCTTGTTTTATTATATAAAAAACACAAGTCCTTTTCTCAATTCCATAAAATCTCAACATGTATCTCTTTTCAAAATATAGCATGGCTAAGCATGTAACAACTACATTGTTTTCACTAAGGAATGTATAGGGTATCCTATTAGGATTTAGCATAGCATAAGTATATAAATTCTTTTCATGCATGTTTTCAAAATCCACTAAGTATAATGAAAATAGTAGGACTTTAGATGATAGTGTAACTTGCCTTTTTGGTAGGGAATGGGGGTTCACTTCTTGATCTTGCTAGTCTCACACTTTTATAATCTTCACTACAATCAATCAAGCAAACACAATATCAACTAGCATTCCAAACCAATAATCAATCAAATAATTTACACACATAAAACAATGGGATCTAAGTCATGCATGTAAACATGCAAGAGGTGGTTCTATTTGCACAGATGGTCTCCACTAGGCTTCTAAACTTTGTGAAGTCCAAAGTGGTCATTTTTCTAAAGTGGCAAGGTCATTTGCAAAAGGGTTTTGCCCAAAAACCATTTCTAAATCCATTCATCATTTTATGTGGTGAAAAATATTTTTATCAAAGCAACAACTTTAAGTTGTTCACAAAATAAGTTGTTGTTTCTCAAAACTTGGTGTTTAGGGTCAGTAGGTTTGATCCAAAACATTTTCCCAAAGTTTTTACTCCAAAAACATTTTCATAATAAAACCATTATTTTTATTTAGCCAGAAATGGGCTAAATCAATTAATCCATCCTAAACTTCACCAAATTCATTTTAAAAACCATGGGTTGGTTCCTAGGGTCAGTAAGTTCACAAGAAACCAATTTGCAAAGGTTTCATCTTTAAAAACATTTTTGAACAATTTTCCTAATCTAAACAAGCATACAAATGTTTCTGCAAAAACAAACAATATAACAGATACTATTTACTAAACCAATTGCATGGTTGGCTAGGGCTTGTTCCACTGATTCCAACAATATAAAGTTTGCAAATTTTGGACGTATGGATCAAAAGTTATAGGGTTTTCAAAATCATATTCTAAACAGATTCAATCTTCTGTTTTAAATAAGAACTGGCCACGCGTCGCAACGCTATTCGCTGGTACCGGTTCGGTCGGATCGGCTCTACGGCGCGCTGGATCTAAACAGATCGTGCGGCACAGGACGCGTACCCTTTCAGCGCTTAAGTGATCTATCTTATTCGTTCGATCTAGATCCTACGGTCTGCAGCACTCAACCAAGAACTGGCGGCGTTCGACAGCTGCGCGCGGCGGCGACGGTCAGATGGTGGCGGCGCCGGCGATGCAGGAAGCTAGAAGGAAAGGGAAAGTGCTCACCGGGATCGCAAGGACGTGGTGATGCTCAACGTGCGGTCGGCTTGACAAGGGGCGCTCTGGTCCGACGTGGATTGCTCGCCGAAGTTCCTGCTGGCGTCGGGTTCGCTCGGGCGTCGTCGGAGACGGGGCTACGGTGCACGCTAGGACAAATGGGAGACAAGGTCAGACGTGCAAAACTATGGAGACGATGTGTGCGTGAAGCAGAGGGCGCGGGGTGGTCAGAAACTACCTGTGGGGCTCGTCGGAGAAGTTGCAAACGTGGCGGCGCTTAGAGCCTTGTCGAAGACGGCGTTCTGGGGCGCCCGCGATTGAACGGAGGGTACTGGGAGATGCGCCAGGGAGTGGGGAAGGTGTGAGCTTGGTCGGGGAGGTAAGGGGTGGCACGGTTCAGCCGGAATCGACTGGAGACGGTGGTCGTAGCAGCGGCGGTGCAAGGTTGATTCGAGGCAGCCTAGGGGCAGAGAGAGGGAGGCGCGTGAGGGGAAATGGAGAGGAGGAGTGGGCGCTTTATCGTGTGTGGTCGCAGCGAGTAACGGTCGCGGTATCAGCGCGTATTCAACGCTGGCGTAAATGGCAGCAACAGCAGGCGTCGTCTGCCCGAGGAAGGAGGAGGAGTGAGCTGGCTGTGTGGGTCCCTGCTATCAGCGAGGAATGAGAGGGAGAGGAGGGCCACCAGTCAGCGTCTGCTCGGGTTAGAAACTGAGTGTGAAACATTTTTTGCGGGGAAGGGGAGCTGGGCTAGTTCTGGGCCTTGTTGGGCTGCTGGGTTGGGTCGACCAGATCCTATTTTTTTCTACTCTAAAAACTTTTCTTTTTCTGAAACTAATTTCTGTTTTTGAAATTCAAACAAACAAAAAATACTCAAATCAATGCAAACAAACACCACACTAAACAACTTTGTATTTGGTTCTGTTCAGTAACATAAACCAAAATTCCAAAACCAAAATAATAATTTTATTTTAGGGTCCATTATTAATTAAATAAATATACCATTGATATTAAATCAAATAGGATTTGTTTTATTTAAATACTCCTTTTGAAAACTAAATATTTTCAAAACCAAATCAGTAGGTTTTATTTGAATATACCAAATACTTGGAAAACTTATTTAAAATAAATAAATAAGTTTTAGTGTTTATTTAAAATAGTAAAACCTTTATTTATAAAACTTGGATATTAAATCCTCATTATTTTATTTAAAATAAACCTTTACTATTTTTATCAAATAGAAATATTTTAATTCAAAGGCTTGGCCAAGTTTTAATTTGGCTCTTTTTAGAAATAATACTTATTTTACTTCCATCCCTTTTTATTTTGAAATCAAGTCTTTTATTAAAAGATTTCAAAATAGTGAAGCTAAATATTTTATTTTTCCTTTATTAAATGTTTATCTTTTTAAATCCCTTTAGGATTTATCTTGATCAAAATAGGTTTGAAGATTCCTATTTGAATTCAAAAAGTTTTCTTCTCACTCTAAAAATCAACAAAATTTTATTTTATTCATTTGTTTTTCACATTACAAGATTTGGAAAATCTTGGGATGTGACAGATGCGAAGCATGTATGATGGGTAAAATGACTAAGACTCCATTTTCTGGTATGATGTAGCGAGCTATAGACTTATTGGAAATCATACATACCGATGTGTGTGGTCCAATGAGTGTAGCATCGCGTGGTGGTTATCGTTATGTTCTTAACTTCACGGATGACTTGAGTAGATATGGGTATATCTATTTCATGAAACATAAGTCCGAAACTTTCGAGAAGTTTATGGAATTTCAAAGTGAGGTAGAGAATCAACGTAACAAGAATATTAAATTTCTACGTTCTGATCGTGGAGGTGAATATCTAAGTTACGAGTTTGGCGAGCATTTGAAGAAATACAGAATACTTTCACAATTGACACCGCCGGGAACACCACAGCGTAATAGTGTGTCCGAACGTCGTAATCGAACTCTCCTAGATATGGTTTGTTCTATGATGTCACTTATAGATTTACCGCTATCATTTTGGGGTTATGCATTAGAAACAGCCGCATTCACTTTAAATAGGGCACCATCTAAATCCGTTGAAACGACACCGTATGTATTATGGTTTGGGAAGAAACCTAAATTGTCGTTCCTTAAAGTTTGGGGTTGCGAAGCCTATGTAAAGAAGTTACAGCCGGACAAGCTTGCACCCAAAGCGGAAAAATGCGTCTTCATAGGATACCCGAAGGAAACTATTGGGTATACCTTCTATCATAGATCCGAAGGCAAAATCTTCTTTGCCAAGAATGGATCCTTTCTAGAGAAGGAATTTCTCTCGAAAGAACTGACTGGAAGGAAAGTAGAACTCGACGAGGTTGTCGAACCTTCTCTCTAACTTGCGAGTAGTGCAACACCGGAAGAAGTTCCTGTGGTGCCTGCACCAATAAGAGAGGAAGCTAATGATGATGATCATGAAACTTCGGTTGTAGTTGCTACAGAGCCTCGCAGGTCAACAAGAACTCGTACCACTCCTGATTGGTATGATCCCGTTATGAGTGTCATGTTGGTGGACAACACCGATGACCCTGCGACATATGAGGAAGCGATGATGAGCCCAGATTCTAATAAATGGCCAGAAGCCATGAAATCCGAGATTGGATCCATGTACGAAAACCAAGTATGGACTTTGGTGGACTTATCGGATGGCCGAAAGGCTGTCGAGAACAAATGGATTTTCAAGAAGAAAACATATGCTGATGGTAATGTTACTGTCTATAAAGCTCGACTTGTCGCAAAAGGGTTTCGACAAATTCAAGGAGTTGACTACGATGAGACTTTCTCATCGGTAGCGAAGCTAAAGTCTGTGAGGATTATGTTAGCAATCGCTGCATATTATGATTATGAGATCTGGCAGATGGATGTCAAAACAGCATTCCTCAATGGAGACATTGATGAAGAGTTGTATATGATGCAACCCAAAGGTTTTGCCGATCCTAAAGATGCTAACAAGGTATGCAAACTTCAACGATCCATCTATGGATTGAAGCAAGCATCCCGAAGTTGGAATCAACGTTTTGATAAGGTAATCAAAAGTTTTTTGCTTTTGTACAAACTTATGGAGAAGCTTGTATTTACAAGAAAGTGAGTGGGAGCTCTGTAGCATTCTTAATACTATATGTAGATGACATATTGTTGATTGGGAATGATGTAGACCTTCTTAATAGTGTCAAGGAATATTTGAATAATAGTTTTTCAATGAAGGATCTTGGCGAAGCAGCTTATATATTGGGCATAAAGATTTATAGAGATAGATCGAGACGCCTAATATCATTGTGTAACACCCTCAGAATCGACCCTATGCAAATTTCAGCGCTTCCCGCCAAACCCGCATAGAAACGATTCAAAGGTGCCCACCAGGCACTTTCGTGCGGGTGGAAAACGAAGTAATAACATTACACAACAGTCCTCAATGAGACCCATAGCACAGATATATATAACAGCAACTCAATGAGTCAAGAATACAGATATACAATACAGAGATCCAAATCACCTTGAAACAATATGGCGTCCGAGTATGGACAAGATGCAAATTGAGCTAAGAGCCCTGAAGAATAACCAATGGCGTCCATAACCCTGCCCAGGCCAAGCCGGAAGGGTAACCCTGCTAACGACGTCGAAACATGCTAAAACAAAAGGGGTGCCGACAAAGGGCAAAGGAAAAAGAGGAGCGTCAGTACTGAGGCCAGTACACGGCGAGGCTAGAATTCGGCGGTCCTCGCCTACATAGGTATGGTGGACTAAAGCGGCAGCGGCAGCATGCACTAAACAACCTATAGAGACTCGATACAACTGGCGGCTATCAGAGAGGGGAAAGAAATACCTATTCGGGACCAACCTGATGCCATCATCAAACAAACCCATCCTGGTGTTTCCCCCTCGAGACCAATCGAGGAAGTCAACCGAGGAACTCACACCGTTGGCAGTTTTATTTATTCGGTTATCGTTGTAGCAATTACTAATCAGGTATAGATAATCATCGTGATAAATTAAGCAGTGGGCACTTTTAATTAACCATTCCGTTATAGTTGCAGCACTTACTAGTCAGATACAAATAGCATGAGATATCCCAAAAACCCAGCAGTTGTTGGTACTTTTATTCAGCCATTCCGTTATAGTTGCAATACTTACTAGTCAGGTACAATGGTGGCAAGCGACCACCCAAACAAGCAGTTGTTGGCAGTTTTATTTAGCCATTCCATTATAGTGAAGCTGATTACTAGTCATTATAAAGTCAAATTTATAGCACTACTTTAGTTATAGTTGTCTATGATCGAGATACTGTGCTCCAAGTCGTCCATAACCGCGGACACGGCTTTCAGAAAGTTTTACCCTGCAGGGGTGCACAAATAGCAACACACACTCGATCAACCTCGGAAAAACCAAATCAAAACCCAACGAGGCCTTCACGACAAAGCAATCACAAGATTCAGAAATATTTCAGGGGGCCACCCCATTGAGTAGACCCGCAACGAAGCTAGCTGACTCCGAGACGGACTCAAGGTTTGCGTCAATGGCTGTAAATGACTGGGAACCCGAAAATGTGACTGGGCTTGTCGATACCGCGAAAACACTCCGCTTACCTAAACAGTATAGTGTGCTCCTCGCACAATCGTAAATAAAGCAGTAAAGCATGGCATAAGTACAGGATCGTAAATAAAACCTCAAACTAGTTTGTGGCCCCAAGAAATAAGAATGAATCAAGCTCTGGCTCAGGGGGGTCCCATAATCCTCCCGGATGTGGATAGCGCGAATATTCAAGGAACAGGTATCAAGTACTCGGGGTCCTACGGGACACAAGTGGACGGTTAACAACCAAATAACATCTATTGCCCACCTGTGCCTCTGCTTACCTACTTCAATTTTAGTTGTTAAACATCAATTAAAGTTATGAACAACTCCAACAATAAACACACGGGAATACTCCAACAACTGTGGTACTTGGCGACACGCAACAGCACTCGAGCAAGCGACTACGACGCGCAAGTCCAACTATCTACCAAACAACAGGTAATAGGATGTGTCCAAGGCAATATAAGGCTGCAAGGGATATCATGGGTACGAAAACTAGAGCATCGCAACACAGATAGCAATAGATCAACAGGAGGGAATAAATACTATAAAAGTAAGATAGGTAGAAAAGGGGGAGATGCTCGCCTGAAAACATTGTCGAAGGTACAACCGAAGATCGGGGCGAAGCTCACATCAACTCAACGGCCTTATCCGTGAAGAAGCAAAACACTAGAATAAACACCGGATGCAATATTTAATACTACGGCAAAAGATCGGGCATGATGCATGTATGATGTATGACATGGCAAAGGTGCGATGCGATTAGGCAATATTAAGCGGAACCGGGGTCCCGACAATTAATTAGGTGGTTCATATTGTTTAGCTACCCCGCAATTTAAATGTTGTTTTAACAAGGCAAGATATGACAACGGTTCTATGCACAAATTTAAATGAGGCCAATATAAGACTAGATTTGCCCGCATATGGGCCCCATATTTAATTAGGTGAATCGGCATAATGCCCCCAAACCACATGACAATATGCATGCGAGTATGAAAATTTAATATGCAACAAGTTTATATATAGCATTTATAAAATAGGGGCAGGAAAAGGTTCACACATCTGGGTTCGGAAGATCTTGGTTCCGGGGTTCGGGGTTCGGTCTCAGGGTTCAGGGTTCGACGGGATCGTTCTCGGATAGCGGAGTGGATCTTGGCGTTCCGGGAGGAAGTACTTGGTCTGGCGTCGGGGCACATTGGACTCGTCCTGGCCGATGCCGATCTTGTCGTCTCGAAGATCTAGTTGGGTCCGCGTATCGTGTCGGTCTTGGCGTCCGGGGTGAAGTGCTTGTCATTCCATGGCGATCTTGGCGGCTTCGGATCCAGAAAGGAGCACTCGACGTTCCGGGGAGAAGACCTTGGCGTCATATGTTGAGGTTGTCGGGTGTCGGTGCCAGACTCGGGTGTGGCGTCGATGGTCTTGCGTGACCCGATGGTTCCATGTAGGAGATTCCCGGGTACCTCGGCGGAGTTCTCGGGTTTCGATGAAGATCTTGGCGGGGTTCCAGGGTTCGGGTTCGGCGAGATCGGCCTTCGGGGTCTCGGACGCCAGGATCGGTCTTCGCGGGTCTCGGTGTCCGACGCTCCTCGCGATACCCTGGTGGCAACACGATGTTCTTGTGGAGGTTGCGGATCATCTCGATGCGTAGTCATCGTCTCGGTCTTCGGCACCGGAGGCAGGATGCTGTCTATCTTGTCCTGGAGAACCGATAGCAGCCTTGAAACCAAGATGGACTTCAGCGTCGGGCAAAAGACCAAGACCAAAACAAGGATCTGGTTGCACGCGGGGCTAGCTCCTGTTGAGACACAAGCAGGAAACGATGCACACAAGCAGGAGCGGTGATGGAGGCGCACGGCCGCGGGATGCAGAGGCGCAGGAGGTCTTGGGGTCGCACCCAGTAGCCGACGGAGGGGCGAGGTTGGAGAGGCGAGGAAGGCCGGCGAGGGGGAGGCTCGAGGTCAGGGAAGGAGGGGCCGCAGCGGCGCTGGCCTGCGGCGGCGGCGCGCGTGCTGCGAGGGGAGGAGGCGGGCGTGCTGCGTCTGGCCGGTGAGGGAGGAGCCCGCAGCGGCAGGGAGGAGGGGGTTCGACGGCGAGGCGAAGACGCGCAGGGCAGAGGCGGGCGTCGGAGCACGGGGTCGGGCGGCGAGGAGAGCTCCGGCCGGAGGTGGTCGCGCGGAGGAAGGCGGGGACCGTGGCCGGAGAGGGTGCGGTGGAGGCCGGGTGGAGGGGAGCGGTGGAGGCGCGGCCGGGGGCGGGGAGGCACAGCCGGTGGCGCTCGGGGCCGGCGGCGGAAGGTGGCGAGGGCGAGGCGGCCGGACGCGAGCGAGGTCGCCAGGGAGGGCGGCGGTCGCTGGCGGCTCCGCGGGGAAAAGGCGAGGTCGGCGGCGGCGCAGGCTCGGCGGAGAGGGGCAAGCTCCGGCGGCCGGAGAAGAGGGCCAGGGCGGCGCGGGCCCGGAAGCGGCGAGGGAGGAAGAGGAAGGGGAGAGGAGCGGGGCGCGGTTGGGGGACGAGGGGCGGTCGCGCGAGGAGGGTAGGTGGGGGAGGCGGGTCCCGCGGGTGGGGCCAGGGTGGCAGGTGCAGGGGCCGCGGGGTAAGTGAGAGGGGGTAGGTGGAAGCTGGGTGAAAGAGAGAGGGGGGGAGTGGTGGATTGATGAGGTGGCGGGGTGGGTAGGGAATTGGGGGAGGGGTGAGGTGGCGAGCTGGGATAGGTGGGTAGGATAGGTTTGGGTAGTTTTAGGATTCGGGTAGGCTGGTTTAGGTGGACCGATTTTATTCCGGGGGTGGTCGACTGGGTCGAATCGGCCCGTTCGACTGCCCCACTAAAAATAATTAAATATTTTATTTACTTCAAACAGGGCTTTTGCAAACCGATAGCAGACAAAACAAAATAATCCGGAGACCCGGGTTTTGCGTTTGAATAAGACGGGGCGTTTAGAAAACAAATTAGGTTTTCCCGAAAATAGTTTTATGCAAGAAAATGCAAGATGATGACGATGCTCAAATGAAATGTGGCATGATGACATGAGCATGTGATCATGATGATGCAATGCACAAAAACAACGCGATTTTATAGTTGTGCTTTTGCGGGATGCCACACATTGTCACAAAGTACATATTTGGACAAAGTTCTAAAGAGGTTTGGAATGCAAGATAGCAAGAAAGGGTTCTTGCCCATGTTGCCCAATATGACCTTGAGTAAAACTCAAAGTCCGACAACGGCAGAAGATAGAGAAATGATGAGTAAGACTCCCTATGCCTCAGCCATAGGATCTCTGATGTATGCCATGCTATGTATTAGACCCGACATTGCATATGCTGTTAGTTTAACTAGCAGATATCAAAGTGATCCAGGAGTGGATCATTGGACAGCGGTCAAAAACATCCTTAAGTACTTGAGAAGAACTAAGGATATGGTTCTTTCTTATGGAGGTGATGAACAGCTCGTTGTTAATGGTTACACCGATGCTAGTTGGAACACCGATCCGGATGATTCTAAATCACAATCTGGATACGTATTTACTTTGAATGGTGCAGCAGTTAGCTGGAGGAGTGCAAAGCAAAGCGTTGTGGTGAGATCTTCAACTGAATCGGAATACATGGCTGCTTCGGAGGCTTCACAAGAAGCGATATGGATGAAAGAGTTCATTACAGAGCTGGGTGTGGTTCCTAGTGCGCTGGACCCAATGTCTATCTACTGTGATAACATGGGCGCCATAGCCAATGCGCAAGAACCAAGGTCACACAAGAAGCTGAAGCACATCAAGCTACATTTTCACGCTATTCGAGAACACGTCCAAGATGGGGACATAAAGAATTGCAAAGTACACACAGATCTAAATGTGGCGGATCCGTTGACTAAACCTCTCCCAAGGGCAAAGCATGACCAACACCAAACTGCCATGGGTGTTCGGTATATTACCATGTAATCTAGATTAGATGACTCTAGTGCAAGTGGGAGACTGTTGGAGATATGCCCTAGAGGCAATAATAAATGTAGTTATTATTATATCTTTGTGTTTATGATAAATGTTTACATTCATGCTATAATAGTATTAACAAGGAAACATTAATACTTGTGTGGTTTGTAAACTAAAATAGAGTCCCTAGTAAAGCCTCTTTATAATACTAGCTTGTTGGTTAATAAATGATTGTGGTTTCCCTATCATGAACATTGAGATGTTATTAACAACAAGATCATATCGTTAGGAGAATGATATGGTGGACATACTCCTATAGATAAGCGTAGCATAAAGATCAAGTCATTTTAATAGTTCAATTGATATATGCTTTCTGATACATAGTAACCTAACTCCTTCGACCATGAGATCATGCATATCACCTTCACCGGAAGGATGCTTGGATAACGTCAAACACCACACCGTAACTGGGTGGCTATAAAGGTGGCATTGAGTGTTCGGAAAGTATTGGTTGAGACACATGGATCAAGAGTGGGATTTGTCCATCCATATGACGGATAGATATACTCTGGGCCCTCTCGGTGGAATGTCATCCAATTAGCTTGCAAGCATGTGACTGGATCACAAGGGATCACATATCACGGGAATGAGAAAAGAGTACTTATCAGTGACGAGGTTGAACTAGGTATGCAGAGATTCCGACGATCATAACCTCGGATAAGTAAACTATCATGAGACAAAGGGAAATTGGTATCGTATGTAAGTGGTTCATTCGATCGCAAAGTAATCGTATAAATATGTGGGAGCCATATGAATTTCCAGATTCCTCTATTGGTTATTGTTCGGAGAAGTGTCTCGATCATTTCCGCATAATTCACGAACCGTAGGGAGACACACTTAAGGATTCGACGTTGTTTGAGTAATTATGGAATGATGAGTAAGAGACTGAATATTGTTTGGAATCTCGGATGGGATCCGAGATATCACGAGGAGATCCGGAATGGTCCGGAGAATAAGATTCATATAAGGAAAGTCCTGTTTCGGGGTTGGAGAATGGTTCCGGTGTTTTCATCGGGAATGTTCTAGAAGGTTCCGGAATGTCCGGCACTCCGGAGGGGAAGGGTACATGAATGTGTCATATCAAGTTGGAATGATTGCATCATGTACTAGGTGTCATCGCTGAAAAAAATAAAGGGTTTAATCAAATCCTAGTTTGAAAAGTCAAATGCCAATTTGAAAAGTCAAACGGCTATTTTGTGAGGTGGAGGGGAAGTAGGAAACCTACTTGGGGAGGAGTTCCTCCCCTCCACCGCCGGCTCACTTGGGAAACCGAGTCGGGGAGGGACTCCCCTCCCCTGGCGCGCCCCCTCCACCTATATAAGGAGGGGCAGGGCTGCCCCTCCAAGTACACAACACCTCCACCCGCAAACCCTAGCCCCGGCGCCGCCACCTCCTGCTCTTGCCGCCGCCTGGCTAAACCCTAGCCTCCGGCCTTGCTCCTCCTTGGTGCGTCTAAACCCTAGATCACTGAGGCTCTCTCTGATAGTCCACCATACTCGCTCCGGCTTAAGGCGAAGCCCTGCGAGATCTCCCCTCTACTTCCGGTACCACGCCGTTGTGCTACCAGAATCGGGAGGAGAGTGCTACAACCTCCGCTGCCTACTGGAACAAGGGAGAGTAAGGTCTTCGTCGAGTACCGAACGTGTGACCGACTGCGGAAGCGCTGCCGGAAGCAGCGCCGGAAGGATCGTCTACGCGATCTTGAGATCGGCAAGAGTACGACTACATCACCCACGAGAATCCGCTCTCGTTGAACACTTTTGAATCTTCGAGGGTGAGTTATTCCATCGACTCGTTGCTACAATCTAGTAGATAGATCTTGGCTTGTTTGTTTGTATTCGGTAGAAATTTTTTGTTTTCCATGCTACGAAACCCTACATGAACATGGCCACTGGAAGAGAAACTGCAGGAAGTACCAGGCTTCTTTGAAGAAGAGTGGAAGTAAGAGTACTTCCCACTCAGGTACGCGTGTTGTAAATGTTGTGGACATTCTTCTCGCTGATTCCTATGTTAACTCTTGGGTATTTGATACCGGATCGGTTGCTCATATTTGCAATTTGATGCAGGGGCTAATAAGGACTAGAGAAGTACAGAAAGGCGAAGTGGATTTTCACGTCAGAAATAAAGAAAGGGTTGCTGCATTGTTCGTCGGCGTCATGCAACTTCACCTTCTGTCAGGATTTATTATGGAGTTGAATAATTGTTATTACATTCCTAGTATGGGTCGAAACATTTTATCACCTTCATGTTTGATGAGGGATGGATATTCATTTGCGAGTATGAACAATGGTTGTGTAATCTCTAAGAATGATATGTTTATGGCTAATGCTCCCATTGTGAATGGGTTATTTATTTTAAATCTTGATGATGCATCTGTTTACAATGTTAGTGCTAAAAGGCTTCGGCCTAATGATTTGAGTCCTACCTATTTATGGCATTGTCGTTTGGGGCATATAAGTGAAAAGCGCGTGAAGAAGCTCCATGGTGATGGTCTTCTAACTTTGTTTGATTTTGAATCATACGGGACATGTCAAGCTTGTTTACTTGGAAAGATGACCAAGTCGCCTTTTTCGGGTTTACCCGAGAGAGTGACAGACTTGTTGGAACTCATACATACTGATGTATGTGGACCAATGAGCACGACAGCCAGAGGAGGATATCACTACTTTATTACTTCTAATGATTATTTTAGTAGATATGGTTATGTCTACTTGATGAGGCATAAGTCTGAAACTTTTGAAAAGTTCAAGGAGTTTTAGAGTGAAGTAGAGAATCAACGTGGCAAGAAAATAAAGGCGTTGCGATCTGATTGTGGAGGTGAATATTTGAGTCACGAATTTAGCGATCATCTTAAGAGTTGCGGAATTGTTCCACAACTTACGCCGCCCGAAACGCCTCAAAGAAACGGGGTCTCCGAACGGCGTAATCGAACTTTGTTGGACATGGTTCGATCGATGATGAGCCAGTCGGATTTACCATTATCATTTTGGGGATACGCTCTAGAAACGGCAGCTTTTACACTTAATAGGGTACCATCTAAATCCGTAGTTAAGACACCATATGAGATGTGGATTGGAAAGAATCCCAGTTTGTCTTTTCTAAAGATTTGGGGTTGTGATGCATTTGTTAAGCGGCTTCAGTCGGACAAGCTAACACCCAAATCGGATAAGCGCATTTTCGTGGGATATCCGAGGGAAACCTTAGGGTATTACTTCTACAACCGAGAAGAGGGCAAAGTGTTTGTCGCTCGTAGCGGTGTTTTCCTAGAGAAAGAGTTTCTCACAAAGGGAACGAGTGGAAGGACAATGCGACTTGAAGAAGTTCAAGATGAGCCAGTTGGGGATGCTTCTACAAGTGATGCTACTGTAGCAGAACAAGTTGAGGAACCCGTGGCAATAGAAGCACCACAACCACGAAGGTCGGCGAGGCTCCATGAAACGCGGAATTATTATTGTTAGACAATGATGAGTCCGCGACCTATGCAGAAGCGATGGTGGACCCAGACTCTGAGAAATGGCTGATCACCATGAGATCCGAGATAGAGTCCATGGGTGACAATCAAGTTTGGAACTTGGTTGACCTGCCTGATGGTTTTAAAGCCATCGAGTGCAAATGGATCTATAAGAAGAATATTGATATGGATGGAAATGTTCACATCCATAAAGCTCTACTTGTTGCAAAAGGTTTTCGACAAGTTCAAGGAGTTGACTACGACGAGACTTTCTCGCCTGTAGCGATGCTTATACGGATAATTCTAGCCATTGCTGCACATTTCGACTATGTAATATGGCAGATGGATGTCAAGACGGCTTTCCTAAATGGAATCCTAACTGAGGGCGTGTATATGATGCAGCCCGAAGGTTTTGTCGATCCAAACAATGCTAGAAAGGTATGCGAACTTCTAAAGTCCATTTATGGGGTGAAGCAAGCATCTCGGAGTTGGAACATTCGATTTGATGAAGTTGTAAAGGAGTTTGGCTTCATCAAAAACGAACAAGAACCTTGTGTTTATAAGAAGGAAAGTGGGAGAGCGCTGGTATTTGTAATCTTATATGTAGATGACATATTGCTGATGGGAAATGACATTCCTCTGCTCGAGTCTGTTAAGACCTCATTGAAAAATAGTTTTTCGATGAAAGACTTGGGAGAAGCGGCATATATTCTGGGAATCAAGATCTATAGAGATAGATCAAGGAGGCTAATTGGATTAAGCTAGAGTACATACATTGACAAAGTGTTGAATCAGTTTAGCATGGAAGAGGCTAAGAAGGGGTTCTTGCCCATGTCTCACGGCATTAAACTCAGCAAGACTCAGTGTCCTTCGACTACCGATGAGCGTGAGCGCATGAGCAGGGTTCCATATGATTGGGATATTGGATCCATCATGTACGCAATGATATGTACTCGCCCAGATGTTTCCTACGCTCTAAGTGTTACGAGCAGATACCAGGATGATCTAGGTGAAGGTCATTGGACAGCGGTAAAGAACATCCTTAAGTACTTGAAAATTACTAAGGATGTGTTCCTAGTTTATGGAGGTGAGGATGAACTCAGTGTAAAGGGTTACACAGATGCGAGTTACCTTAACGACTCAGATGATTCGAAATCGCAATCAGGTTATGTGTTTGTCATGAATGGTGGTGCTGTGAGCTGGAAAAGTTCCAATCAAGATACGGTGATCTCCTCTTCAACAGAAGCTAAATATATTTGTAAGATCCCTCCTTTATAAAGGAAAAGGATCCCTGTGATTGCAATGCTAGTCCCTGGATCAATGCTAGCATCCACAGTTTAAGATGAAGTACACAGAAACAAAGGTCATTATTACAGTCATTCCAGAGACAAACATAGTCTTTACAACTCCAAGGCCACAGGCCTAGTACAAGAGTTTGAATAAGTAAATAGATAAAAGTCTTCATCTTCATGTGCCACATGCAAACATGTTGAGTGTAGACTCATGAATCCTAATCCTCATCAGAGTAACCTGCAACATCACAAGTTACAGCCATAGTGGGTCAATACATTGGAATAGTATTGGCAAGTGATACCTTAGTATAATTTAGGTGGACTAGATACTATATGCAATTTCGCTAAGTGTAGCTTGGCTTGCTTTGCTCAAAATTGGTTTTGCCTATTAGTTGAAAACACTAAGTTTTCTTTGTCAAAACTTTTCCCAAGGAACCACCAATAGACATTGAGGTCCTTCACCCTTGTTCACCCACAAGTTTTACTTAGAAATTGGGATGAGGAGATTCTTGATAGCTTCCATGTCTTGATGCTCAAGTTGTCCTTTTCCAGGGACATGGCTAAGTACTTAGATTCTTCCATCTGCAGAGGTTGTGCACTTTCCCCACCAGACTTGATTTTCACCAAGACATGACCTTTCAGAAGCCTTCCCTTAGACCAAATGGACGCGCTCCAACCTATCATTCCCACTACCACCAACTGTCCAAATGGCTAAGTTCTAGCAACCTATATGATCCAGGCAGAGCCCATATTGCCAAGTGGCTGCACTAAAAGCTTCTCAACACTTGGCCTCTAAAATCTCTTTGTTCCTGGGTGGCTTTCCACAAGTGAGATACACAAGGTTCACCAGTCCCCTGGCCTTGTGTAACCACTCAACACAAACCATTCCTTCCATTCCACCCAGGTGTTTCATTTACTTAGTTGTTTTATTAGGCAAAACACAAGTCCAAAGACTTAGAAATATTTTCATCATAGCATGTATATTTCACCAACCCTTGGTTTCTACTAGCTAGGCTAAGCATGGCATAGATAAGCATCTTTAACTTAGAAATTTACTAGCAATCCTACAACTACTAGGATTTCCCGACATGGCATATAAGCAAAATATAGCATGCAAGACTAGCAAAATATTTCTAATGCTTAGTATAAAACATAGGGATAAAAATATTCATGAAGTACCACTTGCCTTGGTAGTTTGGAGAGTAGCTACACTCCTCACAATCACAATCACTAGCACCAAAATCTACACAAAGAATCATAGCCACAAATCACATACAAAACATATACAAACAAAAATATATGCATGTATGCAATATGTTATGTGATGATTTTTAAAACTCAACAAAGCAAGTGTACAGTACTGGTTCATAAACAAGTTAAAAACTTGCCAAACAACATTTAAATAAACCCTAAAACAATTCATATACTCAAATTAGCCCTACACAAGTTTCTGCAAATAAAACCATTTTAACAGAAGAAAAACATTAAACACATTGCATATTTAGAAAGGGCTTGCTCTCCTGATTCCATTGATATAAAATTTGTCAAATTCTAACGTGGGGATCAAAAGTTATAGCCAAAACAAAATCAAACATCTAATAGATTTAAATTCTGTTTTTAAATCTAATTCCTGGCCACGCGTCTTATTCTAATTGGCCCATACCGCTTCGCGTTGGATCACACTTCTGAGCCGCAGGATCTGACTTAATCGCACGACTCAGATCTAAACTTAACGCTTCGCTCGCGTTCTATCCTACCCGCGAGATCTAGATCTAATGGCGCACAGCACCTTGACCATCCAGTGGCGGCGCTGGCGGCGGCGCCTCTGTCAGAGTAGTTGCCGGCATTCTAGGTCGCGCGGGAGAGGGGGAAGGGGCTTACCAGAATCGCAGAGTGCTGCTGATGCTCAAGGTGGCGGTGGTTTGGCAAGGGGCGCACGGAGTTGGTCGCTGGAGCTCGTCGGAGTTGCGGGCGGCGTCTGTTGCTTGTTGTCGAGGTCGTTGCCGAGGCTCTGCGTCGTCCTAGCACAAGCCAGAGGGTTTAGGAGATGCGCAAGGGTCTGGCGAACAAGACAGTACCAAAGGGGAGGCAAGGGGCGCTCGATTATTACCGCTATTGCTCGTCGGAGTCGAGCGGCGGCTCTGGTGGTTGCGGGCGTGAATGAAGACGGCGACCTGGGTCACGAGCAGGCAAACCAGGGGTGTTAGAAGATGCACAAGGACGTGGCGGTCACGCTCGTTTGAACCAGAGGCATAGGGATGGTCGGAGCTTACCAGAATCGCCCGCCGGAGTGGCTCGGTACAGCGGCGGCGCAAGTGCGATTGTGGGCAGCCTGGTGGCGATGTGGAAGCGCTGAGTGAGGGGAAATGGTCGCAGAGAGGTGGGGGTTAAGTAGGCGGAGCAGGGGCGGAAATCTCGCGAGCAATCAACGCCAATTAAGCGCATTTGCGTCGGGGGAAGAAACGGCCACAGCGAGCAGGTCTTCAGCGCGAGATTGACGACGAACTTTACATGGCAGTGGGTCCACTTGTCAGCGAATCAAACAGAGAGGGGATGGGGTCCTGGCGTCAGTGACCTGTTGGGGTTCGTTCGTGGGTGAGAAGGAGAGAGGAGGGACCCGGGTGGGTTTAGTGGGATGCGTCTGTTGCTGGGCTCAATTGCTGGCGCCGGCCCTTTTCTCTTTCTTATCTCTTTCTTTTTCTAAATCGATTTTCTGGAATGATTTTCAATCAAATTCAAAGGCATTTGAATTTCAAACCTTTTCTAGATTTTTGTAAAGTGTAACCATCATACTTTTGGGCATAAAACCATGTGGTCTCTCTGTTCTTGCTTGCTCTCTTTGAATAAACAAAATAAACAGTGCTATAGCACTTGATTTGGGAATGTTTTGAAGATGGTTTTGAAACCATATTTGTTTTTTAAATTTTTGTCCAAACTCTACATTCAATCTAAACAACAAGTAAGCAAACAAGACTTGGTTAAAACACTTATGCTCTCATTTGAGAGTAGTAAATGATTAATGTTTGCTCACATAAAATTATAGCACTAAGTGCTTCTGTTTTCTTGAAATGAGTTGGAAAATGATTCCTAAATTATATGCATGCATGTATAATATGCAATCTTTGGAATCATAATTTTAGGGATGTTACAATATTGCTGCCTCGGAGGCCGTAAAGGAAGCTGTTTGGATAGGAATTTCCTGATCGTTCTCGGTGTGGTTCAGGGCTCGTCCAATCCCTTGGACGTTTATTGTGACAACAATGGTGCTATTGCACAAGCCAAGGAACCTAGACAGCACCAGAAGAACAAACATATTCGCATGCGTTACCATCAGATTCGTTAGTTCGTTGAGGATGGTAGTGTCATGATATGCAAAATACATACGGACTCAAATGTTGACGATCCCTTGACTAAGCCTCTCCCGTAGCCCGTACATGAAGCGCACACCAGAGCAATTGGTATTAGATACATTTTAGATTGACTCTAGTGCAAGTGGGAGACTGAAGGAAATATGCCCTAGAGGCAATCATAGAGATGATTATATTTCATATGTATCCATGAGTTATTGTAATGTTCCTTGAATATCCATATCAGGCAACTTGTATTGATTGGCAATTATGTGAATTGTTTGTGAAACTCTATACTTGTATGGTTATTTAATAGTTTTCCCTAGTCGGAGTTCATGTGAGGACACACGTGAATATTAGACTAGCACATCGATTGGTTGATGACTATGTTTCGCAAGTCATAGACATGGAGATGTAAAACCAATGATGTGGACACATGTTATGAACATGGGGTTGGACTGACCCAACTTGAGACTGGCAATTAGTTGCAGCTCTCTCTCTCTACATGTCGTGGTGGTGTCACGGCATATGCCATGGGTAGGCTAAAGTTGGGGCCGATGGACGTGGAGGAATCCGGGGAGGGATGATGCAGTGAAGAACACATTCGTATGAACAAAGAGAAATGCAATGTATATTGGATTGAACCTCTCAAGTGGAGATAACACCTCATTCCATACATCTAATCCCTTATAATCTTGCCATACTTGTGGCTACAATCATGCTCCATGAGCTGTTTCCCCTATGCTTCTATCTAATCTCCCTATGAGAATGGAGGAAGAGGAAGAAGGAGAGCTCCTAGTGAGCAGAGAGGGGAGGAGCCCTTCGGGGGCCTCCCACTCTAACGATCCCCCTAGTGCTCCTTATAAAGGGGAGCCCAGGGGACAAGACTTGCTCTCTACGCTTGGCATCTGTGTAGCATATTCCTGGCATCTTCTTAGATGCTGAGCATATGCCTTGGCATCTTTGGAGATGCCAGGGCATATTCCTTAGCATATTCCTTGATGCCATTGGCATATTCCTTATTACTCCTGTCAGTCTGAGGTAGGGACGTCCTAAGACTGTCACGTGATATGAAGGTCTTCACTTGGCGTGAAGGTGTGTCGTTATAGGGCTTGTAAGAGCATCTGGGAGTGAATATTAGGTCTACCGGGTCAATATAATTCGGCCCATGTACCCTTGACAGCGTGTTGATTCGGCCTAGGACTTGACAGATTCGGCCTGGTTCAATTAGCAAGGAACATAGGTCCAGCCGAGTTACCAAGTGCGGCCCAGCCGAGTCACTGAAAGAGGCCCAGCCGGATTGCTGAGGGCGGCCCAACCGAAAGAGGCAAGATGGTACGTGGTGGGCCGGCCAGGTCAAAGCAGACGTCGGCCCACCCGGGGTGCTTGGTGGTCTCTGGAGGTTCGCCCGTGGTGGGCCAGACTGACTGGCGCCGGCCCACCCGGGGGATGCTGGCGAGGTTTCCCTTGGTGGGCCGCATCTGGCCCACCCGGGCGACGCTGGCGAGGTTGATTCGTCCGCGGGCGTCCTGGCAGGATTCGGCGGGGTGACGAGGTTGGCGAGGTGGAGGTCGGCGGGATAAGGTGTGGACGCGGTGGTGGTTTGGCCAGTGGGCCGGATTAGGCTCAGTTCGGCCCGTTAGTGTTGTTTGGCCTAGGAGAAATAATGGAGACAGGCCGAGATAGCTGTAATTCGGCCCAGGTCCTCTTTCTCCCTTTTCTCCTTTATATTTCTTTCTTAATCTCTCTTGTCTTTTGATATATCTTTTTGTATCTCTGTGTTCCTTTATAGAAATGTCCAATACTCTCTTGAGGTCTCTTTATACCTCAACTCTGGGGTACCTGGGGTTATATCCCCGACATTAGTCCCCGAGGCCATGTGGGATTCGTAGAATCGCTCATGGGCTTTGTATCTAAATGTCCCCAGAGTTGTTTTCTGACATACAACTTCTTTGTCATATATTTCTTGGTCGCATAATCCTCTTGGGTAAGTTTGTGGCTTTGGCCTTCTTGGGATCTGCTCATAATCCTTCTGGGCACTGGTCATAACCCCTTTGGGTAAGTTTCTGGACTTCTGGCCTTCATGGGCACTGGTCATAACCCCTTTGGGTAAGTTTCTGTACTTCTGGCCTTCATGGGCACTGGTCATAACCTCTTTGGGTAAGTTTCTGGACTTCTGGCCTTCATGGGCACTGGTCATAACCTCTTTGGGTAAGTTTCTGGACTTCTGGCCTTCATGGGCACTGGTCATAACCTCTTTGGGTAAGTTTCTGGACTTCTGGCCTCCATGGGCACTGGTCATAACCTCTTTGGGTAAGTTTCTGGACTTCTGGCCTTCATGGGCACTGGTCATAACCTCTTTGGGTAAGTTATGAGCTCTTCCCTTCTTGGGCATTGCTCTTTTAACCCCATTGGGCAAGTTATGAGTTCTTGCCTTCTTGGGCATTGCTCTTTTAACCTCATCGGGTAAGTTATGCGCTCTTGCCTTCTTGGGCTTTGCTATTTTAACCCCATTGGGTAAGTTATGAGCTCTTGCCTTCTTGGGCTTTGCTCTTTTAACCTCATCGGGTAAGTTATGAGCTCTTCCCTTCTTGGGCATTGCTCTTTTAACCCCATTGGGAAAGTTATGAGTTCTTGCCTTCTTGGGCATTGCTCTTTTAACCTCTTTGGGTAATTTGTGAGTTCTGGCCTTATTGGGCACTGCTCCTTTAACCTCTTTGGGTAATTTGTGAGTTCTGGCCTTCTTGGGCATTGCTCTTTTAACCTCATCGGGTAAGTTATGAGTTCTTGCCTTCTTGGGCTTTGCTATTTTAACCCCATTGGGTAAGTTATGAGCTCTTGCCTTCTTGGGCTTTGCTCATTTAACCTCATCGGGTAAGTCTTTATCCGAGTCATCTGATTCCAAATCCGAGTTTCCTTACTCAAAATTGACTTTATGCCTAAGTCTGAGTCATTTGACTCAAATCCGAGTTACATGATTCAAATCCGAGTTAACTCATCCCAAATCCGAGTTACTTTACTCGATTCTGACTTTATGTCTTAAGTCTGAGTCATCTGACTCAAATCCGAGTTATATGACTCAAATCCGAGTTAACTCATCCCAAATCCGAGTTACTTTACTCAATTCTAACTTTATGTCTTGAGTCATCTGACTCAAATCCGAGTTATATGACTCAAATCCGAGTTAACTCATCCCAAATCTGAGTTACTTTACTCAAAATTGACTCATATGTAAGTCTGAGTCATCTGGCTCATATCCGAGTTATATTACTCAAATCCGAGTTAACTCATCCCAAATCCGAGTTACTTTACTCAAAACTGACTTATATGTCTTAAATCTGAGTCATCTGACTCAAATCCGAGTTAACTCAACTCCAATCCGAGTTACTTTACTCCAAATTGACTTAGTCTGAGTTATCTATTTGCCATGATATAGCTTGATTTGGCGTGATGGCGATAACTTGCTTTTGATATGGATCCGAGATATAGATCCGAGATTAAGCTTTGGGATATGATAATAGGGCTAACCGCTGAGAGATCCGATTCGAGATGTAGATATGAGATATAGATTCGAGATATGATAAGCTGGCCAATAGTCATCCGAGATATGTGATAACCTGGAAAGATGGTGAGATATCAATCCGAGTCATAACATAACCTAGCAATCTGGTGAACTGAATAAAGATTCGGCCTCCTGAATCAGAGATACAATTAGTACGCCGAATCTGAATACCAATCCGAATTATAAAGTACCCTGGCAAGCTGAATCAGATGTTAGTCCGAATCAGAGACAATTTACTGAGCTGAGTTAAAGGTTAATTCAAAGCATAAACAAATTGACTTCAAGTTATATCCGAATCAACAATAAGCTGGCTGGTAAGCTGAGTTAGAGGACAATCCAAAGCATAAATAAACTAACTCAAAATCTACCTGAATCACAAATAAGATGATTCAACTTATGGCCGAGTTAACAGATAAGCTGGCTGGTGAGCTGAGTTAATGGGTAATCCAAAACATAAACTAACTGACTCAAAATCTATCTGAATCACAAATAAGATGATTCAACTTATGGCCGAGTTAACAGATAAGCTGGTTGGTGAGCTGAGTTAATGGGTAATCCAAAACATAAACTAACTGACTCAAAATCTATCTGAATCACAAATAAGATGATTCAACTTATGGCCGAGTTAACAGATAAGCTGGCTGGTGAGCTGAGTTAATGGGTAATCCAAAACATAAACTAACTGACTCAAAATCTATCTGAATCACAAATAAGATGATTCAACTTATGGCCGAGTTAACAGATAAGCTGGCTGGAGTATAGATCCAAATCAACATAATGCTCTCTTAATCTAAAGGTGACTCTACGGATAAGTTGACTAGTCCCCGGGTTGATTTATTCTCTCCCTGGGATGAAGGATTGAGTGTAGGTGGCTGAGTTACCTGGCACTTACAACATACTTGGAGAAGTGTTTGGGTGAGTTTTGCTAGGTCATACCTGCCTTGCTGAGTTACTTGGTACTTACAGTAATCTTGGAGTAGTGCTTGAGTCCTTCCTGCTGAGTCTTACCAGCTTTGATGAGTTAGACTTGTTGAGCCTCTGCGCTTACCTCTTTGTTCTCTGTTGACTTGGTGAAGCTGAATGAGCCCTATGAGGAAGAAGTTCATGAAGATGCTCCCGTCCGGATGGAAACCCAACCAACGCCACTAGAGGCCCCACGGTGGGCGCCAAATGTCGTGGTGGTGTCACGGCATATGCCATGGGTAGGCTAAAGTTGGGGCCGATGGACGTGGAGGAATCCGGGGAGGGATGATGCGGTGAAGACCACATTCGTATGAACAAAGAGAAATGCAATGTATATTGGATTGAACCTCTCAAGTGGAGATAACACCTCATTCCATACATCTAATCCCTTGTAATCTTCCCATACTTGTGGCTACAATCATGCTCCTTGAGCTGTTTCCCCTATGCTTCTATCTAATCTCCCTATGAGAATGGAGGAAGAGGAAGAAGGATATCTCCTAGTGAGCAGAGAGGGGAGGAGCCCTTCGGGGGCCTCCCACTCTAACGATCCCCCTGGTGCTCCTTATAAAGGGGAGCCCAGGGGACAAGACTTGCTCTCTACGCTTGGCATCTGTGTAGCATATTCCTGGCATCTTCTTAGATGCTGAGCATATGCCTTGGCATCTTTGGAGATGCCAGGGCATATTCCTTAGCATATTCCTTGATGCCATTGGCATATTCCTTATTACTCCTGTCAGTCTGAGGTAGGGACGTCCTAAGACTGGCACGTGATATGAAGGTCTTCACTTGGCGTGAAGGTGTGTCGTTATAGGGCTTGTAAGAGCATCTGGGAGTGAATATTAGGTCTACCGGGTCAATATAATTCGGCCCATGTACCCTTGACAGCGTGTTGATTCGGCCTGGGACTTGACAGATTCGGCCTGGTTCAATTAGCAAGGAACATAGGTCCAGCCGAGTTACCAAGTGCGGCCCAGCCGAGTCACTGAAAGAGGCCCAGCCGGATTGCTGAGGGCGGCCCAGCCGGAAGAGGCAAGATGGTACGTGGTGGGCCGACCAGGTCAAAGCAGACGTCGGCCCACCCGGGGTGCTTGGTGGTCTCTGGAGGTTCGCCCGTGGTGGGCCAGACTGACTGGCGCCGGCCCACCCGGGGGATGCTGGCGAGGTTTCCCTTGGTGGGATGCATCTGGCCCACCCGGGCGATGCTGGCGAGGTTGATTCGTCCGCGGGCGTCCTGGCAGGATTCGGCGGGGTGACGAGGTTGGCGAGGTGGAGGTCGGCGGGATAAGGTGTGGACGCGGTGGTGGTTCGGCCAGTGGGCCGGATTAGGCTCAGTTCGGCCCATTAGTGTTGTTTGGCCTAGGAGAAATAATGGAGACAGGCCGAGATAGCTGTAATTCGGCCCAGGTCCTCTTTCTCCCTTTTCTCCTTTATATTTCTTTCTTAGTCTCTCTTGTCTTTTGATATATCTTTTTGTATCTCTGTGTTCCTTTATAGAAATGTCCAATACTCTCTTGAGGTCTCTTTATACCTCAACTCTGGGGTACCTGGGGTTATATCCCCGACACTACACATCATGTATGTTTTGTCCTTAGACCTGAGATTGTCGCATGTACTTGAGATGTGGATCGACCTACTTTGGGGCAATCAAATGCTGCACCGTAACTGGGTAGTTATAAAGGTAGCTTTCGGGTTTTTCCTAAAGCATGCTGAAGGCATGGTCAATCAAGATGGGATTTGCCCCTCTCTACTTGAGAGAGATATCTCTGGGCCCCTCAAGTGATCGGATCCAGAAATGCATGGCCATGCTACATAAGGTTAAGAGTTAACCTAGTAAAGGGATTCCAAGTTACGTATCGAGAAAGAGAGGTCAGTTTGGAGCTAGACCAAATATCGTGAGGCAAAGGGAAAGACATGTACTAAACCTTGTGATGGTTCGTCCGATATGATATTTGTATGCGTTTAGGAGTTGGCACGTTGTAACATCCCAGCATTTAGGAACTAACGAAGGGTAGAATTAGGAATATGGAATAATGCATGCATTCATTTGTGAAAATGTGGGTAAAATTTTCGCCAAATAAAAACCTTAAGTGATCAATGTTTCTTTCATACTTTGAGATTAGGTTTAGTCTTAAAGGGTGATTGCTATAGACTTTGATATGATCTTTAAGGATTTATGTGTGTTTCAAAATGAATTTGAATTTTAAACTGGAGTGTTTGAATTATAATTCAAATAAATTAGGGATAAGTTTTGAATCTTAATTTAATTAAGAAATTAATATTACAACTTAAATTCTATCCAAAGAAAAACAATAATGAATATGAAACTTATTTCATATCATCAATATATAATCAAGTTACAAAATTATAACTTATTGAAATCATCTACACAATTTAGAAAAGTAAATAAAGAAAGAATAAGAATATTCTTTATTAATAACAATGTAATCTTTGTTACAGAAGAATAAAATGAAGATTACAAAATAATAAAAATAAGAATTACAAAAGAATAAGAAAATTACGTTGGATTATTCTATAACTATTCTATATCTAAACCTAAACTAAATCTTCATCTTTATATCTATACCTACAAAACAAAACAGAAAATTAAATAGAAAAATAAAAAGGTTACTGTTAGTAGTATTTTCTCTCAGACATGTCAGTGAAGTGCACTAGACAAATTCATCATTGAGAAATTTATATAAAAGGGGCAAGTTTCAACAATATGAAAGAATCCATCTTTCATAAATTTAAATCCACAAGTCAAATGACAGCCAAGAAGGGCAAATTCACCAGCCAGGTGAAAGTAACCTGGTAATAGTAAGTTTCAAAAATTCTGAACATATCCACAAGTGCACAGCAAGCACACAGGCAGGACACACACCAACATGCATGTGGTGTGTTGTCAACCTCACAGCACAGCCCCAAACTCACAAAACCACAACCACAGCCATGGAGAGGCACTAGTGCATCACTCCACTGTTTCCACACAAGAACAACCAGACTAGACAACAGCTTACCAAGCACATCAGCCAAACCAAACCATCAAGGATCAACCAAACATCACCAATATGGTGACATAAGGAGGGGGATGGATCAGGTGGATAGCAAGATAAAACCAGGAGCTAGGAGGAGCAGGTTAGCTCAAGATCAAGCACAGGAGTCCAGCAAAACCAGATCAAGATCATCATCACCAACTTACTCCACAAACATCAGAGTCTGTGGTGAGTTTCATAAAACCTTCACATGATCTAATCATATCATTTAGAGAGAAGCATGTGTTGTTTTATAAAACAAACCCTCAAAAATCACCCAAGTGGGGTGAATCCATCATAGAGTTTTAAACTCTAAAAGCAAACAACAAAGTACCTGGATCCAGCCAGAGCTCAAAGCAACATCATTGCTCTGGTGGTCAAACTATATCTTACAATTCAAGCATACATATATCTATGATCTATTTCTAGGCACATCCCTAAAGCAGGGTAGCACCTTAGAAACAAAGCCTTTGTATCCAGATTATGATCAAGATCACTACCATTTTTCCAAACTTTGATTCAAAAACAATAGCTGGTACCACTACCAGGACTATCTATATGAACCAATTAGATAAGGTCTGAATCCCTAAGACTTAGACCAACATCATTGGTCTTAGGGAATTCAGATAAGAGCATCTCTATTTATCTTTCAAAGCCAAGATTGCTTGAAGCATAAACCAACCCAATCAATGGATTAGAATCAAACTTGAGTGCCATACCATGATGGTGTCACAAGAAAAAATTTATATGAATTAGAATAGACATTTGATCATCATAAATTCAGAAAATCAACTTACTAATCATTTTCCTATTAACACAGAAATCATAACTAGGATATTCCTATATTAAACTTCACTGTTTGAGATCACAAACCACACACTGGTTCTAAGCCAACAACACTAGAACAATGATTTCATCATATCATAATCATGATCATAAACCCAAAGATGACAGTGAAAACTTATCCAGTCACTGACTTAATCAAACATGATTTCCAAGCAACTATACCATCTGAATTAGATGCAATCCAAGCATAAATCATCTTATAAGCCACCAGAAACATTATAGATCATCTTAAGCAACAAGCCCCATGCCAATAATCATTTAGCATGTGTACAAACCATCCAGACATGAACTAATTCATCCAGTACTTGATCAATCACATCACAGGAACCCTAAATGGATAATCATCCTAATCTGAATTCGACATTCGCTAGAGAGGACACTGCCAGCATCTAGCATCGAATCAGCAAGCATAGAAAGCACCAGGGGAGAAGAATCAAACTCACTGTAGGTCCTCGATGAAGACTAGAAGAGGAAGCAGAGGGGCCGGCGACCATGGCGGCACGGGGAGCACCCAAGAGGGGGCGCTGCAACCCGCACGGCGCCACGGTAGCAACCCTGATCACGCCTGGAGGTGTAGAACATCACCTCGATGCACGACGACCACGGTAGAACATGGATCCATGCCAACCCCCAAACCCTAGGGTTCAGGACGACATCGATCCATTGCAGGAGAGCCCCAGGCTCGAATCCAATTGGATAAAACGAATGAGCGTCGTCGACAACCCCCTGTAGCACCACGGCGGTGACCAGAACATCCTACGGCAGCGGGAATCACCGGTGACGGCATCGCCGGCCACGGGGTAGGGGTCAGAGGAGGAGAGGATAAGCTCGAGGGAGAGAGAGAGAGGCAGTGAGGAGTGGGCCGAGTTGGGCCAAAACCTTCGGGGTAGTTCTTTTGTCTGTGACTAATGGGCTACTAGGGCCCAATAAGACAAACCAGCCCAGAAATCCTCATAGGCCTGTTTTAATAAAAAGGACTTTGGATTCACAAAAATTCAAACTATCCAAATAAATTAAAATATAAAATTTTAGACATTTAAATTTTATTAGGAATTTTGTAAATTATATATTCCTTATGGAATTTTATAAAATTATTGAAGGTGATAAAATTAATTAAAATTCACTTTCATTATGTATTAATATATAGTATTTTTGAAAAATACTAAATAAATATTTAATCACAATTTTTAATGTTTAATTAATAATTCCTAAAAGAATTACGAATTATTAAATCAATAAAAGTCAAATAAAATAAAATAATTCAATATATGTTATAAATATTAAAATAATATTTATAAATCCTTTATTACTAAAAGGAAGTTTTTGGGGTAAATGCATATATAATTAAATAATGCATTACATTATTGCATAATCATTTTGCTTCTTTAAATATTTTCCTTACCGGACAATAATGATGTTTTTGTAGACATAGAAGCTCAAGGTCCAGTGCAAGCATCTGACTTCACTACCTTTCCATCACAAGGCAAGTTCATCACTTGCTCATGTCCTTTGAAGAGTCTTTATCAAAGTATTTGCAAATTGTGTGTTATTATTTATGCTAAGAAAGAAAGAAAATAATATTTTCACAAATAAAGAAAATTATAGATATCATCCTAAGTGGTGATATAATGGAGCAATAGAACTTAGGGTTCTAATTGCAACAATGATAATCAAGTAGGGACTTAATAACCCCTGACATCAGTGATGCTAGCGCCGTATATTACGCGTTAGCCATGAGATTTGGAATGGGACAGAGAAGTCAGCTGTATCTTCTTCCTCTCGCATGAAGCCAGATGTGCAGGTCGTGGATGTTATCCTTGTAGCGTGCATATTAATTGGTAATTCGTAGAGGATATGCAACATATGGGTGGGAACCCTCATCGTCCCACGATAGTTCTGGCATCTAACGGTTTGTACAAACCATTGTCGTAATTCATTATGTGGGCATGGTGTACACCAAGAAGGCATGCGGGGTCGCGAAGGGGGAAGTTATTGGCTTGGACCAACTACTGGGCCCCACATCATGGAATTATGGATGAGAAAGTACGCCCGGTTGTGCAACAAGGAGTTGATATCTCATGGGTAAAGTAACGCACCTCTGCAGAGTGTAAGAAATGTAACTTGTTACTCCCTATTTCGGGAAGGAGCTACGAACGTGGCAGGAAAGAACTCCATGAAAGTTCTGGTCAACCTGTGAAGGCTGATGGTCATAGATTTTCATAATAAAATCAATCTTTGAAGAAAGATTTACAAAATGGCATAGTGCCAAGGATTTATAATCCGAGGTGGTAGTTAGAGCATCAAACTTCCCACCTTGCATATAATGAGCTTGTTGGGTAACGTTGTTACTCATTCTTTCCTTTGATCCCTTGCTTAGACTTTGAGGATCCCAAAGACGTGTTAATGTATGCAGCTGAATGCCAAGAAGATGTGTTCTACGAGGAACCTGATCTGTCTGGAGGAGTTGAAGGAGTGGATTACGAAATCTGCTATGGTGTCGATGATAACGAGTCTAACTAAGTATCTCTAGTTAGTAGTAACCAACGGAGCCGAGCAGCATGAACTCTATAGAATAAGTTGTTGAGCTCAACTCCTAGTCGGAGTTGTTACTTTTAAATTCCACTGAAACACTTTATATTTTGGTTTGTAAGTTGAATCTTTTGGAAGTCTTGAACTTACGGTATTGTAATAATAATAATGTGTGTACTTTTGTAATATGGACCCGCAATGTTTCTATTGTACCACTCTGAGGGATGTGATATTACGGAACGGTGTTCTGTGGATGTCATGTCAACGACTATAGTGTACTACACATGAAGTGGTATGATGGGTCACCGCACACGTCTTTCTATAGGCCCCTACCAACTATTGACAGTATAAGTGTATTCGTGTCATTTGGGACAGTCTAGATATATTTTCTTTAAAAATCTAAAACATCTTATATTTTGAAATGGAGGGAGTAGTTTAAATCTGGAGTGAATCATTTGGGACACCCAGCCAAGACATTGAGCTTGTTATGCTGAAAGAGAAGAAGAAAAGTTGTGTCGAGCAGCTTCGACGGATTGATTTTGACGTTGGGAAAGAAGAGGCAACAGGCAAGGGTAAGGCAGCTAGGTTTCCGACTGGTCCATGGGACGGTTTAATCGGCAAAGGAAATGAAAAGCACCCTCGATCAACACGGCAGGACGCCGTTTGCTACTATTGTCCATCAACTTCCAGAGCCGGTTTTCCTCCCCTCCCAGGCTTCCGACTATGATTTTTGGTGATAAACCATAATTTTGATCACATAGTCGACATGTACATAAATATAATTTAACTAGTTCAACAAACATAAATATAATTCAACTAGTTCAACAAAGCAAACTTAAAACTAGACGTTTTCTTTAAGCATCCTCAGGTGCTCCACCAGATGCTGATGCGTATATGTGTCTCAAATTTTCTCACGCGTGACGAGAAAGGCAGCAAATGCGGTCGGCACGTGGTGATCAACTTCTGTGAGAGGACTCTGTCTGAAATATGATTCACTATCAATCACTGGCTTCTCCCGCTCGCTCTTAATGATCGTGTTGTGTAATATAACACATATATTCATCACCTTTTATATCTGATCTTTCGACCAGATAAGAGTGGGGTATCGGACAATAGCAAAGCGAGTTTGGAGCACACCAAATGCGCGCTCAATATCCTTTGGCACTAAGCAAACCGAGATCTCTTGTCTACAATAGGGTTTGAGATTGTCTTCAGAAATATTGACCATCTTGGATAGATGACATCCGCCAGGTAGTATCCCTTGTGTTAGTGTATGTATTAGTGTATACTCTAATTATATTTGTACTCTCACACTTGGCCTTTGGCCTATATATAAACACCAGAACCCCCATGTATTAAGGGTGAGACGTTTCCCCGAAACATTCTTACCATCCTACATGGTATCAGATTGATCTTGTTCCTAAACCCTAGCCGCCGGCTCTAACCCTAGCCGCCGCCGGTACACCTTCTACTGTCCCTCATGGCCAATAACGCCACCGCCGACGCCCTCATCTCCGGCAGCAGCGACACCCTCGCACCCTCTAACCCGGTTGCCCTCCTTCCCGGTGCCGCACCGCACAACATTGTGTCGGTCTGAAGGAAATATGCCCTAGAGGCAATCATAGAGATGATTATGTTTCGTATGTATCCAACTATCCATGAGTTATTGTATTGTTCCTTGAATATCCATATTAGGCAACTTGTATTGATTGGAAATTATGTAAATTGTTTGTGAAACTCTTTACTTGTATGGTTATTTAAGAGTTGTCCCTAGTCGGAGTTCATGTGAGGACACACGTGAATATTAGACTAGCACATCGATTGGTTGATGACTATGTTTCGCAAGTCATAGACATGGAGATTTCAAACCAATGATGTGGACACATGTTATGAACATGGGGTTGGACTGACCCAGCTTGAGACTGGCAATTAGTTGCAGCTCTCTCTCTACACATCGTTTACATTTTGTCCTTAGACCTGAGATTGTCGCATGTACTCGAGATGTGGATCGACCTACTTTGGGGCTATCAGACGCTACTCCGTAACTGAATAGTTATAGAGGTAGCTTTCGGGTTTGTCCTGAAGCATGCTGCAAGGCATGGTCAATCAAGATGGGATTTGCCCCTGTCTACTTGAGAGAGATATCTCTGGGCCCCTCGAGTGATCAGATCCCGAAATGCATGGCCGTGCTACATATGGTTAAGAGTTAACCTAGTAAAGGGATTCCGAATCACAGTATCGAGAAAGGGAGGTCAGCTTGGAGCTAGACCAAATATCGTGAGGCAAAGGGAAAGATATGTACTAAACCTTGTGATGGTTCGTCTGATATGATATTTGTATACGTTTAGGAGTTGGCACGTCTTGCTAGAGACCGCTACCAACTATTGACAGAATAGGTGTATTCGTGTCATGTCTATACGTGTACGAACCTATAGAGTCACACACTTAAGGGGCTGGAAGCCTAATGAGGATTGGATCCGAATTAGACTAGGCTTAGGCTACTAATGGGCTTCTAATGTAGAATCCCACTAGGGACGCCTATATAAGAGAGGGTGGGGAGAGATGACCAAGGTTAGACCTTAGACCATTCCACCCATCCGCCACTCCTCACGCATGTGTCGCACGTGCGGACCTAGAAGTCCGGCGTCTGACGCTTCCAGCCCGCACGTGTGGATACCTCGAAGGTGCTGCATCTGTGGCACTTGGACGAGCCGCGCAAGGGGACTTGCTCGTGGGACGAGAACAAGGAGGAGACGTGGAACGTGTGCACTGCCTCGACGCGCTTCATCAATTCCGCAACTGCGTGTCTAGTGGTAATCCCGTGATCTATGACAACAATATTCCTAGTTTACGCGGTAGAAATTTTTGATTTGTGATAGTGTAGCCTACCCGTAACCCTTCACCCACTATCGAGCATAAATACCCCCTCCTGGAGTCACTAGCAACTACTCGGCCAAGATAGCTACTAACAACGGAGAGCATGCAAGATCACAAACAACACAGACATGATAGAATCATAAAGACAAAACCATTAATCAGTCTGACACAGTAATCTCAATATCCATCGGATCCCTGCAAACAAAACATGCATGATTACAAATAGATTAGATCTTGATCATGAACAGAGCTCACAAGATCTATACATGGAAGCACAAGGAGGAGATACAACCATCTAGCTACTACATGGACCCATAGTCCAAGGTGGAACTACTCACGTATCATACTGAAGAGAAGGCCTCCAAGATGATCTCCCCTCCAGCAGGGTGCCGGGAAGAACTTCAGATCCTCCGATCTAGGGACAACGGTGGCAGCGGCTACAGAAGGTTTCATGGAATATTGATCGCATGTCGAGGGTTTCTGCATCGGGGGCTTCTTATAGGTGAAGAGGCGAGGCCAGGAGGCGACCAGGGGGGCCACACCCTGCCCAGGCACGAGCCCACCCCTGGCCGCACCTAGGGGGTTTCGCCGCCCTAGTTTGCTTCTCCGTCTCGTCTTCTAGATTCGTGTCCCTCACGGTAAAATATTGACTGTCGGCGTCGACCATGTCGCCTCGTCCCCTCCCTGGCTCCTCTCCGCCCTAAGGTAAGCCGCAACGCGCCCCGCAATCTCCCCTTAGGGTTTCGTCCCCGGCGGCTGGCCGCGAGGAGGAAGACGTCCTCCCAGCCGTCCATCGCGTCTTAATCCAACGGCCTAGAGAGGTCGATACCCCTTCGGCCGCCACAAGTGGCTAACAGGCGGGCTCTGGCCTGGCCTTTTTGAATCTCGCCGCGCACGCTCACTAAGGCCCGGGTGGGCCGGATTTCCCTAGCGCGGCCCAGTTTTCCCCAGATCTGGCCCGTGAGCCATTTCCTTTTTATTCTTTTTCCAGATCCAGGAAAATTTGGTCTTAGGTTTAAATCGAAATAAAAAGGGAAATGCCCAAAATAAATTTAGTTACCAATTTTAACAAGTATCTAAGTCTCCATTCTAACATGCAGAATTGGTTTTGGACCAATTTACTGAATAGATAAATCCTAGAAAATAAATTAGCCAAGCTTATTGCTTCCAGTAACAAATTCTTATAGAGAGTTTGATATTTGCAAATGGAATTAACCCAATTGTTACTGAAAAGTATTAGGCATTCCATGCTTGTCCCACTGGCCCCACCTAAAATTGCTTCCTAGATTACCTATAGCAAAAATAATAAAAACGAGGCATTTCTGACTTTAGAAATTTCTCTAGGTCAAACCAAATGAGGTTTTGACCTAATTCGAATTCCTAGTAAACCTCTATATTAATAAGTACCAAAACCCAGGAGCCCAAGATTTATTGAGCTTTTATTAAATTATGGTGAATTAAACATTTCTGCGCATGGTTTGTTCACCAATAAATTCACCAATTTAGTTGTGTAAATCCAAAAAGGGTGATTAAAATTTATACAAAAAGGTAATCTAAATACATAACATGTGTTCTTTCAATCACATAAAATTTTTCTATAGTTTAAATATGATGAAAAAGACAAATCCCATCCAGTACTTTCTTTGGAAATTTCTCAAGGGCATTCTGGTAATTGTGTTGAGGTGAATCCAAATATCAGTGAATCAGTCCATCCAATAATACCAAATCTTCCAAGGAAATAATTTTTGGAACTCCATAACAGGTTTTCGAATTATTTCCTAAAACTAGAGTTCTAATCACTAGAAAACACTTTATAAATCAATGGAAATTGATAAAATACTGAAACCACTTTTGTGGGCTTCATTTTATCAATACCTATCTGATGGTATCATTTTTATACAATGGTACCATACAGATCAAGCCCTTGGTCAAAAACCCTCTCTTAGGATCCCTTTTTCCTATGCCTCCAAATCTTCTCCCCATTCCAATCAAATCATACCTCCAACACCCTACTGATGTATATCATGTAATTACCCTTTTCTTGCTGTATGGTTTGATGTTTGTAAGCCTTGTACTGAATGTGGTGTTGTTTGTTTACATGTATGCTCGATAACGGTGATAGTTATGATTGTGTGCGTCGAGAAGAAGGAAGCCTCAGAGCGTTATTCTCGCTATCATTATTATTATTGGTTTTCTGGTATTCTAAAGAAGTCACGGGACATCTCGTGGGTCACAGGCAAGCCACCTTCTTACTCATATGCCTTGTCCTATTATTTTATCTATGCATGTTTTATCTACCCATTTATGCAAAATGCATTGTTTTACTATATTATGTTATGTGGGGAATGTTTGGCTCCTCCAAACCATTACCCAATAGTACCATTAGGTATAACCCACTTTTATGGTACCTACCTGCCCCTAGTATGATAGATGGTGTATAACACCATGCCCCTTTTGGAAACCCCGCTTTAGCCGAAACAAAAACTATGG
Organism: Avena atlantica; assembly: GCA_910589765.1. Lineage (NCBI taxonomy): Eukaryota > Viridiplantae > Streptophyta > Magnoliopsida > Poales > Poaceae > Avena > Avena atlantica. The sequence goes on from OU342739.1 coordinate 423,953,408, forward strand.
GATGGGAAGAACCTGGAAAAGGGCTTACAAAAATGTTTTATGAGAAAACCTTGGTGAGGCTTGGCCTACCAAGTGGTGTTGAAAATGAGAAAGGTTTTGGTTTACAAAATGGTCTGACAAAGGATGGAGGAAAAAATGTCTACGAAAACACGCTGGGATGTATAGTTTACTATGCTAGAACAATTAACCCATGCAACCACATTACTCTGGAATGGGACGGGGCTAGACTGGAAATTTGTCTAATCTGATATAGGTGCCTCACACTACTACAGGGGCAAACAATCCCCGGAGGGTGTGCCTTCTCTATCCAACGGTCCATGCGTAGCATCGACTGGGAGAAGGAACGAAGGGTCTGCGGGCCTTCACGCGATACTATGAGACCCTCATTAAAAGCGCACACCAGTTGAGGTGCAAAACGCGCTCCGGTTGACTGGTTACTATATAGGGCATTCCAGTTTTGAGGGGATTAACCTCATAGGGTAGGAACATGTATCAGAGAGGGCATCTGGAAGGTCTTGAACGGTTATTCGACCCACGATCAGTGTAGATCAGGGACGGGTAATCGGATGGTGTTGGTACAGTGTACATTCTCTGCAGAGTGTAAATCTATTCGAATAGCCGAGTCCTTGGTCATGGAAGGTTGTGCAGGCGGCTGTACGGCGGGTGATGGTTTTGTTTTCAAAAAGGACTTCGGAAAGGAAATGGCTTGGAAATTATTTGACCATGAGATGGTCGTGAAAAAGGAGGAAGGAGTTTGGTCATGAGATGACAGGAAGTAAAAACAAATGGGTGACCCAATCCTAGTATTTTCTAAAAACTTTTCAAAAAGGTTTCCAATTTTTTTTACAAAAGTCATCAACAAAGATATAGAGACATGCTATATCTACAAGAGAAACTAGTTTATAAAACAACCTCTCTTGGAGCCATCCTACCACATCCATATTTCATACCTTTTAACTATTGTCTTCTTAAGGTGGTTTGCGAGTACATTCAAAGTACTCACCGGCATTGTCGTTGGCTATTTACTTGGCCAGACTTTTCAGAAGCAAGAGGAACAATGGAAATTTCTGATATCTATGCAAGCTAGTCCGTCTTCCCAGTCAGTCGCCTGTAGGTTGAGGCATGACATGGGCTCTACGCTTGAAGACTTCCGCTATTGACGTTGTATCCCCATAATGAAATTAATGTAAGTACATTGTATTCGTTCTTTATAGATGTTGTAATGATACTTTTCGGTTATGCTCACGGCTCACTGATCATGGGAACGTGAATTACAGGTATAACGGGTATTCTCGGACCATAAATCCAGGGTGCCACAGACTTAGTATCAGAGCCATCCTGACTGTAGGAGACCTTAGTTAGCATGGACGTTAGACAGTACAACCCCCATTTCCGCAAACATCGGCTTCAAAAACTATTTTTCCCAAAATCTTTTTGAAAGATTTCTTATCTCACCTTCTCCGACTTAAACGATTTAAAAATTTGAATTACTCTATATCTCGTCTACTTCAAATGCCCCGTTTTCAAAAATAAAGTCTGACTCGAAGACTATGAAGATAGAGATCCCGAAGTAAAGAGACACCAAGGAAAGCAAAACAAATGAGCTACCAACAACGCAAGACACTACAAGATATCCCCACCAACGGAGTCCTTCATCGCCCCCCCCCCCCCAAATCGATCAAGTACGGCACTGACGACAATAGATGGCAAGATAGAAGTCAAGACCCCCGCAACGTCCGTACTTAGGATGATCATCCCTAGGATTCCCCCTTATGGCGTGTAGTCACCCCTTAGTACCTACGGTACGCCTTGTTTACTTGTCATGTGCTTATATGATGCTTGGAAAGTGTTGCTTGTCTACCTAGGACCATCCGATCCTAAAGTTTTGCTCACCTTGTTGGCGTATCCCGACGCTAACCCTCGCAACCCCATAGATGAAAACCCGTCCTCAGCAGGATGTCCACATAAAGAAATCCCTGACAACTCCTACTCTTGCCTAAGTTCTAATTGCCCTAAAGGAGCAACAATCCTAATAAACCCTTCGCCGAATCAACGAGAAGTCTTCGCCATAAAACAAACGCCCCAAGAAGCTGGAAGATAAGAAGGCCTGAAGGCAACAAGTCTACACCATCATCAATCCAAAGCAACACAAAGTGTTCAAAGTGAAGACAACCCCTCCGGAGATAACCTGCCCCCACCCTGATGAAGGACCAAGAAGAAGCGTCGCTAACCGCTAAATTTATCCCGAGATAACCCATACATCTTCGTTTGCTAACCACCATAGGAAGGTAGTCGCAATAAGGCGTCACTCGAGGATCTCAACTCAAGCGTCACGCCTTGCTCTAAGACGAAGGATCTACCCCCAACCTCGATGACCCCAAGTATAGCTCTAAGGTGGAAAGACTGCGTCTTTCCACTCAATTCCAGAAGACAGACCATGAGAAGATAATACCAAAATATCTCAAATCCAAGAACCTGCTCCAAACATCACCCGAGAGTCGTCAGAGGAACAGAAAATAGACATCATCAACAATCTTCAGAAGACTGCTCGATCCTCCCAACACCCGAGATGTTCAGAAATAAGACAACAAGACTACCGGTGTCGTCAATACTACTCTCCAAGGTACCCAAAGCATCAAGTTCTCTGAATACCTCACAAAGTCCTTTCTCTTGTATCTCCACTAACCACTCTCTTAGAAGAACACCGACTCTACTAACCCCGAGGAACTACAGTAACCAAAGTTGATACCCAACCCAAGGACGATGTCAAGATGCAAGAACTTAGCTTGCTAGTATGCTATTCCAAGGTCCCCTCCTACATGTTTTACCCACGATGTTGCATCATACAAAACCCGTAACGACCTCCTTACAAAGGACAACATTCCTACACCACCAACCTTCAACAACATCCTTCAACCCATTGGACCCCTAACTAGCTCAGAACTAACTATCCGGAAGCTAGTAGATGGCCCTTCCGGTGAACCTCGTACTTCAAGAAGTGGTATCGATGTCTCTCACAAAGCGGCTTATACAAGGTCGATAGAAGATAATCACCTCCGGACTAAAGGTGCAACGCCATACCCAGCATCAGCATACGACTCCAACCAAGGAAGTCGACGACACCACCAAAATAACCCTAGTGTCGCTCTAAGGGGTAAAGACTGCGTCTTTCCCGCCCAAAAACCCGATAGAACCCTGGAGTCGAACACTAGTTATCGTTAAGTGATGACCACTGATGAGGGTTGATTTCATCAATGCCCATTGTTATGGACTTGGATTTTGGAGAAGATGGAGATGCTGGAGATCATGGAACGGTTAGCAAACAAGCAACACGGGGACACGAGGTTTACCCAGGTTTAGGCCCATAGAGGGAAAAACCTACTCCTGCTTGTCTGCTCTTGATTACGACGGAACCGAAGGTTACAGGGGTGCGCCGATGCAATCTGGCGTGAGGCGTGTATGAGGTGAGTTGAGAGGTCCTCCTCGCCGTGCCCTCCTAGCCTTTATATAGATAGGCAGGTCCCGGGCATAGGTCGAGTCAGTTACAGATTAGGGTTTGTCCCCTTCAGAATTCTACCTATCTTAGTCTTGCTCTCCAAGGATCCGAAGACGTCATGGGCTTGGGCCACCCGAAATATCCGCAGGTCGCGTATCTTTGTCGTGGGCCTTCCTTGGGCTAGACCAGGTATACTAATGTCGTGTACACGTAGGGTATAACCATGTCAGTAGCCCCCAAGTGTTCAGTCAAATCGTAGATTCGGCTGAGGACTCTTCAATCTTTCGGGTGCAGTTGGTCCTGTTCATAAGAGAAAATGATTCAGTTCGTACGGATAGTTGATGCGTGTGCCTGACTCTCCTGACAGACGAGGGCCAGTTAACTGTCATAGGGAAAAACAGCACGATCTTCTTCAAACTCGAGTTCCCAGACTTGAATCTAGAACGAATGCTGGCGCAATTTGACTCAGGACGCTGAGGTCTTACAGGAGTTGAATCCTAGTAGTTTTCGAGTGATGTACCCAACGCGTCCGTCAGGATATTTCATCGTGTCTATTGACACGTTATTTTACTGGCAGAGCACAGTCAGGTGCGTTACCAGACCATCAGATGATATTTGTAGGTGTTATCTTTGTGCCGTGGACACAACATCCGAAATGTTATCACCGCGAAGGTGTTTTGGGTGGCCAAGGAGAATGTTTCTCCCTTAGCGTTAGTTTGGGAGAAGTTGCCAGAAAGATTTTTGCATTTTGATCCGAAGGATCGCACTCGAATATTTCATAGGGTGCGCGACCATCGCTCCCTATGGGAGTAGCCCCCGAGTGTCTGTTCGAGTCATAGACTCGAGCAGAGACTTTAGTTCAGTTGTTTTTAGCTTTAGGTCCATAGGACAAAAAAATTCGGATGCTTGATCAATCCTCCCTATGGGAGTAGCCCCCGAGTCCTTAGTGGAGTCGTAGACTCGATGTGGGACTCGAAGATAGTTTAGAGGTGCAGTACCTTAATCATGTCTCAGGTGCGCGGCCAACGCTCCTGATAGGAGTAGCCCCACGAGTAGTTGCTCGAATCGTAGATTCAAGTAAGTACTTGATTCATCAGCCAAAGATTTTCAACCGTTGCTAGGTTGGTCCTGATGACGTCAGTGCTGACGATCAGTGATCTCAACCGTCTGCGGCACCAGAGATGACGTGATAGGACGAGCGTGGGTCCCACTTTCTGACTTGGAGTTGACTAGTCATGCGCGGAGTGGCGAAAATTATGGCGTCTCCTCGGTTTCCGTGCGTAGTGGACGGCGTGCTGGCAACGATTCGTTGTTGTGTTGACACATGTACGATTGGATTTGTCCTGAGCGCTAGGGCTTTTGGATGAACGGTTCTCGTTCATCGTCTTCGTCCTTATAACCGTGAGGAAAACAGTGATTTTGTTTTCACCCCTTGCCATTTGATTTCCACCATTGCCTCCATTTTTGCGATCACTTACTTTCTTGCGCGCACTGGACGTTCTCAGAAAATTTCCTTCCTCTTTCCTTCGTGCTCATCGCCGTACTCACCACCGCGCCATGGGAAAATCAAAGAAGACCTCTGCCGGAGCGGGCTCGAGCGCCGCCGCCGGTGGAAAGAAGGTTGCCTGTGCGACGCGCATCACGGACGACAACTGGAGGCACACGGAGGCGCGCAAAGCTGACATGTGCAAATTGCGTGAGGCGGGACTGATCCCGCAGGACAAGGAGGCTGTGAAGCTTCCAGGCGATGAGGTAATCCCCCGTTAACCCGTAGGGTTTCGGGTGATATTCGTTGCTTTTCTTGTGCGCGGCGTTTCGCTCCCTGTCCACGATTTTCATCGTGGACTCCATTTCTTCTACGGCATCCAACTTCATCATCTTTCTCCCAATTCTGTCCTCCACATCGCTTGTTTTATCACTGTCTCCGAGTGCTGGCTTGGTATCGAGCCGCACTTCGGCCTCTTCCGGAAGCTCAATTCCGTGAAGAGGCAGTCTGGCACCGGCGGAGTCTATCCGCTCGGCGGCTGCGTCATTTCCATCCAATCTTATGTTCTCTTCTTTTCCTTTTCTATGTGCGAGTCCGTCCAATACTGGTGGAAGAAGTGGTTTTATATTCGTGACTCCACAGTGGACGGGCAAGATTTTGGCCTTGCTCCCTTCTACTCCTCCCTGGAAATCGTTCCGAAGAGGTCCTGGAAGAACCACGTCCTGGAGGGCAAGGTAGCGGAGGTGGAGGAGCTCTACCGTCGGGTGGAGGCGCTCTAGATGGTTGCTGAGAAAGAGGTCAATGGTGTGGATATTATCCACACCTTCCTCAAACATCGGGTGAAACCGCTCCAAGCGAGGGCGCATCCGATGTTATTTTAAAGTGGCCGCAATGACCCGACGAGGGTTTCGGCTGAGGAGCTGTCCAGGGGCGACCTTGATAGAGTTCTTCGGCCGCTGCTGAAGTTCAAGGCCGAGGAGGACCTTCCGAAGAAGTCCTTGATCGCCCCCTTCAGTGCTTCTAATCTAGTTCCTCAGGTGTAGAATTGCGTTATGCGCGTTGCGCCTTTTATTTTTGAATGCTGTAATATTGTTGCTAATCACGACTGTTGTATTTGTGTGCAGGAGATGAAGGTAGCTGGCATGATGCCTCCGCTGCCTGAGAATTTTCCGGTTGCGCCGGACAACGAGGTTGTGTACTCTAAGTCCGAGCTTCCTCCGATGCAATCTCCAACCCAGGAAGCCCCCGAGCCGAGCGAGGGGCATACCCTAAAGCGCTCCCGGAGTGATTCTTCAGATGCATCGACACCGCCTACTCCCCGGGGACCTTCCTTCCTGGAGCGGCATGGTAAGGATGAAGGTGCCTCCTCTTCACCTTTCCCTGCTGTGCCACTTCGGGCGATGGCGTCATAGCCGCTAGCCAAGAAGAAGAAGAAGTAGAAGGCAACACCGGTCTTCAACTTGTCAGACATTGACTCGTAAGTAATGTCGGCTGTGCTTTGTTCTGTAATTTGTGTGTGCAATGTTGCTTTATGTCTTGATCAATATTTTCCTTCCAGCCACTCCTCAGAGGTCTCTCTTACTGGAGGGCACTCAGGAGGCTGTAGGGGAGTCGAAGTCGACGGCTCCTCCCTCTCAGATGGTGGCCAACTCTGAGAATGATGCTCCAAACCCGTCCCGGTAGGAGGCTTGAGTAGTCGTTACTCAGAAGAACGCACACGAAACCTCGGAGTCTCGTCTGAGCACGTAAGTATTCTGTTCCTTTTTCTTGTAGGGGGGAGCCCCCGAGCCCTTTTTCTGATGACCTGCTGGTCCAGTTGTGCTCTTGTGGGGCGTAGCCCCAGAGCCCTTTCTGATGCTTGTTTGTGTTTTGTTTTCACAGCCCTTCGTGCGTGGCGTGAATCTTCTTATTTAGCAGCATTTGGCGTTGGAGGCGAACATGCAGCAACTGCAAGGTACACAGTTTGATCATCTTTTTGTTTTTCGGCTATTCGTTTCATCTTTCCTTCTGTTGATCTTCTTTGTTCTTAATGTGTGCAGATGAGAATAATGCAGCTCTCCGTCAGCTGGACGCTCTTAAGAAGAGCCTTGGTCGGGCAGAGAAGAAAGCGGCAGATGCTGCTGAGGCAAAAGAGCGCCTGGAGAAGGAGGTGGCTGTCGCTGGCGAAGCTCAGGAACACCTGCGGAAGGAGTCTGCGGATCGCGAGAAGAAGATTCCAGCCGCGGCTGCCGCTCGCGAGGAGATGGCCGACAGGCTGATGGCAGCGGCCAAAGCTTTCTCTGGTGAGTATCTTTCACTTGATTTGTCTTTATTCTTTTGACTCCTCTGTGTCTCGTTCTTATTCAGGTCCTTTTCTTCTTTATCTCAGATGCATCAGGCATCGCGTTTGATCGCAGTGTGATGGAGCACGGAAATGCTCTAGATGATGCCACCGCAGCGGTCGAAGATCGCTGCGGTACTGCTGCTGGCTCCTTGGCCAAGGCCAAGGAAGTTCTTCGACACTTCTACAAGGGGTCTTCCCCAAGGGCGCTACTCTTGAGGATGTCGACGCTCTGGCGGATGCTCTGTCAGAGGACGCTCCTGCGGCCTACAAGCGCAAGCAGACGGGCATTAGTGTAGCACCCGGGGTAAAACAACTACTAGAAAATCGCGTGTTAAATAATACTTTATGCATCATCATGACATCATGCATCTGTTAACCAAAAAACTATTTCTCCAAAAGACTATTTGTTTTTCTATTTATCTCCCTCTTTATTTCAACTTCAAAATCCAATCCGTCCGAATATTTTGTTTTGTCTAAAAATTAATTACGAAAGAATATCTACAACTAAATATATAATCAAAGATATTTTTGTGGGGGCCAGGCAGCCAACGTCTAGGCCCAAGGCCCAACCGGAGACCGCGCAGCCCACAACAACCAAACCCTAGAAACCCTAGCCCCACCTAAACCCTAACCACTCACCCCTAAATCCTCCCTACACGCCGCCACTTATGTGAACACATACACAGCGTGGCAGCGCACAACTCACCTATCCTGTCACGCCTCACACCCACACCACCCCGCTTCTTGCCGCGTCGCACGCATTGCCCTGGGTCCTACCCCTTGTCTCTACCCCGCGACCGCCAGCCCCAAAAACCAACTTTGCCGAAAACCCCCGCTCCCTTGACCCGTTCTCGATACCGTGTGTGGCCCCGCCACCCCGCCTCCTCCACGCATCGAGCGAAGCCCACCCACCACCTCGTCTCGCTCCCCTTCCCGAGCAGTAATGCTACACTTACAGACGTTTTCTACAAAATTAGAGTTATGGACGTACGTGGAGAAACAGTGGTTCAGTTCCTCACCTGAAATCACGGCCGGGAACAGATCTGCACCAACCCGATGAGTCCAGCTCATTCCGTAACCTGATTTTGTAGAAAATAATACGTACGTGTAGCATTTCTGTAGAGTCCCCGCCTCTCGCTTCACCACCAGCACCGAAGGAGCGGCCGCCACCTTGGGTCGCACCCCCCTCTGTCGCCCTGCGTCCACCGCGAGCTGGCCCCACCGCCGACGCTCCTCACCTTTCCTCCGCCACTGCGCCGTCGGTCGACCTCATCCTCCGCTCCGCAGCGCCCCTCGCCGTGGCACCTCTGCTGCGCCACCGTGTTGCCTTCCACTGCCCAATCTCCTCGTCTGCTGCCTCACGCCGGACACCCATGGCCTCCTCTCCACCAGGCCCCAGCTTCCTCGCCGACCGGAGCTCCGGGTCGGCCTCCGCCCTGTCGCCGCTTCCGCGGGTCCTCCTCGCCGGCCTTCCATCCTCGACAAGCTCTGCTTCCGCCTAGGCCTCGGCTAGCTGCCACCATGGGCTTGCCTGCCTCGATCCCTCCTTCCTGCCGTGGCCGCGTCGTCTCCTGGCAGCGCTACATCTGCTTGCAAGCCGACCGGTGTTGCCCTGCGGTGCTCTTGCCGTGTATTAGTTGATCTCTGTCCTGCGTGGCAATAAGTTCCGTGCTCGCCTCTGCGTGACTCCCTAGAGTTCAATTTTTGCAATTTTGTTCTGTCCTGATGCCTGTATCCCGACGGTGCGGTGACACCACAAGATCTACACTCGTGCCATCAAGACCAACCCTGGAGATGAGCCGGTACCGACACTTCTCGTGCTCTTCACCAACAAGGACTGCCTATGTCAAGTTGTTCCAAAGATCCGACACCAAACCAAGTTCACCGACAAACGAAGCTCGGACCCAGGACCGTCGTCGAGGATCGACAAGATCTCTGCTACAGAACGGCAAGTCCTCTAAAGACCGAAACCCGGCACGCCAATCTCTCCTTCTCGAAACCTAAGATCGTGGAGCGTCGAGCCCTCCCTCCCAAAATCAGAAGACCGAACCAAACCCCTCGGTGGAAAAAAGTTCGCCGATCCCCATGTGTGAACCCTATCCAAGCCCGCCCTATTTTTATAATATGTCATATATACATGTGCATTTAAATTGTCATGATTGGACTATTAACATGTGGTTTGGGGGCATTATGCCGATTCACCTCATAATTAAATATGGAGATCATATGCAGGGGAATCAAGTCTAATATTGGCCCCATTTAAAATTGGTGTAGCGAACCGGTGACTCTATTTTGCCTTGATAAGACAATATTTAAATTGCAGGGTATCTAAACAACATGAACCTAATAATTAATTGTTGGGATCCTGGTTCCGGTTAATATTGTTAATTGCATCGCATCTTTGCCATGTCATACATCATACAAGCATCATGCCCGATTTTCTCCCATAGTATTAAATAGTGCATCCGGTGTTTCTTCTAGTGTTTTGCTTCTTCACGGATAAGGTCGTTGAGTTGATGTGAGTGTCGACCCGATCTTCGGATGAAACTTTGGCAATGTTTTATAGTCGAGCATTCTCCCCGTTTCTACCTATTTTACATTGCTAGTCTTTACTTCCTCCTGTTGATATATTGCTATCTGTGTTGCGATGCTATAGATTCTGTACCCCTTTATACTTTCCTGCAGCCCATATATTGCCATGGACACCTCCTATTTCCTGTTGTTTGGTAGATAGTTGGCCTTGTGTGTCGTAGTCGCTTGATCAAGTGCTGTTGCGTGTCGTCAAGTACCACAATTGTTGGAAGGCTGCCATATGCCTTATGTTGGAGATGATCATGGATTTAATTACCGTTTAACAACTAATATTGAAAGTAGGTAAATAATGAAGAGGCACAGGTGGGCAATAGATGATATCTGGTTTTTAACTGTCCACTTGTGTCCTATAGGACCCCGAGTACTTGATACCTGTTCCTTGAATATTCGCACTATCCGCATGTGGGCCCATGAATCCCCTTAGATTGAGCTTGAGTCATATCTTATTTCTTGGGGCCACAAAGTAGTTTGGGGCTTTATTACTATCCTATACTTATGCCATGATTTTGACATGATTATACCATGATTTACTGCTTTATTTACTATTGCGCGTGGATCGCCTGTACTATTTTGGAACCCCGTGCCACGTTTTCGCCGTATCGACAAGACCAGTCACACTTTAGGGTTCCAGTTGTTTACAATCGTCGTCACAAACCTCTGGGTCTGTGTCGGAGCCAGCCAACTTCGTAGCGGGTAGCTTGATGGGGTGGCCCCCTAAAATATTATATGAATTTTGCGATTTCTTTGTCGTGATGCCTCCTTGGGTTTTCATTTGGTTTTTCCGAGGTTGATCGTGCGTGTGTTGCTATTTTTGCCCCCTTGCAGGGTAAAACTTTATGAAAACCGTGTCCGCGGTTATGGACGACTTGGAGCATAGTATCTCGATCATAGACAACTATAACTAAAATAGTGCTATAAATTTGACCTTGAAATGACTAGTAAGCAGCTTCAGTACAACGGAACGGCTAAATAAAAGTACCAGCAATTGTTGGGTTTTGGAATGTCTCATGTTATATGTATCTGACTAGTAAGAATTGCAACTACCACAAAATGGATAACTGAAACTGCCCACTGCTTATGTTATCAGAATGACTCATGCTATCTATATCTGACTAGTAATTGTTGCAACTATAATGGAATGAATAAAATTGACAACTATGTGAGTTCCTCGGTTGACTTCCTCGATTGGTCTCGAGGGGGAAATAACGGGATGGGTATGTTTATTGTTAGTATCAGGATGGATCCGAATAGGTCTTTCTTATCCCTCTCTGATAGCCGACAGCTGTATCGAGTCTCTATAGGTTGTTTAGTGCATGCTGCGCTGCCGCTTCAGTCCACCATACCTATGTAGGCGAGGACCGCCGAATTCTAAGACTCTTCGTGTACTGGCCTCAGTACTGATCGCTCTATTTTTCCTTTGCCCTTGGTCGGCACCCCTTTTGTTGAAGCAGGTTTGAGATCGACGTCGTTAGCAGGGTTACCCTTCCGGCTTGGCCTGGGAAGGGTTATGGACACCATTGGTTATTCTTCTGGGCTCTTAGGTCAATTTGCATCTTGTCTGTACTCGGACGCTATATCGTTTTCAAGGTGATTTGGATCTCTATACTGTATATTTGTATTCTTGACTCATGGAGTCGTTGTTGTATATATATATGATCTGTGGGTTCCATCATGGACTATTGTGTAATGATATTACTTCATTTTCCATCCACACGCAAGTGCCTGGTGGGCACCTTTGAATCGTTTCTATGCGCTTTTGGAGGGAATCGCTAAAACTTGCATAGGTCCGATCCGAGGGTGTTACAATCGGTGCCTCCATGGGGTTGGCCATGGCCATCGCGTCCGGAGCGGAGCTGGACCTACCGCACATCACCTCCCAGATGCCAACGGCTCCAGATGGCTCAGAGGTTGCCTTCGCTCTCTTTGCTTCCCGCTGTAAGCGTTATGGTCCATGGCTCATTGACCTGCTGGCGGAGTACGTGGCGAAGCAGTAGGAGGAGGCCAAGAGCAGGCAGTTTGGCTATGAGGCCACTCGGATGTTGGTGCCTAGGCTCTAATGTTTTAGTTTAGGATAGTTTATCCTTTATCTTTTGTAATGTATGCTTTTGTTGATGAACAATCTTTACTTGTGTCATGCGGTGGACTTTAATGTATATAAATTATAGAGTAATATTCACCGGAGATCCTAAAAGTTTGAAGGAAACCGTATGCAGGTCCTAAAAGTTTTTACTTGTGTACCGGATGTCCTAATTCTCAGTTAGTTATGCACTGCAGGTCCTAATTCTCAATTAGTTGTGCACTGCAGGTCCTAATTCTCAGCTATAGCCCCAGCTACAGTGCACATGGATCTGAGAATTAGGACCTCCGGTGCACAAGTTGAAACTTTTAGGATCTGCATAAGGTTTCGTCCAAACTTTTAGGACCTCCGGTGCATTTTACTCTAAATTATATTTCGAGCTATCGCCAGAGATGTATGTGATGTTCATATTCCTTGCTTGTTTGTCTTTAGGGTCCTTCGGGTGGGGCACCCATTGGTACTTCGACTCCTCTAGATCCGCGAACATCATTGGACGATGCGTCGCAGCTTGAGTTCCTTCGCGACCGTGTCTACAGCCTGGAGAAGGATGTCCTTAGCATCCGCGATCATGCGAACGTATGGAATTCAAAGGCGGAGTGGGCCACTGCCAGGGAGGAGTTTTTGATGGGGAGTTGCGATAGATGAGCGAGCAACTGCAATGTAAGTCTTTTCGAACTACTGTTCTTTTCGGATCCGACTTGTTTGCATGTCATCTTATTCTGTATTTGGTGTAGGATTCAATCTCATTCGAGGGAAGAGAAGGAGCATGTCGATGTTCAGATGAATTGTTTGACCCAACAGGACTTGGAGGCTGGCGGCTTCTTCTAGATGGATCGTGATCGAGCTATGGTCCTTGCGACGATGCAAGATCTCGCACATCAGGTTTCTCGGGTGCTGAGGTAGGCGAGGATTTCCTTGACGTCCATTTGGGACGTCATGTTTCCCCTGGATGAGGCACCTTCCAATCTTTGGGGTCTGCTAGCAAAGTTTCAAGATGTGGGACATGTCAAGGAATTGGTGCGGTGTCAGCTAGTCGCTGGTGTGAAGGTCGCTCTTTAGCTTGTTCGGCTGCATCACCGTGATGTTAATCTCGCAGTGGTGGCGACTAGGCCACCCCTTCGACCTGATGGTAGTCTCTGGGATATGCGCCCGCATTACGCGGCTATTAGGCAGTATGCCAAAGAGATCGTCGATATTTTCGAGCAACGGGCGAGTGCGATCCTCCAAAATAGGCACACCCTATAAAGAAATATACTTATGTAAAACTTGTATGTATTCGAGTGGGCTTATTGTGCCCTATGTAAAGTTTAGTTGTGTTTGCACGTTGTGCTTTGTTGTATGCATGCCCTTTTCATTAGCCTGACCTGGTCAGCTACTCAAGTTGTATGCTTTATTCTCAGTAGACGGAGTCGTGAGGTGAGGTGTAGCCCCCGAGCGTGTTATAGCGAAAATTAATGCAAGATAAAAGAAATTTTCGGACGGGGAACTTAGCTTTCATTCATATCGTAATGAGGAGGAACATTATTCGGCTGAGTAGCCTTACTGAAAGTAAAGAGGTGGCTAGGGGTAAAAGCGTCCCAGTTGTGCGACATTCCATGGGTTGGAGTATTCGACTCCTGACTTGACATCCATGAGGCGGTAGGCGCCACCTGGCATGACTCGGTGATGATGTAGGATCCTTCCCAGGGTGACTCGAGCTTCTTCGGCCGCTCTTGCTTGAGTCGTAGGACGAGGTCTCCTTCAACGAAGGACCTTGGGCGCAGCCGACGGCTGTGGTAGTTGTAGAGGCTCTGCTGGTAGACAGCTGAGCGAGCCGCGGATGCCGCGTGCTTCATCGAGTGTGTCGACGGTGTCTTCGAGTGCGTCCGATGATTCGGCTTGGCTGTAGGCAATGAACCGTGGGGCCTTGTGGCATACTTTTGCAGGTAGCACGGCTTAGGCTCCGTGCACCATGAAGAATGGCATGTAGCCAGTCGAACTGTTCGGCGTTATGCGCAGGCTCCAAAGTACGGAAGGTAGCTCTTCCACCCAAGCTAAGTACGGAAGGTAGCTCTTCCACCCAAGCTCCCGCGAGCCTTTCGAGTGGGGATAACATGCGTTTCTTGATGTTGCTGCCTATGAGGCCGTTGGCCTTTTTGACTTGTCCATTGGTCTGCGGGTGCGCCACGGAGGCGTATGATATGTTGATGCCAAGGCCTTCACAGAAGTCCTGGAATTCCTTCGATATGAACTTCTAGCCGTTGTCCGTGATGATGTTGTGGGGCATGAAGAACCTATACATTATGGACTCAAAGAACTTGACGGTAGTTTTTCCACTTTGTTGGTGACGAACATGGCCTCGATCTACATGGTGAACTTGTCGACTACGACCAGGAGGTAGACGTGGCTTCCTTTCAATGATTTAGGAAGTTTGTCGATCATGTCGAGGCCCCATTGGGCGAAGGGCTAGGCCAATGGTATGGGCCTTAGTTCGGATCCTGGCGCATGTGGCTTGTCCGCGTACCTCTGGCAGGCGTTGCATCTTTGGACAAGGTCCTTGGCATCGATCATGGTTGTTGGCCAATAAAATCCAGCTCGAAGAGCTTTGGCGACTAGGGCGCCGCTGCTAGCATGATAGACACAGATGCGCTCGTGGATGTCTTGGAGGATGGTTTTGCCATCACAGAAGGTGACGCACCGTTGGAGCACACCCGAAATGTTGCACTTGTATAGCTCGCCATTGATGATGGTGAAGGCCTTGGACCGACGAGATATGCGTCGGGCATCTGTCGAGTCATTAGGAAGCTCTTTGTTTATCAGGTACCGAAGGTACGACTGTGTCCATGTTTTTTCAATCGCCATGACCTGTACCAGGCTGACCAGCTCGGACTCGGTGTCGAGCTTTTCGGGTCCTTCATGTCCTTCGGGTGGCGCGGCCCCCTGAGTGCTCTGCTTCTTCAGGTGATCCCTTGGGAATTTCCTTTTGATAGAGGGTACGCAAATTTGTTCGAGGAACACACCTGGTGGCACCCGTGCACAGGTGGAGCCGATGTTGGCGAGTCTATCGGCTTCCTCGTTCCTTTCTCTTCCAATGTGCCAAAGCTCACAATCGTCGAAGTCTCCTTCGAGTGAGTTGTAGAGCACGTGGTACGCGATCATGTTGGCGCTGTGAGCGTCGCACTCGTTCATCATCTGCTGGACAACAAGGTTCAAGTCACCGTAGAATACTAGGCGCGTTGCACCGCAGATCTTGGCGATCCTCATGCCGTGGATGAGGGCCTCGTATTCTTCCTCGTTGTTGGAGATGCGAAATTTCATCCAAAGGATGTATTTCATCTTATCGCCTTGCGGGGATGTCAGTATGACGCCAGCTACTGCTCCGACCTCGTGCTTGGAGCCGTCGAAGTGCATCGTCCACAAATGCGTCATGTACGGTGTGTCTGGAAGCTGGAGCTCCATCCAGTGGACGGGGAAGTCAGGGAGGACCTGAGATTTGATGGCCTTGCGCCGCTCGTATACTATGTCTAGAGGGGATAGTTCGATGCCCCATAGCGCTACGCGTCCCGTGGCTTCGGGGTTGTTCAGGATGTTGGATAGTGGTGCCTCATTGACGACCATTATCTAATGCTCCTGGAAGTAGTGGCTCAGCCGACGAGCCGTCTTGAATACTTCGTAGGCGAGCTTCTGGTAGTGAGGGTACCTCTTTTTTGTTGGTGTTAGGACCTCGCTGAGGTAATAGATTGGGCGCTGTAACCCGTGGGTCTTGCCATCTTCGGGTCGTTCGACCATGAGCACGGTGCTGACCACCTGATGCGCGGCTGCGATGTATAGCAGCAGAGGCTCGCGCTCCTTCGGTGTGACCAGGACAGGCGAGGAGAGCAGCCGCTTGAGGTCTTCGAATGCGTCGTCTGCTTCGGGTGTCCACTCGAACTTGTCAGCTTTGCACAGTAGCTGGTAGAAAGGCAGGGCCTTCTCA
This sequence comes from Avena atlantica, assembly GCA_910589765.1. Lineage (NCBI taxonomy): Eukaryota > Viridiplantae > Streptophyta > Magnoliopsida > Poales > Poaceae > Avena > Avena atlantica. The sequence continues at coordinate 423,969,337 of OU342739.1, forward strand.
CCCATGCGACTGATGAACCTTCTTAGCGCCGCGATGCGCCCGGCGAGTTGTTGGACACCCTTAAGGTTCTTCGGCTTCTCCATGGTCAGTATGGCCTGGATTTTCTTCGGATTCGCCTCGATCCCTCGCTGGGAGATGAAGTAGCCAAGTAATTGGCCAGATGGGACGCCAAAGGCACACTTTTCTGGGTTCAGCTTGATCTTGTAGTGATCAAGGTTATCGAACGTCTCGCGGAGATTGTCGATCAGTGTCTTGGCTTCCCTGGTCTTGATTACTATGTCGTCGACATAGACTTGGATATTGCGACCGATCTGGTTTTTCAGGCACGCCTGCATGCACCTCTGGTACGTGCCACCTGCGTTCTTCAGCCCGAAGGGCATAGTGTTGTAGCAGAACACTCCAAACGGCGTGATGAACGCCGTTTTCTCCTGATCTTCGACCTTTAGTCGAATCTGGTTGTAGACTGAGTAGGCGTCAAGGAAGGAGAGCTTCTCGCATTCTACAGTCGAGTCGATGATCTAATCGATCCGTGGTAGTGGGAAGTGGTCCTTGGGACAGTTCTTGTTGAGCGATGTAAAGTCTACGCACATCCATAGGATGTCTATGTCCTTCTTGGGGACCATCCCAGTATTGGCTATCCACTCGCTTCCCTTGATTTATCGAATGAGGTTGGCATCGAGCAGTCTGTTAACTTTGATTCCAATGGCTTCAGCTCTTGGTTCAGACAGTCGTCGAATCGACTGCTTGACAGGTTTTTCGTCGGGGAACACATTGAGTGCGTGCTCGGCGAATTCCCTAGGAACTCCTGTCATGTCGGCATGATACCAGGCGAAGATTTCCCAGCGCTCACGGACTAATTCGACGAGCGCGCTTTCCTATGCGGGGCTGAGGTCGTTAGCGATCAGCGCCATCTTGGAGGCATCCATTGGGTGGATCTGCACCTTTTCCGTGTTGACTGTGGAGTCGAACGACATGTCAGGTGTGTTTTGCCTGGAGACTGGGGGTGCCCCATTGTATGTCACCTCTCGGAGCCTCGTGAGCTCCTCCTGCATACCGAACGACTGGGAGATTCTGTTGAAGTCTCTATCGTAGTGGTCGGATCGGGTGAAGCTGCCTTCGACGGTAATGACGCCTCTGGGTCCTGGCATCTTGAGTAGCAGGTACGCGTAGTGTGGTACTTCCTGGAATCTTGCGAATGCCACGTGTCCGAGGATGGTGTGGTACTGGGATGGCCAGTCTACCACCTCGAACTCTAGCCGTTCACGCCTGAAGTTTTCGGGTTAACCGAAGATGACTTCGAGCCATATCTTTCCCAGGGGATAGATGCCCTTCCCTGGGACGATGCCGTGGAACATTGTGACGGATTATTCCAGGCTGCACAGCGGGATCCGCATTGCTATGAGGGTGCTGGCGAACATCAGGTTGATGCCGTTGCCGCCGTCCATGAAGACGCGGCTCATTTCGAATCCTCTGATCTGTGCCTCGAGCACCAGGGCAGCATGACCTGGGCGAGGGATCTGGCGAGGGTGATCCAAACGATCAAACGTGATGCAGGACACCGAGCAACTGAGGTACTCAGGGATGGCGGTTGGGGTGGTCACAACTAGGCTAACTTGGCGGGTGATCTTCTTTTGCACCCTGTTTGTCAGGCGCCCCTTCTGGATCACCAGGGACCCCTTTAGCGCTAGGTACCCTCCCATGCCGTTGTTTGGCGCGGGTGCGATTGCTGGGTTTGAAGGTCCAACGGGTGGTGGTGGAGGAGCTCCGTGGGCGATATCACCTGGTGCAGGTGCGGGCCCAAATCCAGGTTCACGATATGGCGCCGCATTTGGATGAGGCCCTCGCTGAGTTTCTAGAACTCGCGGCAGTCCTTTAGCATGTGGTTGGCCTTCTTTTTGCCATCCTCCTTGTCGATGTAGAAGTGGATGGTGCAAGGGCCAGATAACTTGTTGTATGCCGAGGGATCGTCGTCGCGGTTGCGACGTTGCCACGTCTGTGTGGGTCATCCTCCATCGCGGAAGTTGCCTCTGTGGTATCCGCTGCTGCTGCGGTTGTTGTTGTTGCGACAGTCGATGTAGCCAGCCGCAACCATGTCGATTCCGTCGCAATCGTCGTAGACGCATGATCTTCGTTTGCTGCAACGTTCGTGCCTGCGGACGTAGTCATCCTCGTCATCCAAATGTGTTTGGTGGAGGGAATCCTCGCCATCTGCCCACCTGTTGGCGATGTCCATGAGGTGGTCGAGCCTCTTGGGCTTGATGCGCCCAAGTCCTTCCTTGAAGTCTGGGCGCTTGACACCGTCCTTGAAGGTGTCGATTGTCCTCCCGTCGGAGATGTGCGCGGTGGAGTTCTTGATGTTGGACCATCATAGTATGTACGAGCGAATGGATTCGTCCGTTCGTTGGGTGCATGCCCACAGATCCTCGGTCGAGGCTGGCCACTTGCTGGTGCCATTGAAGTTTTGGATGAAACTATATGCCAGCTCTTCCCACTTTTGGATGGAACCTGAGGAGAGGCTGCTGAGCCAGATCCGAGATGCGCCTGTCAGCTGCAGCTGAAGGCATTGGAGAGCGGTGTTCTTGTTACCACCGTGTAGCTTGACGGATGAGAGGTGATCGCTGAGCCAGGCCTTCGGATCCTACGTCTCGTCAAACTTCGGAGTTTCCGAAGGGATCTTGAAATTTTTTGGGATCCGCGTTCGTCGAACGGATCTGCTGAAGCATCTGGCTCCGCATAGTTCGTCGTCGTCTTCTTCCTCAGATTTGGTCGAGCATGCGCGTTTGGCGTGTGCCTTGTCGATCTTGCATTGGGTGAGGTCGTTTCGAGCATCGTAGTCACTGCTGCGACGCCTTGGGCTCTTGTGACGTCGGGGCAGATCATGCTCGTCCTCGTCGAATGAGAGTGTGGGGCTGTGGTTGAATCTGACCGCAGCTTTCTTTTTCGGCTCCGCAGGAGCTTCATCATGGAGCGCAACTCCGACGAGTCCAAGCCCGGCTAATGCGGACTTGTGCATGGCCATCTTCTGGTTGTCCGTCGAAGGCGGATGGGATGCGTGATAGGTGGTGGCTGCCATGATCGCAGCCTATGGCGTTTTTGGTGTAACGGTGTTGTTGGCGTCCATAGCCATGAAGGACATGTTGAGGGTTCTGGTGACCTCGCGATGTGCGGCGGGGTCCATGTGCTCTGTGCGAGAGCGATTCTTCTTGGCATGGTTGACGTGCAAGCTGGATCCACCTGTGGCGGAGAGCGCAGCTTGCCGCACGCTAGACTCCGAGGCTCCTGCTTGTGTTTGTCGAGTTCCTCCTGCATCTTTACCTGCCGATTATGATTGCCGATGAGGAGCAGGTGGTATGCCATCAGCAGATCCCGTGAAGCATTCACAAGTAGGATCCTATTTCCCGGCACGGCTTTGCATGCCTGGCGCCATCCGTCCTCGTTGAGATTGATCTTCTGGTAGGCGTTAACATCACCTTCGTTGGGATGGAGGGGTGCGATTCCTCCGTTTCCCCTGTTTCCGGCTTGCGGGTTGAGTGTTGGGTTGGGTGGTGGATTTGCCTCACTCGAGCCTAGTGGAAGCTCTACATCGCTTTGGATGACCACGGCGCACTGGTAGCGTCCGCAGGTTGGATCGCTGCTACCGCAACTTTCGGATCCGGAACCGTAGGTTCCTTCGTCTAAGGGAGGGCCGCATAGATCTGAGTTGCAGCTGTTGTTGTCATATGACTCATCTGTCAGCGTCGACGTGCGTAACACGCTGATGGGTGGGACCCATGAAGCGGGCCTGATGGATGGTGGCGGCACCTGCTCTGGGAGGCGGAGGGTGCCAGGCTTCCCCACCTGGAAGTAGAAGCTCCCAAATAGAATCTTGATCCCGTCGCCTACGGGCTCGAAATCCTTCAAGGTGGCTGCTGAGTGGGCGGTGAAGTCGAAGGTGCCGAAGAGGAGATGGCTCTCCGTGGCCGATGAGTTGTAGATCACTTCGGATGGGACCGCCACGATCGCACAATCAGCGCCCCCAATTCCCACAGACGGCGCCAATTGACGAGGGTTGATTTTGTCAATGCCCATTGTTATGGACTTGGATTTTGGAGAATATGGGGATGATGGATATTGCGGAACGGTTAGCAAACAAGCAACACGGGGACACGAGGTTTACCCAGGTTAAGGCCCCCGGAGGGAAAACCCTACTCCTGCTTGTCTGCTCTTGATTACAACGGAACCGAAGGTTACAGGGGTGCGCAGATGCAATCTGGCATGAGGCGTGTATGAGGTGAGTTGAGAGGTCCTCCTCGCTGTGCCCTCCTAGCCTTTATATAGATAGGAAGGTCCCGGGCATAGGTCGAGTCGGTTACAGATTAGGGTTTGTCCCCTTCAAAATTCTATCTACTCTAGTCTTGCTCTCCAAGGATCCGAAGACGTCGTGGGCTTGGGCCACCCGAAATCTCCACATGCCGCGTATCTTTGTCATGGGCCTTCCTTGGGCTAGACCAGGTATACTAATGTCGTGTACCCGTAGGGTATAACCATGTCAACCACCCCTACAAAATCCAACTCAACGACCTTGCAAGGAAGACGGCAATCGTCACTTCTCCAGAATCGGAAGGTACTTCAGGAAAGTTCTCCACCGCAGAGTCGACAACCCAGCCAGCACTTCCGGCATTTCAAGACCAAGAAGGCAGAGAAGCTGACTACAGCAGTGAAGGTTTGAAGAAGGCTCAACTCGTTGTCTCTCCTCAAGAAAGAAGTACCCTGTCAATGCTAAACCTATCTATAATCATCCTAAGGGGAAAAGACTACATCTTTTCCATTCATTTAAATCCTAGTAACTCAATCCGAAGCCACTCAGCTCCGACCCATAACTGACCATGCTTGTTCGTTGGAAAACCTGTTAGCATCCTATATTTCCATCTCTGAAATTGTCAAGCCGATGTAATCACCCAACCCTACTCCTACCTAATCTCGGGACTAGATTATTCTAAGGGGGAAAGGTCTGTAACATCCCAATTTCAGCAACCCTGAATTGTTGTCCAAAGGCAAAAATCAGGGGGAACAAAAACTTTTTATTGTTACATGTGCAATGTTTGTTTACTTGGTTGCTTGTGTTCTTGCAACTGTTTGTGTATTAGATGCTATACTTCTTATGTCAACACTAGTTGACAAAAGTTATTTTACAAAAGATATGTCTTGGCTCATCTTTCATATTCTCAAATGCTCTGGCATTTCAAAACCTGAGCCGAGATGATTTTGACCCAACAAAATACTATACTAATCTATTGACAAAACTATAGAGACCTATATATAATCTCCTTATGTTTTCAAGACAGAACTCCCAGCTACTCTTACCCCTAGGTTTTCCAAAACCTTTATTAAAACCTTTTCATTACAATCTTGGTAGAAATACCAAGATGGTCCTTATCTTACTTCAAAGTATAACCAATTAAAAATACCTATCCTTACCTCAATCTAGGCTTGATGGTAACCCTAGTGGTAGTTGGATAAGTGATAAGATGAATTACCTTGATTTGCTGTCTGATGAATTGCCTTGATCTGTTGATTGCCTGGTTTGCTTAGGAACTAGAGTGAGATAATCTAGTAGCTCATACCTTAGGACCCAATATATGCTTGTGATCATCAACCTCAAACCAAGCATCCAAATTTGGATCAACCCAAGTAACTTAAGTGGCCATCTCATCTCCTAATCAGATCAATCCAGGGATAATTCCTCTTGATGGTTTCCAACTTAGAGAAGAACCTACATAAGCATGGATCCTATCTACCTAGTTAACCCATCAACCTCATCCCTTTTATCATGACATTGGAACCTAGCATCCACTCAAAATCATCTACACTTGTACTCTAGTCTAAAACCCTAAATCTGCCAAAATGGCATAAGTCTGGATTTCTTATCTAGATTCAATCTTTGGAGCTCTACCTTTTCCAACCTATGTGCATTCTTGAGAATGTACTTGCACCATATTTCAGTAAATATTTAGTACTACCAAATCCCACTCTTTACCTTGGCTAAACCCTTTTAATTCCCACTCATTTGTGATTGTTTTGTAGTCAAGATAATAATCTTCTATGCAAATCTTATCATCTTGCCTAGTTTCGCAGAAGCTCACATATATATGCCACCTCCCCTTGACCAAATCTTTGTGTGGTTATGATCTACTAACCATGGCCTATCTACCCCCACTTCCCTTGTTCCCATTGAAGCTTTGTGCTTCTAAAACCCACATGGTTTTGGAGGCTACCTGATGAATCTGTTATGGCAGCCTTATTTTGAACAAAGTTTGCCATCCCTTCTATATCACCTCAAATACATATAATCCAAACTATTCCTTCCATGATGATCTATATAACTAGTTATATCTAACCATATATCCCTTGTACCAAGGTGAGCTTTGAGTTCCCTGATCCAACCATGTTTTGGTGGTATAAAATTATAAAAACCCTAGATTCCCAAAAAATCTAGTTTCTTTCCTTTTCACCAAAGTCCTTAAAAATCCAAGTGTACAATGATGTATAAATCAAGCTTACATCATCTACCTTGGTTAGGATATTTCCCCAAATAATTCCCATAATTATTTGGAGCCTAAAACTATTTAAATTCTTTTTCTAACAAAACCCTAAAACCTTTGTCTATAAAGGCAAGTTTGTTTTTCTACAAATAACCTTGCCAACTCAATGCACAATTGAGTTCTCTATATCATACCCCATCTTTCCAACTCAAAAATAAATATTTTTGAGATTCTTTATTATTTCTTTTTGCCATTTTTCTTAAATGGCAGAAACAAGAAATAATTCCTTAAAAATACTTTTCCATCTAAATAAATTCCAAATAAATTCTCCAATGTGTAATATGGTATTAAGGACCATCTAACATAAAAAACAAACCCCGTCCAATGTAAAAATATCAAATGAGATTCTAGAATGTACTTCTGCCCTTTTTGAATAAATGCATCTAAACGGGGTTATAATCATTAGAAAAATCCCAAATAATTCCTAGGGTTATGCAATGACCCTATGCACACCCCAGTACCTTTTCCTCACCTTGCGTAGTGCACCTTTTTCAGCTTCCTTCACAAGCCACCATTTGATCAAGTTTGGAAAACAAACCAAACCTTGTTCCAAACCATTCCCAAACCACATCTAATCTTGCCAAGCATTGTTCCACAACAATCCTACCACCTCTGGTCGTGTGACAATGTAGCCCTAGCTACTGTAGCACTCCCTACCCCTTGTCCCTTGTGGTTTTAAGAGAGAAGGAAAGGCATACCTAGCAAATATATTGGATTTAAATGGGGAAGCAGCCACCAACTCTCCCCACCACTCTCTGGTCCAGCACCTGGACCCCACCACCACCTAGCACCACCCCTGCTGCCCAATGGATGGACCTTCCCTCCTCTCCCCTTCCCTCCTACATCTAGTCCACCATGATCCTCTCCCCTTCGGTTTATAAGCCCAAGGCCACCCCAGCTCACCCCTTTGCCCTCATTTCCTCCCCACCTCACCTCCTAGAGCTACCTCTCCCTCCCACTTGCTCTGCTCTACTCGAGGAAGGAGAAGAAAGGAGCTTCGGCCTCCTCCCTTCTCCCAAGCATAGCTCCATCCTCCCTCTATTTCTCCCTATGCATGCTACCTAGCTGCGCTCCCCGTCTCCTTATGAAGCTAACTATACCCCTCTCATTGACATGCAGCAGCCCTTGGAGCCACACCGATGAGCACCGGCAAGCTTTCCCTCAGCCACCATCGCGCGAGCTCCTCCCCGACATCAAACCCCACTGTGTTGCTCCTCCTTATGACCGTCAGCGTTGACCGCGTCGCCTCGGCCCCTCCTCGGCTCCTCTCCGCCCTCAGGTAAGCCGCCCCGCGCCCCTCACTAGAAAATTAGCAGGATACTTAATCTTACCATAGAGAACTTCCACGTCTCTTATAGTACCAATGGGGAAAATGGTTTCCTTATTAGCAAGGTGAATAACCACATCAATGTCTTCAAGCTCACAAGGACCAATCTCATGCATAATTTCCCTATAAAGCTCATAAGGAATAGCACTAGAACTAGCACCAATATCACATAAACCGTAGTAGCAATGATCACCAAGTTTAACAGAAAGCACAGGAACACTAGCTTTTCTAGATTTACCAGGATGAGAGATAATATTAGAAGCGTCTTCACAGAATACAATGTGCTCATCCTCTATATTTCTAGTGATAGGGTCTTTCACAATAGCTACCACAGGTTCAATATTTATTTGCACATCAGGTTCCACAGTTTTCTTAGTGCCTTTGTTATTTGCACTAATAATCATACAATACTCCTTTACCTTAGCTAGGAAAGGTATTTTCTCAACATGAGGTTCAGGCACAATATGATTAGTAGTACAAACTTCAGTACTTCTAATAGGAACATGACTAACAACATATTTATAAGGTGCATGGTACTTGTCCCACTCTTTCTTGGGAATTTCAATATAAGAGGCAAAGGCCTTAAAACATTTTGCAAGAACTTGAGGATCAAGACCAAATTCATTACTAATATCACGGAAGTCATCAGTTCCCATAAAAGATTTTATGCATTCATAATCATAGTTTATACCTGACTTTCTTCCTTTGTCATTCTCCCAAGCTTTAGTGTTCTCTTGAATATGGTCTAGGAGATCCCATTTAGCTTCTTCCTTCATATGTGTGAATGATCCAGCATAAGAAGCATATATCATGAAGAGAAAGCCTAGCATAAAAGTTATTGATAATGATATTGTTAGGAAGTTCATGAATAGGACATTTAAGCATTAGTAACTTCAATCTCCCCCAAGCTTGAGCTGTACTCTCTCCATCACGAGGCCAAAAGTTATATATCAGATTTCTGTCCTTATGAATCTCATTGGGAGGATAAAATTTAGAATAAAAGCGAGATGCCATTTCCTCCCATTCCATGGATTGTCCATTCTTCAGCAGCTTATACCATTCTTCAGCTCTCCCTTTCAAGGATATGGAGAGTAACTTCTTCTTCACCTTTTCAGTTGTGATACCTACACACTTAAGCAACCCACATAATTCATGGATAAAAAGCAAATGATCACCAGGATGGATAGTTCCATGCCCTAAATAATAATTATCCGTAACACGATCAACAATACTTGTAGGTATCTTAAAAGGATCTATCTCAACAGGTGGTGGCTCATCTACTACCCTAACAGTGGTAGTAGTTTTCCCAAACAGAAAACCAAGTGGGTTATCCATATTGGAAACAAAGTAACAAACAAAAACAAAAAGCAATACTCACAGTAGAAGTTTCCTTTACCAGTTCCACCCTTCAATAGCGCTTCACTCCCTGGCAATGATGCCAGCAAATAGTCTTGATGACCCCACACGTATAGGGGGTGTATCGTAGTACTTTTGATAAATAGGAGTGTCGATCCCAACGAGGATCAGAAGGTGTTGACTAGTGGTATGGAGCAGGAAATATCTGTAAATACTTAGCAAACGGATTTTTAGGGGTTTTCTGATAAAGCAACAAAACAAGGTGCAAGTAATAAAGACAACGAACAAACACAGCAAGTGGCCCAATCCTTTGTTAGCAAAGGACAATGCGGTGACTTGGCATAACACTGCATGTGTAGTACACTATAGTCGTTGACATGACACCCACAGAACACCCTTCCGTAAATATCACATCCCTCAAGTGGTACAACAGAAACATTATGGGTCCATATTACAAACATTCACACATTATTATTATTATAATACTAGAAGTTCAAGACTTCAAAAGGTTTCAACTTACAAACCAAAATATAAAGTGTTTTAGCGGAATTTAAAAGTAGCTACTCCAACTAGGAGTTGAGCTCAGCAGCTTATTCTATAGAGTTCATGCTGCTCGGCTCTGTTGGTTACTACTAACTAGGAAACTTAGTTGGACTGGTTATTATCAACACCATAGCAGATTTCGTAATCCACTCCTTCAACACCTCCTGACAGGTCAGGCTCCTCATAGAACACATCTTCTTGACATTCGGCTGCATACATTGGCACGTCTTCGGCATCCTCAGAGTCTAAGCAAGGGATCAAAGGAAAGGATGAGTAATAGTGTTAACCAACAAGTTCATTATATGCAAGGTGGGAAGTTTGATGCTCTAACTACCACCTCGGACTATAATTCCTTGGCACTATGCAGTTTTTGTAAATCTTTCTTCAAAGATTGATTTTATTATAAAAATCTATGACCATCAGCCTTCACAGGTTGACCAGAACTTTCATGGAGTTCCTTTCCTGCCGCGTTCGTAGCTCCTTCCTGGAACAGGGAGTAACAAGTTACAATTCTTACACTCTGCAGAGGTGCATTACTTTATCCATGAGAGATCAACTCCTTTTGCACAGCCAGGCATACTTTCCCGTCCACAATTCCATGATGTGGGGCCCAAGAGTTGGTCCAAGCCAATCACTGCCCCCTTCGCGACCTCGCATGCCTCCTTGGTGTACACCATGCCCACATAATGAATTACGGCAATGGTTTGTACAAACAGTTAGATGCCAAAACTATCGTGGGACGTTGAGGGTTTCCAACCATATGCTGCATATCCTCTACGAATTACCAATTAATATGCACGCTATGAGGATGACAGCCACGACCTGCACATCCGGCTTCATGCGAGAGGAAGAAGATACAGTTGACTTCTCTGTCCCATTCCAAATCTCATGGCTAACGCGTAATATACGGCGCTAGAATCACTAATGTCAGGGGTTATTAAGTCCCTAATTGATCATCATTGTTGCAAATAGAACCCTAAGTTCTATTGCTCCAATATATCATCACTTAGGATGATATCTATTATTTCTTTAATTGTGAAAATAATATTTTCTTTCTTTGAAGTATATATGATAACACACAATTTGCAAATACTTTGATAAAGACTCTTCAAAGGATATGAGCAAGTGATGAACTTGCCTTGTGATGGCAAGGTAGTGAAGTTTGATGCTTGCACTGGACCTTGAGCTTCTATGTCTACAAAAACATCATTATTGCCCGGTAAGGACAATATTTAAAGAAGCAAAATGATTATGCAAAGTAATGTAATGCATCGTTTAGCTTTATATGTATTCTTCCCCATTGATTTAAATTATAAAAATTCTTTTAATGAGAAAGAATTTATAAATATTTTTTTAATATTTATTGAATATTGTATTCTTTTTATTTTATTTTAATTTATTTGCCTTTTATTTAATTAATAATTCCTTTAAGAATTATCATTAATTACCAAAAATTGACATTAAATATTTGTTTAATATTTTTCTAAAATACTAACATTTTAATATATAATGAAAGTGATTTTTATTTATGTTTATCAACTTTCAATAATTTTGTAAAATTCCATAAGGAATATATAAATTACAAAATTCTTAATAAAATTTATATGTCTAAAATTTTATATCTTAATTTATTTGGATAGTTTGGATTATTTTCAATCCAAAAATATCTTATTTATAATTTTTTGACTTTTATTTTATTTTCTAGAATTTATTTAGTTTCAAGGGCATTTTGGTCTTTTCCAATTATTAAAACAGGCTCTAAATGATTTGGGCTGGCTTATTTTTATTGGGCCCTTGTGGCCCATTAGGCAAAGTCAAAACAACCACCCCGAAGGGTCCTTGGCCCAACCCCGAAGGGTCCTTGGTGCAGGAAGAGGTTGTCGACCCCGCTCTTCCCTCCTGTCCAACTGGATTTGGACTTGGAGCCCTCTTGTGGCCAGATCGATGCCGTCCCGAACCCTAGGGTTTGGGGTTGGCATTGATCTGATGTCGCCGCTGCTGTCGTGTGCCATGGAGATGCTTCTCGCCCCCAAGCGTGGCTATGGTCGCCGCCGTGGCGCTGTATGGGTCGCAGCGCCCCCTTTGGGGTGCTCCCCGTGCCGCCATGGTCGTCGGCCCCTCTGCTTCCTCTTCTATTCTACAACGAGGACCTTCGGTGAGTGCTTCCTCTCCTCTCGTGCTCTCTGTGCTAGGCCCTCCCATGCTAGATGTTGGTAGTGGCCTTCCTGGTTACTGTCCTGTCCTGATTAGGGTTCTTGGTTCTACTTAGGGTTCATACCCTGCTATTGATTAAGTAGCTGATGAATTTGATCATGTGTTAATGATCCTTGAACCTGTTAAGTGGTGACTTGATGTGGCTTACTGCTGATAATTATCTGTGGTGATGCTAGTGGTTTATCAGATGATTCTATGGATTAATTTTGATATGGTCAGATGATAAAGTTGCTCTAGAAGCAATACATGGAATTCTAGTGGTTTAATAACACACCATTGTCATTACTTGGTTAATGAAAGTGAGTGTTATGTGATGAAGTCACTGTATTAGCACTTGTTGGCTTTAAGAATTCATATGTAGTTTGAGATCAAATGGTTTCAAACAGTGAAGATATACATAGGGATTTTCTTAATTATGATTCCTGTGATGACAGGAAAATGATTTGTAGGTTGTTGGTTGAATCTGTGAAGATTGAATGCTTAATCTGATTAGTGTAGAACTGTTCTTGTGACACCATCTTTGTATGGCACACAAGATTAGATTATATTTCTTGGTTTGGTTTGGTTCAAGCTTAAAATGAGTTTGGCATTAAAGATAAGTAGAATTTTTTTCTTAAATCCCTAAGACCCATGATGTTGGTCTGAGGTTTAGGGATTAATCCTTTAACTTGTTGATTCACATGGATGGGTTCTGGTAGTGATACCAGCTACTATTTCTTGAATCAAAATTTGGGAAAAATGATGGTAGGCTTGATTACTTGTATAGATCCATAATACTAAATTCTAAGGTGCTACTCTTGTCTTAGAGATGTGCCTACAACTTTAAATCTTAGCTATGTTCATTCTTGAATTGAAATATACCTTGATAGCTAGATCAATGATGTTGTTCTGAGATTTAGTTGAATCCCTATAATTTTCTGATTGCTTTTAGAGTTTAAAACCTCAGTGATGGATTCACCCCACTTGGGTGCTTTCTGAGAGAGTGAATAAGAGACAGATCATGTATGCTTTCTAATCTTAGACAGATATATCATGTGATGGTCTATTTACTCACCACTGTTACTTGATGTGGGGTTTCCTGTGGTTGATCTTGATCTGATGCTCCCCGGGTATTTCCAGATCCTAGCTTGTCCTTGATCTAGCCCTTCTCCTCCTGGTCCTGATGGCTTGATCTTGGGCTTGCTATCCACCTGATCAACCCCCTCCTTATGTCACCATTTTGGTGGTGTGATCCAAGGTTTTGTTTGGTGTGATTTAGCTTGGCTTTGGCTGGGTTTAGCTGTCGGCTGCTGTTCTTGGTGTGTATGAACAAGAAAGTGATGTGGGGTTGTATTCCCACGGCTGTGCGGATGGTTTTGTTTGTTTGGTTGTGTTGTTGCTGTGGTGCTAACAGCACACACCATGTAGTTTGGTGTGTGTGCTGCTTGTGTGCCTGCTGCACATATTGTGGATATGTTCTGGTTGTGAAGTTACCTTTATCTGGTTACTTTTACTTGGCTGGTGAAATTTTCCCCTCCTTGCTGTTTACTTATGGCTTAAAATTATGAAAGATATATTCTTTCATATTGGTGAAATTTGCCCCTTTTTAAAATATTACTCAATGATGAACCTTGATCAGTGCACTTCACTGTCAAGTCTGAGAGTAATATTCTTTTAACCTTAACTTTCTTTCTTTTTTATGTTTATTTTGCAGGTACCATATTTGAAGATCAAGACTTTAGTTTAGGTTTTTATTTTTTAGAATAGTCACTTGTAATAACTCTCATATTCAATTGTAATCTTTAATTTATTCTTTTGTACTCTTTATTTTATTATTTTGTAATAAAGATTGTACTATCATCAATAAAGAAAGATTATTCTTTATTTATTTTCTATTGTAAAGATTGTGGATGATTTTCATAAGTTACATTTTTGTAACTTATTTATTGAATAAAATTATGAAATGGAGATAATTATTCTTAATTGCTTTCTTTATATAAAGTTAGAGTTATTATTGATTAACTCTTAATTAAATCAAATACTCAAACATCATTCAAAAATCCTTTTGAATTATAATTCAAACACTCAAGTTTTTTTTAAATTCAAATTTCATTTCCCAAAACACATAAGTCCACCAAGATCATATCAAAGTCTATAACAATCATCCTTCAAGACTATACCTAATCTCAAAGTATGAAAGAAACCTTGATCACTTTCAGTTTTTTATTTGGCGAAAAATTTACCCACATTTTCACAAATGAATGCATGCAACATTTCAAAATCCTAAATCTACCCTTGTTAGTTCCTAAATGCTGGGATGTTACAGACTTCCCCCCTTAAATTAAACTTCGTACCGAAGTTTGCTGAAGTGTACCTGAATAATTCTGGATAGGCTTTTCTTAAATCCTCTTCTTTCTCCCAAGTGGCTTCCTTTCAGGGTGATGTTCCCACTGTACTTTGCAATATTTGATTGCCCTATTCCTCAACCTTTTCCAGTTTTCTTCCAAAATTTTATAGGGCTTTTCAATATAGGTCAATACTGCTTGTAGTTCTATATCCTGATGTGTGATTGCATCATTCGGAACTTTCAAACATTGATGAAGTTGTGACACATGGAAAACATTATGCACTTGAGCCAATCTTGATGGTAACTCTAAATCATAAGCTATAGTTCTATTCTGACTCAATATCTTGAATGGACCAATTTATCTTGGAATTAGTTTTACTTTAACTCCAAACCTGTTCACCCCTTTCATTGGACTTACTTTCAAATATACCATGTCTCATACTTCTGGATGCCAAGATCTTCTACTTTGATGAGCATAACTGTTCTTCCTACTTTGAGCTATTTTTAGTCTATCCCTGATCTTATCAATGATATCTTGTCTTTCCTTGATATAGTCTGGTGCAAACTCCTTGCTACTTCCATGCTCATACCAACATATTGGTTATCTACACTTCCTTCCATACACAACCTGATATGGAGCTTCCTTCAGACTACTCTGATAGCTATTATTGTAGGAAAATTCTTCCAATGGTAGATGATCTTCCCATGTACCTCCAAAATCTAATGCACAAGCTCTCAACATGTCTTCTAGTATCTGATTTGTTCTTTCTGTTTTTCCTTCTGTCTCTGGATGATAGGCTATGCTAAAATCTAATTTGGAACCAAGTGCTTCATGCAATTGCTTCCAAAATGCTGAAGTAAACACTGATCCCCTATCAGTTATGATCTTTTTGGGCACTCCATGCTTACTTACTACCTCTTTGATGTAAACTTCTACTAACTTCTCGGCATTATCTTTCTGATTTACCGGAATAAAATGTGCACTCTTAGTGAGTCTGTCCACAATTACCCATATCTCCTTCCGTTTAGGTGTCATGGGCAATCCTGTCATAAAGTCCATACCTATTTCTTCCCACTTCCATTCAGGAATTTCCAAAGGTTGTAATGGTCCTGCTGGACTTTGATGTTCAGCCTTCACCCTTTGGCCAGTATGGCATTCTGATACATATTTAGCAATGTCCCTTTTCATGTTATTCCACCAGAATAGTTCTTTCAAATCCAAATACATCTTAGTACTTCCTGGATGTATAGAATATGGTGTTTTATGTGCTTCTCTGAGTATGACATCTCCAATCTCAGTCACATCTAGAACACAAAGACGCTCTTGAAACCATAAGGACTCATAATCTCCAAGGCAAAAAACTGATTTTTGCCCTTGAGATATCCTCCGAATTTCCTAAGCAATAAAAGGATCTTCTGCTTGATGTTTGAAAATTCCGTGCTTAAGATCACTGTCCTGCTCTACAACTACCTGGAT
This sequence comes from Avena atlantica, assembly GCA_910589765.1. Taxonomy (NCBI): domain Eukaryota; kingdom Viridiplantae; phylum Streptophyta; class Magnoliopsida; order Poales; family Poaceae; genus Avena; species Avena atlantica. The sequence continues at coordinate 423,985,161 of OU342739.1, forward strand.
AGTAGCTAATCCTCCAAGAACCTCTGTTCTAATGAATTGAAGCTCTAATCTTTCCAAGTCCATTTGTAACTCTTTTGGTAGATCCCGATTGCTAGGCTGAATATCTGCACTCTTTCTACTTAAAGCATCAGCTACAACATTTGCTTTCCCTGGAGTATAGTTGATTGTTAAATCATAATCTTTGATTAGTTCCAACCAACGCTTCTGTCTCATATTCAATTCCTTTTAGCGCAAAAACCACTACTGCTAACTCTAAATCATGAGTTGGATAGTTGACTTCATGTGGTTTCAGTTGTCTTGAACCATAAGCAATCACTTTCCGATCTTGCATTAACACACAACCCAAACTTTCTTTGGATGCATCACAGTATACTGTGAAGTCTTTTCCTATTTCAGGAACTGCTAAAATTCGAGCTGTGGTTAACCTGGTCTTTAACTCCTGAAAACTTGCTTCACACTTCTCATCCCAATTGAATGGTGTATTCTTTCTTAACAATTTGGTCATTGGTCCAGCTATTTTGGAGAAATCTTCAATGAATCTCCAATAATAACCAGCCATTCCTAAGAAACCTCGAATTTGCGTCACATTGGTTGGTGCAATCCACTCTAATACTGACTGAAATTTTGATGGATTTACAGCAATTCCATCTTTAATGATCACATGGCCGAGGAATTCTACCTCATCTAGCCAAAATTCACACTTACTAAACTTCGCATATAGTTTATGTTCCCTTAGAGTCTGCAATGCTATTCTCAAATGATCAGCATGCTCTTCCTTATCCTTGGAATAAATCAGAATATCATCAATAAAGACTATGACGAACTTGTCCAAATATGGCATGAAGATTTTGTTCATCAGATTCATAATATTGTTGGTGCATTGGTCAAACCAAATGGTACAACCAGGTATTCATGGTGTCCATATCTTGAGACAAATGCTGTCTTTGGAACATCTTCCGGTTTCATTTTTATTTTATGGTATCCAGATCTTAAGTCGATCTTTGAAAATACTCCGGCTCCTTTCACTTGATCAAACAAATCTTGGATCCTTGTTAAAGGATACTTATTCTTGATAGTAACATTGTTCAAATTTCTATAATCTCCACACATCCTTCTTCCACCATCCCTCTTATCCACAGAGATTACTGGTGTTCACCATGGAGATACACTTTCCTGAATAAATCCTTTTATGGCTAACTCATCAATTTGTTCTTTGAGTTCTTTTAACTCTTTGGGTCCCATCTTATATGGTGCTTGAGCTATTGGTGCCGTACCAGGAATTAGAACAATGGTAAACTCTATCTCCCGATCTGGTGGCATTCCCGGTAGCTCTGCTGGAAAAACATCTTGAAATTCACTTACTATAGGAATATCTTCCAATTTGACCTCTCATCGAGTTCAACTGCAGATCCACCATGATATGATTGTGCTTATCTGCTTGGTAAACTATCCTTTCTCCACTTGGAGTTTCGATTGAGACAGTTTTCTCCTCACAATTTATTTGAGCTCCATGCTCTATCATCCAGTCCATCCCCAACACTACTGCAATTCCCTTCAAAGTAATCACATAAAGATCTACAAAGTATGTACAACCATAGATCGAGATAACCTGGTCTTGTTTAATGTGGCGTACAATCACATTTCCCCCTGCCGTAACTAGAGTCATAGGGCTTTCTAATGTTGCCCTTCTAATCCCGAATTTATCACAGAATTCTTCAGAAATGAATGAAGTAGTTGCACCAGTATCAAATAGAACTTTTCCGGGATTGGTAGGGATATTGAGCGTACCTATCACTGCATGCTCTGAATTATCCACCTCCTCAAGGGTTGCACAGTTCAGTTTCCTGGTAGGTCTGTTCCTCTTGCCATTATTTCCTCCTTTATTGGGCTGTCCATTTCCTCCACTGGTTTGTCCTCCTCCCTTGGTAGGCCAACCTCCTGGTGGTTTTCTCGGACAATCGGGCTTGATATGCCCCTTCTAACCACAACCTTAACAGATCACTACAGGCTTTTGGCATTCTCTCTAGAAATGCCCTCGAATTCCACAGTTGTTACAAATAACATTCCTTCTAGTATTGGATTGATTTCCACCACTGCCCTTGTTATTGTTATTGTTATTGTTATTATTACCATAGTTCTCGTTCTAAGGTTTGAACACCAGATTGGGTTTAGGTTTACTTGCCTGAATTCTCTTGGTTTCCTTCTTGGCTCTCTTCCTCCTATCCTCTTGGACATTCTTATAATCATCTTCGAAAGTAATGGCTGCATCCAGCAACTGCTGATAAGTTTGCTTATTAGCTAATCTTAGCTACATTTTCAAAAATGGGTTTAACCCATGCAGAAAATGCTTCTTCTGCTTCTCTTCAGTGTTAACATCCTCCTCAGCATAGCTAGACAGTTTACTAAACTCCCGGATATAATTCATAACACTAGTATATCCCTAGTGAAGCTCCTCAAATTATCTCCACTTCAACTCCATAACACTCTCCGGAACATGATATTCACGGAATCTCTACTTAAACTCCTCCTAGGTGAACTCCCTTCCTGGTTGTTGCATTGCCAACTGACTCTCCCACCATGATGCTGTAGATCCAGTCAAAAGATGAGTTTCATACCTCAATTTCTCCTCGTCATTGCAACCTACAGTTTTCTTTCTGTATCTGCTAACCAATCTTCTGCATCCATTGGTTCAGGAGCTGATGCAAAAGGTAATGGCCTTGCATTCTGGAAGTCAGATAGACTCACTCCTCCACTTTCAGGTGCCCTCTGATTTTCTCGCCCCAGCAACTCTTCCATGAACTTGTTCTGGGTCTCTTGCATCATTTGCATACACTCCATAAAGTTCTGCTCCATGAACGGCCTCATTGGTGGTGGTGGTGGTGGCAATGCTCCCTGATTTGCTGCATCTGCATCGGCCTTCTCCTTGGCCTCTCATTCCATTCGCTGCTGCTCAGTTTCGATTTCTACACCCGTATCAATTACACTCTAGTCCTGCAACATAAATTGAATACTCATAATTACATCATGCACATGTGTTCTGAGCTCGACTTTACGCACAAAACTAGTCACACAATGAAGATCCAAAGAAAATCCAAATATGCATTTTACATATTATATATAATATCATAATAATACAAAGTCATTACAACATATACCATATAGGTATAATCACAACACTACCTTATTTATCTAACTATCTTATTTCTTGGAGTACAATACACGGTACTTGATATCGCTAACTAGTTGCCTACTTCTAGTAGTAACTACGCTCATCATACATGCCTGATGTCCAACCGTGATGACGTGTCGTTCGTCGCACAATTTGTGAAACAAATGGCCTTCCAGAAGGAACATACTCAGTATCTAAAGTGTCAGGACTTGAGTTATTACTCAATATGAGCGCATTGACTCCCTCTAGCTCAGCTTAAAAGTCTTCAGAAACATATTCAACATTATTTCCTGCTTGCATCTCTCGAGCTTCATTCCTTGAGTTGTCAACAGGATACACAGATCCTGCTGCTTCCCAGGTGCTCCTTTGGGCAAGATAGTTAAACACTGGATAATGTATATTCCCTGGGTTTTGAGAAGATGTTGATGATTCAAACACTCTCTCCTCAGGATCTTCTTCTTCATCCTGATTATCTAACGACATGGCATTTCTACTACTGTTACTAGGGTTAATGCTTGCACCCATCCAGCTATATTGTCCAACATTTCTGTCAGAACCATCTGTGGACATCTGGTGTTCATGAGATCCTTCATATGATCCCCTTCTCTAGCCATCAGAATTCTCAATAGGAAGTTCTGAATCAGAACCATCCTCTGAACCCTGTGGTACTGCATACCTCATATCCATAGTAGGATCATATATAGGTTCGGGACTTGGTGAATAAGGATATGGTGTAAAAGATTCAGGATCTATAAGTATATCCTTAAAGATAGGTGTTGCACTACTACTTGCTTCCATCTCTAACTGGAATGCTAACTGCTTCCTCTTTTCCGGATCAGTTAGATCCTCTAACATGTCATTTTTATCTACAACAATCACTTGATGTGTCTTATAAAAAGACGCAATGAGTGTTCAATATCTATCCATAAACTTGGAAGCTAAATTAGGATGCTTCTTAACCAAAGTAAGATGATCCGTCATAGGCTCCGAGTCTATAGAATCATGAGCTATCACAGAGAATGTGCTACCTTCTAACTCCTTGGCTTTATGCTCCCGGATATTAGCTATCGCCTCCACAACAACAACATGATATGCTGCTAAGTGACTCCTACCTTCACCTATAGGTAGATCGTGATATAATCCAAGCTCCTCAGGGAGTTGGATACTCACACGATACTTGGATAACATCCGGCCATCATAATAGGTTATAGTGTTCACTGGAATTCTAGTTGGACAACTAAAAATATTTAAAATTTGACGAAGTTGGTCTGTGAATGATCCTTGATAATCATCAAGAGTCTCCTCTTTCCTTACCAAAGTCTGTTTTGGAAACGTTGGTGCCATAGCTCTGTATATAAGAAAAATATTTTATTAGTAACCAATAATATATTACATCATAACAAAGAATTATCGCACTAAAACATATAACGGAATATTCTCATTTGAATACCCATTATATTACTTTTAGAGAATTCTTTATCGTTGCTACACTCTCCTACAGTTAATACCCCTTACTAGGTTTCCAACCTAAGGCCAAAGCAATTTTCTCTGATACCAACTACGGTGACCCAGCATACCACTTCATGTGTAGTACACTATAGTCGTTGACATGACACCCACAGAACACCATTCCATAAATATCACATCCCTCAGAGTGGTACAACACAAACATTGCGGGTCCATATTACAAACATTCACACATTATTATTATTAAAATACTAGAATTTCAAGACTTCAAAAGGTTTCAACTTACAAACCAAAATATAAAGTGTTTCAGCGAAATTTAAAAGTAGCAACTCCAACTAGGAGTTGAGCTCAGCAGCTTATTCTATAGAGTTCATGCTGCTCGGCTCTATTGGTTACTACTAACTAGGATACTTAGTTGGACTCGTTATTATCAACACCATAGCAGATTTCGTAATCCACTTCTTCAACACCTCCTTACATGTCAGGCTCCTCGTAGAACACATCTTATTGACATTCGGCTACATACATTGGCATGTCTTCGGAATCCTTAGAGTCTAAGCAAGGTATCAAAGGAAAGGATGAGTAACAGCGTTACCCAACAAGTTCATTTATGCAAGGTGGTAAGTTTGATGCTCTAACTACCACCTCGGACTATAAGTCCTTAGCACTATGCAGTTTTTGTAAATCTTTCTTCAAAGATTGATTTGATTATAACAATCTATGACCATCAGCCTTCACACGTTGACCAGAACTTTCATGGAGTTCCTTTCCTGCCGTGTTCGTAGCTCCTTCCCGGAACAAGGAGTAACAAGTTACAATTCTTACACTCTGCAGAGGTGCATTACTTTACCCATGATGTGGGGCCCAAGAGTTGGTCCAAGCCAATCACTGCCCCCTTCGCGACCTCGCATGCCTCCTTGGTGTACACCATGCCCACATAATGAATTACGACAATGGTTTGTACAAACCGTTAGATGCCAAAACTATCGTGGGACGTTGAGGGTTTCCAACCATATGTTGCATATCCTCTACGAATTATCAATTAATATGCATGCTACGAGGATAACAGCCACGACCTGCACATCCGGCTTCATGCGAGAGGAACAAGATACTGTAACATCCCAAAAATACTAAACTTGGATCATCAAACTCTAATCATCAAAATTAGGGTTAACAAAAACTTTTCTAAATAAAAATATGCAAGCATGCATGTGTGTAGGCATCCCATTTTGAATTCTTTGGAATCGCCTTGTTTATGTGTTTCTTTGCTTGTAAAAGGATTCTTAGGTGAAATAAACATCATCTAAACAATTCCCAAACTTTTCCCAAAGACAAATAAATCAAAATAAGCCAAATTGAGTGAATGATCATTTTGACCAATTTAACTCCCATGCCTACTTTGGCTGTCCCAAACTTTCAGAACTTAACAGAAACTTGTTTGGATCTTTACACCCCTTGATTGCACTCATAACAAAGTATCAAGGTCCACCTTGTGATCATCCAGAAACTTTCAAATGCATAGCTTAAATGACAATTCAAAATTGAATCTTTATCATATGGGAAGATCCCACTTTTTCAAAAACCACTCAAACATGCTCAACTTTCAAAACCCAAGCATCTGCAGACTCACCAGCATCAAGCTAGCACACCCACCAAAAATCTTTTCAAAATTCAAAACTTGAATTCTTGCGGCCATTTCATCAAACACCTTGCTGATTCAAATCAAATAAAATCTAAACACTATTGTGAGAAGTGATTGGAGCCTAACTTGTTCCCTCTCTACCTCACAGCCACCTCAGTAGATCATCTAGCTAACTAAACCAAGCACAGCCCCACTGTAAGCTTGGAAATGCCATCAATGGTGAACAGCCGAGCCTCACCATGTCACCCCAGTGTGGACAGCAAGCTAGGAGAAGAAACAAGCCTAGCCAACATGTCTGGGAGCAATCCAACACCCCACCGTCACTCCCTGTCTAGTGCTCGAACGTTGCCAACCCCTGGACCACAAGCACAGACCGTGCCCAGCGCGCCAGCAACCATGCCGAGCATGCGCCAGAGCGCCACCCTCGACCGAAGCCCACAGACCGCGTGCCGCCGTCGCCGCGTGCATACACGATCACCATCGTCCCAGGAGACCTCCAGACATCCCCATTTGCCGCCCCATGCCTCACAACCACCGCTTGCCATCGAAGACGCCGCCTCGGCCGTGCAGAGCATCGCACGTTCTAGACCATTTGCCACCACCCCTACATGCGCATTAAAGCCATAGAGCATCGCTAGGAGACCACCAAGCGATCGCCACCGCCGGCCATGCCTCTAGCAGCCCGTAGCCATGTCGCCACTGTCGCCTGCCGATGCCGTTCGGTCTCGTCGTCGCGACTATAAATAGAGGCCACCCCAGCCGAATTGATCACACCGTCTCACTCCCCTCTCCTCACTGATCATTCCACCCCGTTCCCGAAGCAAGGCGAGCAGCGCTTCGCCGGAATTTCACCGGAGCCCGCGGCTGCTGGAGAAGAAGGGAGCCAGCGATTGGAGCCGCCCCAGGAGAAGCTGCCAGTACCAGGAGGTTCTCCGTCGTCGACTTCGTCATTTGCCCGCCTCGCCGACCCTCGCCTGAGCCCCGGTGAGCCCCCGACGACCCCCACCTGCCGCGTTAGGGTTCAATCTCACCGGCGTTGCCTGACGTGGACGACGACCCTCAGCCGTTGGATTAGAACTAGATCGAACGCACCATATTGCACCGTACCGCCTCGCACCCCCTCGTCTCACTAACGCGTGGGGACATTAACTTAACCAGCCCGCGTAAGCGCTGTGCTTAGCAGGCCGGCCAGTATCGTTTCCCGCACAGCCCAGTCATTTGAATTTAACCTTTTCCATTTTATTTCAAACACACTTCTGCACCTAGATTCAAAAATCAACCCAGATTGAATCAGTGAACCAAATTAAATGAAACAAATTTTGTTAGAAAGGACTAGAAATGCTGAATCCAAGCCCGTTGGATTCAAGTCATTTGGATCTGTAGATCACCCTTGGTAAAAATAACAAGGCAGAAGCTTTTCTTCATTCAAACATTTTTCAAATTAAAACCATAATAGCTTTTGAGTTGATTCCAACTCTCAAAAATCACATTTAACCATACCTTTCAGAATATATAAAAATATATAGGTTTACTTACAGAAATAATGACCAAGTAATAAAAGAATGCCACATAAGCATTTCTAGTCACTTTATTTAATTAAAAATAAAAGGTTAAACCTTATTAAATTGTGACACCACTTTAAATCACATTCCCATGGACTAAAATATGTGGTGATGACATGTGTCAACATGATCCCATGTTTGGTTTGGAGAATATTAAATCTTAAGTAGTTTTTCAATGAGTAGAAATTACTTTTCTAAAAATAAAAGGAATTAAACCAAGCGTTAATATTGTAATGTTAGAGATGATGCTAGATCATCTATAGGACCCTCTTGTGTGATGATTGAAAGTAGTTAAGTATTGTTTGGTGATTGTGTACCTCGTATTTATTTATAGACGCTAGTACCGACCAAGGATACGAGGAAGAAGGAGGATACTACGAAGAAGAAGCCGAGGAGAACTTCAACCACTGCTCTACACAAGGCAAGCCAATACTTGCAAGCTAACACTTGCAATTTAGCAAGCTTATACTGATATTGATGCAAGCCTAATACTACTAGTTGAATGTGCAAGCTAACACTTGCAAGATACTCTACTGATGCAAACAAGCCCTTACTTGTTACCATATGCCCTAAGCATATGTGATCATAACCACTTGATAAACCAATCCTTGTTTTATTTGTAAACTTTCTATTTTATTTCTTTATCAAAGCTATTACTTAGAGTTTACTTAAGTGAATTGTAGATTCTAGTAGGATAAATGAAGGTTGCATAAAGAGCATAAAATTTGGCCTAAGCTAGATAATCTTGATGTCATCCTAAGGCATGAGATTGAACTTAGTTAAAACTTCACTAGTTTACCACCCCTCATTAGTACTTACCCCCACTTGTAGATGCTAGTGCTAAGCATAAAACTTTATCAAATTTAGATGGGAATACTTGGTGGAAAATGGTTATGAAAACCGTGAAATGATGGATCATTCTATTGAAATGTTTTGCACATGTGTTTCCGAACACTAGATGATTTATGGTGATAAAAATGTTGAGGCATGAGCCTTAGCCCTTTATAAAACTGATGGTTGTCTGCATGCGATATCATTCCAATTTTACCATACAACCACAATACCCGAGAATTGGGTAGGGCTTGACTGGAAACTTATATACCTTAGTATTAGTTCCCTCACGGCCAAGGTCTGAGCTGAGGCTACCTTGTGAAGATTTTCCACCTGTGCAGTACCCAAGATAACAGCTGGTCATGGTTGGGAGGCCAAACTCACAGGAGAGGTGCTTATACTAGGGCGTGTAATTGAAAGGTTAGGATTGATTATCCGCATACTGAGTATGGTGAATTCAGGATTTGTTCCTGATGGATGTATCGAATGTTGTGGTGAAAGTGTACAATCTCTGCAGAGTGTCAAACTATTCGAATAGCCGCGTCCGCGGTTATGGACAGTTGGAGTCGCCATACTGTTCCCCCGTCAGATGTTTTCAAAATGACTTGTGACGGGATTTGAGACTATTACTTGACCATAACAGAGTTGTGGCATGAGATACAAGTTTCCCCACTTAGGTGTTATAAAATTTGAACTAGCTTTTCTTGCTTCTGAACTTTGTAGATGTAAATCTGGCTTTTTGCAAAACAACCATAGAGCTTAGTGTCCTATTACAAAAACCCCTTCACTAGTTAGTATTAGTTTGCGAGTACTTAAAGAGTACTCATGGCTTTGTCCCTGGCTATTCCCGTGGCCAGACTATGAAGAGGAGTACCTGGAAGATGGACCCCAGGAAGGTTATGACAACTAGGATAATCTCCCATCGTCAGCATTGCCTGTAACCCCGAAGATGGAGCTTCGCCTATGCTACCGTTATTATTACGTATTCCGCTGCTTGTGTTGTATTAAGACTGGATCATGAGATCCTTATTTGTGTAAGACCTTATGTATGGTTTGTAATGGATGATATACTATGGTATCCAATTCTGTTATGTTTCGCAAAAATGGTAATCCTGGGATTGCGATGTATGGCATAATAGGCATCTGGGATTAAAAATCCGGGTGTTGACAGATACAGTTGACTTCTCTGTCCCATTGAAAATCTCATGGCTAACGCGTAATATACGGCGCTGGAATCACTGATGTCTGGGGTTATTAAGTCCCTAATTGATCATCATTGTTGCAAATAGATCCCTAAGTTCTATGATTTCTTTAATTATGAAAATAATATTTTCTTTCTTTGGAGTATATATGATAACACACAATTTGCAAATACTTTGACAAAGACTCTTCAAAGGATATGAGCAAGTGATGAACTTGTCTTGTGATGGCAAGGTAGTGAAGTCTAATGCTTGCACTGGACCTTGAGCTTCTATGTCTACAAAAACTTCATTATTGCCTGGTAAGGACAATATTTAAGGAAGCAAAATGATTATGCAAAGTAATGTAATGCATCATTTAGCTTTATATGTATTCTTCCCCATTGATTTAAATTATAAAAAATTCTTTTAATGAGAAAGAATTTATAAATATTTTTAATATTTATTGAATATTGTATTCTTTTTATTTTATTTTAATTTTTCTGCCTTTTATTTAATTAATAATTCCTTGAAGAATTATCATTAATTACTAAAAATTGACATTAAATATTTGTTTAATATTTTTATAAAATACAACAATTTTAATATATAATGAAAGTGATTTTTATTTATTTTTATCAACTTTCAATAATTTTGTAAAATTCCATAAGGAATATATAAATTACAAAATTCTTAATAAAATTTATATGTCTAAAATTTTATCTCTTAATTTATTTGTATAGTTTGAATTATTGTGAATCCAAAAATATCTTATTTATAATTTTTGGACTTCTATTTTATTTTCTAGAATTTATTTAGGTTCAAGGGCATTTTGGTCTTTTCCAATTATTAAAACAGGCTCTAAATGATTTGGGCTGGCTTATTTTATTGGGCCCTTGTGGCCCATTAGTAAAGTAAAAGCAACCACCCCGAAGGGTCCTTGGCCCAACCCAGCCCATCACTCCTTGTCTCTCTCTCGAGCTCACCTCTCTCCTTCTCCTTCCCCGACCCCGTGGTCAGCGGTGCTGTCGCCGGTGATTCGCGCCGCCGTGGACCGCCCTGGCCGCTGTCGTGGTGCAGGAAGAGGTTGTCGACCCTGCTCCTCCCTCATGTCCAACTGGATTTGGACTTGGAGCCCTCTTGTGGACAGATCGATGCCGTCCCGAACCTTAGGTTTAGGGTTGGCGTTGATCTGATGTCGTCGCTGCTGTCGTGTGCCATGGAGATGCTTCTCGCCCCCAAGCGTGGCTATGGTCGCCACCGTGGCGCTGTATGGGTCGTAGCGCCCCCTTTGGGGTGCTCCCCGTGCCTCCATGGTCGTCGGCCCCTCTGTTTCCTCTTCTATTCTACAGCGAGGACCATCAGTGAGTGCTTCCTCTCCTCTCGTGCTCTCTGTGCTAGGCCCTCCCATGCTAGATGTTGGTAGTGGCCTTCCTGGTTATTGTCCTATCCTGATTAGGGTTCTTGGTTCTGCTTAGGGTTCATACCCTGCTGTTGATTAAGTAACTGATGAATTTGATCATGTGTTAATGATCCTTGAACCTATTAAGTGGTGACTTGCTATGGCTTACTGTTGATAATTAGCTGTGGTGATGCTAGTGGTTTATCAGATGATTCTTTGGATTAATTTTGATATGGTCAGATGATAAAGTTGCTCTAGAAGCAATACTTGGAATTCTAGTGGTTTAATAACACACCATTGTCATTACTTGGTTAATGACAGTGAGTGTTATGTGATGAAGTCACTGTATTAGCACTTGTTGGCTTTAAGAATTCATATGTAGTTTGAGATCAAATGGTTTCAAACAGTGAAGATATACATAGGGATTTTCTTAATTATGATTCCTGTGATGACAGGAAAATGATTTGTAGTTGGTTGGTTGAATCTGTGAAGATTGAATGCTTAATCTGATTAGTGTATAACTGTTCTTGTGACACCATCTTTGTATGGCACACAAGATTAGATTCTCTTTCTTGGTTTGGTTTGGTTCAAGCTTAAAATGATTTTGGCATTGAAGATAAGTAGAAACTTCTTTTCTTAAATCCCTAAGACCCATGATGTTGGTCTGAGGTTTAGGGATTAATCCTTTGACTTGTTGATTCACATGGATGGGTTCTGGTAGTGATACCAGCTACTGTTTCTTGAATCAAAATTAGGGGAAAATGATTGTAGGCTTGATTACTTGTATAGATCCATAAGATTAAATTCTAAGGTGCTACTCTTGTCTTAGATATGTGCCTAGAAGTTTAAATCTTTGCTATGTTCATTCTTGAATTGAAATATAGCTTGATAGCTAGATCAATGATGTTTTTCTGAGATTTAGTTGAATCCCTATACTTTTCTGATTGCTTTTAGAGTTTAAAACCTCAGTGATGGATTCACTCCACTTGGGTGCTTTCCGAGAGTTTGAATAAGAGACAGATCATGTATGCTTGTCTAATCTTAGACAGATAGATCATGTGATGGTCTATTTACACACCATTGTTACTTGATGTGGGGTTTCCTGTGGTTGATCTTGATCTGATGCTCCCCTGGTATTTCCAGCTCCTAGCTTGTCCTTGATCTAGCTCTTCTCCTCTTAGTCCTGATGGCTTAATATTGGGCTTGCTATCACCTGATCCACCCCCTCCTTATGTCACCATTTTGGTGGTGTGATCTAAGGTTTTGTTTGGTGTGATTTAGCTTGGCTTTGGCTGGGTTTAGCTGCTGGCTGCTGTTCTTGGTGTGTATGAACAAGAAAGTGATGTGGGGTGGTATTCCCACGGCTGTGCTAATGGTTTTGTTTGGTTGTGTTGTTGTTGTGGTGCTGACGGCACACACCATGCAGTTTGGTGTGTGTGCTGCTTGTGTGCCTGCTACACAGATTGTGGATATGTTCTGGTTGTGAAGTTACCTTTATCTGGTTACTTTTACTTGGCTGGTGAAATTTGCCCCTCCTTGCTGTTTATTTGACTTATGGCTTAAAATTATGAAAGATGTATTCTTTCATATTGGTGAAATTTCCCCTTTTTAAAAGATTACTCAATGATGAACCTTGATCGGTGCACTTCACTGTCAAGTCTGAGAGTAATATTCTTTTAACCTTAACTTTATTTCTTTTGTTTATGTTTATTTTGCAGGTACCAGATTTGAAGATCAAGACTTTAGTTTAGGTTTTTATTTTTTATTTTTTAGAATAGTCACTTGTAATAACTCTCATATTCAATTTTAATCTTTAATTTATTCTTTTGTACTCTTTATTTTATTATTTTGTAATAAAGATTGTACTATCATCAATAAAGAAATATTATTCTTTATTTATTTGCTATTGTAAAGATTGTGGATGATTTTCATAAGTTACATTTTTAAAACTTATTTATTGAATAAAATTATGAAATGGAGATTCTTATTCTTAATTGCTTTCTTTATATAAAGTTTGAGTTATTATTGATTAACTCTTAATTAAATCAAATACTCAAACATCATTCAAAAATCCTTTTGAATTATAATTCAAACACTCAAGTTTTTTCTTAAAATTCAAATTTAATTTCCCAAAACACATAAGTCCACCAAGATCATATCAAAGTCTATAACAATCATCCTTCAAGACTATACATAATCTCAAAGTATGAAAGAAACCTTGATCACTTTCGGGTTTTTATTTGGCGAAAAATTTACCCACATTTTTACAAATGAATGCATGGAACATTTCAAATTCCTACATCTACCCTTCGTTAGTTCCTAAATGATGGGATGTTACAGACAATCCAGTGGAAATACTTATAAGGACCAAACGTTCTCGAGGACACATGGGAATTCTGTCAAGTGCTTTCACTTCAAATAGTTGAGTACCCTTCTTTGGTGTTGTAAGTGTTGTGTGGGTGAACCTGTGCTAATGTACCGACCTTACTTTGACTAATACATACTTGTGATTAAATCTTTCTGTGGTCGCCCTCCTAGTATTAGGGTTCCAAGAGGATGATATAGGCGAGAGGGTGGAGTCGGCAGCTAGCCAGGTGGGCCACACCTACACTAGGCGCAGCCTAGGGGGGACCCACGCCTAGGGGGGTGTGGGCCCCCTATGGCCCAGCCAGGCCTCCCCTTCTGGCTTCCTTCGTCTTCTGGGAAAATATGATTTTCTAATATTTTTCTGGTATTTTTCTGATCTTCGCGAAATTGCATCAAAACACCTCCTTTTCCATCAGAATCCAGACTCCGGTAGTCCATCCTCAAAGAATCAACCAACATGCAAAAACAGAGGAAATGACATAAGTAATACCTCATAATAAGACATATATCAATGAATAGAGGCAAATTATGATATAGAATGGTGATGCAAATTGGGCGTATCAACGGCCTCCTAGCTGTCCATCGCGTCTTAATCGTGCGGCCTAGAGAGGCTGGTACCCCTTCGGTCGCCCCAAGTGGCTGACAGGCGGGCCCCGACCTGGCCTTTTTGAATCTCGCCGCGCGCGCTCGCTGACGCCCGGGTGGGCCGGATTTCCCTAGCACGGCCTAGTTTGCCCCAGATCTGGCCCGTGAGCCATTTCCTTTTTATTCTTTTTCTAGATCCAGGAAAATTTGGTATTAGGTTTAAATCAAAATAAAATGGAATTGCCCTAAATAAATTTAGTTACCAATTTTAACAAGTATCTAAGTGTCCATTCTAACATGCAGAATTGGTTTTGGACCAATTTACTGAATAGATAAATCCTAGAAAATAAATTAGCCAAGCCTATTTCTTCCAGTAAAAAATGCTTTCAGAGAGTTTGATATTTCCAAATGGCATGAACCCAATTGGTACTGAAAGGTGTTAGCCATACCATGCTTGTCCCACTGGCCCACCTAAAATTGCTCCCTGGATTACCTGTAGCAAAAATAATAAAAATAGGGCATTTCTGACTTTAGAAATTTCTCTAGGTCAAACCAAATAAGGTTTTGACCGAATTCCTATTCCCAATGAACATCTATATCAATAAGTACCAAAACCCGGGAGACCAAGATTTATTGAGCTTTTATTGAATTATGGTGAATTAAACATTTCTGTGCATGGTTTGTTCACCAATAAATTCACCAATTGAGTTCTTTAAATACAAAAAGGGTGATTCCAATTTATACAGAAAGTTAATGTAAATACCTAACATGTGTCCTTGGAATAACATCAAAATCTTCTACATTTTAAATATGATGAAAACGACAAATCCCATCCAGTTTTGTCTTTGGAAATTTCTCAAGGCCATTCTGGTCAATCTTTTTAGGTGAATCCAACTCTCAGTGAATAACTCCATCCAATACTACCTAATCATCCAAGGAAATAATTTTTGGAACTCCAGTACAATTCTGGTGAATTATTTCCAAAAAATAGAGTTTTAATCACTAGAAAACACTTTATAAATCAATGGAAATTGATAAAATAGTGAAACCACTTTTGTGTGCTTCATTTTATCAATACCTATCTAATGGTATCATTTTTATACAATGGTATCATACAGATAGAGCCCTTGGTAAAAAGCCCTCTCTTAGGTAGTTCCTGGACTTTAAATCCAAAAGGATCCCTTTTTCCTATGCCTCCAAATCTTCTCCCCATTACAATCAAATCATACCTCCAACACCCTACTGATGTATATCATGTAATTACCCTTTGATTGTTGTATGGTTTGATGTTTGTATGCCTTGTACTGAATGTGGTGTTGTTTGTTTGCATGTATCCTCGATAACGGCGATAGTTGCAATTGTGTGCCGTCGAGAAGAAGGAAGCCTCAGAGCGTTATTCTTGCTATCATTATTATAATTGTTTTTCTGGTATTCTAAAGAAGTCACGGGACATCTCATGGCTCACAGGCAAGCCACCTTATTGCTCATATGCCATGTCATATTATTTTATCTATGCATGTTTTATCTACCCGTTTATGCAAAATGCATTGTTTTACTATATTATGTTATGTGGGGAATGTTTTGCTCATCCAAACCATTACGTCATAGTACCATTAGGTACAACCCACTTTTATGGTACCTACCTGCCCCTAGTATGATAGATGGTGTATAACACCATGCCCCTTTTGGAAACCCCGCTTTAGCCGAAACAAAAACTATGGGATGGGAAGAACCCGGAAAAGGGCTTACAAAAATGTTTTATGAGAAAACCTTGGTGAGGCTTGGCCTACCAAGTGGTGTTTAAAATTAGAAAGGTTTTGGTTTACAAAATGGTCTGACAAAGGATGGAGGAAATTTTTTTACGAAAACACGCTGGGCTGTACAGTTTACTATGCTGGAACAATTAACCCGTGCAACCACATTACTCTAGAATGGGACGGGACGGGGCTGGACTGGATGTTTGTCTAATATGATATAGGTGCCTCACACTACTACTACAGGGGAAAACAATCCCTGGAGGGTGGGCCTTCTCTGTCCAACGGTCCATGCATAGCATCGACCAGGATAAGGTACGAAGGGTCTGCGGGCCTTCACGCGATACTATGATCCCCTCATTGAAAGCGCACACCAGTTGCGGTGCAAAACGTGCTCCGGTTGGCTGGTTACTACATAGGGCGTCCCGGTTTTGAGGGGATTAACCTCATAGGTAGGCACTTGTATCGGAGAGGGCATCTGGAAGGTCTTGACCGGTTATTCGACCCATGATCGGTGTAGATCAGGGACAGGTAATCGGATGGTGTGGGTACTGTGTATAACCTCTACAGAGTGTAAATCTATTCGAATAGCCGAGTCCTCGGTCATGGATGGTTGTGCTGGCGGCTGTACGGTGGGTGATGGTTTTGTTTTCAAAAAGGACTTTAGAAAGGAAATGGATTGGAAATGATTTGACCATGAGATGGTCGGGAAAAAGGAGGAAGGAGTTTGGTCATGAGATGACAGGAAGTAAAAACAAATGGGTGACCCAATCCTAGTATTTTCTAAAATCTTTTCAAAAAGGTTTCCAAATTTTTTTCAAAAGTTTTCAACAAAGATATAGAGACATGCTATATCTACAAGAGAAACTAGTTTATAAAAAAAACCTCTCTTGGAGCCATCCTACCATAGCCATATTGCATACCTTTTAACTATTGTCTTCTTAAGGTGGTTTGCGAGTACATTCAAAGTACTCACCGGCATTGTCCCTGGATATTTACTTGGCCAGACTTTTCAGAAGCAAGAGGAATGATAGCAAAAGATAAATCGCCGTATACTAGGCCCTCCAACTTCTTAAGAGGTTTATCTAAAAGATTCGTGATATAACTAGGAAGACCTTTCAAGTACCACACATGAGTCACGGGACATGCGAGTTTGATGTATCCCATTTGATATCTTCGTATTCGAGAATCCACAAATTCCACCCCACATTTTTGGCAAAATCTCTCGTCTTAGTTTTCAGATCCGCTCGCTCGAGAATTGCCACAAGGGCAAATTCCGCTTTTTATGGGTCCAAAGATTCTTTCGCAAAACAATCCATCTTTTTCTGGTTTATCGGTTTTATAATCAAAAGTAGAGGGCCTTGTGACTTCGCCAACGACTTCTCCATTAGGTAGGTTTTTGTTAGCCCAAGTCTTTATTTGTTGAGGGGAAACGAGTCCAATTTGAAGTTGTTGATGTTTATATTGGTCAATCAAAAAATAGAAATAAGAAAATAATTTATATTTATTCCGATCAAATCAAACTTCCTCCCTATTAACCTGGAAGTTCTTCTCAGATACAAGGAAATGATTCAGTTCTAGAGCCAAAGATCGTAGTGCTGACGTCTATGCGAGCTACGCCGTCTTACCAGTCAGTCGCTTGTAGGTTGAGGCATGACATGGGCTCTACGCTTGAAGACTTCCGCTAGTGATGTTGTATCGCCATAATGGCATTAATGTAAGTACATTGTATTCGTTCTTTATGGATGTTGTAATGATACTTGTCGGTTATGCTCATGGCTCACTGATCATGGGAACCTGAATTACAGGCATAACGGGTATTCTCGGACCATAAATCCGGGGATACTTTGTTCGAAGAATCTCTCAAGGTCAAACATCAGCTTTTCTCCTAGGAGATTATGGATCTTCATGGTTTCAAAACCTTCTTTGTGTACCATATGTGCTAGAAATTCGAGAGGTGATACTCCGAGAAGCACATGAAACCCCATATTCTATTCATCTAGGAAGTACCAAGATGTACATGGATTTGAAGGAATTGTTCTGGTGGAATAACATGAAGAGAGATATTGCAAAGTATGTGTCTGAATTCCATACTTGTCAAAGGGTAAAAGCTGAACATCAAAGTCCAGCAGGACCACTACAACCTTTGGAAATTCCGGAATGGAAGTGGGAAGCAATCGGTATGGATTTTATCACAGGAATACCCATGACACCGAAACGGAAGGATATGATATGGGTGATCGTGGATAGATTCATGAAAAGTGCACATTTTATTCCGGTAAATCAAAAGGACAATGCTGAGAAGTTAGTGGAAATCTATGTAAAAGAGATAGTAAGTAATCACAGAGTGCCTAATAAGATTGTTTCTGATAGAGGGTATGTGTTCACTTCAGCATTTTGGAAACAATGACATGAAGCACTTGGCTCAAAGTTGGATTTCAATACAACCTATCATCCAGAAACTGGAGGCCAGACATAAAGAACTAATCAAATCTTGGAGGACATGCTTCGAGCTTGTGCATTATATTTTGGAGGTTTGTGGGAAGATCATCTACCTTTGGCAGAAATTTCCTACAACAATAGCAATCCGAGTAGTCTGAAGGCCGCACCATACCAAGTACTTTACGGGAGAAAGTGTAGATCACCAATATGTTGGGATGAACCTGGTAGTAGCAAGGAATTTGCACCAGACTATATCAAGGAGAAGCAAGATATCATCGATATTATCAGAGATCGATTGAAAATAGATCAAAGTCAACCGAAGATTTATGCTGATCAAATTCGAAGATCATGACATCCATATGTGGGGGATATGGTATATATCAAGGTAATCCCAATGAAGGGATCCAAGAGATTTGTATTTAAAGAAAAACTAAGTCTAAGATATATCGGACCATTCAAGATACCGAGTCAGAATAGAACAATAGCTTATGCTCTAGAGTTGCCAAAAAGACTGGCTCAAGTTCATAATGTTTTCCATGTGTCACAACTTCGGAAATGTCTTAAAGTTCCCTATTAGGCAATCACACATCAAGAAATTGAGATACAAGCAGATTTGACTTATGTTGAAAAACCCTGCAAAATTCTGGAAGAAAACTGGAAAAGGTTGAGAAACAGGGCAATCAAATACTGCAAGGTACAATGGGAACGTCACCCTGAGCGGGAAGCCACATGGGAGAAAGAAGAGGATCTAAGAGAAGCATATCTAGAACTATTCAGGTACACATTAGCAAACTTTGGGACAAAGTTTAATTTTAGGGGGGAAGTCTGTAACACCCCAGCATTTAGGAACTAACGAAGGGTAGAAATAGGAATCTAAGCATGTGCATGCATTCATCTGTAAAATCTCGGTAAATTTTGACATGACCTTTAGGAATTAATGAGTTTTGGGGGGGAATGATTTGAATTCAAATTTGAAATTTAAATAATTTGGAAAATATTTGAAAATTAGAAGTTAGAAATATTAAGTTGTTTTTCAAAATGATTTATTATCATTGTTTGATTACATTAAAGATATATTAAACAATAATAAGAATTTAAGACAAGGAAATTCAAGTAAGAAATGAATTATTATTTCTTTTCTTTATTCCATAATAATATTACAAAGTAAGATAGATACAACAAATAAAAGAAAACATTACAGGAAGTGAATTACAACAAAATGAAACTTTATTAAATTATGAGAATATTATTATTACAAGATTCTTTACAAAATAATAAAAAGGAGATTACAACAAAAATCTATAAAACCTATCTATTCCTATACTACATCTTGATCATCTAGATCTTGTTCCTGCAAAATAAGAAAAAATATCAAAAAGAAATAAAAGGTTAGTTGGTTATTTTTACTCAGTGGTGAACAGTGAAGTGCACTGCTCATATTACCTCATTGAGTAGTTAAAAGAGGTAAGTTTCACCAATGTGCAATATTTGTTCTTTTATATCAAACAAGACTCAGAACAACATCATCAACAAAGTAAAGGGGCAAGTTTCACCAGGATAGTAACTAGCAAAAGGATAGAAGTGAAAACCCATTTCACTTGATCAGATCCATAACTATCCCAAACAGCAAGACAACTTAGTCACCTAAATGCAGGTAATGTGATGTCCAAACAGCATCAACAACACAAGCAGTCAAAAGGGAGTACACTGCGGTAGCACAGCTATCGGTGATCACATTTCACCAACACCTTCTCAAGCACACAGCAAGAACACACTTAGTCTACCAAATTCCCAAGAAAATCCACCAGCCCAGAAACACAACAAATTATCCAAGCATCCACAAGATGGTGACATAAGGAGGGGGTGGTTCATAAGGATAGCAAGGCCAAGTACAAGATCACATGAGCTAGGAGGAGCAGGAGGAGCACCAGGAGGTGCAGAACAAGATCAATCCAGAAAGATCAACTAGCACAACAACATCATCACCAACAATCAAGTTGTGTGGTGAGTACACATAAAACCATCACATGATAAATCTTATCTAGATCATCCAAGCATGTGTTATTTCATATGAAATTTTCTGAGAAAAACACCCAAGTGGGGTGTATCCATCACATCAAGTAATAAATAGGGCCAACAAGAAATCTTTGTAAACCATACCAAGATCTCAGCATATGCATCATTTACCTTGGACAAGAATCCTTATTTTCCCAATCAAATATATAAACAGTCTTAACTGAATAACTTTGGGCACAACTTTTGGAAAAGTAGCACCTCAGAAGTTATTTCAGAATAAGAATGCATCTTAAATAGTAAAGATCAATTATATGGATATACCAAGGACTAACAAATTAATTCTCAAGCACTACAGTAATTATACTTGGTGATGATTCATCATAAATTACTGAACAATGAAGGCAGCGGATAAATACAATTGTTTCTACCTAGCTATGCCTCAGACCAACATCACATGCTAAAGAAAATTCATAGTCATCATAGGATAATATATCCAGCAGAATATTTCAAATCATTTTAGCACCAAGCCACTGTAGAACACAGGTAGAATAAGCCCAGTACTAGAATAGATTCTTGTGTACCATTCCAAGGAAGGTGTTCACAAGAATTTATCCTAATCAAGCAAATCCTACACAGAGATTTCCCAATCAAACTTTGCAGAAAGATATTTAATCATCTTCCAAATATAGTAATTAGGAATCATAGTGTTTTGCATAAAAGAACTATCACCAAAGGCATCAATAGTTAATGCCCACGAACTCAAATACATGTTCTAGTACTGCAACTAACTAACCATCACCAGTAACTAAATATCAGACTAGATCAGAGCCATATCATCATCAATTATACAACGACGGTAATTTAGATCAGATAAAAATTTATCTGACAGAGCCATTAGTAATTCAGCATGATCTAACCACCCCAAATATTTCTAACTCATTCATTATACTCAATAATCAACACAAAGGTGGTAGAACCCTAATAGGACCGATGAACCCTAATTAGGGATTGCTCATTAGAAACACAGAGGCTAACAAGAGAGGCAAAGGGAGAATAAGAAGGGGAACAAATGAACTTACATGAGGTCCTCGCTACAGTTTATAAGAGGAAGCAGAACGGCCGACGAGTGCACGGCGGCACGGGGAGCACCCGAGGGCGCTGCAACCCGCACCGAGCCATGGCACGGCAGCCACAGCCACACAAGCGGCCTAGCAGCACCACAGAGCCACCAAAGCCATGGCACCACACCAAAGGAGCAGTGGAGTAGTACATCACCGGCAACCACCAAACCCTAGGGTTCGGGGTAGAGCCAGCCTGGCCGGGAGAGGGTCCTAAAGACAAATCGAGCAGGACCATATGACAAAGCGGCATCGACTACCTCGTCATGCACCACGGTGGCGGCCAGAGAAGCCTATGGAGGCGGAAATCAAGCGGCGACAGCATCGGCTGCACCATGTCGTAGTAGGACAAGAACGAGACAAGAAAGAACGCGAGTGAGGAAAGAGACGAGGTGTGTACTGTGCCGGTATGGTCCAGTACCACTCTAGTGGGGGTGTTTGACCAGCCCATTTGGGCCAGATTAGGCCTGGTCAACCCAATGGGCTTGGCCCAAAAATTAAAAGAAAAATATAAATAATTTAGTAAAAGACCAAAATACCCCTAGAACTTAATAAGTCCTAAATAAATAAATATAAATCCTAAAAATACAAATAATATATCTATGAGTTCATAAAAATACAAGCTACCTAATAAAATTAAGAATTCTAATTTTAATAGAATAAATTTAAGCTAAATATTTTTATAATATATATTACTTACGGAATTTTATAAAAATAAATAATATATATTAAAATAAATAAAAAAATACTTTTATCATTCTTAATTAGGGTAGTATTTTATAAAAACTCTAGATTGCTATTTAGGATAGCAAAATAAAATCTTCTAAATTAAAATACTTATTTTTAAAAAGAATATTAAGAAAATAATAATAGAAGATAAAAATAAATAAAAATCAGTTTTAAGCTCTTATACTGATATATTATATATTGCAAAAATATTAAATCAGTTTTGCACGAACCTAGCGGATGCACCCGATATGTTGCCTTTACCAAATGCTAAAGATTATTATTTAAATAACTTTCTTTATTACATAAAGTAATTAAGAAATTAATATAATGGGTAAAACACACAAAGAAGATAAATAATAAATGATGCATTACATTACTATTCATAATCATTTTGCTTCTTTAAATATTGTCCTTACTTGGCAATAATGATGTTTTGTAGAAATATAAGCTCAAGGTCGAGTGCAAGCATCCGACTTCACTACCTTGCAATCTAAAGGCAAGTTCATCACTTGCTCATGTTCTTTGATGAGTCTTTCTCAAAGTAATTACAAATTGTGTGTTATCATCTATGTGCTAAAGAAAGAAAATATTATTTTCAATAACAAACAAAATGTTAATATCACCCTAAGTGGTGGTAAAGATAGAGTAAGCAATGAAACTTAGGTTTCCAGTTGCAATGAGAATCATCACATAGGAATTAACAACCCATGATATCAGTGATTCTAGCGCCGTATATTACGTGTTAACCATGAGATTTGGAATGGCATGGAGAAGTCAACTATATCCTTTTCCTTTAGTATGTAGGCAAGGCGACCTTAACTTGACATTGTGATTCCTTGTACGGATCCAGCATATGGGTGGGTACCCTTACGCCTCACGATTTTGGTGTCTTGATTATCTATAAGTGGCTGCCGGAGGTATAGCCGGACCTATATGGAAATTGCCAGGGGCATCACCAGCTCATAGAGTCTTCTGGAACTCATCAGGGTTATAGCTTTCCTGAAAGGGAGCTTATCGGAGGTGTAGTCAGTCCCGAAGGATGATGCAGACATACAGGATCGCGGAGTGGGCGGTGATTGGCTTGGATCACCTACTAGACCCGAATCATGGAATTTTGGACGAGAAAGTATGCTCAATTGTGCAACAAGGAGTTGATCTCTCATGGGTAAAGTAACTTACCTCTGCAGAGTGTAAGATCTCTCATAGGTTTAAACTTTGAATCTTCCGCTGAAGGAGTTTAAGTTTGATTTACAAGTTTGAATCCTTTGAAATTCTGAACTTCCGGTATTGTAACAATATTAATGTGTGTATGTTTGTAATATGGACCCAGAATGTTTTTGTTGTACCACTCTAAGGGATGTGATATTTACGGAACAGTGTTCTGTGGATGTCATCTCAATGACTATAGTGTACTACACATGCAGTGGTATGCTGGGTCACCGCAATTTTATGTCACTATTCAATTGCCACCACCATGTTACTCTATCTAATATACACTCCCCCCTCGCTACTGATATGGGTTTTCCATTCTGAATGTTTTTGTTGCTGCTGCACCTAGGGGATGCCAGAGATGCTACCGATGGTAGACCGATTTGCTACATATGATGTCCGGTGTTGCTACCATAGTTTAGAGCGCTTGCTACTCCAGTTGGCCGCTGTCTCTAATTGTCGTCGGATTGTCCACAAGTACGCCATAGGGGGTCCTAAAGGAGTTGAGAAAATGGGGTGTGAGACGTCAGATGTTCCAGGAACGGTGAACACAAGTTTACCCTGGTTCAGATCCGACTGTGGTGATCGAATCCTACTCCTGCTAGCAACCCAGTAATATATCGGCGAGAGCCGGATGTTATAGCGGATTACAAGAGAGGTTCGCTTGTGTGAGTTGTGATTGTGGTTATTGCCCTAAAGGATCCCATAGGTCTGGTTTATATAGTCACCAGGACCTAGGGTTACAGGAGAGACCTATCTGGCTATGTTACAGAGTCGGTAACTAGATACAGCTTGGACGACAAGTAATACTACAGGCCTAAGTCGGTAACTCTTATGGGCCTTGCCATAACCGTAACTGGCTCCTCCTCTTTCTCTGACTAGGCTGCCCGTGAAGCAAAGCTCTAACCCGTTGGTGGGCCACCCTGGTCAGTGAGTCCTGTGGGTATACCCTAGAAAGTATATCCCCGACAGTAGCTCCCGGATGTGCCCAAGATCATAAGTCGGATAAATCGTCTACCTTGATGGTTTCTTCATCTTGAGAATCTTGAAGGGTTCCCGAAAACTTCTTTCAACAATGTAGGATTCCGAGTCATCTGAGTCAGATATGTTCTGTTCTAACCTTAGTCTTTTCCTTGCCTAGTTTGAAACAGGAGCCGGATTTTAAACAGCGACATGTTGTCTGACAACTTTTCAGACCAAGTCATGTCACTGATAGGAGTCCCGTCAACACGACCGTTGGTGGGTCAATTCCCTATGGAACAGAGCACCTAATGTTCATGTGAGAATCGAGGGGGCGGAGGAGTCGCAAGGAAGCCACCTCCCTCTCTCCTATACGTGTGGCGTAAATCGTGCGATGGAAGCACGAATCTTGGCGCATAGGTAAATAAAAGAGAGAGGAAATCCTTTCTCCCCCAGATTCATCTCTCCACTGTTTCACTTATTGCCTCCTCGTACTCCTCGAGCCATCCGCAACCATTCTCATCTATGCACCACGAGAAAAAACCCCAATTTCCACTAACCCTAGCGAGATGGAAGCGCCATCCAGCTCAGGCGCGGAGGCAGCGGGAATCATGGCGGCAGACGAGAGGAAACTCTGGGGCCTTTTGGTTCCTAGAACCATGGACAACACAGAGCTCCAAGTTATGGAGAACGAAGGCTACATAGTCGCTGGCGCGTGGCGAAGTGGCGCTAGAGAGGCCATCCCCACACCACGTGAAGGCGAACGCGTCCTTTTTGGTACCCACGTCAACCGTGGCCTCAGCCTGCCACCATCGGATTTCTTCACCGAAGTTCTTCAGTACTACGGTGTGCAGCTCCATAATCTCCCTCCCAACTCTCTGCTAGAACTTAGTGCTCATGTAGCTTTGAGCGAGGGGTTTCTTGGTATTAGGCTAAGTCTCACCCTTTTCTGGTACTACTATGGTACTTGGAAGAATTACATTAGTGTCGGTGTTCCTTACACCACTGGCACTCTTAGCTTGGCCCTTAGGAGAAACCGAGTATACACTAGGATTAATGCTAGTGAATCTGTTAAACGTTGGGCCAGAACTTTCTTCTATCACAAGGATATTCCGGCTCCTAAAAAGGCAGAAGGTTTTCTGGCCTTCGTCGACAGTGCCACTCCCCACCATGAATCATGGGACGCGGAGGCGCCGGAACTTTCTAAGGACTTGATCCTTTCCAAGAGGCGGATCAAGTTCTTGATGAAGAACAAGGAGATTCGTGGATCCAATTTGATCCATTGCTGGTCGGATCGCCGGATTCATCCACTGTAGTTTCACGGAGACCTCTTAATGCACACGGTCACCAGAGATTGAAAGGACGACCTGAAGGTCAGTCTGGCTCACATAGCTGCGAAGGACTACAAGACCCGAATGCAGTACCTGATTAATGAGCGGGCGGAGAAGAGAATCCCCGAAGTCTCCATGAAAATGTACATATCCGACCGTCCTCTGATCCCGGTAAATATTTCAACTTATTTTAAGCTTATTTGCTCTTTTCTGCCTCGTAATCCGACATCTCTTTTACCGATGTTTATTAATACTTATCAGCTCAAGGATCTTCACTACTCCGAGTTTTCCCCCATCGAGGGTTATGACTCGGAGGCGACGGATGACGACGAGGTGAAGGAAGTTACTGCCTCCGCTTCCAAGAAGCGCAAGGACAAGGAGGTTGTTGTCACTACTGGCAGCCAAGTGTTCCCAGTAGTTAAAAAGTAAGCACCTTGTCAATACTTGTAGTACTTTGTGCAGTTCTTTCCTGTCCGAAACACACCTGATATTTGGATTTATGTGTTTGAGAGCAAAATCGGTTTTTAAGAGCAAAGTTAAGCCGGACAGCAAGCCGGGCAAGCAACTGCATCAGCAGAAGCTTGTCATCTCTCGAGTAATGCCACCACCAACTCCAACCAGTGCCCCGTCATCAGCACTAGAGGTTTCCGCCTCTCCTGATGTCGGCTCTGCCATCCCTGACACCAGCAACACTCAAAAGCCCTGGTTACCGTTGGTAGCCAGACAACTAACAAGGGTGAACCCGTCAAGGGTAATGATCCCATGGTAATGTCTACAGGACAATTGGATAAAGTGGTCGGCTCTGCTGTCTCTGGCTTGAAGCGAAAGAAGGAGGAGATTCTCAAGCTGGCTCAATCTAGTCTCGAGAAAAAATTCCTCACTCTAGAGGCAGCGAGCCAGAAAACGGAGGACGTGAAGCTGGTCATCATCCTGGACCAAATTTTGGTCTGGGATGCGAAGATTGAGTCTGATGAACTCCTAGAGATGGAGGTTCCCTCCATTTCCCTTACCGAGAAGGTATTTCACAATACTAAAATCGTATTTGAGAGGCTGCACCTGGAACACATTGTAAGTTTCTGATTCTTATTTGCGGTATTTTATTATCATATCCTCTAGCCCCCAAGCATAAATTCGGATAAACATCATAGCATTGAATCCGAGTTGATGCTTATAGGATGCAAAACGATGTAGTGTAGCCCCCAAGGCTCATGCTGTATTTTTACTTAGTTAAATTTGCAGCCCAAATCTTAGTAGCCATCTGACAGTATTCTCTCTCTAAACTTACATAAAATTGCATCTTCCAACCAGGAATTGCTCAAGAATATATGCAATAAGCGCAAGGAAATTAAGGCCTTGTGCCTTGAGAATTCAAAGATGAAAGATGAGAAAGATGAAGCAGAAGATAAACTTTTCTGACTCCCTATTTTTCACTTAGTTATTGCCATAGTCAAACTTGTTCTGTCCGACTGATATTTTTTCCCTTTGCAGAATTTTTGTGCGAATCAACAAGATGGTGGAGCAATCCGAGAACTTCAAGGTCTTGGAGATGGAGAATGCTGGGCTCCGGGACGAGCTTGAGAAGCTTAAGACTGAATCGGAGAAATCCGTAAATGCCATCATGGAGTCAAGTAACATGGATAACGAGAGGCTCAAGAAGCTGCTAGCCCTTCGAGATAAACAACTAGATGATCTCAAGAAGGACTTCGATAGCCATAGGGATCTAGCCCAGGCCACAGAGAAGGAACTGAATAGCCTCTGAGAGGAGCATGCCCAATGGAATCACTCTATGCTAGGTAATATTTCCGACTTTCTTTATTCGGTTGATTTTTCGACTTTCTTTTAGTAAGTTTTGATTTTTTGGTTCTTTCCCAGATCCTCTGAACCTTTCTGACTCTCCTACCTCTGAACCTCGCCTTAAGCGCATAAAGCTCGTCGGAGATGTGCTGTTAGACTCTTGAAGAGGCTGGCGAGTCGGTCAGACTTTCCGACTTGCACAAAATGCCAGTGCACAAGGTTAGGGACAAAGCCAAGGAGATTCTGAACCTTATCGAAGACTGGAATATCTCCTACACTCAGACCGCTGCGCAGATCGCCCTTACCATGGTGATGAGCCACCATAGTGATATGGAGATCTGGCACATCACCAAGGGTATCGCCGATGAGGACGATGAGGGTAACCCGCAGGACAACAAGGCTATCCAAGCGTCTTGTGCAGGTTATGCTTGCCGTGTGGTGGAGATGACCAATTACATGATTCCATTCTTTGAATCCTTCAATGTGACTCCCTTGCCTCAAGAGCCGGAAGATAGCCTCGCTAAAGGAGCTTCAGGTCTAGGGCAACAACGATGTCGACTCCAGTGCTCTACGTTCTTCATCACAACCACATGAGTCTACAACATAAACAATTATAATGCATTATTCTGAACTTTGGCATGTAATGATGGAAACAATATCTTTGCTTTTGAGTATGTGCTAGTCTGTAAAAACTTAATACTTTACTATCGTAGAACTTTGTTTGTATATATTTTTTATGCGTGTGCTTGAAAATTTCTTCAGCACTTTTTTAATGTTTACACTTATCGTTTTATCTGGATTTCTGCCTCGCCCCTTTCATGAGCCGGCCAACCTTTAGCACGGAAACTTTGCCGAGCAACGGAACTTAATTGCTAAACCAGTTTAAACTCGGAAACAAAGACAGTTTCCAGTACCAATAATTCATTACTCGGAAGATACCCGTGTCTGAGCAATCAGATAAAAACCAAATTATAGAAAATAAATTGAATTTTTTACCCCAAGGCAACATTTTTTAGATATTCAAAAATCGTAACCAGAACGAACATGAGCATAAAGTACTTTCAAGCATTCTAGGATTTTTTAAAATGGCATGCTCATTTAGAAATAATATGGTAAAAACCTTCTCAAAGAAAACATATGAGGAAACCAATACTTTATTTCACTTTGGACATGTACATATATGATTACAAGGAAATATAACTAAGAATACAAGGGTTGTAGCTATGCAATATTCCATGGTCGGTCTATCTCATCCGAGTTTGTACTACCGCCAGCTCTCTTTCTCTTCCAAGTATCTGGTCTTTCCTTGACTGGTCTCATATCGGTTAAATAATATGACCCATTATGCAGAACTCTGTTGATCATAAAAGGTCATTCCCAAATCGGGGAAAGTTCATGATTTCTTTTTTGCACAAGTCAGAGAACCAAATCACCCTTCCTGGAAGTACGGTTCTGCATTATCTTACTATGATACTTGCACAGCTTCTGCTGATAGGCTGTAGATCTCTGCTCAGCAACGATGTGAAGTTCTTCGATTATATCGAGATCATCTTATCGAGAAACTTTTGCATCCTCTTCGATATATGCTTTGACTCGAGGAGACTGATGAATTAGATCGCTTGGAAGAACTTCTTCTGCACCATAGACCAAGAAGAAAGGAGTGTGTCCGGTTGATCTATTAGGAGTTGTACGTAAGCTCCATATCACAGACGGTATTTCTTCCGCCCAAGCCCCCGCGGAACGACGAAGTGGTGCCTCGAGACAAGGTCGGAGTCCTTGTAAAATAAGACCCTTAGTTCTTTCTACTTTTCCATTAGCTTGTGGATGCGCGACTGATGCAATATCAAGTCAGATCCCTTGTTACTCGCAGAATTCGGCGAGTTCCCCCATTGAAAAGTTGCTCCCGTTGTCATTAATTATACTGTGCGGATATCCGTATCGGATGATCACTTCCTCGATGAAATTTCTGGCTGTGGCTCCATCGCAACTTGTTACGGGTTTGGCCTCAATCCACTTTGTAAATTTATCCACCATCACTAGTAGGTGAGTAAACCCACATTTTGCTGTGCGAAACGGCTCTACCATATCAAGCCCCTAGACCGCAAATGGTCATGTAATAGGGATTGTTCGTAGCTGATCAGCCGAAACGTGTGCCTGACGGGCGTACTTTTGGCAGCCTTTGCACGATTTGACTAGTTTGTCGGCATCTGCCTTAGCTGTAAGCCAAAAAAATCTATATCTAAAAGCTTTTGCCACTAAAGATTTGGCTGTAGCGTGGTGACCACACTCGCCTTCATGGATTTCTCGCAAGATTTTCACTCCTTCTTCCGGAGAAATACATCGTTGAAAAACCCTAGAAACACTCCGCTTATAGAGCTCACCATTTATTATTGTGTAGGCTTTTGCTCGTCGGACGATCTGCCGGCTCAGGACTTCGTCTTCGGGTAATTTTCCATCTATTAGGAAATCTAGATAGGGTTTTGTCCAGCTAGGAATTACAGCCAGAACTTCTATTAAAGGTGATTCGGATTTTGTCGAATAGTCCTCATCAACTCCAGTAATGGAGGGGACCTTTAAATGCTCTAAAAAGCGTCATCCGGGACTTGTTTCCGTGTAGAGCCTATCCTTGATAGAGCATATTGATGATGGCTAGCACGGTTGACGTGGAGCCTGTTGGGAACCCCAAGAGCAAGGTGTGAAGCAGCACAGCAACAAGTTTTCCCTCAGTAAGAAACTGAGGTTATCGAACTAGTAGGAGGAAGGAAACGTCACACAGGTGTTGCTATCAACGCGGTGACCTGCACAACACAAACTCAAGACTTTGCCCCAATGAATCAGTGAGAGGTTGTCAAGCTCACCGGTTTGTTGTAACAAAGGATTAAATGTATGGTTTGGAAGGTAATGGTTTGCACCAAGTAAACAAGTAAAACTGGAAGATGTATCAATAGTAAAGATTGGACCGGGGTCCATAGTTCACTAGAGGTGCTCTCCTTAGATAAACAACATGGCATGAAGGGTAAACAAATTATAGCAGGGCAATTGACAGGAACTGAGCAAGGCATAACAATGCAATTACTAGTTAGAAAGATCCTATGATATTCGATTAGGCAATACAACAAGATACATAGACCGCCATCCAACTGCATCTATGACTAGAAGTCCACCTTCAGGTTATCATCTGAACCCCCTCCAATATTAAGTTGCAAGAAACAGACAACTGCTTTAAGCAAAGTGTGTAAGGTAAACAGTCCACATGTTACATGAACAAGAGACCGTTGTTTTCTCCCTAGTAGCAACAGCACATCTACAACCGGAGAGATTATTGTCACTTCCCTTGGAAACTAGAGGCATGAACCCACTATCGAGCATAAATACCCCCTCTTGGAGTCACTACCAACTACTTGGCCAAGATAGCTACTAACAACGGAGATCATGCAAGATCACAAAAAACACAAACATGACAGAATCATAAAGACAAAACCTTTAAACAAACCGACATAATAATCTCAATATCCATCGGATCCCCGCAAACACAACATGCATGATTATAAATAGATTAGATATTGATCATGAACGGATCTCACAAGATCTATACATGAAAGCACAAAGGAGGAGATACAAACATCTAGCTACTACATGGACCCATAGTCCAAGGTGGAACTACTCAGGCATCATACCGGAGAGAAGGCCTCCGGGATGATCTCCCCTCCGGCAGGGTGCCGGGAAGAACTTCAGATCCCCCCATCTAGGGACGATAGTAGCGGCGGGTACACAAGGTTTCGTGGAATATTAATCGTGTGCCTAGGGTTTCTGCATCGGGGGCTTCTTATAGGTGAAGGGGGAGGCCAAGGAGGCGGCCAGGGGCCCCACACCCTTCCTAGGTGTGGGGCAGGGCCCACTCGTGCCTAGGGGGTCTGGGCGCCCTGGCCCGCTTCTCCGTCTCCCCTCTGGACTTCTTGTTCCCCACGGAAAGTTATTGACTTTGGCTTTTGTCCCGTCCAATTTCGAGAATATTCCTTACTAGCTTTTCTGGCACCAAAAACAGCAGAAAACAGGCAACTGGCACTGTGGCAACTTGTTAATAGGTTAGTACCAGAAAACATGTAAAAAAGCACCTCAAAGTGTAGACAAAGAAAAGCAAAGTAGATACTAAACAAACATGGAGCATAAAAAATTATAGATACGTTTCCAACGTATCAACATCCCCAAGCTTAACTCCTGCTCATCCTCGAGTAGGTAAGTGATAAAAGAATAATTTTTGAGGTGACATGCACCTTCACAATAAAGATCAAACTATTTGCAAGCATTGAAAGCTGGGATCAAAAACTCTAAACATGTGCATGAAAGATGGAGTTCTAACAATAGGAAAAAGTAACTATGCATGCAACATGACAAGCTACAAACAAAGATCATGAATAATATGCATTGAAAAACATTTGTTTGTTTCACATACAGAAAACATGGCATAGTGGCAATCAGCTTGTCCCTCATAGAGTAGCAAATAGATGCATAGGACACCTTCAAAGTTCACAAGGGTGGCTAGAAACAAATAGCACAAGAACAAGTAATATCACAATATGCATCAATCAATAAGCTTTGGGACACTGCACACAGAATGGCAACTATGCTCTCTTAATGGTGTGTAGCACCCCGGGTAAAACCACTACTAGAAATCGATAGATTGTTTACTACTTTGTGCATCATCATGCATCATGCATCTGTTAAACTAAAAACTATTTCTCTAAAAGCCTCTCTTTGTTTTCTAAAATACCTCATCTCTTTATTCAAATCAAAATCTGGTCTATCCGGATATTTTATTTTGTCTACAACATAGTTGCAACTGTTTTATTTTAAACAAAACAAAATAAATATACTATAATATAAAAACCCTATTTTATAAACCCGGAGGAGACCGCCGCCCGCCAGGCCCAAAGGCCCAGCTAGCAGCAGCCTGCTACCCTAACCAAAACCTAGACCACCTCTCAAAACCTAACCCTAATCCTCACCTAGTTCCCCCTTGACCTAACCTACCCAGCCGCCACCACTCCCCTAGTACCAGCGCGCAGCACACACACAAGCCAAACACCCCACACGGTACACCCCCCCGTACACAACACCACACCCGCCTGGACCACCCACTCCCCCCATCGATCTTTCTGCGCCCGACCCGGTCCAACACATCATGCACGGTACACACTCCCCAACACGCTTCTCATCGCATCCCCGTAGCCCACCCAACGGCCAACTCGCGTCGATCCCACGCGAGCTCCCCGCGAGCCCGGCCCCACCCTGTGAACCGCTCCTCTCTCCCCCACGATTTTCTCCCCTGTACGTCTCTCCTCGCCCCGCTCCTCGCTCATCCCGAGTCGACTGCCTCCTTGCAGATCGACAACCGCCGCCGCCTAGACTCCTTCCTTCGCAGCACCGGCCGTCTCCGGCTCCTCTCCTCGCTGGCCTCCCTCATCCGCGTCCGGCCGCGCTCCCCTCCTCCCGCATCTGAGCGCCAGCGGCCATGCTCGCTCGCGTCCCTGCCTCACCTCCGCCTCCAGCCGCCCCCTCCATCAGAGCTTCTCTCCGGGGCCCCTTCCTCTGTCGCCGCTTGGGCTCCCGCGCCATGGGGGTCTCGCCATCGTCCTTGGTGTCGCCGTCGCATCGGTCGACACCGTCGCCCTCGCCTTCATGCTTCGCTGCCCTGACCTCATCGCCAGGCCGCACGTGGTCGTCATCCCCGCAGGCCATGCCTCCTGCTCAGCGTATTTCGCGACCTAAGGCTGCCTCTGCCTTGCCGCCACCGTCCCGGCAGCACGACGCCTCGCGTCGTCGTTCGCCTCCCCCTCTGTCGCGTCTTTGGCAGGCCCCATCTCCATGATCTTCGGCGCCCCGACGCCCAAGCTCCTTCGGCCGCCGCCGGCCTTCGCTCGTCGGCCTCTGCCCTCCTCCCCTCGTCAGCGGCCAACATGTCGATCCTCCCGCTGCTCGTCGCGAGCTCCTGCCTGCGTGCACACCTTCCGTGCACCCCAATCCCTGCAGTACCATCGCAAAGTCAACTGAGCCGTGTTGTTTTCCTTGTCCAGTGGCATCCTACAACATCTTGGGCTGCCCTTGTTGTCACCAATCGGTGGTGTATGGCCTCACCAACGTATATGTCCTTGGCCACCGCCAAGTGTTCGATAAAACTCTCGCAAGAGTATTCCGACATCAGTGATCCTGTTCTGCTCTCGATGTCTACTACAACTATTTCGGTTTTTGCAACTCTGGTAACATGATGATCGACAACAACCTGGACATGTTCGACAAGCCATCAACCCTAGACCGAGTTCTCCACTAACCGCGAAGCCGGAACCCCAAGTACGACGACATGAAACCGGAAGGTGGTTTTGCCGAATGTCAGAGCCTCCTACACGGAACGACAAGATCTCCTTCCCGGATCCGAAAACCCATCCTGGAGTCCGAAGACCCGAACCCCGAGACCCTCGGAACCAAGTTCGCCGAACCCCAAAGTGTGACCCTCTTTTCCGTGACCTATATTTTATAAATAATATTACTTGTTGCATATAAAATTGCCATGCTTGCATACATATTGTCATGTGGTTTGGGGGCCTTATGCCGATTCACCATATAATTAAATATGGGGCCCATATACGGGCAAATCTAGTCTATATTGGTCTCATTTAAATTTGTGTAGCGAACCGATGATATAATTTTGCCTTGTTATTACAACAGTAAATTGGGGTCATCTAAACAACATGAACCATCCAATAAATGTCGGGACCCCGGTTCCGCTTAATATTGCCTAATTGCATCGCATCTTTTCCATGCCATACATCATACATGCATCATGCCGATCTTCTGCTGTAGTATTAAATAGTGCATCCGGTGTTTCTTCTAGTGTTTTTCTTCTTCGCGGATTAGGCCGATGAGTTGATGTGAGTGTCGACCCGATCTTCGGATGAACCTTCGGCAATGTTTTCAGGCGAGCATCTCCCCCTTTCTACCTATCTTACTTTTATAGTATTTATTCCCTCCTGTTGATCTATTGCTATCTGTGTTGCGTTGCTCTAGTTTTCGTGCCCGTGATATCCCTTGTAGCCTTATATTGCCTTGGACACATCCTATTACCTGTTGTTTGGTAGATAGTTGGACTTGCGTGTCGTAGTCGCTTGCTCAAGTGCTGTTGCGTGTCGTCCAGTACCACAGTTGTGGAGTATTGCCGTATGTTTAATGTTGGAGATGATCATGGCTTTAATTATTGTTTAATAACAAAAATTGAAGTAGGTAAATAATGCAGAGGCACAGGTGGGCAATAGATGTTATTTGGTTGTTAACCGTCCACTTGTGTCCCGTAGGACCCCGAGTTCTTGATACCTGTTCCGAGATCGAGCGCGCTAACCACATGTGGGGTGTATGGGCACCCCCATCAATTTAGTACCTGATTCCAAGTACTGTACTGGGGGCCACAATTAGTTTGGGGCTTTATTACTATCCTGTACTTATGCCATGCTTTACTGCTTAATTTAAGATTGTGCGAGGAATGCACCTGTACTATTTTGGAAGCGGAGTGTTTTCGCGGTATCGACAAGCCCAGTCACATTTTCGGTTTCCCGGTCGTTTACAGCCACTAACGCAAACCCTAGGTCCGTTTCGGAGCCGGCCAACTTCGTTGCGGGTAGCTTAGTGGGGTGGCCCCCCGTGCTTGCTTTGGGTCTGGGAAACGTCGTGTCCGAAACCCCGTCGACATACCGTTGGGTGTATGTTTTGTGATCTTGTACCTACCTGATCCGACAACAAGGGTGTAGGTGCGTGTGGAAACATTGGTGCACCCCTGCAGGGTTAAATCTTTTCGAGAAGCCGTGTCCGCGGTTATGGACGACTTGGAGCACAGTTCTCGATCATAGACAACTATAACTAAAGTTTACTGTTATAAATTGACTTGTATCCGATATGACTAGTAATCAGCTCCACTACAACAGAATGGCTAAATAAAAGTACCAACAACTACTGGGTTTTGGGATATCTCATGCTTATTGTATCTGACTAGTAAGTGTTGCAACTACAACGGAATGGTTAACTAAAATTGCCCACTGCTTATTATATCAGGATGACTATCTATACCTGACTAGTAACTGATGCAACGATAACTGAATAAATAAAACTGCCAACGGTGTGAGTTCCTCGGTTGACTTCCTCGTTTGGGCTTGAGGGGGGAAAACACCAGGATGGGTATGTTTGGTGGTAATATCAAGATGGTTCCGAATAGGACTTTCTTATCCCTCTCTGGTAGCCGACAGTTATATCGAGTATCTATAGGTTGTTTAGTGCATGCTGCGCTGCTTCTCAGTCCACCATACCTATGTAGGCGAGGACCGCCGAATTCTAGCCTCGCCGTGTACTGGCCTCAGTACTGACCGCTCTCTCTTTTTCCTTTGCCCTTTGTCGGCACCCCTTTTGTTTAAGCGGGTTTTGAGATTGACGTCGTTAGCAGGGTTACCCTTCCGGCTTGGCCTGGGCAGGGTTATGGACGCCATTGGTTATTCTTCAGGGCTCTTAGCTCAATTTGCATCTTGTCCGTACTCGGACGCTATATCGTTTTAAAGGTGATTTGGATCGTTGTATTGTATATCTGTATTCTTGACTCTTTGAGTCGCTGTTGTATATATATGTTTTGTGGGTTCCATCGAGGACTATTGTGTAATGATATTACTTCGTTTTCCACCCGCACGCAAGTGCCTGGTGGGCACCTTTGAATCGTTTCTATGCGGGTTTGGCGGGAAGCGCTGAAACTTGCATAGGGCCGATTCTGAGGGTGTTACAGAGTGGTATCAGAGCTCAGCAGTTGCGATACCCCACAAGTCCAGCCTGTAGGATACCCGAGCTAACGGCCGAAGTAGAGTGTCAAAACTATTTTTGCAAAATCGGTTGGATAGTTCTGATTAGGTCTGATTTTACTCCTTACCCCTCTGCTGCTCTCCTCTCACCTCTGCGTGTTTTTCATCCGCTCTCTTCGAGTCCAGGATTTCTCGTGGTTGGGTTCCATCGTACCTTCAGGGTTTCGCTTCCTCCTTTGGTAACGGTGTTGCTACATCTGGTCTTCATGCTATCCGAGGAATCCTTCGTCTAGTGGACTTCTCTTTGTTCCTTCTCGTGCCTTCCAGTGTTTTCCGACGCGACGACATCATCTATGCCAGATCCGATGCAAAGTCTGCATCACTCCTTTGTTTCTAAACCTCGATTGTCGAGATCTTTAGTCTGATTCCGAGAATGGTTGCACGCTTTTCCACTGATTGTGCGGAGTAATAGTTTGGGTGTGTGATGGATTGGCCCCCATGCCGACTACTCACTCTATTCGCTTGTGTACATTGAAGTGGATGAGAATGCATCGGTTCTCTCTTTCTATCGAAGTTAGAGGTGGATTGATTGGTTGATACCTCTACCTTCGCCTTTGTTTCCCGGAGTGTTCTCTCGACGATCACGGACAACGAACTCTTGTTAGTGGTGTCACGAGGATCTACACGATGCGAGAAGATTCAGATCGCCGCCCTTCCTTCCCGTACCATGAGGCGGATCTCGAGGGCGAGATCCATTGTTAGTGGTGTCGAATTGTAGCACCCCGGGTAAAACCACTACTAGAAATCGATTGATTGTTTACTACTTTGTGCATCATCATGCATCATGCATCTGTTAAACTAAAAACTATTTCTCTAAAAGCCTCTCTTTGTTTTCTAAAATACCCCATCTCTTTATTCAAATCAAAATCTGGTCTATCCGGATATTTTATTTTGTCTACAACATAGTTGCAACTGTTTTATTTTAAACAAAACAAAATAAATATACTATAATATAAAAACCCTATTTTATAAACCCAGAGAAGACCGCCGCCCGCCAGGCCCAAAGGCCCAGCTAGCAGCAGCCTGCTACCCTAACCAAAACCTAGACCACCTCTCAAAACCCAACCCTAATCCTCACCTAGTTCCCCCTTGACCTAACCTACCCAGCCGCCGCCACTCCCCTGGTACCAGCGCGCAGCACACACACAAGCCAAACACCCCACACGGTACACCCCCCGTACACAACACCACACCCACCTGGACCACCCACTCCCCCCATCGATCTTTCTGCGGCCGACCCGGTCCAACACATCATGCACGGTACACACTCCCCAACACGCTTCTCATTGCATCCCCGTAGCCCACCCAACGGCCAACTCGCGTCGATCCCACGCGAGCTCCTCGCGAGCCTGGCCCCACCCCGTGAACCGCTCCTCTCTCCCCCACGATTTTCTCCCCTGTACGTCTCTCCTCGCCCCGCTCCTCGCTCATCCCGCATCGACTGCCTCCCTGCAGATCGACAAACGCCGCCGCCTAGACTCCTTCCTTCGCAGCACCGGCCGTCTCCGGCTCCTCTCCTCGCTGGCCTCCCTCATCCGCGTCCGGGCGCGCTCCCCTCCTCCCGCATCTGAGTGCCAGCGTCCATGCTCGCTCGCGTCCCTGCCAGAGCTGGCCGCCCCGAGCACCGCAGTCCTCGGTCGTCCCTGCCTCACCTCCGCCTCCAGCCGCCCCCTCCATCAGAGCTTCTCTCCGGGGCCCCTTCCTCTGTCGCCGCTTGGGCTCCCGCGCCATGGGGGTCTCGCCATTGTCCTTGGTGCCGCCGTCGCACCGGTCGACACCGTCGCCCTCGCCTTCCTGCTTCGCTGCCCTGACCTCATCGCCAGGCCACACGTGGTCGTCATCCCCGCAGGCCCTGCCTCTTGCCCAGCGTATTTCGCGACCTGAGGCAGCCTCTGCCTTGCCGCCACCGTCCCGGCAACGCGACGCCTCGCGTCGTCGTTCGCCTCCCCCTCTGTCGCGTCTTTGGCAGGCCCCATCTCCATGATCTTCGGCGCCCCGACGCCCAAGCTCCTTCGGCCACCGCCGGCCTTCGCTCGTCGGCCTCTGCCCTCCTCCCCTCGTCAGCGGCCAACATGTCGAGCCTCCCGCTGCTCGTCGCGAGCTCCTGCCTGCGTGCACACCTTCCGTGCACCCCAATCCCTGCAGTACCATCGCAAAGTCAACTGAGCCGTGTTGTTTTCCTTGTCCAGTGGCATCCTACAACATCTTGGGATGCCCTTGTTGTCACCAATCGGTGGTGTATGGCCTCACCAACGTATATGTCCTTGGCCACCGCCAAGTGTTTGATAAAACTCTCGCAAGAGTATTCCGACAACAGTGATCCTGTTCTGCTCTCGATGTCTACTACAACTATTTCGGTTTTTGCAACTCTGGTAACATGATGATCGACAATAACCTGGATGTGTTCGACAAGCCGTCAACCCTAGACCGAGTTCTCCACTGACCGCGAAGCCGGAACCCCGAGTACGACGACATGAAACCGGAAGGTGGTTTTGCCGAATGTCAGAGCCTCCTACACGGAATGACAAGATCTCCTTCCCGGATCCGAAAACCCATCCTGGAGTCCGAAGACCCGAACCCCGAGACCCTCGGAACCAAGTTCGCCGAACCCCAAAGTGTGACCCTCTTTTCCGTGACCTATATTTTATAAATAATATTACTTGTTGCATATAAAATTGCCATGCTTGCATACATATTGTCATGTGGTTTGCGGACCTTATGCCGATTCACCATATAATTAAATATGGGGCCCATATACGGGCAAATCTAGTCTATATTGGTCTCATTTAAATTTGTGTAGCGAACCGATGATATAATTTTGCCTTGTTATTACAACATTAAATTGGGGTCATCTAAACAACATGAACCATCCAATAAATGTCGGGACCCCGGTTCCGCTTAATATTGCCTAATTGCATCGCATCGTTGCCATGCCATACATCATACATGCATCATGCCGATCTTCTGCTGTAGTATTAAATAGTGCATCTGGTGTTTCTTCTAGTGTTTTGCTTCTTCGCGGATTAGGCCGATGAGTTGATGCGAGTGTCGACCCGATCTTCGGATGAACCTTCGGCAATGTTTTCAGGCGAGCATCTCCCCCTTTCTACCTATCTTACTTTTATAGTATTTATTCCCTCCTGTTGATCTATTGCTATCTGTGTTGCGTTGCTCTAGTTTTCGTGCCCGTGATATCCCTTGCAGCCTTATATTGCCTTGGACACATCCTATTACCTGTTGTTTGGTAGATAGTTGGACTTGCGTGTCGTAGTCGCTTGCTCAAGTGTTGTTGCGTGTCGTCCAGTACCACAGTTGTGGAGTATTGCCGTATGTTTAATGTTGGAGATGATCATGGCTTTAATTATTGTTTAATAACAAAAAATTGAAGTAGGTAAATAATGCAGAGGCACAGGTGGGCAATAGATGTTATTTGGTTGTTAACCGTCCACTTGTGTCCCGTAGGACCCCGAGTTCTTGACACCTGTTCCGAGATCGAGCGCGCTAACCACAGGTGGGGTGTATGGGCACCCCCATCGATTTAGTACCTGATTCCAAGTACTGTACTGGGGGCCACAATTAGTTTGGGGCTTTATTACTATCCTGTACTTATGCCATGCTTTACTGCTTAATTTAAGATTGTGCGAGGAATGCACCTGTACTATTTTGGAAGCGGAGTGTTTTCGCGGTATCGACAAGCCCAGTCACATTTTCGGGTTCCCGGTCATTTACAGCCACTGACGCAAACCCTGGGTCCGTTTTGGAGCCGGCCAACTTCGTTGCGGGTAGCTTAGTGGGGGGGCCCCCCGTGCTTGCTTTGGGTCTGGGAAACGTCGTGTCTGAAACCCCGTCGACATACCGTTGGGTGATCCGACAACAAGGGTGTAGGTGCGTGTGGAAACTTTGGTGCACCCCTGCAGGGTTAAATCTTTTCGAGAAGCCGTGTCCGCGGTTATGGACGACTTGGAGCACAGTTCTCGATCATAGACAACTATAACTAAAGTTTACTGTTATAAATTGACTTGTATCCGATATGACTAGTAATCAGCTCCACTACAACGGAATGACTAAATAAAAGTACCAACAACTACTGGGTTTTGGGATATCTCATGCTTATTGTATCTGACTAGTAAGTGTTGCAACTACAACGGAATGGTTAACTAAAATTGCCCACTGCTTATTATATCAGGATGACTATCTATACCTGACTAGTAATTGATGCAACGATAACTAAATAAATAAAACTGCCAACGGTGTGAGTTCCTCGGTTGACTTCCTCGTTTGGGCTCGAGGGGGGAAAACACCAGGATGGGTATGTTTGGTGGTAATATCAAGATGGTTCTGAATAGGACTTTCTTATCCCTCTCTGGTAGCCGACAGTTATATCGAGTCTCTATAGGTTGTTTAGTGCATGCTGCGCTGCCGCTCAGTCCACCATACCTATGTAGGCGAGGACCGCCGAATTCTAGCCTCGCCGTGTACTGGCCTCAGTACTGACCGCTCTCTCTTTTTCCTTTGCCCTTTGTCGGCACGCCTTTTGTTTAAGCAGGTTTTGAGATCGACGTCGTTAGCAGGGTTACCCTTCTGGCTTGGCCTGGGCAGGGTTATGGACGCCATTGGTTATTCTTCAGGGTTCTTAGATCAATTTGCATCTTGTCCGTACTCGGACGCTATATCGTTTTAAAGGTGATTTGGATCGTTGTATTGTATATCTGTATTCTTGACTCTTTGAGTCGCTGTTGTATATATATGTTTTGTGGGTTCCATCGAGGACTATTGTGTAATGATATTACTTCGTTTTCCACCCGCACGCAAGTGCCTGGTGGGCACATTTGAATCGTTTCTATGCGGGTTTGGCGGGAAGCGCTGAAACTTGCATAGGGCCGATTCTGAGGGTGTTACATGGTGCCTAAAGGTAGAAGGTGGAGACTCAACAATGGTGGATGAAAGGCCTTATATAAAGGAAGTAGGGATTTCAAGTTTCAAAAAGAGCTTCCAAAAATTATGGTACTTGTTAGCTTTCAGCCCTCATTTCCCTTATCATTAGCATCTTGAAGTGATTAAGGTTAAAGTGAACAAAGATGGAGTATATGCTTGACAAAGTATAAGTTGGCAATCTCAAGTCCCTTGAATACGAGGGCCACACCTCATGCTACTCAACTTCAGTCACCTGTAAGTTCTTGTCATTGTAAGTATTTGCACATCATAGAGAACCGCCAACGGGGTACCCCTTGCACATGGTACAGGATCTTTATCATAACCAAAATGACAAGGCAAGCAGACAATGAGCATCTCAGCAATCTTTTTATTTACTATGTGCATAGATTTTTATTGAGGATGCTTCATAGATAGCTCACTATGGTGATGCTACAAGTTTCCACCATGATTAGGCATGGCTTAGGCTAGCATCCTAGGCGTTTCTCTAACACAAAATACAAACTCCATGGACTTATAAGTTCCCTCTTTATTTCACACCGGTGACATCCATAGATAAAAGAGCATGATATCAACTGAGTACAAAGTACAAGTGCAATGTTGAAAACGTTCCCCGTGATAGCACGGTTCTACTAATTCTTACATATAAGTGCAAGCATATACAACAAAGTTGTCACAATAGTTAAAGTTTATTAGGGGAAAAGAATATAAAGTGTTCCATCAAGTCCGTGAGGGCTTTAATCACTAAGTTTTCACAAAAAAATAGTTTTTAATTGGAAGATAGCTGAAAACAAGAATATACTTGGAATAGTGTAACACACCATGCATAGGAGTTTATAGTGGACACTTTGGAATAACTTGGTTTCTTGGGAGTTGGAAGCATGAGTAGAGCTTACTCATACAAGTGGAGGCTAGAAAAAGACTGGGAGCAACCAACTAAGAGAGCATAATGGCCATAATCATGCAGAGCAACAAAGCATTACTAATCAAAGCATAGAGTGGTACTACAAGTCCAGGACTAAATGATCATAGAGGCTATGGTGACTTGTCATAGTCATAACATGGTGTGAGCATGTGCCAAGTCAACCCAAGCAAAGCATCAAAGGAGAATACCACAATACTATGCTTTTGCATGCTAAAACAACGCATAATTTCTTCAAGGCACACTAAGCAATCCCAATTGTTTGGAACAAGACATGCTACAACAATAATCACTAAGCATAAAGTCAAAACAACACCTAGCATGACATGATAAAGTCTAAGCTACAGTCAGAACAAGCTCCCTTTTGTACCACTTAGGCATGAAGCTTCCTACTCTTTTCCAACACCAAACAACTTATTTGAAACAACTCACAAAGATAATGATCAATAAAGATCAGTGAGCTTGTCTCACAAATCCACAAAGAAGAACTAAAAAGTTCTAAGCTAAAAGCACAAGAAAACTAAGGCTGAACGCAGTGCTAGCAAAAGTAAACACTCACAAAACAATAAGAGTGAAAAC
This sequence comes from Avena atlantica, assembly GCA_910589765.1. Classification (NCBI taxonomy): domain Eukaryota; kingdom Viridiplantae; phylum Streptophyta; class Magnoliopsida; order Poales; family Poaceae; genus Avena; species Avena atlantica. Next base: position 424,028,035 of record OU342739.1, read on the forward strand.
TAGAGTGTTCTAGGCAATGGAAACAGAGTGTATCTCTCTCCAAAAGAAGTGTGGTATAACCAACCAACTTACTCAAGCAAACTAAGCAAAATAAAACCAAAAGCAAAAATAATATGCTCCAAGAACAACACAACAATGCATGAAACAATAAAAACGAAGTGTCTAGAAAGACCTGCGCTTTTTATTGATGAAGAAGGAGATGCCTTGGGCATACCCAAGCTTTGACGCGTGTACCTCTTGGATATTTATTGGGGTGATCCCGGGGTGGCATCCCCAAGCTTGAGTTTTTGTCCATTCTTCATCTCATTACATCATTCTCTCTCTACACCTAAAATTTTTTCCTTCATAAAAAACTTCACACAATCTTCATCAGCAACATTAGTGTATTCAAAAGATATTAGACCCTTAGGAAAAGCTTTGTAACAGCAAAAAAATTCACTAAAAAGACAAGCTACTGTAGCGACTCCTTCAAAAAGCTCAATTCCCCAAAAGAGAACTAAAAAAGGAATCAATAAGCAAATGCAAATAATGGCAGAAATCTGTCAAAACTGACGAGCAGGTAGAAACCGATTTTTTCTAACATCTTATGTGGCTCAAATAAAAAAGAGTTGAACTAACGAAAGTTAGATAACATACTGGGGGATTTATTCGTAAATGTTCAGCTCAATCCGAGTTACAGAGACTCCTCACAAATTTTTATGGTGGAGGACATAAATCTGTTTCGGGACAGCAACTCCCCAAATCTTACTTCCCTCTCATTAGAGGTCATTATTGGCACAAAAAGCAAATAAAAAGGATAAGGAGAGGTCATTACTGAAGTAATAACTTCCAAGACTCAATAAAACTCTTGGGTTATTTCCCAACAAGTACTTTTCTTTAACGCCTTTAAGTTAGGCATGATCGTTTGAGAAGATGCTCACATAAGAATTATGAATTGAAGTCAAAGAGAGCATCAAGAAGAAAATTCAAAACACATTTAAGTCTAACTCACTTCCTATGCATAGGAATCTTGTAAGAAAATAAATTATCAAAGAACAAAGTGACATGCATAGGAATATAAATCAAGAGTAACTTCAAAACTTTCAGCACATAGAGAGGTGTTTTAGTACCATGAAAACTTTCAGCAATAGTATTCAATTTATCAATTTGTTAACATAAGTGTTTCCCTTTTTGTGACAAACGCTGCTCCTTATAATAATACTTTTCTTCTTCCGTGAACCCACCTTGCCAGTAAGAACTAGTTTCAAAGAAACCATCCATTGATAGAAAGCATGACAAAGCAAGGCAATAACAGACTAGAAACTAGAGCAGGAACTAATTTTTTTGTGTTTTTGAATAAAGCAAGCAAACCAAACTAGACTAGTTTTTTTGGGTTTTTGAAAAGAGGCAAACAAAACCAAGCAAACTAAACAAAGTAAAGAGAAAGGAAGTGGAGGACTCACCTTGTGAAGACGTCCTTAGCCTCCCCGGCGACGGCGCCAGAAAAGCTTGATGATGGCTAGCATGGTTGACGTGGAGCCTGTTGGGAACCCCAAGAGAAAGGTGTGAAGCAGCACAGCAGCAAGTATTCCCTCAGTAAGAAACTGAGGTTATCGAACCAGTAGGAGTAAGGAAACGTCACATAGGTGTTGCTAGCAACGCGGAGACCTGCACAACACAAACTCAAGACTTTGCCCCAATGAATCAGTGAGGTTGTCAAGCTCACCGGTTTGCTGTAACAAAGGATTAAACGTATGGTGTGGAAGGTAATGGTTTGCAACAAGTAAACAAAGTAACAGTGGAAGATGTATCAATGGTAAATATTGGACCGGGTCCATAGTTCACTAGAGGTTCTCTCCTTAGATAAACAACATGGCATGAAGGGTAAACAAATTACAGTCGGGAAATTGACAGGAACTGGGCAAGGCATAACAATGAAATTAATAGTCAGAAAGATCCTATGAGATTCGATTGGGTAATACAACAACATACATAGACCGCCATCCAACTACATCTATGACTAGAAGTCCACCTTCAGGTTATCACCTGAACCCCCTCCAGTATTAAGTTGCAAGCACTAGACAACTCCTTTAAGCAAAGTGTGTAAGGTAAACAGTCCACATGTTCCATGAACAAGAGACCGTTGTTTTCTCCATAGTAGCAACAACACATCTACAACCGAATAGATTATTGTCAGTTCCCTTGGAAACTAGAGGCATGAACCCACTATCGAGCATAAATACCCCCTCTTGGAGTCACTAGCAACTACTTGGGCAAGATAGCTACTAACAACGGAGAGCATGCAAGATCACAAACAACACAGACATGATAGAATCATAAAGACAAAACCATTAATCAAACCGACATAATAATCTCAATATCCATCGGATCCCCGCAAACACAACATGCATGATTACAAATAGAACTTCAGATCCCCCCTGATCTAGGGACGATAGTGGCGGCGGCTACACAAGGTTTCGTGGAATATTAATCGGGTGCCTAGGGTTTCGGCATCGGGGGCTTCTTATAGGCGAAGGGAGAGGCCAAGGAGGCGGCCAGGGGCCCCACACCCTGCCTAGGTGTGGGGCAGGGCCCACTCGTGTCTAGGGGGGTCTGGGCGCCCTGGCCCGCTTCTCCGTATCCCCTCTGGACTTCTTGTTCCCCATGGAAAGTTATTGACTTTGGCTTTTGTCCCGTCCAATTTCGAGAATATTTCCTTACTAGCTTTTCTCAAACCAAAAACAGCAGAAAACAGGCAACTGGCACTATGGCAACTTGTTAATAGGTTAGTACCAGAAAACATGTAAAAAGCACCTCAAAGTGTAGACAAATCAAAGAAAAGTAGATACTAAACAAGCATGGAGCATCAAAAATTATAGATACGATTCCGACGTATCACATATGCTTCCTCATTTTCTGCTCGAGGGATGTGTTGAACCTCAAAACACTTGAACGATTTAGATAATTCATCCACGACATCTTTGTAGGCCGCCATGTGTTTATTTGCATTGTAGATATTGGATACTTGCTGAGAAACTAAATTTGAGTCTCCATAATACATGAGTTTTTATGCCAATGTTTCTGGCCTTGCGTATTCTATATAGCAATGCTTCATACTCGGCAATATTATTGGTTGTTATGAAGTGTATTCGTAACACATAGAACAGATTATCTCCTTGGGGTGATTTGAGCACCACGCCAGCCCCCGAGCCTACTCGTGCTTTTGATCTGTCAAAGTGAAGGGTCCAAAATTCCGATTCTGGCGGATTTGTGTTTTCTGCCATCTCTGTCCAATCAACGACGAAATCGTCAAGTATTTGGGACTTGATTGATGTACGCGGTTTGTACTCAATGTTGAAAGCTGCAAGCTCTATTCCCTACTTTGCGACATGTCTTGTGGCATCGTGGTTGTTAATTATATCTCGCAGGGAAGCAGTACTCACCACTGTGATCTTGTGCTCTTGGAAGTAGTGTCGTAGCTTTCTGGATGCAAATAACACTCCATAGGCTAGCTTTTTATGGTGTGGATACCGTTATTTCGACTCTGTCAAAACCTCACTCCTCTCTCTCATGGCCTCCCTCCTCGCGCTCCACTTCTGTTACTACACGGATGACTTTGTTAGTCGCTACAATGTAAAGTACAATAGGTTCCTAAGGTTCTAGCGCTGCGAGAACTGGTGGGTATGAAAGTAGGTCTTTCAAACTTTTTAGGGCAGCTTCGGCTTCCTGGGTCCAGACAAATTTGTCAGTTTTCTTCAAGAGTTTGTATAAATGTGCGGCTCTTTCTCCGAGTTGGCTGACGAACCGACTCACTGCTATGATGCAACCAGTGAGACGTTGTACATCCTTCAGGCGAGTCGGCCTGGTAATGTTGAGTATAGCCTTGATTTTGTCCCGGTTCACCTCTATGCCTCTTTCAGACATGATGAAACCTAACAATTTTCCGGCTGGAATTCCAAAGAAACACTTCTTCGGATTTAGCATCATATTGAATTTTCGTAGGTTAGCAAATGTTTCCTCCAAGTCAGAAATTAAAGTTTCCTTGTTTTTGGACATAACTGCTATCTCATCTACGTATACATAGACGTTCCTTCCAATTTGATCATTGAGAAAATGTTGCATGGTACGTTGATATGTTGCTCCTGTGTTCTTTAAGCCAAAAAGCATAATTTTCTAGAAGAAGGTTCTGAAAGGAGTGAAGAAAGACATATTGATTTGATCCAACTCTTTTATCAGTATTTGGTGATATCCGAAATATGCGTCAAGAAAATAGAGTAATTCCGACCCTGCCGTTGAGTCGATAACTTGACCGATTCTTGGCAAAGGGAACGGGTCTTTTGGACAGGCTTTGTTCAAAGCAGTATAATCAACACACATCCTTAAATCAATAGTGTCCTTTTTAGGGACGAGTACAGGATTTGCCACCCAATTTGTATGGATGACCTCTGTTATGAATCCGGGTAATTCTAGTCGGGCTAATTCCTTGGCTATTGCTTTGCACTTTTCATCACCAAACCGTTGTAAGGATTGTTTGATGGGTTTAGCGTCAGGGTACACATTAAGAGAGTGCTCGGCAAGTTCCCTAGGTACTCTGGTCATGTTAGAAGGCTTCCATGCGAAGATATCACTATTAGATTTGAGGAACTCGACAAGCGAGCTTTCCTATGTGTGGTCTAAGCCTACCCCTATGTTCGTCGTCTTGGAGGGATCGTCTTCCTTTAGCGACGTTTTCTTCGTCTCTTCCGACGCCTTGAACTGCATGCTTGACTTTAGCACTTTGTTCTTTGTAGCGGGCATCTCGGACGGATAGATGGTCTTCTTGATCTCCTGGTACTCCTAGGCGTGTAGCATGGCTTCAGCAAAGGAAATAGATCCTTCGTCGCACTCTCGTGCTTTCCTCGGATTTCCTCGGATGGTGATGACGCACTTTGTACCTGGAAGTTTTATCATATTGTAAATGTAACAGGGACGAGCTATGAGCGCCCAGTAAGCCGGACGCTCAAAGATGGCGTGGTAAGCACTTTTGAATGGTACCATCTCGAAAGAGAGTGGCTCAGTCCGATAATTGTCTTGGGTTCGGAATGTCACGTCCAGAGTAATCTCACCCAGAGAATCCACATGTTTGAAGGGAATATGCCCTGAGAGGCAATAATAAAGTGTTTATTATGTGTATTCCAAGTATATGATAGATGTTTATTTTGCATGCTATAATTGTATTAATACGGAAACGTTAATACATGTGTGTTTAATAATCAAACAGAAAGTTCCTAGTTATGCCTCTCTCATAAACTAGCTCGTTGATTAACAATATGATCAAGGTTTCCTGATCATGGACATTGGATGTTGTTAATAACGGGATCACAACATTAGTGTAATGGTGTGATGAACATTCATCCGAAGTATAGCATTACGATCAAATTCATTGAGTTTATATTGCTATAATAACTTACGAAGTGATCCTAATCCTTAGACCATGAGATCATGTCAATCACTAACACCGGAAGAGTTTCTTGATAACATCAAACGTCACACCGTAACAGGGTAATTATAAAGATGGATTCAGAACTAATAAAGTGTTATGTTGAGGCTCATGGATCGAGAGTGGAATTTGTTCATCCCGATGACGGATAGATATACTCTGGGCCCTCTCGGTGATATCACATTCATTAGCTTGCAAGCAAGTGATTTGATCACTAGAATGTTATATCACAGGAACGAGAAAAGAGTGCATGTCGGTAACGAGATCAAACTAGGTATGGAGATACCGATGATCGAATCTCGGACATGTAATATATCGTGAAACAAAGGGATTAAGATACTAGCGTAAAAGGTTCCGATGATCACAAGAAAGTCATCGTTGAATGTGTGGGAGTCAGTATGGGTCTCCAGATCCCGCTTCTGATTATTGATCCGAGAGGGGTCTCGATCATGTCCGCATTATTCACGAACCGTAGGGTGACACACTTAAGAGACACCGACATCCAATTGGAGCAAATGTTTCATGCCGAAAGAATGAACAAGCGCAGGAATTTATTTCACTAGATACCGAAACAGGTTTTCGGGTGAAATTGCATAAAGTGGTTATGCATGTGAAATAGAATTCTAGAAGGGGTTATTTGTGAATGTTTTTCATTAAAGTAATTGACAAAATTCTGAATAAAATAAAAGAGTTTTATTTAATGAGAGTTTGCATTAAATTTGGTGGAAATTTAATGGGAATTTGAGTGGACTTTTGAGTGGAGGGAATTTAAAGGAGATTTGTGAGTGGAGTGTCCACCCACATGAAGAGGGGAGGGCAAGGGGGAAGCCCCCATGTGCCGGCCACCCCCTTGGGGTTTCCCCCCCTCCTCCTATAAAAGGAGCCCCCCTCCTCACTTGTCTCTCACACCTCCTCGTGAAGGATCTCACTCCCCCTCTAGAATTTATCCCCCATGGTCTCGGACTAGCGAGATACATGTTCCCGGTGGCTATTCGGCAAGAAAGAGTTGTTCTTCCGCTGCATCGCTGGAGCGAGGAGGCGGAGGTTGCTCGGTGCCTCGAACGTGTGTGCGAGCACGGATGCGCTGCTGATTTGCGGCGCTAGGACTTCCTCTCGATCTTGAGATCGGCAAGAGATCATCTACATCAACCACGAGTTGAACTCGTTAAGCTTTGTCGGTCTTCAAGGGTATGTTCTCTACGGATATACATCCGCCCGTTGTTTGTATCTAGTAGATAGATCTTGGTATACAGTTCACATCGTAGGAAAATTTTTGTTTTCTATGCTGCGAACCCTACAGTGGTATCAGAGCCGGATCTATGCGTAGATACTTTACACGGGTAGTACACATATGAGTATGTGGGCGATGATGATCATGTTGTTGCTCCTTTGTTGTAATTTTGGATATTGGTGGCATAGTGGGATGAAGCGGCCCGGACAAACTTTACATGTCCTCGCACATGAGACCTGTTCCACGCTTGACATGCAACTAGTTTGCATAAGTGGCTAGCGGGTGTCTGTCTCTCCTACTATAGTCAATATCTATTTTTCAAGCGAGTTGTCAACAATTTGATTATCCTCGTTGTGTTTCATGTTCGTAGGTAAGAACGGTTCTATCTCGAAAGCCCTAAGCCACGTAAAACTTGCAATGGATAAATTAGAGGCGTCTAGTTTAGATTGTTGCTGGGCTAGTGTTATGATATGGTAGTGTTGTAAGTAGAAGTATGAGATGATACTCTTACAACACACATAGCGTGTAAAATCCATAGACCTTGGATTTACACATATAGGTATGATAGTGATCATACCACGATGCACATGATAGAGATGATCAGCGGGAACCATATAATTTCACTAATAAACATATGATGTTTGATAGCATCTTATATTGCTTGTTTAGCGCTTTGTTAGCATAATAAGATGATCCCTCATTTAAATATCAAGATAAGAATGTGTTCTTCCTTTAGTATGCACCGATTATGTTTTCGTCGCTCCAAGACATCACGTGATGATCGGGTGTTCTTGGATCCACGACCATATTTCAGGTGTAAAACAGTTACACACACGAATACTAAGGTTCTAACTTGGCGAGCCTAGCATGTATAGACATGGCCTCGGAACACAGACCGAAAGGTTAAGCATGAGTCATATAGTTGATATGATGCCCATTTGATGCTCGCCTTTGAAGTTATACCGACTCACGTGATGATCGGACTTGGTGTAGTGGATTTGGTTCATGTAATCACCAAAAAGGCACGACGGATGTCGTTTTTGAGTGGGAGTTCATTCGATTAGTTGAACTCAATCTATCATACACTTAGTCTAAACTTTACAAATTCTGTTGTAGATGGCACCACCTGCTTTTAATTTCAATGTGTTCATGGAGAAAGAGAAACTAGCAACGAACGGTAGCAACTTTACCGAATGGGCCATGAATTTGAGGATTCTCCTCTCTGCTGCACAAAAGCAATATGTGATAGAAGCGCCGTTAGGCCCCCCACCTTTAGATGATGCCCCTGACGAGGAGAAGAATGTCTATCAGACTCGTCAGGAGGACCACAACTTAGTTCATTGCGGCATATTGTATGGGCTAGAACCGGAACTTCGAAAGCATTTCGAAAACGGCAATGCATTTGATACAATGGGTGAGTTGAAAATGATTTTCGACACACATGCTGATGTAGAGAGCTACAACGCTTCAGAAAAGTTCTTTAGCTACATGATGGAAGAGCACAGCTCCGTTAGTGAGCATGTACTCAAGATGTCGGGTTACGCCGATAAGCTTGTGTCCTTGGGAATATCGATTCCCATTGACTTAGGCATCCATCGTGTTCTGCAGTCTCTGCCACCTAGCTATAAGAGCTTCGTGATGAACTATAATATGCAAGGCATGAAGAAGTCTCTCCCCGAGCTTCTGTCAATGCTTAAAACTGCAGAAGTGGAGATCAAAAAGGAACATCAAGTGTTGATGATCAATAGGAACACTGGTTTCAAGAAAGACAAGAAGGGAAAACGGAAGGGAAGTAAGGGCGGCAAGCCTGTTGCCGCGCCTGAAAAGAAACCCGAGTTGGACCTAAGTCTGATTCCGAGTGCTACTATTGTAAGGGGACTGGCCACTGGAAGCGCAACTGCCCCAAGTATCTGGCAGACAAGAAGGCCAGCAAGGCAAACAAAGGTATATATGATATACATGTTATTGATGTGTACTTGACTAGTGCTCGCAGTAGCACCTGGGTATTTGATACCGGTTTAGTTGCTAATATTTGTAACTCGAATCAGGGGCTGCGGAACAAGCGACCGCTAGCAAGGGGTGAGGTCAAGATGCGTGTCGGCAATGGATCAAGCGTTGATGTGATCGCCGTCGGAACGCTGCCTCTCCACTTACCGTCGGGATTAGTTATAAACTTGAATAAATGTTATCTGGTGCCTGCACTGAGCATGAACATTGTATCTGGATCGTGTTTGATGCGAAGTGGTTATTCATTTAAATCCGAGAACAATGGTTGTTCCATTTATATGAATAAAATCTTTTATGGTCATGCACCTATGATGAATGGTTTATTTCTATTAGATCTCGATGATAATGTTAAACATATTCATAATGTTGATGCTAAAAGGATTAAACTTAATGATGATATATCCGCATATATGTGGCACTGCCGTCTAGGTCATATTGGCGTTAAACGCATGAAGAAGCTCCATTCGGATGGACTTTTGGAATCACTTGATTATGAATCATTTGATACATGTGATCCATGCCTTATGGGCAAGATGACTAGAACGCCGTTTTCCGGTTCAATGGAACGGGCGACAGATTTATTGGAAATCATACATTCTGATGTATGTGGTCCAATGAGTGTGTCGGCGCGAGGTGGATATCGTTATTTTGTTACTTTCACGGATGATTTGAGTAGATATGGTTATATCTACTTGATGAAACACAAGTCTGAAACCTTTGAAAAGTTCAAGGAGTTTCAGAATGAAGTGGAAAATCATCGTAATAGAAAGATCAAATTTCTACGGTCCGACCGTGGAGGTGAGTATCTAAGTTACGAGTTTAGCACTCACATGAAAGAGTGTGGAATTGTTTCACAACTCACACCTGCCAGAACACCACAGCGAAATGGTGTGTCGGAATGTCGTAATCGTACTTTATTACATATGGTTCGATCTATGATGTCTCTGACGGACTTGCCGTTGTCATTTTGGGGTGATGCACTAGAAACTGCTGCATTCACTTTAAATCGGGCACCATCTAAATCCGTTGAAAAGACACCGTATGAATTGTGGTTTGGAAACAAACCTAAGCTGTCATTTCTTAAAGTTTGGGGATGCGATGTTTATGTGAAGAAACTTCAACCGGATAAACTCGAACCCAAAGTAGAAAAATGCGTCTTCACAGGATACCCTAAAGAAACTATTGGGTATTCCTTCTATCACAGATCCGAGGGCAAGGTTTTTGTTGCCAAGAATGGATCCTTTCTAGAGAAAGAGTTTCTCGCGAAAGGTGTGAGTAGTCGGAAGGTAGAACTCGAAGAGGTTGTGGAACCTTCTCTTCAAAGTATGGCGAGTAGCGCAGCGCCGGAAGTTGTTCCGGAGTTGGCTCCACCTGTTGAAGAGGGAACTAATGATAATGATCATGAAACTCCGAAAGAGAGTACTACCGAACCTCGCAGGTCAAACAGGACGCGTGCAGCTCCCGAGCTGTACGGAAATCCTGTCATGAATTTCATGGTTGATGAAAATGATGACCCTGCGACGTATGAAGAAGCGATGATGAGCCCGGATTCCAACAAATGGTTAGAAGCCATGAAATCCGAGATGGAATCCATGTATGAAAATCAAGTTTGGAACTTGGTGGAATTACCTCACGACCGAAAGGCCGTGGAGAACAAATGGATTTTCAAAAGGAAAACTGATGCTGATGGTAATGTGGCCGTCTATAAAGCTCGACTTGTCGCAAAGGGGTTTCGACAAATTCAAGGAGTTGACTACGATGAGACTTTCTCTCCCGTAGCGATGCTAAAGTCAGTTAGGATTATGTTAGCAATTGCTGCATATTTCGATTATGAGATATGGCGGATGGATGTCAAAACCGTGTTTCTCAATGGTAATATTGAAGAAGAGTTGTATATGATACAACCAAAGGGTTTTGTCGATCCTAAGGATGCTAACAAGGTGTGCAAGCTTCAGCGATCCATCTATGGATTGAAGCAAGCATCACGAAGTTGGAATCTCCACTTTGATGAGGTGATCAAAGAGTTTGGATTTGTCCAAACTTATGGAGAATCTTGTATTTACAAGAAAGTGAGTGGGAGCAATATGGAATTTCTGATATTATATGTGGATGACATATTATTGATCGGAAATGATATAGATCTTTTAAACAGTGTTAAAAGTTATCTAAACAGCAAATTTTCAATGAAGGACCTAGGTGAAGCGTCATACATATTAGGCATAAAGATCTATAGAGATAGATCTAGGCGCCTAATAGGGCTATCGCAAAGTACATACCTTGATAAGATTTTAAAGAAGTTTAAAATGGACGGAAGTAAGAAGGGGTTCTTACCTATGTTGCAAGGCAAGACATTGAGTAAGACTCAAAGTCCGGCTTCGGCGGAAGAAAGAGAGATAATGGACAAAGTCCCCTATGCTTCAGCCATAGGCTCTATAATGTACGCCATGCTATGTACAAGACCGGATGTGGCACATGCTATTAGTTTGACTAGTAGGTACCAATCGGATCCAGGTTCGGAACACTGGATAGCGGTCAAGAATATCCTTAAGTACTTACGAAGAACTAAGGATATGTTTCTTGTATACGGAGGTGAAGAAGAGCTCGTCGCTAAGTGTTATGTCGACGCTAGCTTTGACACCGATCCGGATGACTCTAAGTCTTAATCCGGATACGTATTTATCATGAATGGCGGAGCGGTTAGTTGGAGGAGCTCCAAACAACCTGTGGTAGCGGGATCAACAACGGAGGCCGAATATGTTGATGCTTCAGAAGCGGCTCAGGAAGCAATTTGGATGAAGGAGTTCATATCCGAACTAGGAGTGGTGGCAAACGCGTTGGACCCAATGGTGATCTATTGTGACAACAATGGTGCCATTGCCAATGCCAAAGAGCCAAGGTCTCACAAGCATTCCAAGCATATTAAGCGCCGGTTTCACTCCATCCGCGAGCATGTCAAGGATGGAGATATAAAGATTTGTAAAGTACATACGGATCTCAATGTAGCAGATCCGTTGACTAAAACTCTCCCTAGAGAAAAACATGATCAACACCAGAACTCAATGGGTGTTAGATTTATCACTATGTAACTAGATTATTGTCTCTAGTGCAAGTGGGAGACTGAAGGGAATATGCCCTGAGAGGCAATAATAAAGTGTTTATTATGTGTATTCCAAGTATATGATAGATGTTTATTTTGCATGCTATAATTGTATTAATACGGAAACGTTAATACATGTGTGTTTAATAATCAAACAGAAAGTTCCTAGTTATGCCTCTCTCATAAACTAGCTCGTTGATTAACAAGATGATCAAGGTTTCCTGATCATGGACATTGGATGTTGTTAATAACGGGATCACAACATTATTGTAATGGTGTGATGAACATTCATCCGAAGTATAGCATTACGATCAAAGTCATTGATTTTATATTGCTATAACAACTTACGAAGTGATCCTAATCCTTAGACCATGAGATCATGTCAATCACTAACACCGGAAGAGTTTCTTGATAACATCAAACGTCACACCGTAACAGGGTGATTATAAAGATGGATTCAAAACTAATAAAGTGTTATGTTGAGGCTCATGGATCGAGAGTGGAATTTGTTCATCCCGATGACGGATAGATATACTCTGGGCCCTCTCGGTGATATCACATTGATTAGCTTGCAAGCAAGTGATTTGATCACTAGAATGTTATATCACAGGAACGAGAAAAGAGTGCATGTCGGTAACGAGATCAAACTAGGTATGGAGATACCGATGATAGAATCTCGGACATGTAATATATCGTGAAACAAAGGGATTAAGATACTAGCGTAAAAGGTTCCGACGATCACAAGAAAGTCATCGTTGAATGTGTGGGAGTCAGTATGGGTCTCCAGATCCCGCTTCTGATTATTGATCCGAGAGGGGTCTCGATCATGTCCACATTATTCACGAACCGTAGGGTGACACACTTAAGAGACACCGACATCCAATTGGAGCAAATATTTCATGCCGAAGGAATGAACAAGCGCAGGAATTTATTTCACTAGATACCGAAACAGGTTTTCGGGTGAAATTGCATAAAGTGGTTATGCATGTGAAATAGAATTCTAGCAAGGGGTTATTTGTGAATGTTTGTCATTAAAGTAATTGACAAAATTCTGAATAAAATAAAAGAGTTTTATTTAATGAGAGTTTGCATTAAATTTGGTGGAAATTTAATGGGAATTTGAGTGGACTTTTGAGTGGAGGGAATTTAAAGGAGATTTGTGAGTGGAGTGTCCACCCACATGAAGAGGGGAGGGCAAGGGGGCAGCCCCCATGCGCCGGCCACCCCCTTGGGGTTCCCCCCTCCTCCTATAAAAGGAGCCCCCCTCCTCACTTGTCTCTCACACATCCTCGTGAAGGATATCTCTCCCCCTCTAGAATTTATCCCCCATGGTCTCGGACTAGCGAGATACATGTTCCTGGTGGCTATTCGGCAAGAAAGAGTTGTGCTTCCGCTGCATCGCTGGAGCGAGGAGGCGGAGGTTGCTCGGTGCCTCGAACGTGTGTGCGAGCACGGATGCGCTGCCGATTTGCGGCGCTAGGACTTCCTCTCGATCTTGAGATCGGCAAGAGATCGTCTACATCAACCACGAGTTGAACTCGTTAAGCTTTGTCGGTCTTCAAGGGTATGTTCTCTATGGATATACATCCGCCCGTTGTTTGTATCTAGTAGATAGATCTTGGTATACAGTTCACATCGTAGGAAAATTTTTGTTTTCTATGCTGCGAACCCTACAATGTCTCCCTGGTACAATTCCATGGAAAGTTACACTGTTGTAACTCAACTGGCTCTCGTGGATCTTCATGCGGTGGAGCGTTTCGATGTAGAGGATGTTAATGCTGCTACCACCGTCCATGAGGGTCTTAGAAAACTCATAGCCATCAATAAGAGGATTGACGACCAGAGGATAATTTCCTCGACGATGTGTTTTCCTCGGGTGATCTGAGCAATCAAAGGTGATGGTTACATCCGACCAATCCAGAAATTGGGGAACAGCCGGAACCGTGACATTGAGCTCACGGAGAACTGCCTTCTTGGCCTTAGACGGTTGAGATCCAAGGAACACATATGTGTCTTTCTTTGTGAGATAATCCTTCTTTCCATCCGAATTGGGATGTGCGGCGTCCGCTTCTGACATGTCAGAATCTTCCTTTGGCTCGTTGCCTTTCTCGGAATTTTTCTTTCCTTTTCATCGCTTGGCTTTGTAGCCAGCAGATTCGTGTTTTTTGATGTCGTCATTGAAATGAAACTCGGCATTTGTTTGGGTATATCATCCGTTACTATCTAAGTGGTGGACACAGGGATTATTGGCAGTGTCGGCCCAGGTATAGGTTCTTCCGGGTTGTTGCTCTCCTCTGTCCTTGATTCGGGAAGTTCCACGGCCTCGACCTCGGCCGCCTCCGCGCCCTCCTCGTCCTTCGGATCCGAATGTTGCATTAACAGCTGCGCTGCCCGGAGCCGGTTTATCTTCCGAGGTGTTTTTGCGCTTCTGAGTTTGTTGTTTTGGCTGTTTGGTCGCATTAGGATACCACCATGCTTCTATATTTGACTCAATGAGGTGGCGAGCGTCGTTTGGCGAGAGAGATCTACGCCTTGGAGTCTCGTGGCTTCTGCGTGGTGAAGTTGGATTTCTGCTTCTCCTCTCACCATTGACGCCTCCACCCCTTCGTCTTCCATGGTTGCGATGAGATCCTTCATGGTCGCTTCCTGGAGGCGATGGTGGCCCTGGTGGATTATTTCTGGCTGGGTTATGCAGTGGTGGTGGAGCCTCATTATGTTGACTCCGAGGTTGGTTTCTTCAGGCTCCGTCCCTACTTGATTCCGGACGGTCTAGATCATCTCTTCGTCCGATGTTACTAGCCGGACGGCTTGGTGGTGGCATTCTTAGCCGATCCTATTCTTATTGGCGGCGCACTTCTGGGTCTTCTCTATAGCGGTTGTTTTGTCGACGATGGCCCTGATGAGGTACCATTGCCTCGATGGCCTCTTCGGACGCAGCCGAAATGACTCTTGCCTAGTCACGTGCGGGCCTGCGAGGATAACCGTTTGATCCGGTCCTTGAATTTTGGTCTTCTCCCTAGGGACGATAGCGTTGATCTGTATCCCTGCGAGGTCTTTCGTCTGCGCTTTGGTCAGCCTCAGTGTGGCAGAATTCCGACTTTGAGGCTAGCTTGCCACTTAAGGACGCGGTCGTTTTCTGTTGTTTCAATCCTTTGTCTAGCAACACAACACATTGTCGGACCTATTCAGGAGACAGATTATTGGCGAGGATAGCTCGAGCTGCTGCAGTGTTTTCCAACGGCGTGCTGTAGACTCGGATTTTTTTCTCTAGATTTTATGTCGAATAGATCTCTGTGGATATCCGGGTTCCTATTAGCAAGAACCGGACCTCCCCTTGTCTTGTTTGGTAGTTTCTTGAAATATGACAGAAATATGGCAGGATCACTGTCTAACTGTTGTTTAAGCTCGACGATGCGCGCGGCCTCTTCGACTAAAAACAGATGGTGCTTTTCCAGGTCCTCAACCCTTTTCTCCAACGCATCCGGACTAAGATCTGAAGCTATTGGGATTGGTATGGTGAGAGCATCTCCATAAATTTCACGTGCACCCTTGGTGACAATGTGTCCATCCACAGGAGGGTTAATCAGCGTGGGTTTAATCGGATCTCCGTCCTGATTCTCCATTTCGATCTCTTCATCAACTTTTTCTTCGTTGGTTTCTTCGACGTCTGGCTCTGCCGGTGTCGGATTCTTGTTCTTCTTCTTCTGATTTGACCGCCCAGTGGCCTTAATGTGCGTACCGGTGGCAAAGGCGGCTTTTGGTCCGGTACCGGGAGATAAACTTTCGTCGGTACTTTCCGTAGTAGTTGGCTTCTGGACCTCGGATGAGTCTTCGGTGTCCATGTCATCTTACGAGGTGTAGTCTTCGTCCATGCTGTCATACGGACTTGGAGGTGTCTCCGGCTCACCTTGTGCTGGTTTGGAGGTGTAACCTTCTTCGTACTCCTCCATCTCCTTCTCGAAGTTCCTGCGATGTTATTGACTCCTAAGGGGATCTAGGTAAGTCAGCATTTTCTTTTATTGCATCAAGGATTGAATCGTTTCTGGCTCTAGCATCGACACAGTCGGATCCAGAGCTCACGTGGTATACGAAATAGTGCTTCTTCTTTATCCTACGCTTCAAGAGTACTTTTTCTGCTATGGCATCGGTAGGGCCGGATCCATAGCGGATATATTCCTCATCCGTGTATCCGATCATGACGGAGAGATCATATCCGGATTTTTCCTCCACCTCTTCTTCCACTATAGGAGTGGGCTGGGTGGGTTCGATTTTTTCCGGGATCTTGAACTCTTCCGCCTCTGCGGACAGAGCAGATCCGGATTTTTCTTCCTCCATGGTCATCACCTCAAGGGTGGGTTGGGCGGGTTTAGCGAAACCGAGGTAGATATCGATCTCGCTGATAGGCATGATCGTGTAGGCTGTCACGGGCTTGCTAGCCAGAATCCAAGTCTCATTGAGAAGAACGAGAGGGACATCACTGGTGTAGACCACGCGACCCATGGCGATTGTTTCGCCGATTCCTGCACGCGCAGATTCCACCTGGAACGAAGCTTCGAAAGTCACCCGCCCCACGGTGGGTGCCAACTGTCGTCGGATTGTCGACAAGTATGCCATAGGGGGTCCTGAAGGCGTTGAGAAGATGGGGTGTGAGACGTCGGATGTTCTGGGAATGGTGAACACAAGCTTACCCAGGTTCAGATCCGACTGCGGTGATCGGATACTACTCCTGCTAGCAACCCAGTAATATATCGACGAGAGCGGGATGTTACAGTGGATTACAAGAGAGGTTCTCTTGTGAGAATTGTGATTGTGGTTATTGCCCTAAAGGCTTCCATATGACTAGTTTATATAGTCACCAGGACCTAGGGTTAAAAGAGAGACCTATCCGGCTACGTTACAGAGTCGGTAACTAGATACAGCTTGGACTATAAGTAATACTACAGGCCTAAGTCGATAACTCTTCTGGGCCTTGTCGTAGCCGGAACTAGTTCCTTCTCTTTCTCTGACTGGACCGCCCGTGAAGCAAATCTCTAACCCATTGGTGGACCACCCTGGTCAGTGAGTCATGTGGGTATACCCCGAAAAGTATATCCCCAACACTAATTTTTTGTCTGTCTTTTTTACTAGCTTTCGCTGCCTTAGCATATTATTTTTTCCATGTATTCATATATTTTTTGCTACTTTTGCACAATGTTTTTGCTACAACCAATCTCTATACTTTTACTATGATGTCTCTGGCGATGTCCCCTTTGCTAGAAAAAACATTTTGCTACAGCCGTTTTGTGATTTTGCTACAATAGCATAATTTTTTTTCTACACGGTCACCGGCGAAGTCTACCGACGAAAGTCTCCGGCGAGATCAAATCTGCTACATTAGCACAAATTTTTATACAAGGTTGCCGGCGAGGCCGGCGAAATCTCCAGGAAGGTCTAGTATGTCTGTTATTTTTCTGAACCAAACTGTTTTCTGCTAAATGTAGCAAAACAGGACTATTTATAGAAAAAACAAAAACATTAGCAAAAATGGGATGAAAGGCAGGAGGAAGAGATCTAAACCATCGATCTGGTTCAATCGGACGGGTGGGGACCCAGGATGAAGTTTCCATCCCGGGGGACGCCTAGCACTTTCCTTACGGGAAATGGCTGTAAGTTTTTTTTGTTGAGAAACACAGTACAAACGTAGACGCTCACAACACGTATAGGAACCCACCCCTATGAACGCACACACGCACATCCTACCCTTTTGAGCACCTTTGAGAGAAGGAGCTGGCGGATTGAGTCTTGAGATTGACAAAGTCACCACAGGCGTCTCGCTGTCGACGAAAACGTCGTCTCCCATCAAAAGAATATTTCAACATTTAGGTTGGGGAGTAGTCAATTTTGCAATTCCATTGTCGTATATTCCCTCATTTTCATAATATAAGATATTTTAACTTTGTGAAAGAAGTATATCTTGATCTTTTTAGCGTGTAGGTTCACTCCTAATTTACACGCTAAAAGAGGTCTAGATACACTCTTTTTACAAAATTAAAATATCTTATATTATTATAAAACAGAGGAAATATATGGTTGTTAATGTAAGAAGAATGGTCACTTGATTCACTGTTTTTCTTCGGCTCTGAATGCACGGCGTTGCTGGATAGGTTTAGAGTTTTTTTAAGAACTGGCAAACAAGGAATTTGGATCGTACGAACAAGGGATCTATATATTCTTTTTACTCAGCATAAAAAACCACGGTGGCAACACTTTATGTTCTAGTTCCAGATCACCACGGTGGAAATTTTATAAATATCGGTATAGTTAAGGGTAACAGATAAGAATATGTTACCGGAGGACATAGAGAGAGGCGACGGCGGCTAAAACACATCTAGGGTTATTTTCTTTCGTCGGCGACGTCACCAGTCCATCTTGTCTCCGGCGGCCTTAGGCCTTTGGAGGTGTGGCGGACCCTGGCCCCTTAACGGTGGAAGATCTTTGTTTTTTGTTTAGACTGTTTTTAGTGTGTTCTTCATGATGTTGAGGCGGTGGCTATGTTCTGAAGTCAGAATAAGTTTCTCCCCGTCCTATCATCGCTCGGGTGGTCCCTTTGGATCCGGTCATTCTTCGTATTAGTTGGTGTGGTTTGAGGTCAGTCTATTCCGGTCTATGTTTGTCATTTTCGACGATGGTTGTTGCTCTGGTGCGCTGGTCCTTGGAACTTTAGCACGACAACTTCCTATCAGTCTACTATAACAAGCTTTACTATGACAAGCTTACTCTGGTGATGGAGGGCGGGGATGATGACGCGTATTTGACTCGTGCTAGTATTTGTAGTTGTCGCTAGGTGGTCCAATAACCTATTTATAATTTTTATTACTTTTATAACTTTTTGCACTACTGTTGTTGATGATTACTAATAGATAGATGGAATTTTGCAAAAAAAGGTAACGGTATATATACCTCTTCATTTTAAGGGTGTGTTCAGTTCTAGAATGAGGTGGAATAGAACAAAACCATCCCGTACTTAGAGCTCATTCCTGTGTTTGGTTTAGCAGAGGAATAGAACCAACTAGTTCCACGAAAGGGAATATTCTACTCAGATTCGGAACCAATCCATCCATCCAAACCAAATCAGTGGGACGTGAGGAAACGCCTTGCTAACCTGTTCCACTCATCCATAAAAACAAATTAGCCTATCCTAATTAGCGAAGCAGTGCGAAGCACGTGCAGGGGCGGTGCGACGGGAAGCAGGCCGATGGCGGCAGGAGGCAGGCCGGCGGCGATGGGACGCTGCGGCGCGAGGCATGGCGTCGGCGGCGCGAGCCAGGGAGACGCTGGCGTTAGCATGAGAGGCTACACGCCGGGCGGGCCGATCACGCATGGCTGCGCGCGAGGCGGGGCAGCGAGGGCGCTAGCACACGCGGCTGCGTGAGGCAGGATGACGGTGACACGAGCACGAGCAGGCCGCTCCAATTTTGCCTCTATTCAACCGATTTTGATGTGGTGTATTCCGATTTTATGTGTATTGCGATTTCGCAAGATTCCGCTAGATACGATTTTGAGAAGAAAAATACGATTTGTCACTGTTAATTATGTGTTGGGAAGGTGACCCCGGATAGGGTCAAGACAGGGGAAGACAAGAGGAGTCTCCCTTGTCAAATGCCGAGTTACTGTTTATATCGGCCGAGTCATGTAAGAGTCGGCCGAGCTAAGCAAGGCCATGACAGCTACAGAAGGATAAACACCTTATCCGGCCGACATATGAGTTAAGTCGGCCGAGTAAGTCTGGCTAACTTGAACACATATGAAGGCCGAGCCGAGTTATGCGATACAAGGCCGAGTAACACGAAGCTTGCAGGAGAAGGAGGTGCCTATAGTCAAACCCTAGTCGCTAGCTAGGGAGAATCTGAACAGAGCCAAGCACAAAGGACAAGGAGCAGAGCAGCAGAAGGGCAGAAGAAGGTCACGGAGGTGACAGTCATGGAGCCCGAGGCGCGCAGGTGGGGCTCTTTGGAATATTGCCGTCGTTAGAAGGGGGACACGGAAAGAGGGTCGCCGAGTTACCATATTGGGACAAGCATATTCCTCGAATATGCTTGCCACGTCAGCCTAGGAGGAACCAAGGCACCCCTTTATAAGGGGAGAAGCGGGCTCTTGAGAAGGGATCCATTCATTCTACGCCGTAAGGCTCGTGTTGTAGCTCTCTTCTTCCTGCAAACAGCTCGAGGAGCACTTGTAGTCCCAAAGAAGAGAAATAAAGATCTGCATGTTAGCTGTTTGAGTGTAGAGATAACTACATCTTCCCTCCCCAGATCCCTCTAGCATCCATTGGCCCCATACTTTAGCCTACCCATGGCATCTGTCGTGCCACCACCACGACAGTTGGCGCCCACCATGGGGCCAGCAGCGGTGCTAGCTGGAGTCAAGATCTGGACGGGAAACTTCATTCACACTGGCGAGCGCGTTGTCTCTGGCTTAGTCTAGAGATTTGATCTCTGACTACGTCAGCGATAACGCAGGCAGCTTCAGGAGGAAAGCTCCACCGCGCAACGGCGTCTTCATCAACTTGGGCACGCACCAGATCTACGTCGGTGTCGACACCTCCTGCGTTTATCCTCACCGAGTTATTGATGTAGGAGAGCCTCCCCTCAGCGCTGCAAACGGTCCGCGTGGAGCACGCCCCGTAGGCAGCGTCGAGGTGATGGTCGCAGCCGGGGCACAGACGACAGCAGCAGGCGACGGATCAAGCAAGGAACCGGCGGCGGGAGGACATGGACCACAAAGCAGGCAGCTCCACAGTCCACCGAGGTAGATCCATCAGCAGCCAAGTCAGCCGAGGTGCAGGAGACAACCCCAAAGGCAGCAAGGGTAAGATGGCCACCTCTGGAAAGACCAGAAAATATTCTCCATGCAACTATAGATAATCTGACCACGCCTATAGCGCCGATACTTGATCCGGCTAATGCTCAGGCTAAGTTAGAAGAGACTAGGCAGAAAGTACTGGTAGAGGCAAAAAAAAGGTGTCAGTCTTGCGGGAGTCCTTGAACAGGACCCTACGAGAGTATGCCAAGGCAAATAAACTAGATGTTGCCCCCGAGCGGGTAGATGAATTAAGGTTGAGAGGAAAAAACCTCATGAATGATATCAACAAAGAGCATGAGACTCATAAGGCAGATTCAGTTGATCTAGGCTTGCAGAGGTATAGCACCCCGACAAAGAACCTAAGGGCGGCAAATGCCGCTGCATTGGAGTTAGAAGGATTAACCGGCGAAGCCCGGCAGAAACAACAAGAAAGAGTGAATGAGCGGGTACGCATTGCAGACCAGCAAAATGAAGAAATGCTTAGGGCTGACCCGGCAAGACCGGGAGCCTCGCGTATGGTTCATTCGGCTAGAGCATCACCCGCCCTATCAGTGGCAGCAGCATCCTCACCCAGAGACAAAACGCGAAAAGATAGAGCAGTAACTTCAGGAAAAATAAATAAGAAAATTGTTCCGTATGATCCGACAGTAGCCGGAAAAGTCAATGAGAACAGAGGCAATGGGAGCCGAGGTAACAGTGGCGAAAGAAACCCCGGCCGTGCCAACAAAGGCAACGGAAGCCGAGGTAATGGAGACCTCGGAAGAGGAAATCATGAGAACAGTGACTCGGCGGAAGGAAGGAGAGACCCACCGCCCAATCCTTAGCCAAGTTATGAACCTCGGCAAGAGCGAGAAGTGAGACCTGCTCACCATAATAAGGCAAACGAGAGGTACAATGATGGTTACTCAGATATGGAGTATGCAGGGCATGGTGGAAATAACCATTATGGAATACAGGAAAGAATCATTTACAGAAACTTGCCGTCAAATGATGCAAGATTAAAACTGGACAGGTTGTACCGGTCCGAGTTGTTAGAGGAGCAGGTTCCGCCTGGTCCGGCGTGTTTTGGACCTCGGATCATGGGCAAGCCACCAGTGCCGAACTTTCAGCTGGCAAGGGGCACGAAAACATACAATGGGAGCACCAAACCACAGGATTAGTTGATTGACTATGCTACTGCAGTAAATATAGCTAGTGGAAACTTGCGATGGGCGGTAAGATATGTCCCGCAGATGCTGGAAGGACCAGCCAGAGTATGGCTAAACAATCTGCTAGCAGGCAGTATCAACTGTTGGCTAGATTCTGAAGAGATGTTTTTCAGCAACTTCACCAGTACTTACAAAAGACCAAACAGGCCACAGCAGCTTGCTATGTGCAAGTAGAGGCCGAATGAGACAGATAGAGAATTCTTGACTCGGTGGTGTAACCTTAGAAACTCATGTGAAGGAGTTATAGAATCTCAAGCGATAGCTTGGTTCGCTCAAGGCTGCCGATACGCCAGTGTTTTGTGGCAGAGGTTGCAAAGAGATATGCCGACCACCTTGGCAGAAACCATCAGGATAGCAGATTCATATGCTTTGGGGGATCCGACACAACCAGAACTGATGTCGGCAGAACATCGAGAGCATCAGGATCAATATGCAAGAGATGCAGCCGGATCATCGAGGCGCAACGAGTTCAGAGGTAGAAGAAGAGAGGAAAGACCGGAGTACATATATGTATCCAATCAGGTGGCAGCGGTAGTGCAAGATCAGCCGAGTCACGGAAACAGTCAGCGGCAGAAAAATGTTCCTCAGCAGTGGACGCCAAGGAACGAAGGGAAGAGACAGTGGACACCAGAACAGAAGAAGCAGTGGCAGGAAAGGCCGAGATACACGTTTGAGTCCATGTTGGATCAATCGTGTAAGTTCCATACTCCAAATCCGGCCAAGCCGGCTAATCATACGACTCGACAGTGTGTTTGGATGAAAAACGCAATGGGTAACCCGACGATCATGCAAGCGCCTCCTCATCAAGCGCATCAAAAGCTGCAGCCACAGTTAACTGGAGCAAATGCGCAGCAGTTAATGTTACCCCCACCTCCTCCGAGGTATGATAACTCGGACCGGAGAGATGCAGTGCATCAAGTGATAAATCAAGGTCAGGATGGAAGGGCAAACCCCGGAAATAATGGACGTAATGATTACAGAGAGCATCATCAATCATATTGTGTGTTCACAACAGAATAGCAAGACAGGCAAAGTGTACAACGTCGGCATATGGAGGTAAATGCAGTTATGCCAGCGGTACCAAGATATGTGCCTTGGTTAGATCAGGAAATAACCTAGAGCATAAAGGATCACCCAAAAATAATGCCGAATCCAGGGTCGTACGCACTCGTACTAGATCCAACATTTGTTGGGCCTAGCATTAATGTGAAATTTTCAAAAGTACTCATTGACAATGGGAGCAGTATCAATATCATGTACAAATATACGATGCATAAACTCGGAATAGCGCAGAATATGCTGCAATCCATAAGAACCACATTCCATGGAATAGTGTCAGGACTTTCATGCGAACCCATTGGAAAAGTCCGAGTAGATGTATTATTCGGCACAAGTGAGAATTGCAGAGCGGAAAATTTGGAGTTTGAAGTGGTGGACCTAGAAAGTTGCTATCATGCTTTACTCGGACGGCCGGCATTGGCCAAATTCATGAGCAGCTGCCACATCACTTACTTGAAAATGAAGTTACCCGGACCACAAGGGGTGATAACAGTAGCAGGAGATTACAGGAAGTCGATAGAATGTGCCTCGGCCGGATCAAACCTGGCCGAGTCATTGGTGATTGCCAGAGAGAAAAGAAGGATTCAGGAGGTAGCGGCTTTTGCTCAGTCAGCACAGCTGAATATGCCAGCATTAGCCAACCCACATGGAAGTGGTTCTTTCCAGCCGACTAAGGAGACAAAAAGGGTCCAGATAGATGAGCAGTTCCCAGAGCCCACCATCACGATTGGTGCCGGCCTAGATGCCAAATAGGAAGGCGAGCTCACCAACTTCCTTCGTGAGAATCGGGATATCTTTGCCTGGTCAACTCAAGACCTGCAAGGTGTGCCGAGGGAGTTGGCTCAGCACTCTTTGCATGTAAGGCCAGGAGAAAGGCCGGTGAAGTAACCTCTCCGCCGCTTCGCCGAAGACAGGAGAAAAATAATAGGGGATGAGATAGCTCGGCTCCTCGCGGCCGGGTTCATCATGGAAGTGCTTCATCTGGATTGGGTATCAAATCCGGTATTAGTAGAAAAGAAAAAGGATGACCCAAATGTAGCCGTCGTATGGCGAATGTGTATTGATTACACGAACCTAAACAAGGCGTGTCCCAAAGATCCTTTTCCTTTACCTAGGATAGATCAAGTCATTGATTCGACCGCTGATTGTGAGTTGTTGTCATTTGTAGACGCGTATTATGGTTTCCATCAGATACCGTTAAATCCGGCCGATCAAATAAAGACTGCGTTTATTACCCCGTACGGGGCTTATTGCTATCGCACCATGCCATTTTCGGCCTGCGTAATGCAGGAGCAGCGTACCAGAGATGCATGCAAAAATGTCTACATGACCAGATAGGAATAAATGTACAAGTATATGTAGACGATATGGTTATAAAAACCAAAGAGGGCAAAACACTCCTGGATGATATTCGGCAGACGTTCGCAACCCTAAGAAGGTTCCGAATGAAGCTTAACCCGGAAAAATGTACCTTCAGTGTGCTGGTCACGACACCTCTATACCATAAGCAGATAACGCGTTTTCTCGTATCCAGCCGAGGTATAGAGGTGAATCCAACTAAAATACGAGCAGTTGAAAAAATGGAGTTGCCCAGGTGTTTAAATGATGTACAAAAATTCACGGGCTGCCTGGCCTCGCTTAGTCGATTTGTATGTCGGCTGGGGGAAAAGGCATTACCTCTGTATCAACTGATGAAAAAGTCGGATAAGTTCATTTGGACACCACAAGCAGATAACGCGTTTCATGAATTAAAAAAGATGTTGGTCACGGCACCAATGCTAGCCTCTCCACTATCAAAAGAGCCTATGTTACTTTATGTAGCTGCCACTAACAGAGTGGTAAGCGCGGTGATTGTTGTGGAACGGAATGAAGGTGATAAGCCAATACAAAGACCGGTATATTACCTAAGCGAGGTACTATCGGCCTCAAAACAGAACTACCCACACTACCAGAAGATGGCCTATGGAGTATACATGTCGGCAAAAAAACTTAAACATTACTTCGAATAACATCCGATCAAAGTGATTTGTGAAGCGCCCATAGCCGAGATATTGAGCAACAAAGATGCAAGTGGCCGAATAGAAAAATGGGCAATCGAGTTATCACCTTATGCTTCGCAATTCGATAGGCGAGATGCAATCAAATCTCAGGCGGTGGACGGCTTCTTTGTGGATTGGGCCGAGGTACAATATGAGCCGCCATTACCAGATCCGAATTATTGGACAATGCATTTTGACGGATCCAAGCTGAGAAATGCCTTGGGAGCAGGGATAGTGTTAACTTCGCCGAAAAGAGATCAGCTGAAATATGTGCTGCAAATACATTTCCCCACGTCAAACAATGTAGCCGAGTATGAAGCACTCGTCCATGGGTTAAAGGTGGCAAAAGAGATTTGTATACGTTGGATCCTATGCTACGGGGATTCAGATCTAGTAGTGCAGCAAGTATCAGGCAATTGGGACGCATTAGATGCGAATATGGCCCTATATAGATTCCATGTGCAAAAAATCAATGGATACTTCGATGGATGCGAGTTTCATCATATACCTCGGGCGGAAAACGACGCTGCGGACACATTGTCAAAACTCGGATCAACTAGGCAGTCAATTCCCCAAGTATCGCCCTAGAGCACCTGAGAATACCATCGATTATACCATCACCAGAGTCCGAGTCGATTCATATCTCGGTAGAATTAAAAGAAGGAAGTGTGCCAATGGAAATTGACAAAGAATTCAACCCAGGCTCTCTGAAAGTGAACCTGGCCATCGCACAAATAAATACAGAAGGATTCAAAGCTGTTATGTTGGCAGAAAACATGGAAATCGACAGTGAAATTGTCCTAGAGAAAATCATGCCGACATGGGCGCAACTCATATTTTCCTTCCTTAAGGACGCAATCTTGCCGAGTAATGAGGTACTGGCTAGACAGACAGTAAGAAGAGCAAAAGCTTATACAATCATAAACAATGAGCTGTATAAAAGAAGCGTCACAAGCGTGCTACAAAGATGTGTTGACTCAGTAGAAGGCCAGGAAATACTCCTAGATATACATCAGGTAGAATGCGGGCATCACGCATCGTCCAGAGCGTTAGTAGACAAAGCATTCAGGCATGGATTTTATTGGCCGACGGCGTTAAAGGAGGCAAAAGAGGTAGTAGAAAAATGTAACGGTTGCTAGAGATACACTAGCAAGATACATATGCCATCATCTGAATTAAAGACAATACCAATCACTTGGCCATTCTCTGTATGGTGCTTGGATATGGCAGGTCCGTTCAAGCCAGCCCGAGGCGGAATGACTCACATTCTAGTCATGGTGGATAAATTCACAAAGTGGATCGAGGTAAAACCTATAAGAAAATGTCATGGACAAACAACAGTGAAATTCCTCAAAGATATTATCTTGAGATATGGTTATCCACACAGCGTTATTATAGACAACGGCACAAATTTTGCTGAAGAAGCTTTTGCTAGGTTCTGCCAAGAGAAACACATCAGACTAGATGTTGCCTTGATGGCTCACCCAGCATCAAACGAGCAAGTAGAAAGATCAAATGGACTGGTATTGTCCGGAATAAAACCCCGGCTCGTTGAACCTCTGCAAAGGTCGGCAGGATGTTGGATCGAGAAACTGCCAACATTACTGTGGAGCCTCAAAACTACACCGAACAGGTCAACAGGGTATACCCCATTTTTTCTGGTATACGGGGCAGAAGCTGTGCTTCCAGCGGACATAATGCATGATTCGCCACGAGTGACCCAGTACACGACTGTCGAGGTAAATGAGGTAGCTCGGCAAGACGACGTCGATTTACTAGAAGAGGCCAGGGAATTGGCACTATCAAGATCAGCTATTTATCAGCAAGACCTACGACGATATCACAGCAAGAAAGTCAATCCAAGAGTCTTTAAAGAAGGAGATTTGGTTCTTCGGCTAGTGCAGCGTACAGCCGGCATGCACAAACTATCACCCCCATGGGAAGGACCATTCATCGTGAGTAAAGCACTGCACAACGATGCATATTACCTAATCTATGCTCAGTCACCAGAAAAGAACAAGGCAAACAAAGCCGGCGACGAATCAAAAAGACTGTGGAACATAGCTTTACTTCTCCCATTCTACACTTAGGAGCCATATATGGTACGTCGTAATGTGACGCTTCAAGGCGAGTATCAAGCGTGTATTGAACCTCGGCACCTTGAGCGACGACTCGAGGATTGCACAATGTTGTCTTTATTTTTTAGGACTATGTAGTAAACCTCGGCACCTCGAGCAGTGACTCGGGGACTGCTCTATGTTATTTCTTATTTTAAGTTATATGTTAAGCCTCGGCACCTCGAGCAGTGACTCGGGGACTGTACCGTGTTATTTCTTATTCCTAAATTATGTGTTAAGTTTCAAGACCTCGAGCAGGGACTTGGGGACAGCGCCGTATTATCCCCTACCTCGGATCATGCATTAAAACCTCGATACCTTGAGCACTAACTCGGGAACTGCCCCGTGATTGTTTCTTGTTCTAAAAACATGCATTAAACTTCGGCATCTTGAGCAATGACTCGGGGACTACCCCGTAGTATTCTCTGCATTAACCCATGAAATGTATTTCGGCAACCCAGTTTGTAACTCGGGGACTGCCACATGGTCCAAGGTAATTCTTTGAGCACACGCAAGAACTCTATAACCCAAGTGATAACTCGGGGACTAATTGGTATAACCCACTATTTGTCGTCAGACACATAAAAGTTCCATAGCCCAACAAACAAAGATCTCTAAGGATAATGCAAAAAAGAACAACAACCCCAGCAAATCGAAGTATGATACGGGATGCAATTTATTGTATCACCTTATCAGATGTGGGCTTAGGGCTTTGTGTCTCAGGTAGAAGTTGAAAACACAACAGCTAGGCCGTCGAGTTTATAAAGGGCAGGCAAGATATATGCCGAACTAAGGTTAGCCACGTGGAGAAGTACAATCCGAATTTATGAAATCAAAGGTCACCAAAACAGAGACATAAAGCAATGAGACCCGTTTAAACAAAGTAATAATGATTACCATCACCCATGCCTTAGCGGCAAAAGGCAAAAAAAGGTTCGCATCACACCAAAAGCCAAACAATTGTTCCATAGACATCATACGCCCAGCATACCGGGGACTGAAAATAACTTAAGAGGTTTTTTGAAAATAAACAGCGAAAAGGGCCAGAGCACCCTTAAGGGGCAGCAGCATGATCAGGGGCATCAGGAACGGCTATCTCGGATGATGGCGGCACGACATAGGTCTCCTGTGCAGGGGCATTTTCAGGATCTGGGCGCTACGAGGTAGACGGCACCTCGGCCGAAGTTACTTCGCCTTTAATAGAAGAGATAGTAGCCTCGGGGGAAATCCTGGGTTGCTGAGAAACATTAATTTGAGCTTGAGAGTGCCCAGTCCCTTTGGAAGATGAACGCGCGTCGTCGTCCTCATCCGAGCTTGCATTGGAATCACGGGAGTTGTCCGAGTCACCCTCTGCCTCATCCTGGTCGGCCAAATCATCATCAGAGGCGTCTTCAATCTCGACGTCATCCGCTGGATTGGGAAGAAAACTCGGCCCTTCAATCTAATTATGCACATCAGCGTACTCAACAAGCTGGAAGGCACGAGCTTGGAGGCGAGCGACAAATTCTGGATCCTCAACCGAACGAGAGACAGTGCGCAAGTTTATCAAAGTGTCAAGCGAAATGTCCTCGTACCAAGATAGAATGGCTGTAAGTGCCATGTCAGCACCAGCCCTCCCAGCAGATTCCCTCCAGAGATTTAGCTGGTTCTGAGATGTCATTTATCTCTCCACAAGTATTTTGACTTCGTTAATATCAGGTGTCCCTGACGTGTTCGGCCAAAGAACATGGTAGGCCCGAATGGCCGCTTGTACTAGATATCGGCCCATAATCTTCATTGGTCTAACTGCAGCGCCAACGGCAATCAGGAAGTCTTCCATTGAGTATTCTGGACTCGAGTCTGCGAGGACACCTCGGCGCTGGCGAGCAGAAATCACTGCCTTAGAGCTCACTAGTTTAGCTTCCGAAAAATGATCTACATGAAAGGAAAACATATTAGTTAAAAATAAGAAAGAGAAAAAGATAACTCGGCCATGGTCTGAAACTTACGATGAATATAACTCAACATTTTCTAGAGATCCTGGGTCCAGTCGACCTTATTCTTTTCAAAGCGAGTGATTTCCTCGCCCATCATGCGGTTCTTCATCTCGGCAGCATCGAGGAGTTCTTTGTCTTTCTGATTGCAGACTTAGTCGATTCTTTTTTTTAGAGAAATCCTGATCAAATTTCTCCAATTCGGATTTCTGCGAGAGCTTGAGAGACTCAACCTCGGCACATAACAAGGTTATCTCATCATCCTTTTCTTTAAGCTGTGTCGAATGAGTGGCGGCTTGTTCTAAAAAATGCAGCATTATATCAGGCAGGGATATGCATTCTTGATGCAATGCTGCAAGTGTTTGTAACTCGGCTATACCAAAGCCAGAAGGTTATAAGAAACCTAGGATCAGTCTTGAACGAAAAACAATAGACGAGAAGAATAACTAACCTTCCAGAGCTTTGACCTTCTTGGTAAGGCGGATATTAAGATTATTGATATTAGCTGCACACCAGCAAGGAATGAATTAGCACACCAAGTCGAAAATATTAAGAACTTAAGGAACAATACAAAGGTTTATTAAATTACCAGTTTTCTTCACCACGGGAAGAACTTTCTCATATTTCTCCTCCAAATTCTTGTGTGCAAAGAGCGACCTTTGAAATTCGGCTGTCCGCCGATCATGGGCAACCTAAGTATCAAAATGAATTACACAGCTGGATATTCAAAGCTAAGACATATCCGAATCAAGTAAAACTTAACTCGGATCTAGGTGGCTGGATATTCAAAGCTAAGATAGATCCGAATCAAGTAAAACTTAACTCGGATCTAGATGGCTGGATATTCAAAGCTAAGACAGATCCGAATCAAGTAAAACTTAACTCGGATCTAGGTGGCTGGATATTCAAAGCTAAGACAGATCCGAATCAAGCAAAACTTAACTCGGATCTACGTGGCTGGATAACCGAAGCCAAAATAGATCCGGATTAAGCACCGCTTAATTCGAAATATGGATGAACAACGATCAATCCAAGGTATACAAGAAATTAACTTAGCAAATAATGCATTTAAAGCCTAACAAAGCTTCCAAACGAACAACAAGTTATTCGGTTTCAAGCTTCGGGACTAGAGTATATATACTATCATTTGAATAACAGACAAAATATCAACAGAAGCGCTTACCTCGTTCATCTTATCACTTTTAAGAACAATCTTAGCAGCCATATGCAAACGACTGCTGATGTCGGAAAGCTGAAACGGCTAGTTACTCGGATTGCCTCAAGCTGATCGGCGGCGTTCCAGTTGTTGGCATATTCCACTAGAGAGCCGAGGCTGTTCCCACTCTCAGTACGGGTCAGCACTTTACCTCGGACCCGTTGGGTAACTACTGCTGCTGCGGGACTCTTGTGGAGAGTAAGCTGAGTATCAGCGGCCGGGGCGACAACGGGCTTAGCAGAGGAAGCCCCTTTGCGGAGTGCATCAGCTATGTTGGGTTGAGAAGAACTAGCAGGCCCCTTCTGAGATACTGAAGGTTTGGTGACAACAACCTTCTTAGCCTTAGAAGAGGTGTCGATAGGGGCAGCGACCTCGGCACTAGGAGTGGCATCCTTGGAGGCAGGAGGAACTATGGTTTCCAAGGGGTCCGAGATGGTGGCATCCTTGGATGGAGTTGGAGTTGCAGCTGGAATTGTGGGGGTCAACGGAATTTCGGGGGAAACTTCGGTGTTCATAACAGGGGTGACAGATTCAATAGGATGATCTGCTGGCGGAGTTATGTCGGCATCATAAATGGAAGCTGTGGGTACATCTCGCCGAGGCGATGTCTGAGTCGGCGCAGGAGGAGAGTCAATGCGAGAGGGACTAGGAGCACGAGTATCTTCAGGAGGCGGAGGAGAAGGCAGCCGAGTTGAATGACTCGTCATACTCGGACCACTTGGCTTGGCAGAGAGAGGAGCGCTGCAAAAGCACAAAAAGTCGAATCAAAAGACAGAAAGAGAGAAGAAAGAAATACAAATAAAAATAAACTCACCCAGTAACCCGGGGCATGGTTTTGCGCTTCGGAAGGTGCTGGGCTGATTTCTTGGTTCGCTTCTTGGGATCAGTTTCGGAGGGACCTGCCACAGCAGTGCGCTTCCTCGAGGTAGCAGGAGCTTGAGAGGCGAGAGGCTCGGCGTCGTGCACCTGACCGGCCTAATTAGCTGGGAAAGTAGAAGCCGGAAATGCATAAGAGATAGGCATCGCGGCGACTACCTCAAGAATTTGGACGTCGTCCGAGTCACCTTCCTTCCCGTGGGCCGAGGTCTTGCCACGGGCGCGAGCCGGAGCGACGTCCGACTTAGGAACAAACACCTCCGAGTCATGTTCCCCGTTGTCCGGGGTGTTCTGATCTGCGGTCCACGGAAGGGCCAGAACCTCAGCATCCTCGATATTTTGCTCCGCAAACCTCTGCAAGAAAAGAAACAAAGTGGAGTTAGCAAAATAAGTCACAAACGCAATTAGGAAGCAAACACAAATGCGTAAATTTACCTCGGGAGGGGGATTCCCGCGAGTGAACGGCTTTAGCCCCCATGTCCAGTCCTCCGGCATATCAGTCTTGAAGATAGCTCGGACACACTTGTAAATAAGATAGTCGTCGAGCTCAACTGTCGAAACTCGGTTGGGATCGAGAGGACCACTCATGTAACAGAGCTTGTGCAAGCGAAGCTGGAAAGGGCAGATTCGGCTGCTGACGAATGTGGTCATCAGATCCTCACCGCGGAGCCCGGCACGGATCAACTCCTTCAGCCGAATCTCGAATGCCTCGGCCAAAGCATGGCTCTTCCTGGGGCTGTAGTTCCAGTTCTTCTTGGAAGGGGGGCCAATAGAAAAGGCAGGGAGCCGAATCTTGTCTTCTTTTCTAGTGTTTTTGACATAGAAAAACGATCTATGCCACTTCTTGCAAGACTGAGGCCAGCGACACGAGGGAAATCGGATTTTCTTCGAGGTGTAATGGACGCGGCTCCGCACTGGGTGAGGGATTTCTCAGAGGGTTGAAGAGATTTGTTCGGAACAACGTTAGATCGGATCTGGAAAAATTTGGACCAAACGGACACAGAGGGCCAGAGGCCGAAGTATCCCTCCGAGGCCGAGATATAGGCAGACAGGGAGGCAATAGCATTAGCCGGAAGGTGATGCGGCTGGAGGCCGAAGTAATCAAGGAATTCCCTAGTGAAATCGCTAATGGGAAGGCCAAACCCACGAGCAAAGTGGGACATAAAAACAACATACTCGCCTTCATTGAGTACAGGAGAGGATTCTTTGCCGGGCAAGCGACAGCTTACCTCGGCAGGAATCTGACGTGTCCTAATAAGCCACTCAATCTCATGACGAGTGACAGAGGAGCCCTTCCAGGAACCCCGCTCTGGACCGGACGCAACATCATCATCTTCGACGAGCACTCCACTGACAGAACTAGACATAGGGTCGTTGGAGGAATCAACGGAAGAAAGACTAGCGGCGGAGAGAGGCTTAGAGGCGCAGGTCCCCGTCGTGGTTCTAAGCGAGCACTTCGGCGGAACAGAAAAGAACCACCGCAGGAAATCTAGAAAAACAGAAGATGCGCCTAGGGAAGGAGCCTAGCGATGGGACCATAGAAAGACTCACCGGCGGTGGCGCCAGAGAAAGCGCACGGCGATGAGGTCGTCAGAGCGGAATGACCGCGGCGTCGCCGTCAAGTAGATCGACAATGGCGCAACCGCAGGCGCACGAACAGACGCACGGGCACGAGGAGGAAGAAGAGGAACGTTGAGCGAAGGGGGAAAGTGAATCCTCTAGCCCCGCACGCCTCCTTATAACTGCGCAGCCCTGGCGGTAGTGGGATCGTGCATGCAGGCGCTGACCGTGTAAATCACGCGTGCGGCGGAACCGCTCGCGGCTGAGTGGAGCCACACCGAAGACCACACGACGCAGGAGAGGATCAGGCCCCCTGACTGATACGGTACACGAGGCGTCACAGCGCCGATGCAACGGGCGCAGTAATCACTGTAGCTTTTCAGTGGACACTATAGAGGAACAGAAAACTAGAGGAGTAATGATGAGTGCTACAGGTAGGACGAGGCGTGCTCGAGAAGCTGCGTAGATACCTCGAACAGAAAAAAAAAGTAACTCGGAAGTAAGGAGAAATGAATGTTGGGAAACTGATGTGGCTCGGCCGAGGTTACAGGCAGGACCACACCAGCTTCGGGGACTAATGTTAGGGAGGTGACCCCGGATAGGGTCAAGACAAGGGAAGACAAGAGGAGTCTCCCTTGTCATATGCCGAGTTACTGTTTATATAGGCCGAGTCATGTAAGAGTCGGTCGAGCTAAGCAAGTCCATGACAGCTACAGAAGGATAAACACCTTATTCGGCCGACATATGAGTTAAGTCGGCCGAGTAAGTCTGACTAACTTGAACACAGGTGAAGGCTGAGCCGAGTTATCCGAGACAAGGCCGAGTAACACGAAGCTTACAGGAGAAGGAGGTGCCTATAGTCAAACCCTAGTCGCTAGCTAGGGAGAATCTGAACAGATCCAAGCACAAAGGACATGGAGCAGAGCAGCAGAAGGGCAGAAGAAGGTCACGGAGGTGACAGTCATGCAGCCCGAGGCGCGCAGGCGGGGCTCTCTGGAACATTGCCGTCGTTAGAAGGGGGACACGGAAAGAGGGTCGCCGAGTTACCTTATTGGGACAAGCATATTCCTCAAATATGCTTGCCATGTCAGCCCTAGGAGGAACCAAGGCACCCCTTTATAAGGGGAGAAGCGGGCTCCTGAGAAGTGATCTATTCATTCTACACCGTAAGGCTCGTGTTGTAGCTCTCTTCTTCCTGCAAACAGCTCGAGGAGCACTTGTAGTCCCAAAGAAGAGAAATAAATATCTGCATGTTTGCCGTTTGAGTGCAGAGATAACTACATCTTCCCTCCCCGGATCCCTCTAGCATCCATTGGCCCCATACTGTAGCATACCCATGGCATCTGCCGTGCCACCACCACGACATTATGATTTGGAGAAAAGATTAAGTTTGGCTTCAAATCAATGAAATATTTGACAGTGTTTTGGTTATATGTTTCATTCTGTTCCTTAATTTTTTCTGAACTGAACACGGGGTCGCCCCCCTCAGGTTCTAAAACCGAACACATCCTAATAGAAGAAGTCGGAACTGTAGGTTGATTTTGCAAAAATTGAAGTGGTAAAATACAAAACGGTTTCGTTGCAGCTATTTCTGGGCATTAGATCACGATCCGATGGGGGTTTTCGCAAAAGATAACTATACATATTCTTAAGAAGCATAAAAAAACACAGGGACCAACATTTAGTGGCAAGAAATCGCTAGGGTGGCGACAGAAGTGGGACTCTAGGGCGGAGGCAGAAGTGGGACTCCAGGGTTGAAGAAGGGGGAGTTTCACTGCATGTGGGCTATGAAGAGAGGGAGGCGTCAGCGGTAGGATTAGAACGGATGAATAATTCCCCTTTAATTAAATTGTTTGAGGTCTTGATGGTCTGGTAAGTAATTTTTTTCTTACGAAATCACCCCTAGTTCGACAGACTTAGTAAAAAAAATATTACACCTCTGCCACCATCAAATTTGGATTACAGCAGTTAGACCCTATACCGGTTTGTTTCTTTTCTTCTTCCCACACCGAAGGAACTCATCTGTATCCTCATCTTCCTCCTGAACAGATCCCCAACCACCACCCACATCTAGCTGCCACCCCCTGGAACTTGGATCTCCGGTCCCGGAGAGGGCGACGAGACGGCCTACGTGGATGAGGAGGGTTACGAGCGTAAGGCTGGTCCTAGTAGGAGTATCATAATACTAGTATCTCTATGTAACATGTGTGTACAAGATTTACTTGCCATTATGATTTCTAGCTTTACGTGCTATGATACAGTATTTACCTATGATACACTAACTACCTCTCTCTTCATTAATTAAGATGCCACATCAGATTTTTGCCAAGTTGGCATGCATAATACACCTTATGATACTAGCACTAGGACCAGCCTAAGGGATTCCTTGCTCCAGTTCCGGACCCCTACGTCGCTCCTTCCCAGGCTGCGTGCCTCCTGGTCGACGAGACCCCTACGTCGCTCCTTCCCAGGCTGCGCGCCTTCTGGTCGACAACGACTTCGACCGCACGCATCAACATGGATTCGGCCGTGGATCCTTCACCTTGTCCCAGTTCCCGACCTGACCACGCACCTGCAGGGCAACGGATACCAAGCCCACATCATCCCTCCGTATATCTACCTCACCGCGCGGAAGCTCTCGGCTCCTACCCGAAGGTGTCGACCATGGCATCACGCTGCCGCATCTGGGGTAGGGAGGTACCGAATCCGGTGGCGCACCTAACCTCCAGCCCTCCAACTGCAGCAGCTGCACGAGCCATCGACACCATCCACCCTCCATCCACGACCATGCCCCGGATGAATGCTTGTTGACAAATTGTTGTTAGGTGGATAGGTCAAAAAACTAATTTTTTGCCTTGAGAGTATGACAAAAGGGTTCCTCCGAGATTTGTTTTCCGCCAGAGTTCGTGAATAGATATAAAAGCATTGTCGAATTACAATAAAAGTCTCTTAATTTGTTGAGGTCAATCTTATGACCTTTATCTTGCATTTACAAATGTTAGTTCCAACAAAAATCAATTGAAAAGACGTATACAACTAAGCAAACTCCATGGCAAGATGGATGACAGTGAAGGAGATGCCAAATAAAACCCTCACTTGTAGGATCAAACTCGAGTCTCACCTGTAGCACTCAAATTCCTCAGAAGCATCGGGTATGGCCCGAACTACATGCAACATATTGCATCACTAGTAGGAAAATACTTATCCACAGGGTCTTTATCAGTGGCGCACATGTAAAAGTTTCCCCACGGATCCTTGCACCGGTTGAGCCATACGCCACTGAACTTCTGATATCTGCGACGCACGCCCGACGCGGTGCGCCACTACGTGGGCCCTAGAGCTGGCGGCGGACCCCCGTCCTTGGGAAGCATATATATCTATGGCGCACGGAATGGAGATGCGCCACACATGGAAGGAGTGCCAGCGGCGGACGTGTTTCCAGTGCGCCATGGGTGTTGGTGGGCCCTCACGCTACTAGTGGGAAATAATTATCCACACAGCGCCCTTGGCCCTCTTTTCTTTCTCTTAGCCATTGCTATGGGTGTAGGGACACGCTCTCCCTCATCCTGCTCATTCGCTCCTTTGCTGCTTCGCCTACCGTGGACTCGCTGGCTCGTGTTCGTGGGCGGCGGCGCGGCGCTGGGGCCTAGAGCTGACGGCGCTAGAGGACCTGCTGCACGCGTCGGCGGAGGTGCTGGGGACGGGCTGCGCGGCGCTGGGGCCCAGAACTGTCGGTGCTGGAGGACCTGCTACGCGCATCGGAGGAGGTGCTGGGAAGGGTGACGTGACGCTGGGGAAGGGTGGCGCTAGGGAAGGGCGGAGGTGTTGGGGAAGGGCGGTGCTGGGGAAGGGCGGCGCGGCGCTCTATCCCTCTGCCGTCAGCCACTTCCACAACCTACTACTCCCGGTGAGCAACATCTTCCCTTACTACATATGTTCTAGAAGAAATCTGTATCTTTTTTTCCTCATGAGTTGAATGTACATGGAGTAGATTGAGCATACACGTATATATATGCAGTAGATGTAAACCCACCGCACTAAATAAAAACTTCTTGTACATTTAAATAAAAAATGATGCGATCCATTCATTTTTTTTACAAGTCTGGAGTCATCACATACTAAGAATTCAGGATAAAAAAGTCTGGTCTTGCCCAAACTAAACTTGTGAATTCAAGCCAAAGCCACACCACCACCAACCCCCACACCTCTCTTGCTAACCTAAACCACCACCCCTCCCTAACCATGCCTACCCTAGGCCACCTTGGCCATGTGACCTTGTGCCATGTGCCCTGTTTAGTAGCTTTTCAAAAGTAAAATGGGTGGCATGAATAAAATGCCAAGTCAAGGTAAAATTGGCACATACATATTCTGAAACACAATCAGAGATTATTTGGAACTAAACACATACTGCTACAAGCACATACACATCATCCTGCTACAAGCATATATAAGTACTACAATAGCTCTAGTAGCTGTATTTTATTCATAGAACAAACTTCACTTCGATCTTCTTCTATCTGCTACTTCCTTCACAAAACTCCACCTTCTTCTTCTTCAGCATCGTGATCAGATCTTTGCAATGTTGAATGCCTTTGTTAATCAATAACAATGCAGTAGCTGCTTTGATCTTAGGAAGCAACCTTGATGGAACTACTTAAGGTATATGAGTTCCTCTTTTGAACACACCTTGGAAAATGGCTTGATCCTCCACTATTTTTGGATCATCTGGCGGCACGTCACCCATCTTCTCAAGTGCC
This sequence comes from Avena atlantica, assembly GCA_910589765.1. Taxonomy (NCBI): domain Eukaryota; kingdom Viridiplantae; phylum Streptophyta; class Magnoliopsida; order Poales; family Poaceae; genus Avena; species Avena atlantica. Next base: position 424,065,474 of record OU342739.1, read on the forward strand.
TTTGTAGTCTTCATCTCCTCCTTCTCTGTATTGCTTCTCCTCCTTGAATAAAACTTAGTCTCCATAGCTAGGAATAAAATGTCGATGCAGAGTGTGCTGGCTTTTATTGACATACAAGATCACCTATGGACAAGAAAATGCACACACAAGTAGAACAGTGCACAGTTCAAAGATACTCACTAGCAAATGCAACCAAAAATGGAAATTGTGCCTATATTCCATTTTGAGGCATCTATCAGTCATATATCACTTCACCATCACGTCACCATGCATGTGCTTAATTTGAATATTCTGCATGTAAGGAATGCAGGGACTGCTGCCTTGTCTATGTATGTCTTCGTTGTATAATATATATGCCTTGTCTATGTATGCCTTGTCTACTGAGATGGCGAAGTGGTACGTGGTATACACAGGTGAAATGGATCGTATGGGCACCTAGAGGGGGTGAATAGGTGCTACTCAATTTTTAGTTCTTTTTCAATTTTAGGCTTGGCATAAAGTAAATTCTCTAGATATGCAACTATCAGAATTTTCCTATATGCAAACCAAGCTACTAAGCACGTAAAGAGAGGAGCAAGGAAACCGTAGTGGAGCACGCGGAGACAGAGGGATTTGTTTTACCGCAGTTCCTTCCTTGTTAAGGAAAGTACATCTGCATTGGAGGGGTGGGCGGTTCTTGTCGTGGTATTGCCGACGAGTACGCCATGGAGGGGTCCTCACAGTGCGTGTTTAGAGACGTGGGGTAAGGCGGACGGTTGACGGGTACGAGGTAACACAGATTACCCAGGTTCAGATCCCACAACGGTGGCAGAATCCTACTCCTGCTATAAATCACTATAAGGGCAATACGCCGAGTTACAGAGATAGGTTCGCTATGCGAGGTTGTATGAATCGATACCCTAAAGGCTCCCATAGGCCCGACTTATATAGTCGCCAGGTCCTAGGGTTACAGGGAAAAGTCCTAGCCGGACAGGTTACAGAGTCCTACACCGTCTATTACTAGTCTTGTGTATCTTGCACTCCAAGGCTCCGGGTACGCAGGTGACTCTACTGTAGCCTTCCTTTATCCGGCATGGGCCTCCTTTCTGGATCCAGCTAACTGGGCCGCCCAGCAGTCCATAGGCCATGCTACCGACTATGGGCCACCCAGGTTATCCGGATAAGTGACATGCTATGAGGATACCCATATAGCATATCCCCAACAGTAGCCCCCGGAGAACTCCGAGATCTTGCGCCGTCTTGACTCTTCATATGAATGCTCCGTCTAGTTGGATGTCGGCAAATCGTCAAGCAATATCTTGTAGTCCTCCCAAAGAACCCTGCAAAGCTTTCTCCGTCTTCAACTTGTAAGCCGGAAAAATGTTGAATCTTCCATTGTACTCTTCCATAGTCGGATTGAATCCATCTATGTTGGAATCTTCGATGTGATAGCTCATCTGCCCATGTCAGCTAGGACAACGTAGACCTAGGTCAGCAACGCCTCATAACTCACACATGTAGAGAACGCAATCATATCCGATTTTCCCGTGCGAGCGATACAAACCGTTGGTGGCGACGGTTGGAGACGTGGCGAAATTTCCGCACACGTTCGCGAACACGTCGTCTACGCGGCAACCGTCCGATCAAGCTGCACGAATCCTGATGCCGAGGATGATAAATAATAACCGTGGGGAAATTTCCACTTTTTACCTCATTCTCCTCGCATCATCTTCTTCTTCCAGCGCGCGCCCCTTCGAGCTCTCCGCTTCCAACTCGTGAGAAAACCCTAGCTTCCAATCTGCACCAGTCACATCCATCCTCACTCCATGGCCAGCAGCAGCACCTCTCCCTCCACGGTGGCGTCGAGCGAAGCCGCGGCGAAGCCGGCGAGCTCCATTGTCGTACCTCCATAGGGCCTAGTCATCCCCGCATCGGCGGTTATCGAGTCCACCGGTGGTGACCTTAATCTGGCGGCGCTAGAGCCGTTGGAGGAGGAGCCAGACTCGCACAAGGGTGACTGGCGCGGCTCAGATATCACCGACCGTGATATCCAAGAGATGATCGCCGAAGGTTACCTTCCTGCGACGGAGGGGCTCGCCTGGCGGGCGGCACCGGCCGGCGAGGTGATACCTTCTCCCCAAGCCGAAGAAAAGGTGTACCTCAAAGCCCAACTGGTACGCGGCGTCTCCTTGCCCATCTCCAATTTCTTCCTCTCCGTCTTGAATCACTACAGAGTCCAGCCCTAGAACCTTTCCCCCAATAGTATCTTAGTGCTTAGAAACTACGCGGCACTTTGCGAGGGATACTTAGGGATAAAGCCTAGGTTAGACCTTTTTGTGTACTTCTTCACCGTCAAACGTGAAGCCGTACATAGCAAGGAAGATCTTAGGAACTATGGCACCATAAGCTTCAAGATTCGACCTGGCCGGCGGTTCCCCGACATCGTCGGCCACGAGTCCTACAAGAATTGGCAACGGATGTACTTTTATGGCCCAGACATGCCGCTGTCTGGCCGACAAGTAACGTACCCGGACTTCGTTGACGAAGCCGCCGCTGAAGCCTCGTCATGGAGATCCCAGGCCTCCCTTCCCTCCGACATTGAATCCTCTCGCGCCATAAGGCGGATAGAGTGGTTTGTAGAGACGGGTTTGACCGGCTTGGACCTAGCCATGTGCTGGTTCATCAGGCGAATCCAACCTCTACAGCACCACGCAAAGCTCATGCACGAGTATACCAGCGACGGAAGGGATAGTCTCCGCATCTCCGTGGACAAATTCTCGAGCGACTCCGTCAAGCTCCGCCTGAAGGACATCGTCAAGGTGAAGGATAAGAAGTGAGGCTTCACCATCACCTACGACATGTTCGTAGACGGAAAGTTCCCAAAGGTAGGTTTTTATTTTCCATGTATGACATATACTCTAGCTCTTCTGTCTTGCAAATATCATCTTATCTTAACACGGTGATTTCTTACTTAACAGCTTAGCGACATAGATGATATGAGCATGGCTCCTCAAATCTATGATCCAAATATGAAGGAAGTTACGGTCGTGTCCGACGACAAAGCTTCGTTGGCGCGGAAGCGAAAGAGCTCCACCTCTGACGCTGCCGACGGAGGCAAGAAGAAGAAGACGGAGGGTGGAGCCTCCAAAAAGACTACCGCTGCCCTAGAGGCGGAAAAGAGAAGAACCACCGGGATCCCCTTTGCCAAAGCACCCCCACTAGTGTAAGCTTCTCATTCTCCGACATTGTCTATTTAGCTGTCTTGCTCCTGTACTTATGCATTTTGCACGTTTCAGGAAGAAAGCCACGACCAGCCTCAAGAAGACCTCCAAAACTTTGGGGGATTCTCGAAATATCAAAGACATGCTCCATCGCGACGCCTCCCCCCGCCATCGCCCCTACTACTCCTGATGTCAAGCCCTCGTCTGCCCCGACAAGCTCACAAGCTAAGGAGGCATCAGGCCCTTCCGTCATGGAAGTGGATTCTGGCGCCTCTACTGAACTCGCTGTTGTCGGTGATCAGGAAACGCAGGAGAGCACCGCTCAACAAATGGCTGAAGCTCCGGCTAAGGATGCCATCGGTGGCGGCAAGGCGGTGGTGGAAGCTGGTACTTTTGCCATTGGCGGCGCCCCCGCATCCCAGAAAACCATATTCTATACGAAGATAGTCTATCCGGTACTTACATCGGGTAGCACTGCTTTGGTTCCTAGTGCAGCGCCAACATCTCCGACGTGCGGTCTAGAGGAGCTCCGCCGGCAAGCAGAAATCTTGGAAGGAAATAGCGAATCCTTTGCCAAGCTGCTGGTCGAGAGTGCTACGAACCTCAAGATCATCGCACTTGTAAGTTTTCTTTGACTTTTGCATTTCATATGAGTATCCCACTGTATCCCCCGAGGATGTAGATAGAAAACCATAGGTTTTGCATCTATATGCTCTTAGAGTGACTAAGTTAGAAAACCTCTCACTGTAGCCCCCAAGCATTTAGATGGAAAGAACTATTCTGACTAGATGCTTTAAGAGTAGCATACGCATTGTTTATAAATTTCAATAATGTAGCCCCCAAGCCTCTAGTTGTAACTGAATTAGTTCCGACTAGATGCTTAAAGAAAAGCTAAGCAGATATCCGAGTTAAAAACTTTATACTGTAGCCCCCAAGCTTCTAGTTGTAACCGAATTAGTTCCGACTAGATGCTTAAAGAAAATCTAAGCATATTGTTAAGTCAAAAATTCTCGCTGTAGCCCCCGAGCGTCTAGGTGGAAAATTTCCGACTAGATGCTCCAAGCAGACTAAACAACGGTTAACTTTGTCCTTTGTTCCACAGAACGAGAATGCTCGGAGGGGCATGGCAAATGACAAGTACCAGAAGATGTGTGCAGATCTAGAAGCTGAAAAGGGTAAAACTGCCTTCTTAAAGGAACAGATCACTAAGAGCAAGCATCTGTTTTCTAATGCGCATTCCGACTTGGTTTTGTGCCCACATTCTCCGAGTACTCACTGTGTACTTTTCTTTCTCCGACATACAGAAACCATCGCCAAGGCCAAGAATATCGTCGAGCAATCCAAGCACATTCAACAGCTGGATAGCGAGAACAAAATTCTTAAGAAGGAGAGGAAGGACATGCTGAAGATGCATGAGGAGTCGATGAAAGCCTTGCAGGACTCCGCCACCGAGGAAATCAACCTATTGAAGGAGGAGATCGCGATCTTAAAAGATCAGAAGCGAGCTGCCGATGAGCAGAATCACCGCCATGGCGAGGCGTACAAGCTCCTTCAACAAGAGAAACAATCCTTGGCGGACACCCTCTGGCAAGCTGAAGCTAGCATCTTCAGTAAGTTTTCTCCGCCTTGGATTTCTGTAGTTTGGATACTTTGAATTGTTGAACTCATGCGCTCCTTGTCGGAATTTGCACCTCCTATGGGTTTAACCAGATCGCCTCCTCCAGCCAAGGAATGCATGGTTCTTGCCGGCAACTTCATCAACACCGCCATCACCCAAGCCAAGGAGATTGCCAAGCCCCTCCAAATAAACATCAAGGCATCGGACTCCGTGGCGAAGTACTCGGAGATTCTGCGCCGAGCCCCCGAGCGTATCACGAGCTGGAAAGCTTCATGTGCACGGGCTGGCGCAAGGATGGCGCTGTCAATGGTGAAGGCACACTACGAAGGTGCCGACATCGACACGGTGACCTCAGGTATCCCCGACGTCGACGATGACGGCAAAGAGATTGATCATGAAGCCATCTTGTCGTCACTCGCGGGTTATGACACCAGAGTTGCCGAGTTGGTGGACATCGACGTCTTCGTGCCCATGAACATCATCGATAGCGACAACCAAGATTCCTCTGAGTCCCACCACAGTGCCGACATTGAGGGTGATTCTCCGGCTGGTGACGATGCTTCCTCCAAGTCTCATGTGCCAAAGGAGTGAAAAACAACTTTGTAATATTTGTTTCACCTTTGGTTGTATGCGGAAAAAACTTGTTGATGTAACTTAAGGCGGAAAACAATGGTTGTTTATTTCCTGCTTCTTAAGAACTAGTTGCCAGTATGTATATATATTTTTTAAGCAAGTGATGTCTTATCCATTACTTTGGTTCTTATGCTTGACTTTTCGTGAGTCGAAAGACTCGTTGTCGGAACCATGCGCTTAGCTGATGATGCCCAATGGCACCGTCAATAACCTAAGCACAAAATCGCCGACAATAAGTGTTGAAATTCACTACTCCAGAATCCACATAGAAACAACAAAGAACGTGTAGACCAAAAAACTTAAGCTAACGCCCGTAGGCGGAATTTTCACAAGTGCAAACGCAAAGCTTGTGCATAAAGGTTTTACATGATCCAAAAATGAACACTAAAGGAGGTAAAAGACTCAGAAATATGAGTGAACCAGAGAGCTTTATTTCATTGATCATATAAGAGGTACACAATTAGATAAAAAATGCTAAGTGTAGAAAGGACGTAGCTGTGCTAGGTTCCATGGCCGATCAAGCTCCAGTTAGTCATCATCCGGGTCACGTCGCTTACGCTTATGATCCTTGTTGGGTCTATCCTTTAGTTCACGATTATCAACAAGGTAGTAAGACCCAATGAGTAGCGCCTTGCTTATGATGAATGGTCCTTACCATGGCGAGGATAATTTGTGTGACTTCTTCTGCTTAAGTCGGAGCACCAAATTCCCCTCTTTAAACGAGCGATGCTGAACGCGGCGACTATGGTAGCTGCATAGCTTCTACTGGTAGATGGCGGATCTTTGGCATGCCAAAACACGCTCCACCTCGAGAAGGTCCACATCTAGGAGTCTAGATTTTTCAGCGTCATCTTCGTCGTAGGCGGCAAATCTTGGTGCATCGTGAAGTATGTCGGAAGGCAGGATGGCTTCTGCTCCATATACCATGAAGTAAGGGGTGTAGTCGGTGGATCTGTTGGGTGTAGTTCGTAAACTCCACAGCACAGATGGCAATTCTTCCGCCCAAGCTCCAGCTACTCTATGTAGCGGTGCCTCAAGACGTGGCTTGATTCCCTGCAGAATTAATCTGTTGGCTCGCTCAACCTGACCGTTGGACTGTGGATGTGCCACAGAAGCAAGATCAATTTGGATGCCTTTCTCCCAACAATATGCCTCCACTTCTCCGAGTGACAAATTGCTGCCGTTGTCGGTGATAATGCTATGTGCGAGACCAAATCTCACCACTAGATCCCGGACAAACCTGAGGGCAGTTGCCCCATCAAGATTTCTAATGGGTTTAGCTTCTATCCATTTAGTGAATTTATCAACTGCTACAAGAAGATGCGTAAACCCACAAGGTGCCGTTTGTAACGGTCCCACCATGTCTAGCCCCCAGACTGCAAACGGCCAAGTTATTGGTATTGTTCGCAGTTCTTCAGCGGGAACAAGCGGTTGTCGGGCATAATACTGGCATCCCATGCATGTCTCAACCAGCTTGTCAGCGTCCGCCTTCGCGGTCAGCCAGTAGAATCCTTGCCGGAAGGCTTTCGCGACCAACGATCGGGGAGCGGCGTTGTAACACCCTCAGAATCGACCCTATGCAAGTTTTAGCGAAAACCCGCCAAACCCGCATAGAAACGATTCAAAGGTGCCCACCAGGCACTTTCGTGCGGGTGGAAAACGAAGTAATAACATTACACAATAGTCCTCGATGGGACCCACAAAACAGATATATATAACAACGACTCAAAGAGTCAAGAATACAGATATAATATACAAAGATCCAAATCACCTTGAAAATGATAGAGCGTCCAGCTACGGACAAGATGCAAATGGGGCTAAGAGCCCTGAAGAATAACCAATGGCGTCCATAACCCTGCCCAGGCCAAGCCGGAAGGGTAACCCTGCTAACGACGTCGAAACCTGCTACAACAAAAGGGGTGCCGACAAAGGGCAAAGGAAAAAGAGGAGCGTCAGTACTGAGGCCAGTACACGGCGAGGCTAGAATTCGGCGGTCCTCGCCTACACAGGTATGGTGGACTGAAGCGGCAGCGGCAGCATGCACTGAACAACCTATAGAGACTCGATACAACTGGCGGCAATCAGAGAGGGGTAAGAAAGACCTATTCGGAACCAACCTGATACTACCACCAATCAAACCCATCCTGGCGTTCTCCCCCTCGAGACCAACGAGGAAGTTAACCGAGGAACTCACACAGTGGGCAGTTTTATTTATTCGGTTATCGTTGCAGCAGTTACTAGTCAAGTAAAGATAATCATCCTGATAAATTAAGCAGTGGGCACTTTTAATTAACCATTCCGTTGTAGTTGCAACACTTACTAATCAGATACAAATAGCATGAGATAACCCCAAAACCCAGCAGTTGTTGGTACTTTTATTTAGCCATTCCGTTGTAGTTGCAATACTTACTAGTCAGATTCAATTGTCGCAAGCGACAAACCAAACAAGCAATTGTTGGCAGTTTTATTTAGCCATTCCGTTGTAGTTGAAGCTGATTACTAATCATATCAGATACAAGTCAATTTATAACAGTAAACTTTAGTTATAGTTGTCTATGATCGAGATACTGTGCTCCAAGTCGTCCATAACCGCGGACACGGCTTTCAGAAAGTTTTAACCCGGCCGGGGTGCACAAATAGCAACACACACACGATCAACCTCGGAAAAACCAAATCAAAACCCAACGAGGTCTTCACGACAGAGCAATCACAAGATTCAGAAATATTTCAGGGGGCCACCCCATTGAGTAGATCCGCAACGAAGCTAGCTGACTCCGAGACGGACTCAAGGTTTGCGACAATGCCTGTAAATGACTGGGAACCCAAAACTGGGATTGTCGATACCGCGAAAACATTTCGCTTACCTAAACAGTACAGGTGCTATCTGTCGCACAATTTAAATAAAGCAGTAAAGCATGGCATAAGTACAGGATAGTAAATAAAACCTCAAACTAGTTTGTGGCCCCAAGAAATAAGACGGAATCAAGCTCTGGCTAAGGGGGGCCCATAATTCCCCGTATGTGGATAGCGCGATAAATCAAGGAACAGGTATCAAGTACTCGGGGTCCTACGGGACACAAGTGGGCGGTCGGAAACCAAATATTATCTATCACCCACCGATGCCTCTGCTTACTTACTTCAATTTTAGTTGTTAAACATGAATTAAAGTGAACGATAAGTAAATCCGAGATCATCTCCAACACCAAACATGTGGCAATACTCCAACAACTGTGGTTCATGGCGACACGCAACAGCACTTGAGCAAGCGACTACTACGCGCTAGACCAACTATCTACCAAACAACAGGTAATAGGAGGTGGCCATGGCAATATAGGGCTGCAAGGGATATCACGGGTACGAAAACTAGAGCAACGCAACACAGATAGCAATATATCAACAGGAGGGAATAAATACCATAAAAGTAACATAGGTAGAAAGGGGGAGATGCTCGCCTGAAAACATTGTCGAAGGTTCATCCGGAGATCGGGGCGAAGCTCACATCAACTCAACAGCCTTATCCGCGAAGAAGAAAAACACAAGAAGAAACACCGGATGCAATATTTAATACTACGGCAAAAGATCGGGCATGATGCATGTATGATGTATGGCATGGCAAAGATGCGATGCGATTAGGCCATATTAAGTGGAACCGGGGTCCCGACAATTAATTAGGTGGCTCATGTTATTTATCCACCCCGCAAATTAAATGTTGTTTAACAAGGCAGAATATATCACCGGTTCGCTACACAAATTTAAATGAGGCCAATATGAGACTAGATTTGCCCGCATATGGGCCCCATATTTAACTAGAGGTGAATCGGCATAAGGCCCCCAAACCACATGATTATGCATGCGAGTATGACAATGTAATTATGCAACAAGTTGTTATTATATTATAAAATAGGGTTCTCGGATAAGAGGTTCACACATTAGGGGTCTCGGCGAACTTGGGGTTCCGAGGGTTCGGGGTCGGTCTCAGGGTTCAGGGTTCGACGGGGTCGATCTCGGCGGGAGCGTTCTCGGATTACTGGGGTAGATCTTGTCGCATCCGGGTTCTCGGCGAGCTCGGCATCCAGAAAGGAGTACTTGGTTCGGTGTCAGGGGCGCATCGGGTCCGCCTGGCGTTCGGGATGCAGAACTTGGCGTTCCGCGGCGAAGTGCTCGGCGTCATTGGGTTCCATAACGACGGTCTTGGTGTACTTGATGGAGAACCCGGTGTATCCGTGTCGGCGGCCTTGGCGGTTATCGGGTCCGGTCTTCGGAATCCGTGAAGAAGATCTTGTCGCACGGGCGGGATCGGTCTTCGGCGCAACGGCCTTCGGATTCCGTGAAGGAGGTCATGGCGTCCGGGAAGGCGAGCTAGGTGCGTCGAGGGTTCAGTCTTCGGGAAAGCGATCTTGGCGTTTCAACTACACTTGTCGGTGTGGACTTGAAACCGGCATGGGGTGTCGTTTCCATGTCATCTCCAAGCACACCACCATGGTTGTTTCTGAACGACGGGGTACTCTCCGGGCGGCGAGAGCACGAGTGGATCGTACGGCCTGCGGGGCTCAAGGGCGGCCGCTGGTTGCGGGGCCGGACGGCGCCGGACGCGAGGGACCACGTCCGCCTCGGACGACGAGGACATCGGCAGTTTCGCCGCATCCTCCGCTGTCTTCTGGCTCAGGGGTTTGGGAGGGGATGGTTTCGGCGCCGGGAAGGAGTAGGAGGCCTCGAGGCGGAGGAGCTGCTGCGAGAGGGAGGTCTTGGGAGGCCTCCGCATGGGACAGGAGGCGAGGGCGATCGATGCGGAGGTTGGCTATAGGAGGCGGAGAAAGGAGGGGGAGCGACGACGCGGGGCAGAGGGCGCGGCCGGACAGAGTGGCGCCGCGGGGCGGAGAGGGGACCTGGCGGAGTAGGCGGTGGGGGAGGAGGACGCGGCGGCTACGGTGGCCGGAGGGAGCGGCGGCGGCGAGGGCGAACGGCGAGGCGGAGCTCGCCGGCGGGTGGAGAGGAGGCCGGAGGAGGGGAGTCAGAGGTGGCGGGGCGCGCCGACGAGGGGGTGAGGGGCAGAGGGCGGTGAGCGGAGGGAGAGGGAGGCGGCGCCTGAGGAGGAGCGGGTCTGGGGAAGGCGGCGGTCGAGCGGAGGTTGGAGGGAGGGGGCGGCGTTGGCGGTCGAGGGAGGAGCTCACGGGGGACACGCGGGGGAAGGGGTTGGTGGCGTCGGGTCCAGGGCGGTTGGGGAAAGAGGAGACGAGGGAGGAAGGTGGAGAGGAGGAAGAGGAACAGGGCACGGGGCGGCGGGTGGTGGGACCGGGTGGGCCAGGGGCTGTCGGCTGCTGCGCGCGGTTGGGGTGGGGGAGGAGAGAGGGGACGTGTGTGCGTGGGTGTGAGGCAGGTGTGTGCTGGGGTGGGTCCCAGGGAGAGAGAGGGGGAGAGAGAGAGGAAGGGAAGAGGGGCTGGCTGATGTGGCCGCGTGGGATTGGGTAGAGGGAGGGGAGAGGTGAGGTGTCAGGTGGGGATTGGGTGAGGTGATGTGGAGGGGGTGTGGGTAGATTAGGTTGGGTAGACTAGGGATTATGGGTGGGCCGGTGTGGTGGACCGATTTTATTTCGGGGGTGGTCGTTCGGGTCGAATCGGCCCGTTCGACTGCCCCACTAAAAATAATTAAAATTTTATTTGATTAAAACAAAACCTCTGCAAACCAATAGCAGACAAAACAAAATAATCCGGAGACCCGGTTTTGGGGTTTGAATAAAGATGGGGCGCTTTAGAAAACACAAAAATAGGTTTTCTGCAAATAGTTTTATGCAAGCAAATGCAAGATGATGACGATGCTCAAATGCAATGTGGCATGATGTCATGAGCATGCGGTCATGATGATGCAATGCACCAAAACAACGCGATTTTCTAGTAGTGGTTTTGCGGGATGCCACAATTCGACACCACTAACAATGGATCTCGCCCTCGAGATCCGCCTCATGGTACCGGAAGGAAGGTCGGCGATCTGCGTCTTCTCGCTTCGTGTAGATCTTCGCGACACCACTAACAAGGATGCTTTATTCGTCTTGAAATCGGCGACACCACCAACAAGACGTCGTTGATCCCGTTCGTCAAGAGAGCACTCCGGATAAACAACGGACGAAGTTAAAGGTAAGGCCACCTCTAACTTTCATGGAAGGAGTCAGAGTTGCATCGATCCACCATTCGATATACAAAAGCAAATGATAAGAGTAGTGGTATGGTCGCGACTCCATCCCGCACTCAAAGCATTACTATGTACTCGAATAACAGACTATACAACCAACTCTCAGAATTAGACTGAAGATCTCGACAAGCGAGGTTCGGAACAACGGAGTGATGCAGACTCTGCATCGGATCTGGCGTAGAGGATGTCGTCGCGTTGGAAAACACCGGAAGGCAGAAACAAGGAACAAGGAATGGTTCCTCAGATAAAGGATCACCCAGGCAGCATGAACACCGGATGGTAGAACACCGTTATCAAAGAGGGAAGCGAAACCCTGAAGGTACGACGGAACCCAACCACGAGAATTCCTGGACTCAAAGAAAAGGACGAGAGCGGATTCAAAACACATAGAGGTAAGAGGAGAACAGCAGAGGGGTAAGGAGTAAAATCAGACCTACTCAGAACTATCCAACCGGTTTTTGCAAAAATAGTTTTGACACTCTACTTCGGCCGTTAGCTAGGTTATCCTACAGGCTGGACTTGTGGGGTATCGCAACTGCTGAGCTCTGATACCACTCTGTAACACCCTCAGAATCGACCCTATGCAAGTTTTAGCGAAAACCCGCCAAACTCGCATAGAAACGATTCAAAGGTGCCCACCAGGCACTTTCGTGTGGGTGGAAAACGAAGTAATAACATTACACAACAGTCCTCGATGGGACCCACAGAACAGATATATATAACAACGACTCAAAGAGTCAAGAATACAGATATAATATACAAAGATCCAAATCACCTTGAAAATGATAGAGCGTCCAGCTACGGATAAGATGCAAATGGGGCTAAGAGCCCTGAAGAATAACCAATGGCGTCCATAACCCTGCCCAGGCCAAGCCGGAAGGGTAACCCTGCTAACGACGTCGAAACCTGCTAAAACAAAAGGGGTGCCGACAAAGGGCAAAGGAAAAAAGAGGAGCGTGAGTACTGAGGCCAGTACACGGCGAGGCTAGAATTCGGCGGTCCTCGCCTACACAGGTATGGTGGACGGAAGCGGCAGCGGCAGCATGCACTGAACAACCTATAGAGACTCGATACAACTGGCGGCAATCAGAGAGGGGTAAGAAAGACCTATTCGGAACCAACCTGATACTACCACCAATCAAACCCATCCTGGCGTTCTCCCCCTCGAGACCAACGAGGAAGTTAACCGAGGAACTCACACAGTGGGCAGTTTTATTTATTCGGTTATCATTGCAGCAGTTACTAGTCAAGTAAAGATAATCATCCTGATAAATTAAGCAGTGGGCACTTTTAATTAACCATTCCGTTGTAGTTGCAACACTTACTAATCATATACAAATAGCATGAGATAACCCCAAAACCCAGCAGTTGTTGGTACTTTTATTTAGCCATTCCGTTGTAGTTGCAATACTTACTAGTCAGATTCAATTGTCGCAAGCGACAAACCAAACAAGCAATTTTTGGCAGTTTTATTTAGCCATTCCGTTGTAGTTGAAGCTGATTACTAATCATATCAGATACAAGTCAATTTATAACAGTAAACTTTAGTTATAGTTGTCTATAATCGAGATACTGTGCTCCAAGTCGTCCATAACCGCGGACACGGCTTTCAGAAAGTTTTAACCCGGCCGGGGTGCACAAATAGCAAAACACACACACGATCAACCTCGGAAAAACCAAATCAAAACCCAATGAGGTCTTCACGACAGAGCAATCACAAGATTCAGAAATATTTCAGGGGGCCACCCCATTGAGTAGATCCGCAACGAAGCTAGCTGACTCCGAGACGGACTCAAGGTTTGCGACAATGGCTGTAAACGACTGGGAACCCAAAACTGGGATTGTCGATACCGCGAAAACATTCCGCTTACCTAAACAGTACAGGTGCTATCTGTCGCACAATTTAAATAAAGCAGTAAAGCATGGCATAAGTACAGGATAGTAAATAAAACCTCAAACTAGTTTGTGGCCCCAAGAAATAAGACGGAATCAAGCTCTGGCTAAGGGGGGCCCATAATTCCCCGTATGTGGATAGCGCGATAAATCAAGGAACAGGTATCAAGTACTCGGGGTCCTACGGGACACAAGTGGGCGGTCGGAAACCAAATATTATCTATCACCCACCGATGCCTCTGCTTACTTACTTCAATATTAGTTGTTAAACAGGAATTAAAGTGAACGATAAGTAAAGCCGAGATCATCTCCAACACCAAACATGTGGCAATACTCCAACAACTGTGGTTCATGGCGACATGCAACAGCACTTGAGCAAGCGACTACTACGCGCTAGACCAACTATCTACCAAACAACAGGTAATAGGAGGTGGCCATGGCAATATAGGGCTGCAAGGGATATCACGGGTACGAAAACTAGAGCAACGCAACACAGATAGCAATAGATCAACAGGAGGGAATAAATACTATAAAAGTAAGATAGGTAGAAAGGGGGAGATGCTCGCCTGAAAACATTGTCGAAGGTTCATCCGGAGATCGGGGCGAAGCTCACATCAACTCAACGGCCTTATCCGCGAAGAAGCAAAACACTAGAAGAAACACCGGATGCAATATTTAATACTACGGCAAAAGATCGGGCATGATGCATGTATGATGTATGGCATGGCAAAGATGCGATGCGATTAGGCCATATTAAGTGGAACCGGGGTCCCGACAATTAATTAGGTGGCTCATGTTATTTATCCACCCCGCAAATTAAATGTTGTTTAACAAGGCAGAATATATCACCGGTTCGCTACACAAATTTAATGAGGCCAATATGAGACTAGATTTGCCCGCATATGGGCCCCATATTTAACTAGAGGTGAATCGGCATAAGGCCCCCAAACCACATGATTATGCATGCGAGTATGACAATGTAATTATGCAACAAGTTGTTATTATATTATAAAATAGGGTTCTCGGATAAGAGGTTCACACATTAGGGGTCTCGGCGAACTTGGGGTTCCGAGGGTTCGGGGTCGGTCTCAGGGTTCAGGGTTCTACGGGGTCGATCTCGGCGGGAGCGTTCTCGGATTACTGGGGTAGATCTTGTCGCATCCGGGTTCTCGGCGAGCTCGGCGTCCGGGAAGGAGTACTTGGTTCGGTGTCAGGGGCGCATCGGGTCCGTCTGGCGTTCGGGATGCAGAACTTGGCGTTCTGCGGCGAAGTGCTCGGCGTCATTGGGTTCCATAACGACGGTCTTGGTGTACTTGATGGAGAACCCGGTGTATCCGTGTCGGCGGCCTTGGCGGTTATCGGGTCCGGTCTTCGGAATCCGTGAAGAAGATCTTGTCGCACGGGCGGGATCGGTCTTCGGCGCAACGGCCTTCGGATTCCGTGAAGGAGGTCATGGCGTCCGGGAAGGCGAGCTAGGTGCGTCGAGGGTTCAGTCTTCAGGAAAGCGATCTTGGCGTTTCAACTACACTTGTCGGTGTGGACTTGAAACCGGCACGGGGTGTTGTTTCCATGTCATCTCCAAGCACACCACCATGGTTGTTTCTGAACGACGGGGTACTCTCCGGGCGGAGAGAGCACGAGCGGCTCGTACGGCCTGCGGGGCTCAAGGGCGGCCGCTGGTTGCGGGGCCGGACGGCGCCGGACGCGAGGGACCACGTCCGCCTCGGACGACGAGGACATCGGCAGTTTCGCCGCATCCTCCGCTCTCTTCTGGCTCAGGGGTTTGGGAGGGGATGGTTTCGGCGCCGGGAAGGAGTAGGAGGCCTCGAGGCGGAGGAGCTGCTGCGAGAGGGAGGTCTTGGGAGGCCTCCGCGTTGGGACAGGAGGCGAGGGCGATCGATGCGGAGGTTGGCTGTAGGAGGCGGAGAAAGGAGGGGGGTCCGACGACACGGGGCAGAGGGCGCGGCCGGACAGAGCAGCGCCGCGGGGCGGAGAGGGGACCTGGCGGAGTACGGCGGTGGGGGAGGAGGACGCGGCGGCTGCGGTGGCCGGAGGGAGCGGCGGCGGCGAGGGAGAACGGCGAGGCGGAGCTCGCCGGCGGGTGGAGAGGAGGCCGGAGGAGGGGAGTCATAGGTGGCGGGGCGCGCCGACGAGGGGGTGAGGGGCAGAGGGCGGCGAGCGGAGGGAGAGGGAGGCGGCGCCTGAGGAGGAGCGGGTCTGGGGAAGGCGGCGGTCGAGCGGAGGTTGGAGGGAGGGGGCGGCGTCGGCGGTCGAGGGAGGAGCTCACGGGGGACGCGCCGGGGAAGGGGTTGGTGGCGTCGGGTCCAGGGCGGTTGGGGAAAGAGGAGACGAGGGAGGGAGGTGGAGAGGAGGAAGAGGAACAGGGCACGGGGCGGCGGGTGGTGGGACCGGGTGGGCCAGGGGCTGTCGGCTGCTGCGCGCGGTTGGGGTGGGGGAGGAGAGAGGGGACGTGTGTGCGTGGGTGTGAGGCAGGTGTGTGCTAGGGTGGGTCCCAGGGAGAGAGAGGGGGAGAGAGAGAGGAAGGGAAGAGGGGCTGGCTGATGTGGCAGCGTGGGATTGGGTAGAGGGAGGGGAGAGGTGAGGTGTCAGGTGGGGATTGGGTGAGGTGATGTGGAGGGGGTGTGGGTAGATTAGGTTGGGTAGACTAGGGATTATGGGTGGGCCGGTGTGGTGGACCGATTTTATTTCGGGGGTGGTCGTTCGGGTCGAATCGGCCCGTTCGACTGCCCCACTAAAAATAATTAAAATTTTATTTGAATAAAAGAAAACCTCTGCAAACCAATAGCAGACAAAACAAAATAATCCGGAGACCCGGTTTTGGTGTTTGAATAAAGATGGGGCGTTTTAGAAAACACAAAAATAGGTTTTCTGCAAATAGTTTTATGCAAGCAAATGCAAGATGATGACTATGCTCAAATGCAATGTGGCATGATGTCATGAGCATGCGGTCATGATGATGCAATGCACCAAAACAACGCGATTTTCTAGTAGTGGTTTTGCGGGATGCCACAGGCGTGATGCCCGCAATCTCCGAGATGGATTTCGCGTAGGATTTCCATACCTTCTAGCTGGGAAACACACTTCAGGTATACACCAGTAGTGCTCCTTTTGTAGAGTTTCCCATTGATTATGGTATAACCCTTTGCTCGTCGTACTATTTGTCGTATTTCGACTTTGTTGTCGGGCAAATTTCCGTGTTTGAGATATTCCATAACGGTTTTGTCCAAGCCGGAGGGACCTTAGTCACCATGTTGACGAAAGAGTCAGCTCTATCCGGGTTGTCGATGTCGGCCCCTTTCACAGATGGTGTGCGCAGGTGCTCTAGGAAAACTCCTGGCGGAATTTTCTTGCGCCCTGATCCAAGCTTAGACAGCAGATCAGCCGCCTCGTTTTGTTCCCTAGGTACATACTTGACTCTGTAGCCCAAGAAGCTCTTGGCTATCTCGTCCACTTCGTCTCGATATGCCGCCATCATAGGGTTCCGCGCATTTCAGGTGCCAGCCACCTGCTGGGCAACCAAGTCGGAATCTCCACAGCAAACTATGTGCTTGATGCCAATATCCTTGGCTACACGCAGTCCGTGCATAAGTGCTTCATACTCCGCCATGTTGTTTGTGGCCTCGAAGTGGATCTGCAGAACGTAGTGTAGCTTGTCTCCTGTTGATGACTGTAGCAATACACCATCCCCTGAGCCGTTGAGAAGCTTTGATCCGTCAAAGTGCATCACCCAGTTCTCTGGCTCTGGCAACGGAGTAGCATATGGCATCTCCGTCCAATCTGCAACAAAATCCGCTAAGGCTTGTGACTTGATAGCGTCGCGTCTCTTGTAGGTGATCTTGAAGGCGGTGAGTTCAATGCCCCACTTCGCGACCCTTCCTGTAGCGTCGCTATTATTGATAATGTCAGACAGTGGAGTCCTGCTCACCACTGTGATTGGGTGCTCCTGAAAGTAATGCCTCAGCTTCCGAGAATCAAGGAATACTCCATAAGCTATCTTGGAATACTCCATAGTGCGGGTAACGCTGCTTGGACGCTGTCAAGACCTAGCTTGCATAGTAAACTGGCCGTTGAACTCCGTGCTCATAGCCTGGTTCCTTCCGCTCTACCACGACGATGATGCTGATAACCCAGTTGGTTGCCGCCATATAAATTAATAGGGGCTCTCCAGGCTCGGGTGCTGCAAGGATGGGCGTTGAGGAAAGAATCTCCTTGAGCTGCATCTGCTTCGTCCATCCACGTGAATTTGTCCGCCTTCTTCAGCAACTTGTATAGCGGCAGAGCCTTCTCTCCAAGTCAGCTAACGAACCTACTAACTGCTGCAACACAACCTGTTAGTCTTTGAATGTCTGTTAGGCATGTCGGACGGTTTATGTTTAAGATGGCCTTGATTTTCTCTGGGTTGACCTCGATTCCATGATGGGAAACAATGAAACCCAACAATTTGGCGTCTAGAACCCCGAAGACGCACTTCTTAGGGTTAAGCATCATGTTGTATTTCCGGAGATTATCAAAGGTTTCTTTTAAGTCGGTGATTAAGTCATTGGAATTTTTAGACATCACCGCGATATCGTCCACATAAGCGTGAACGTTCCAACCAATTTGGTCGTGGAGGCAACGTTGCATTGTCCGCTGGTACGTAGCACCTGCGTTTTTCAGCCCAAAGGGCATCGTGACATAGCAAAACGTGTCGTATGGGGTAGTGAACGAAGTGGCCAATTGGTCCGACTTCCTCATCTTGATCTGGTGGTATCCTGAGTATGCATCGAGAAAACACAAAAGCTTCGAGCCAGCCGTCGAGTCAATGACTTGGTGAATGCAAGGCAAAGCAAATGGATCTTTGGGACATGCTTTGTTCAAGCCGGTGTAATCAACACACATTCTTAATTCATTGTTTCCCTTTTTGGGGACAAGTACAGGATTGACCACCCATTGGGTGTGAAGGACTTCTCGGATAAATCAAGCCTTAAGTAACCTAGCTATCTCTTTGACAATGGCGTGTATCTTCTCATCTCCAAAGCGTCGTAGAGGTTGTTTCACTGGTTTACATTTTGGATCAATGTTTAAGCTGTGCTCGGCAAGTTCCCTAGGTACACCTTTCATGTCGGCAGGTTGCCAGGCAAAGATGTCCCTATTCTCATGGAGGAACTCGACGATCGCGCTTTCCTATTTGGGATCCAGATTCGTCCCAATGGCGGTGACCTTGGAGGCATCGCCTACCACAAGTTCCATCGGCTTGGTCTCGATGGTGGCCTTGAACGCAGGAGCGGAGTTGGAGATCTGCTTCTTTGACGCGGGCATCTCTGAGTCATTGACCTTGCTCTGGATCTTTTTGAATTCTTCATTGTAGAGGACAGCTTCTGCAACGGCTGCTTCATTGATCTCGTAGTCCCTTGCCTTGGTAAAGCTTCCGGATATGGTGATGACACCGTCTGGTCCGGGTATCTTGAGTTTGTTGTAGACGAAGCATGGCTTGGCCATGAACGTGTGGAATATGTCGCGCCCCAATATGACGTGGTACACGCTCTTGAAGGGGACCACCTCGAAGGTCATGCGCTCTTGGCGGTAATTGTTAACATCGCCAATGGAAACCTGAAGTGTAATGCATCCAAGGGACCGAGCCTCCCGACCAGGAACTACGCCGTGGAAGATGGTGTTGGTCCGCCTTAGATTTGCCTCCGTCAAGTTCATCTTCTGCAGTGTATCCAAGTACATGATGTTGATGTTGCTTCCACTATCCACCATACACTTGGTGAACTCCACGCCGTCAATCAAGGGGTTGATTACCATGGCGTACTGGTTCTCCGTTGGTACGAGGTCTGGGTGGTCTGTCCTGTCCCAAGTTATTGGAACCTCCGACCAGCGCAGGTACTTGGGAACTGGGAGGAGAGTAGCCATTAGGATCCTCAGAGAGGTATTCTGTTGTCAAAAGGTGGGGGTGCCAGGGAAAGTGTGGTAGACTGGAGCCTTCTTTGCAAAGGGGTTCTTGCCCTTGTCGTCTCTCTTGGCGGCGTGCTTGGGGTCAAAGTCTTCGTCCATGTCACTCGAATCCTTGGATTCCTCCTCCTTCTTCTTCCCCCTGCCCTTGCCTCGCGGTCTATTCTATCGACTTTGCTTATAGCCGGACTCCGGGTCTTCCTTGAGGTCGTTGACAAACTTGCAGTGTCGATTGGTATGGGTGGACTTGCCGTTGGCGTCAAGGTGTACGAGGCACGGCATATCGCAGTACTCCTCGTAGGTTTGGAGAACGCGGAGCGGTGCCGAGGTTGTTTCACTGCCTCGCTGCTGTCCGCGGCCAGCTCCCCTTCCTCGGCCACGTTGTCCGCCATCACCTCGTCCTGCAAAAGTCATAGCGACCATGTCGGTAGATTGCTTTTTTTCTGGAGCGGTTTTCCGCTTTGTACTGATGTTCCTCCGAGCTTGAGTTGGAACGGCTGTTGCCGACAATGAGCCGCGAGCATCGTCGTCGGCAGCTGCGAACTCACTAGCCAACTAAATCATCTGATTCAAGTCAAGCTCGTGATTGTCCTGCAAGCTCTTCAGCTTATGTCGGAGCAATGTGCCTCTTTCCAACCCGTCGATGAAGGCGGCCATGGCGGTTTGAGTGTGTACTCCTGCGCAGGAATTCTTCATGTCCAGCCAGCGAGAGAGGTAGGCGCGAGATGTCTCGTCTTTCTCTTTCATGCACCACCGTAGACCGCCCACAGTGCAGGAACGTTTGTATGTACCCTCAAAGTTCTTGGTGAACGCTTCTTGCATGTCCAACGAGTTGTATATGGATTTCTCCGGCAAGTCATCGATCCATTGGCGGGTTGTGCCTGCCAACATTAATGGGAGGTACTTGATGGCGATGTTGGGGTTGCCTCCGGCAATCTCCACCGCGTTACCGTAGTCCTGCAACCATGTGGCTGGATTGGCGGTGCCGTCATAGGGCTTGATGGTATTGTCAATCCGGAAACCTTTGGGGCAAGTTGCGGACCGTATTGCAGGTCCAAAGCAACGTAGTCCCAGATATGGTCCTTCCCAGGCCTCGTGGATCTTATCGATCCGCGATCGTACGTCGTATGGCTCCGGGTTCTTCTTATTGTCAACAGGGGATGGGCTGCGCGAATGACGCGGGCCTCCTTCGCCATGGTGACTGCTTGGCGGTGATGGAGGCGGAGGTGGCGGTGGGTTAGGCTTCTTGCTGTTACCCTCCTGCGACGCCTCACGCCTGTCACGGTTGATTGTCGGACGCGGAGGGTCATGGCGTGACCTGCTCTTGTGTCCTTGGTTGCGTTTTCCGTCATGACGGATCTGATCCGCGTTATCGCGGATGACGATGCCGCACTGCTTTGGTGGGGGCATATCCGCACGATGGTGAGTCTTGTAATCTTCACGATGTCGGGGGGATCGGGGCGGTGGCGATGGGCGACGAGGTCGGGCCTTTTCTCCATGGTCGGAGGATATGGGGATAGCATCCTTCCTGTTGTGCGCATCCCTCCGTCTTCGTTATGATGAACCCTTCTGGGACCCGACATCAAGAGGAGATCTGTCCCTTGGCGGCATGTACTGGCTAGATTGGCAGAGCGCTGGGTTAGAGTCAAGCCTCTGAGAGGTGGCCTTTTCCTGCTGCTTTACCGCCTTGGCCACTAGGTCGTAGACATGTTCCACTGCCACAGGTGAACTATCCAGCTCCAGAAGGGTCTTGGCGACGGCGAGGTTAAGGAGTGGGGTGGGCATCACCTGCTTGCCTTCACTGTTAATGTATGGCTTGGCCTGTGCCGGCTTCGAGGGATCCCATCCTAGGTTGCGCCATACACCAGGATCGTTGATGACACGAGCCGGAGCTTTCTTAGCCTTCTGCTGCTGCAGTAAAGTCTTGTACTCAACCTCCATTGCTCTAGCTTTCTCTATGGACTTCTGCGCGTTGACCATATCACGATCTAGCTTAGCGCCTTGCTCCGCGATGGCCTGCGCTTCCTCCAGCAGCTGCTGGCGCTTCTCGTCAAGCTGGGTCACGTTCCGGATATGAGCAACGGTCAGTGGCTCGACGAGGAGATTGTCGTACATCACTCTATCATCTGTAGTAACTTGGGCTGCTGCAGACGTAGATGCTGGAGGCGGCAAGTTTGCGGTGTTATTGTTGCTCGGGCCGGTGCCGAGTTCATGCGGCTGCTGCACTGGGTTAGGCGGAGGAGGCATGACTTTTGCGCGATCATCGTCGGCAGCAATAAGTGGCCCCTTCCCTTTTTCCAGTGCCGTAGGCGGAGCTTGTCCGGGTTGATCTTCATCCATCGCCGTCCCAATGGTGACGAACACCCCTCGAGACATGACGGCGTTTTTGGCTTGCTCGTCGCGCGAGTACTCCTCCTCCATCTCCTGCATAGCGGAGTCTAGCTCTTCTGGACTAAATTCTATCTCCTATGAATCTGCACTGAAATCAGCATAAAGTGTGTCAATGATAGAGTCGGATGGTGCCAGGACTTCCTCGATGACGGGCGGTGGAGGTGCAACGGCTTCGACGATGACTGGAGGTGGTGGTGCTGCTGCGACAATGGCGGCGGGAGGCGGTGACGGCGGTTGCTGAATCGGAGGTTCTCCATCTCTGAGCGCAAGCTCCATCTGGGCTGTCGCGTCAGCTTCCGTGTAGTTGTTGACGGTGCTCACCATCTCTTCGAGGGTAAGGAGTCCTGTTTTCTGCTGTCATCTTAAAGAATGTCGGAGAAGCGTGCCACGGTCCAGTCCTTCCACGAAGTGATACAAAGCGTTATCATCGGGGTAGTCGGCTAGATCGGCTCGTATACGGAGCCACCTGGTCAGGTAATCGCGGCAGTTTTCGCCTTCTCTCTGAATGTAGCGCGCCAGATCGAAGATGGTAACCACGCCGACAAACTTGGATCTCTGTTGTCCAGACGCACGGGAGAAGCCGGCGGATTTGCAGTGATCTTCCACCTTTATGTCCTGCACAGGGGCGGTTTGGGTGGGCCTTGAATTTTTCCAATCTTTGCCGGCAAACTCCGAAGAGAGATCCGACATCGATCCTTCCGCGAATGTATCATTCCCGTTGGCGGTCTGTGTGGGCCTTGATGCTCTTCCGACTCCTAGGGAACTAGTGCCCGAGTCGGTTTCGCCGATGAAGAGGTGGATGTCTCCGATAGGAACGATTGAACACCGCGTAGGGTTCGTCTTCGCCGGGATCCAAAACTCGTTAGGAGGGACGATCGGAACGTTTCCGAAGAAGAGAACACGGCCAATGGCTACGGTTTCGCCGATTCCCACGAAGATCTTGGTCCTCGCCCGCTAAAGAGCCTGAAGCGCCTCTTGCCCCATGGTGGGTGCCAACTGTCGTGGTATTGCCAACAAGTACGCCATGGAGGGATCCTCACAGTGCGTGTTTAGAGACGTGGGGTAAGTCGGACAGTTGACGGGTACGAGGTAACACAGCTTACCCAGGTTCAGATCCCACAACGGTGGCGGAATCCTACTCCTGCTATAAATCACTATAAGGGCAATATGCCGAGTTACAGAGATAGGTTCGCTATGCCAGGTTGTATGAATCGATGCCATAAAGGCTCCCACAGGCCTGACTTATATAGTCGCCAGGTCCTAGGGTTACAGGGAAAAGTCCTAGCCAGACAGGTTACAGAGTCCTACACCGTCTATTACTAGTCTTGTGTATCTTGCACTCCAAGGCTCCGGGTATGCTGGTGACTCCACCGTAGCCTTCCTTTATCCGGCATGGGCCTCCCTTCTGGATCCATCTAACTGGGCCGCCCAGCAGGCCATAGGCCATGCTACCGACTATGGGCCACCAGGGTTATCCAGATAAGTGACATGCTATGAGGATACCCATATAGCATATCCCCAACAGTTCTAAGACCACCATGCCACAATAGGCATCACCCTATTCTCCGATGGATCTCGCCACGAAAGGCATGATCCACCTTCCCCACTATTGGTACCCTTCGAGGCGGGAACCGGTGCCTTTACAACTCTACCGGGGCACACACCCACAACTGAATTGGGGGCTCCTATAAAGACAACAAGCTGTCACAAGAACAAGGATTATCAATATAATCAAAAGCAAGGATCTAGATATTTGCAAGAAATACTAGATTGGAGATTCTCCAAATGAATGGAGAGGAGATGAAGCGCTTGATTGCAGTTGTTGAATATCGAGTCCTCCTCCTTCGATTCCCCATGGGACGGGGCCTTTTGGAGGATCTAGGTGGAGCTCTCTTGGATGAAGGTTGCAGATTAGATCTTGACTTTTTCGAATGAACCAAGAGATCTGGCAGGGGGAGGCTGGCTTAAATACCCCCTCCCCAAATCTGGCCGTTGAAGAAGTTTGGGGCCAATTATACGCCCCTCTACTACGGGCGGACTATCCGCCCTGGGGAAAAACTCCGCCCCCAGGACGGAAACTCTAAGGGAAAATCCGCCCCCTCTCTAGGGGTGGCGCCTTGGAGAACTTGAAGCAGATCCTGGGGCGGATTATCCGGCCCCCCTCAGAGGCGGATTATCTGGCGTGGCCGAAAAATCCGGCCGAAACTCCGTCCCCCTCTGGGGGTTGCGCCTTGGAGAACATGAGGCTAAGAATGAGGGGTGGATTATCCGGCCCCCCTGAGGGGAGGATTATCCGGCATGGCCGGAAAATCTGGTCGAAACTGGTAGGGGCGGATAATCCACCCACCAAAAGCAGTATCCTTTTCCTTTTTCAATATAGAGATCTGCAGCACTTCAACACACATTAAATAATCCTTGATATTGTTATCTAACAAACAAAACACTAGGGATTATGAAATGTTCTTTCAATCTCCCCCTTTTTTGGTGTTAGATGACAATACTAGGATTTGCAATGAAACCTACTAACAACACCTTAATGAAATGAAAGAGGCTCCCCCTAGATGTGTGCGTATTTAAAATTTGCATTTGGATACAAATGCACACACTAGAGAGCAAGCAACTTTCATAACAAAGACAATTAAAACAAGGTGAGTTAGGAAACAAGGTCATACCACCGGGATGTGAACATAGCGAAAGTAAATAATGAGATTATTAGGCTCCAAGCACATCCCACAATATTGATGCATACACTAGATAATCCCATGATTCCATATGCCACCAAGATAATGCCAAACTCCATAATAAATCCAGAATTCCATATGAGTAGGTCCACATGATAAATCCAGAATTCTAGACATCCATACAGAGTATCACACGACATAGTCTTATACAAACCAAGCACAAATAACAAAGAAGTTCATGCTAAAAGGGGCACAAGCAAGCAAATAAAACGAAAGAGGCAAGTGCTTACGCCTGACCCATGCAAATCCGAGACCTAATTGAACTACTTCTCCCTCTTTGGCATCGAAATGCCAAAAAGGAAGAAGAGCGATGCTAGCATCCCAGAATATCACGCCTCCTCATCCTCGTCGTAGTCATCCCCATCCCCTTCCTCTTCATCATATTCATCATCATCAGCTGGAGGAGTAGGTGCCCTCGGAGGTGGAGGAAATAGGTGACTCTCGAGCTCTCCATAGTTGATCTCGAAAGTGTTCGACTGAGAATAAGGTTCCGGATCAGTAGGAGGAGGTGGATAGCCAGTGGCACTGGACACGTGGTGAAGAATGAGCTGTTGAGTGTGTGCCATCTCATGGCTCCTCCGGTACTCCTCATATTGGCCCTTGTGAGTATCTATGCCCATGCAAAGGATGTGTCACTGGAACCAATTGAGCTGCTTGACCTCGTGTGTCATTGGGGACACCGCGGGACGACGACCACTAGCTCTTGCATCACGCATAAAGGATTCAGGGGCAGTGTAAGGGTGAGAGGTCTTCTAAGCCTTGTTGTAGATTTTCTTGGGCTTGTGAACACCATCCAAATCAGTGCCAAAGTTCTCATGAGGCAACATATGCTTGATGAGCATCATAATGAAAGGAGCATATGGGATGGAGAGCCTGTTGATCATAGCATCAGTCATCTCATGATATATATAGTCCATGACATCCAGTCTATAACCTGTAAACGAACCAGAATTGGTGGCACACTCGTGAGCAAATGCAAGTAGAGGAACCAGGTGACCACGGATCTTATCATTGTTGCCCCCACTTGGAGAGATGCTTTCCTGGAATATGCCAACAAGGGTGGCATACAAAGGAGATAGTCCAGCGAAAGTACCAGCAATGCCATCAGATGTCAGACATGTCATGGTATTGCCGACGAGTACGCCATGTAGGGGTCCTCATAGTGTGTGTTTAGAGACGTGGGGGAAGGCGGACGGTTGACGGGTACGAGGTAACACAGCTTACCCAGGTTCAGATCCCACAACGGTGGCAGAATCCTACTCCTGCTATAAATCACTATAAGGGCAATACGCCGAGTTATAGGGATTGGTTCGATGTGCGAGGTATGAGTTGATTGGTGCCCTAAAGGCTCCCATAGGCCCGAATTATATAGTCGCCAGGTCCTAGGGTTACAGGGAAAAGTCCTAGCCAGACAGGTTACAGAGTCCTACACTTCTTACAACTAGTCTAGCGTGTCTTGCACTCCAAGGCTCTGGGTACATCGGTGACTCCTCCGTAGCCTTCCTTTATCCGGCATGGGCCTCCCTGATGGGTTTCGCGGCATAGTAAATCAAAAAAAATTCTACGAATGCGAACGGGAAAGCGAAGATCTAATCTAGGAAATGCAAACAATGAGGGGGGTAGATGAGATCTTCATACCCTTTAAGATTCTCACAGTGGAACGTTCAACAGAACATGGTTGATGTAGTCGTACTCGCTTCTCCTCCTCGCGATGCGATCCGATCCAACACAGCAAGTGGAGATGCCTCCGAGAGATGCACACGTGCGGCACCTCGACATCTCCTCCTTCCTCGGTCCAACAAGTGGGGTGGAGAGATAGATTGTATCTACAACACGACGGCGTGGTGCAAGTGTTGGAGAGTTTCTGCGGCAGGGCTTCGCCTACGCGCAGTCGAGAGGGAGAGAGAGAGGAGGGCAGCAGGGCGGCTAGGGCTTGAGGAGGAGGTGTAGGGAGGGTGCGCCCCCAGCCCTCTTTATATAGAGGGGTGGGCGTCTGGCCCTTGCCCCTCCCCCAAGCCTAGGTTCGGCGGCCAAGGTGGGAGGAGTGGGCGGCAAGTTTCCCCCCCCCCCTTCTAGAAGCTCCCCTAGGGTTTCCCCTAGGGCTTGGCCGGCTGGGCCTATGGGGCCTTGTGCCCTTGGCCCAATGCGGCCAGGGAACTCCCTCGTAGGCCCACGCCCCCTCCCGACAAGTGGGGCCACGTTGGTCCCACTCCGGAAGGTTCTAGAAGCTTCCGATACAATACCGAACAACCCGAAACAATTCCGAACTCCAAAAACTGCATTGCCTTATATGAATCTTATTCTCCGGACCATTTCGGAACCTCTCGTGACGTCCTGGATCTCATCCGAGACTCCAAACAAAAACTCATAAACCAATTATCCATTCTATCCTAGCGTCGAGACATGTTAAGTGTGTGACCCTACGGGTTCGAGAATATGCAGACATGATCTTCTATCAATAATCAACAGCGGAGTCTGGAAACCCATATTGACTCCCACATACTCATCGATGATCATATCGGATGAACCATGATGCCAGGATTCAATTAATACCATATATATTCCCTTCGTCACGCGATATTTTACTTGCCCGAGATTCGATCGTCGGCATCGGCATACCTAGTTCAATCTCGTTCACAGCAAGTACTTTACTCGTTCCGTAATCCGATATCACTTTGTGATTAACTCCTTAACCACGTGCTTGCAAGCGGTGTTGATATCGATTAACGAGTGGGCCCGAAGTATATCTCTCCGACTTGGGAGGGACAAATCCCATCTCGATACATAAACCCAACAAGTACTTTCCGATCACCTGAGAGACACCTTTATGATCACCCTCTCATAGGATGACGTTTGACAACCTCAAAGCTTTCTTCCGATACCAGGGAGTTGCATTATCTCATGGTCCAAGGAATACAATATTTGACATAAGAAAAGCTTCGCAAAGATCAACACGGTGACACGATCTAATTGCTCTGCTTAATTTGGGTATGTCCATCATATCATTCTCCCAATGATATGATCTCATTATTAATCTACAACTCATGTCTATGGTTAGGAAACCTTAACCATCATTAATCAATGAGCTAGTCCATAGAGGCGTACTAGGGACACGGTGTTGTTCACAAACCAGACAAGTATTAAAGTTTCCACTTAATACAATTCTAGCATGGAATATAAACTTTATCATGAAGAAGAATTATAATAATAACATATTTATTATTGCCTCTAGGGCATAATTCCAACAGTCTCCCACTTGCACTAGAGTCAATAATCTAGTTTACATCTGGCAACAATCTAACACCCATGGCACTAAGGTGCTGATCATGTTTTGCTCGTGGAAGAGGTTTAGTCAACGGATCTGCGACATTCAGATACGTGTGTACTTTGCTAATCTTAAGATCTCCATCTGTTATATAATCTCGGATTATATGAAACTTGCGGTTGATATGCTTGGTCTTTGGATGATATCTTGGTTCCTTAGCCAGTGCTATGGCGCCAGTGTTGTCACACAATATCTCCAGTGGGTCCAAGGCACTTGGAACCACACCAAGCTCAGTGATGAAGTTCCTGATCCAAACTCCTTCACTTGACGCTTCTGCAGCAGCCATGTATTCCGCTTCTACTATAGATCACGCAATAACGCTTTGCTTGCAGCTTCTCCAGCTCACAGCTCCTCCATTCAAAATATAAACGTATCCTGTCTGAGATTTAGAATCATCCTTGTCAGTGTCGAAACTAGCTTCGACGTAACCCTTTACGACGAGCTGTTCATCACCTCCATAGACTAAGAACATTTCTTTAGTCCTATTTAGATACTTTAGGATGTTCTTCACGGCTGTCCAGTGTTCCTCTCCTAGATCACTTTGGTATCTGCCCGTCAAACTAAGAGCATTGGACACATCCGGTCTAGTACACAGCATGGCATACATGATAGAACCTATGGCCGAGGCATAAGGCACTTTGCTCATAGCTTCTCTATCATTTACCATGGCTGGACACTGAGCCTTGCTCAATATCTTACCTGACAACATAGGCACTGAACCTTTCTTTGCCTTATCCATTCTGAACCTTTTCAAAACTTTGTCTAGGTATGTACTCTGGCTTAAAGCTATTAGGCGTCTTTGTCTATCTCTATATATTTTGATGCCTAATATATAAGCAGCTTCCCCTAGGTCTTTCATTGAAAAACATTTGTTCAAATTACTCTTCACATCGTTAAGCATGTCAATGTCATTTCCAATAATCAATATGTCATCCACATATAGTACCAGAAATGTCACTGAGCTCCCACTCACTTTCTTGTAGATACAAGATTCGTAGCAATTTGGAACATATCCAAAGCTCTTGATCACTTGATCAAAACAAAGGTTCCAACTCCGAGATGCTTGCTTCAGTCCATAAATGGAACGCTGAAGTTTGCACACTTTATCAGCATCCTTAGGATCGACAAAACCTTCGGGTTGCATCATATACAACTCTTAATCAATGTTGCCATTGAGGAACGCAGTCTTGACATCCATCTGCCATATTTCATAATCATGAAACGCAGCAATTGCTAATAAAATCCAAATGGACTTAAACATCGCTACGGGAGAGAAAGTCTCATCGTAGTCAACACCTTGAACTTGCCGAAAACCTTTCGCGACAAGCCGTGCTTTATAGACAGTAAGATTAACATCCGCGTCCGTTTTCTTCTTGAAAATCCATTTGCACTCAACGGCCTTTCGGTCGCTAGGAGGGTCCACCAAAGTCCATACTTGGTTTTAGCTCATGGATCCTAATTCGGATTTCATGGCCTCTAGCCATTTCTCAGAGTCTGGGCTCATCATCGCTTCCTCATATTTCGCAGGTTCACTGTCGTCTACTAACAAGACAGTTAAGACAGGGTTGTCGTACCACTCAGGAGGGGCACGCGACCTTGTCGACCTGCAACGTTCAGTAGTATCATCGTCTGAAGCTTCATGATCCTTGTCATTAGATTCCTCTATTATTGGTCCAGACGGCACTGGAACAATTTCAGGTGCTGCGCTACTCTCCAACTCAAGAGAAGGTTCAATAACCTCGTCTAGCTCTACTTTCCTCCCACTCACTTCTTTCGAGAGAAACTCCCTCTCAAGAAAGGATCCGTTCTTTGCGACAAACACTTTGCCTTCGGATCTGTGATAGAATGTATACCCAATCTTTTCCTTAGGGTATCCTATGAAGACGCATTTCTCCGCTTTGGGTTCGAGCTTGTCCAACATCAACTTCTTGATGTAAGCTTCGCATCCCCAAACTTTAAGAAACGACAACTTAGGTTTAGCACCAAACCACATTTCATATGGTGTCATCTCAACGGATTTAGATGGTGCCCTATTTAAAGTGAATGCAGCGGTTTCTAATGCATAACCCCAAAATGATAACGGGAAATCTGTAAGAGACATCATTGATCGCACCATATCAAATAGAGTTTGATTTCGGCGTTCAGACACACCATTGCGCTATGGTGTCCCGGGTGACGTGAGTTGCGAAACGATTCCGCTTGCTTTACGATGCGTGAGAAAATCAAACTCAAATACTCACCTCCACGATCGGATCGTAGAAATTTAATTTTCCTGTTACGATGGTTTTCCACTTTGTTCTGAAATTCTTTGAACTTTTCAAATGTTTCAGATTTATGTTACATTAAATAGATATACCCATATCTACTTAAGTCATTAGTAAAAGTGAGAAAATAGCGATAACCACCGCGCGTCGAAACACTCATTGGTCTGCATACATCGGTATGTATGATTTCCAACAAGTCTGTTGCTCGCTCTATTATTCCGGAAAACGGGGTTTTGATCATCTTGCCCATGAGGCATGGTTCGCACGTGTCAAATGATTCAAAATCAAGAGACTCCAAAAGTCCATCAGAATGGAGTTTCTTCATGCGTTTTACACCAATATGACCTAGACGGCAGTTCCACAAATAAGTCGTATTATCACTATCTACCTTGCATCTCTTAGCCTCAATGTTATGGATATGTGTTTCATTGCTTTCGAGATTCAGAAGAAATAAACCATTCATAGCAGGTGCATGACCATAAAAGATGTTACTCATATAAATAGAACAACCATTATTCTCCGATTTAAATGAATAACCGTCTTGCAATAAACACGATCCAAATATGATGTTCATGCTCAACGCAAGCACATAATAACATTTATTGAGGTTTAAAACTAATCCCGAAGGTAAAACTAAGGAGAGCGTGTTGACGGCCATCACATCAACTCTTGATCTGTTGCCAACGCGCATCGTCACCTCATCCCTCGCTAGCCGCCGTCTATTTCGTAGCTCCTATTTCGAGTAACAAATATTAGCAACTGAACCAGTATCAAATACCCAGGCACTACAATGAGGGCTAGTAAGGAAAACATCAATAACATGTATATCAAATATACCTTTGATGGTGCCAGCCTTCTTGTCTGCTAAGTACTTCGGATAGTTGCGCTTCCAGTGACCCTTGTCCTTGCAATAGAAGAACTCAGTGTCCGGCTTAGGTCCAGACTTGAGCTTCTTCTCTGCAGGGGCAACGCGCTTGCCGCTGCCCTTCTTGAAGGGCTTCTTTGCACCCTTACCTTTCTTAAAGCTGGGGGGCTTATTGACCATCAACACATGATTATCTTTCTTGATGTCCACCTCCGCAGCTTTCAGCTTAGCGAAGAGCTCAGTGATCGTATCAGTGGAACCAATCTGATTATGAGTAACTACAAAACCTTTGTAGCTAGGAGGGAGTGATTGCAGAACTCTGTCAATCTTGAGCTCCTCTAGAATCTTGCAGTCCAGTTGCTCAAGGCGTTGAGTGTAGCCCGACATCTTAATGGCGTGCTCACTAACGGAACTCCCTTCCTCCATCTTGCAGTTAAAGAATTTCTCAAAGATCTCATATCTCTCAGAACGGGCCTGAGTCTGAAACATAGTTTTTAGTTCCTCAAGAATCTCAAAGGGCCCGAGGAACTCCTCAAAACGATTTTGAAGGTCCGATTCCATAGCAAACAACATGGTGCTCTTAATCACACCATAATCATCCTTGCGCGACTGATAAACATCTTTCATCAGCCGACGCATCTACAGCAGGGGCGTCACCCAGCGCTTTCTCAAGGACATAGTCCTTTTGTCAGCCAGAGAGAATGATTCTCAGATTGCGGAACCAGTTGGTGAAGTTAGACCCATTGTTATTAAGCTTTTCTTTCTCAGCAAAAACGTTGAAGTTGAAGTTGGACTTAGCCATTTGATGTACAAAATTTGCAAGTACAATTTAGACTATGTTCATGATAACTAGTTCAACTTAATCAAATTACTAGATGAACTCCCACTAAATTCAACATCCCTCAAGTTGTTTAGTGAACATGATCCAAATTCACCACACCTAATCCGATCTTCACGAGAACAGATGTGGTTTCAATGGTGGATAATAAAGTGTCGATCATACCATTCATATGAATCATGCTTAACCTTTCGGTTCGTGTGTTCCGAGGCCATGTCTGTACATGCTAGGCTCGTCAAGTCAAACCCAAGCATTTCCTCGTGTGCAAAACTGGCTAGCACCCGTTGTATGTGAACGTAGAGTTTATAGCACCGGATCATCATGTGATGCTTGAACACGACGAACTTTCGCAATGGTGCATACACGGGGAGAACACAGTTTTATATTGATCTTTAAGTGAGGAATCATCTTATAATGCTACCGTCGCGATCTAAGCATAATAAGATACATAAAAGGATAAACATCACATGCATATAATTTTATGTGACATGGTATAGCCAATCTCCGCGCAATGATCTCCATCTTGTGCGAGCCAGCATGATCTCCATCACTCCACCATGATTGCCTCCACCACGAATAGCAACTACAACTATTGCTAACTACTTAGCGATAAAGCAAAGCTATTACATGGCGTATAAGAAGTTGACACACAGGTCATACACAATTATAAAGACAACCATATGGCTCCTGCCGGTTGTGTACTCATCGACATGCAAGTCGTGAAACATTACAAAACATGATCATTGCCTACAACATACACATCACATCTTGGGCCATACCATATCACAGAAACACTCCCTGCAAAAACAAGTTAGACGCCTCTACTTTGTTGTTGCATGTTTTACGTGGCTTATGGGAGTAACAAGCTAAGAACGATTCTTACCTACAGAAAGCCACAACAGTGATATTATGGTTGCCAACATCCGGTGTAAATGCCATGACAACTATAGTGAGAGAAACTGGCATCCACCAGCCGCATGTGTGGAACAAGCCACACGCAAGTACGGAGCCGGTCTCGCGAACGAGGTCGCGTAAAGTTGGCCTGGACCGCTTAGATATCACTATCCCGCGTCATAAGAAGTACACAAACAAGAGGCTTGCAATAGAAAACATCAACTCCCGCAACAAGCATGTTGCGTTCTACTCGTGAAACACATCTACGCATAGATCTAGCTCTAATACCACTGCTGGGTTTTGCAGCATAGTAAATCAAAAAAAAATCTACGGATGCGAATGGGAAAGCCAAGATCTAATCTAGGAGATTCAAACAACGAGGGGGGGTAGATGATATCTTCATACCCTTGAAGATTCGCATAGCGGAACGTTCAACGAAACATGGTTGATGTAGTCGTACTCGCTTCTCCTCCTCGTGATCCGATCTGATCCAACACAGCAAGTGGCGATGCCTCCGAGAGATGCACACATGCGGCACCTCGACGTCTCCTCCTTCCTCGGTCCAGCAAGTGGGGTGGATAGATAGATTGGATCCACGACACGACGGCGTGGTGCAAGTGGTGGAGAGTTTCTGCGGCAGGGCTTCGCCTACGCGCAGTCGAGAGGGAGAGAGAGAGGAGGGCAGCAGGGCGGCTAGGGCTTGAGGAGGAGGTGTAGGGAGGGTGCACCCCTAGCCCACTTTCTATAGAGGGGTGGGTGGCTGGCCCTTTCCCCTCCCCCAAGCCTAGGGCCGGTGGCCAAGGAGGGAGGAGTGGGGGGCAAGTGCATTGCCTTATATGAATCTTATTCTCCGGACCATTTCGGAACCTCTCGTGACGTCCTGAATCTCATCCGAGACTCCGAACAAAAACTCATAAACCAATTATCCATTCTATCCTAGCGTCAAGACACGTTAAGTGCGTGACCCTACGGGTTCGAGAATATGCAGACATGATCTTCTATCAATAATCAACAGCGGGGTCTGGAAACCCATATTGACTCCCACATACTCATCGATGATCATATCGGATGAACCACGATACCAGGATTCAATTAATCCCATATATATTCCCTTCGTCACGAGATATTTTACTTGCCCGAGATTTGATCGTCGGCATCGGCATACCTAGTTCAATCTCGTTCAGAGCAAGTACTTTACTCGTTCCGTAATCCGATATCACTTTGTGATTAACTCCTTAACCACGTGCTTGCAAGCGGTGTTAATATCGATTACTGAGTGGGCCCGAAGTATATCTCTCTGACTTGGGAGGGACAAATCCCATCTCGATACATACAACCCAACAAGTACTTTCCGATCACCTAAGAGACACCTTTATGATCACCCTCTCATAGGATGACGTTTGATGACCTCAAAGCTTTCTTCCGATACCAGGGAGTTGCATTATCTCATGGTCCAAGGAATACAATATTTGACATAAGAAAATCTTCGCAAAGATGAACACGATGACACGATCTAATTGCTCTGCTTAATTTGGGTCTGTCCATCATATCATTCTCCCAATGATATGATCTCATTATTAATCTACAACTCATGTCTATGGTTCGGAAACCATAACCATCATTAATCAATGAGCTAGTCCATAGAGGCGTACTAGGGACACGGTGTTGTTCACAAACCACACAAGTATTAAAGTTTCCGCTTAATACAATTCTAGCATGGAATATAAACTTTATCATGAACAAGAATTATAATAATAACATCTTTATTATTGCCTCTAGGGCATAATTCCAACACTCCCTTCTGGATCCATCTAACTGGGCTGCCCAGCAGGCCATGGGCCATGCTACCAACTGCGGGCCACCCGGGTTATCTGGATAGGAGACATGCTATGAGGATACCCATATAGCATATCCCCAATAGTAGTGCCCGGTGAACTCCGAGATCTTGCGCCATCTTGCCTCTTTATGTTTAATGCTCCATCTAGATGGATGTCGGCAAATCGTCAAGCAATATCTTGTAGTCCTCCCAAAGAACCCTGCAAGTTTTTCTCCGTCTTCAACTTGTAAGTCGAAGAATTGTTGAATCTTCTATCTTACTCTTCCATAGCCAGACTGGATCCATCCATGCTGGAATCTTCCGATGTGATGGTTCTTCTGCCAGCGACAGCTATGGCGACGTAGACGTAGACGTAGGTCAGCAACGCCTCATAACTCACACATGCAGAGAACGCAATCATGTCCATTTTTCTCGCGCAAGAGATACGAACCGTTGGCGGCGACGGTTGGCAACGTGGCAAAATTTCCACGCACGCTTCCGCACACGTCGTCCACGCGTCAACCATTCGATCATCTTGCACGAATCTTAATGTCGGAGGTTATAAATTGTAATAGCGGTGGAAATTTTACTTTTCACCTCATTCTCCTCCTGCATCGTCTTCTTCCTCCAGCGAGCGCCTCCTCGAGCTCTCCGCACCATAGCAAAAACCCTATCCCCTCAACCTTTCTCAGCACCACCATAACCTCCCCAATGGCCAGCAGCAGTTCTGCCCCTTCCATGGCGGCGTCAGGTGATGTCGTGGTGAAGCCGGCGAGCACCGTCCTCGTGCCCCCAGAGGGCCTAGTGACCCAAAATACGCGGTGGTCGAATCCACCAGAGGCGACCACAATCCAGCGGCACTGGAGCTGCTAGAGGAGGAATATGACTCCCACAAGGGGGACTGGCGCGGTTCGGATATCACGGATCGCGACATCAAGGAGATGATCATCGAGGGCTACCTCCCTGCGACGGAGGGGCTTGCCTGGCGGGCGGCGCCGGCTGGCGAGGTCACCCCTTATCCCCAAGCCAGAGAGAAGGTGTACCTCAAAGCCCAACTGGTATGCAGTGTCTCCCTTCCCATCTCCAATTTCTTCCTAGCTGTCCTCAACCATTACTGAGTACAGCCTCAGAACCTCTCCCCCAATAGCATCCTCGCGCTTAGCAACTACGCGGCGCTTTGTGAGGGTTACTTAGGGATTAGGCCTAGGCTAGATCTCTTCATCTACTTTTTCACTGTCAAGCAGGAAGCCGGAGCCGGCAAGGACGAGCTCAGGAACTGTGGCACTATCAGTTTTAAGATTCGGCCTGGCCGGGCGGTTCCCCGACATCGTCGGCCATGAGTCCTACAAGAACTGGCAACGAACGTACTTCTACGGCCTAGATATCCCTCTGGCTGGCCGAGAAGCGATGTATCAGGACTTCGTCGATGGAGCCGCCGCCGAAGCCTCAACATGGAGATCCCAGGCCTCCCTTCCCTCCAACATCGACGCTTCCCGTGCTATAAGACGGATAGAGTGGTTCGTAGAGACATGTCTGACCGGATTGGACCTGGCCATGTGCTGGTTCATCAGGAGGATCCAGCCTTTGCAGCACCGCTCGAAGTTTATGCATGAGTATACCAAGGAGAGGAAGGATATCCTCCGCATCTCCGAGGACAACTTCTCCAGCGGCTCCATCAAGCTCCGCCTCAAGGACATCTTCAAGGTGAAGGATAGGAAGCGTGGCTTCACCATCACCTACGACATGTTCGAGGAGGGAAAGTGCCCAAAGGTACCTGTTTATTTTCCGTGTATGAAATATACTCCAGTTCTTCCGTCTAGCCATTACCATCTCATCTAACACTTTGGGTTTTCACTTAACAGCTTAGCAATCTAGAGGAGGATAGCATGGCTGTCCAAATATATGATCCAAAGATGAAGGAAGTCATTGTCGTGTCCGACGACGATGTCCCATTGGTGCGAAAGCGGAAGAGCTCCACCTCTAGTGCTGCCGGCAGAGGCAAGAAGAAGAAGACGGAGGGTGGAGCCTCCAAGAAGACTACAGCCGCCCTGGAGGAAGAGAAAAGAAAGCTTACTGGGATCCCCTTTGCCAAAGCACCCCCTCTTGTGTAATCTTCTTTCCCTCCGACATTGTCCATTGCTTGTCTTATTCCTATACTTATACTCTTCGCGCGTTTCAGGAAGAAGGCCACTACTAGTTTGAAGAAGACCTCCAAAACTTTGGGGTTTCTAGAAACATTAAGGATATGTTGCATCGTGACGTTTCTCCCCACGCATCTCCCGCCATCGCCCCTGTCACTCCCAGCGTCCAGCCTATGCCTGCTCCGACAAGCTCATAGGACAAAGACGCAGGTGGCCCTTCCGCCATGGAAGTGGACTCAGGTGCCTCTGTGGAGCTTGCCGTTGTCGGCGAACAGGCAACACAAGAAAGTGCCACAACCCAAATGGCTGAAGCTCCAGCTAAGGATGCCATCGGTAGAGGTAAGGCGGTGGTGGAGAGTGGTACGTCTGCCGAAGGCGGTGCCTCCGCACCCAAGAAAGCCATCGAGTTCCCGAAGATAGTCTACCTGGTACTTACGCCGGGTAGCTCCGCTTTGGTTCCTGGTGCGACACCGACATCTCCAACATGCGGTCTTCAGGACCTTCTCCGGCAAGCAGAAATCTTGTAAGGAAACAGTTTGTCCTTTGTCAAGTTGCTTGCTGAGAGCGATACAAACCTCAAGATCATCGCACTTGTAAGTTTTATTTGCCTTTTGCATTTCATATGAGTATCCCACTATAGCCCCCGAGGATTTAGACGAAAAACCATAGGTCTTTGCTTCTAAATGCTCTAAGAGTGACTAAGCTAGAAAACTTCTCACTGTAGCCCCCAAGCATATAGTTTGAATGAACTATTCTAACTAGATGCTTTAAGAGTAGCATACGCAGTGTTTGTAAATTTCAATACTGTAGCCCCCAAGCTTCTAGTTGTAACTGAATTAGTTCCGACTAGATGCTTAAAGAATAAGCATATGACTGAGTTTAAAAACTTTATATTGTATCCCCCAAGCTTCTAGTTGAAGACTCAATCAGTTCCGACTAGATGCTTAAAGAAAGACCAAGCATATTGCTAAGTTAATAACTCTCGCTCTATCCCCCAAGCCTCTAGGTGGATATTTATCCAGCTAGATGCTCCAAGTAGACTAAACAGCGTTAAATTTTTCCTTTCCACAGAATGAGAATGCTCGGAGGGGAATGGCCAACGAGAAGTACCAGAAGATGCGCGCGGACTTGGAAGCTGAAAAGGGTAAAACTGCCATCTTGAAGGAACAAATCACCAAGAGCAAGCGTCTGTTTTTACTTTCTTTTCATATTCCGACTTGGTCTTGTGCCAACATTCTCCGAGTACTCACTGTGCTCTGTTATT
Organism: Avena atlantica; assembly: GCA_910589765.1. Classification (NCBI taxonomy): domain Eukaryota; kingdom Viridiplantae; phylum Streptophyta; class Magnoliopsida; order Poales; family Poaceae; genus Avena; species Avena atlantica. Next base: position 424,103,499 of record OU342739.1, read on the forward strand.
TTTCCGACTTGCAGAAGCCATTTCCAAGGCCAAGGATATCGTTGAGCAATCCAAGCATATTCAGCAGCTGGATAGCGAAAACAAGATCCTTAAGCAGGAGAGAAAGGATATGTTGAAGATGCATGAGGACTCCATGAAAGTTCTGCAAGACTCCTCCAACGAGGAGATGAACCGCTTGAAGGAGGAAATCGCGATCCTAAAGATCAGAAGAAAGTTGTCGATGAGAAAAATCATCGCCATCTTGAAGCGTACAGGATCCTCTGACAAGAACGGGACTCCATGGCGGAAACTCTCCAGCAGGCTGAGATTAGCATCTTCAGTACGTGATTCTCCGCCTTGTACTTATGTAAGCTGGATACTCTGAAGTTTTGTGTTATTTGAACTCATGCGCTCCTTTGTGGAAAATTTGCAGCTCCTATTGGGTTGACCCAGTCGCCTCCTCTGCCAAAGGAATGCATGGTCCTTGCCGGCAAATTTATCAATACCGCCATCACGCAAGCTAAGGAGACCTTAGCCAAGCACCTCCAGATCAACATCAAAGCGGTGGATTCCGTGGCGAAGTTCTTGGAGATCTTGCGCCGAGCCCCCGACCGTATTGCAAGCTGTAAAGATTCATGCACATGGGCTGGCGCGAGGATGGCACTGCCAATGGTCAAGGCACACTAAGAAGACACCGACATCGACATGGTGACCTCCGGTATCCCCAACATAGACGACGAAGGCCAAAAGATAGATCACGAAGCTATCTTGGCGTCGCTCGCGGGTTTTGACACCGGAGTCGCCAAGTTTGTCGACCTTAACGTCTTTGTGCCCATGAAAACCATTGACGGTGGAAACCAAAGCTTCTCCGATTCCCTCAACACTGCCGACTTCAAGGAGGGTGATTCTCCTGCTACTGATGATGCTTCGTCCAAGTCGCATGCGCCAGAGGAATAAAAAAATATGTAATATTTGTTTCCTCTGTAATTTGTATGCGGAAAAAACTACGTGTTAACTTAAGGCGGAAAACAATGGTTGTTTTTTCCTGCTAGTCAAGAACCGGTTCCAGCATGTATATATTTTTTAAGCAAGTACCGGCTTATCCATTACTCTGGTTTTTATGCATGACTTTTTGTGAGTCGGAAGACTCGTTGTCGGAACTATGCACTCAGGCGATGATGCCCAATGGCACCGTTAATAACCTAAGCACAAAATCGCCGACAATAATTGCCAAAAGTCACTACTCCAAAATCCACATAAAAACAACAAAGAACGTGTAGACCAGAAAACTTAAGCTAACGCCTGTAGGCGGAATTTTCACAAGTGCAATCGCAAAGCTTGTGCATAAAGATTTTATAAGATCCAAAAATGAACACTAAAGGAGGTAAAAGACTCAGAAATATGAGTGAACCAGAGAGCTTTATTTCATTGATCATATAAGAGGTACAGAATAGATAAAAAATGCTAAGTGTAGAAAGGACGTAGTTGTGATATGTTCCATGGCTGGTCAAGCTCCGGGTAGTCATCATCCGGGTCATGTCACTTACGCTGATGATCCTTGCTGGGTCTATCATTTAGTTCACGATTGTCAACGAGGTAGTAAGACCCATTGAGCAGCGCCTTGCTTATGATGAACGTTCCTTCCCATGGTGGGGATAATTTGTGTGACTTCTTCTGCTTAAGTCGGAGAACCAAATCCCCCTCTTTAAACGAGCGATGCCGGACGCGGCGACTATGGTAGCTGCGTAGCTTCTGCTGGTATATGGCGGATCTTTGGCATGCCAAAACGTGCTCCTCCTCGAGAAGGTCCACATTTAGGCGTCTGGATTCTTCAGCGTCATCTTCGTCGTAGGTGGCAACTCTTGGTGAATCGTGAAGGATGCCGGAAGGCAGGTTGGCTTCTGCTCCATATACCATGAAGTAAGGGGTGTAGCCGGTGGATCTATTGGGTGTAGTTCGTAAACTCCATAGCACAGATGGCAATTCTTCCGCCCAGGATCCAGCTGCTCTATGTAGCGGTGCCTCAAGACGTGGCTTGATTCCCTGCAGAATTAATCCATTGGCTCGCTCAACCTGACCATTGGACTATGGATGTGCCACAGATGCAAGGTCAAGTCGGATGCCCTTCTCCCAACAATAAGCTTCCACTTCTCCGAGTGACAAGTTGCTGCCATTGTCGGTGATAATGCTATGTGGGAGACCAAATATCACCACTAGATCCCGAACAAACCTAAGGGCAGTTGCCCCATCGAGATTTCTAATGGGTTTAGCTTCTTTCCATTTGGTGAATTTATCAACTGCTACTAGCAGATGGGTAAACCCACATGGTGTCGTTTGCAATAGACCAACCATGTCCAGCCCCTAGACTGCGAACGGCCAAGTTATTGGTATTGTTCGCAATTCTTCAGCAGGAACATGTGGTTGTCGGGCATAATACTGGCATCACATGCATGTCTCAACCATCTTGTCGGTGTCCGCCTTCGCGGTCAGCCAGTAGAATCCTTGCTGGAAGGCTTTAGCGACCAACGATCGGGGAGCGGCGTGATGCCCGCAATCTCCAAGATGGATTTCACATAGGATTTCAATACCTTCTTGCTGGGAAACACATTTAAGGTATACTCCAGTAGTGCTTCTTTTGTAGAGATATCCATTGATTATGGTATAGCCCTTTGCTTGACGTACTACTTGCCATTTTTCGACTTTGTCGTCGGGCAAAGTTCCGTGTTCGAGATACTCCATGAACGGTTTTTTTCCAAGCCGGAGGGACCTTTGTCACCATGTGAACGAAAGATTCAACTCTGTCCGGGTTGTCGATGTATACTCCCTTCACGGATGGTGTCCGTAGATGCTTCAGGAAAACTCTAGGCGGAATTCGTCTGCACCCTGATCCGAGCTTAGACAGCAGATCGGCCGCCTTGTTTTGCTCCCTAGGTACATACTTGACCTCGTAGCCCAAGAAGATCTTGGCAATCTCGTCCACTTTGTCTCGATATGCCGCCATCATAGGGTTCCACGTGTTTCAGGTGTCAGCCACCTGGTGGGCAACCAAGTCGGAATCTCCACAGAAAACTATGTGCTTGATGCTAATATCCTTGGCTACGCGTAATCAGTGAATGAGTGCTTCATACTTCGCCATGTTGTTCATAGCCTCAAAGTGGATTTGCAGAACGTAGTGTAGCTTGTCCCCAGTTGGTGACTGTAGCAGTATAGCAGTCCCCGAGCCGTTGAGCAGCTTTGATCCGTCAAACACTCAAAGTGCATCACCCAGTATTCTGGCACCGGCATTGGGGTAGAATCTGGCATCTCCGTCTAATCTGCGATAAAATCCGCCAAGGTTTGTGATTTGATAGCGTCGCATCTCTTGTAGGTGATCTCGAACTACAAGTTCAATGTCCCACTTCGCGGCCCTTCCTATAGCGTCGTTCTTGTTGATACTGTCAGAAAGTGGAGTCTTGCTCACCACTGTGATGGGGTGCTCCTGGAAATAGTGCCTCAACTTCCGAGAAGCAAGGAATACTCCATAAGCTATATTTTGGTAGTGCGGGTAATGCTGCTTGGACTCTGTCAAGACCTTGCTTACATAGTAAACTGGTCGATGAACTCCGTACTCATGCCCTGGTTCCTTCCGCTCTACCACGACGACGATGTTGATTACCCGGTTGGTGGCTGCCATGTAAATTAACATGGGTTCTCCATGCTCGGGTGCTGCAAGGATAGGCGCTGAGGAAAGAATATACTTGAGCTGCTTCAATGTTGCATCTGCTTCGTCCATCCACATGAATTTGTCCGCCTTCTTCATCACTTTATAGTGGCAGAGCCTTCTCTCCAAGTCGGCTGACGAACCGACTAACTACTGCGACACAACTTGTTAGTCGTTGTATGTCCTTTAGGCATGTCGGACGGTTTATGTTTAAGATGGCCTTGATTTTCTCTGGGTTGACCTCCATTCCACGCTGGGAAACGATGAACCCCAACAATTTTCCGGCTGGAACCCCAAAGACGCACTTCTTAGGGTTAAGCATCATGTTGTATTTCCGGAGATTATCAAAGGTCTCTTTTAAGTCGGAGATTAAGTCGTTTGACTTTTTAGACATCACTGTTATGTCGTCCACATAGGTGTGAACGTTCCGACCAATTTGGTCGTGTAGACAACGTTGCATTGTCCGCTGGTATGTAGCACCTGCATTTTTTAGCCCAAAGGGCATCATGACATAGCAAAACGTGTCGTAGGGTGTAGTGAACGAAGTGGCCAATTGGTCCGACTTCCTCATCTTGATCTGGTGGTATCCTGAGTATGCATCGAGAAAACACAAAAGCTCCGAGCAAGACGTCGAGGTAATGAATTGGTCAATGCGACGCAAAGCAAATGGATCTTTGGGACATGCCTTGTTCAAGCCGGTGTAATCAACGCACATTCTTAATTCTTTGGTTCCCTTTTTGGGGACAAGTACAGGATTGGCCACCCATTGGGTGTGAAGGATTTCTCGGATAAAACTAGCCTTAAGTAACCTAGCTATATCTTTGCCTATGGTGTGTCTCTTCTCATCTCCAAAGCACCGTAGAGGTTGTTTCGCTGGTTTACATTTTGGATCCATATTCAAGCTCTGTTCGGCAAGTTCCCTAGGTACACCTTTCATGTCGGCAGGTTGCCAGGCAAAGATGTCCCTATTCTCACGGAGGAACTCGACGAGCTCGCTTTCCTATTTAGGGTCCAGGTTCGTCCCAATGGCGGTGGTCTTGGAGGCATCGCTACCACAAGTTCCACCGGCTTGGTCTCGATGGCGGCCAGAAATCTGTTTCTTCGACGCGGGCATCTCCGAGGCATCGACCTTGCTCTGGATCTCCTTGAATTCTTCGCAGTACAGGACAGCTTCCGTGTAGGCTGCTTCTCCAATATCGCGGTCCCTTGCTTTGGTAAAGCTTCCGGATACGGTGATGACACCGTTTGGTTCGGGTATCTTGAGTTTGTTGTAGACGAAGCATGGCTTGGCCATGAAGGTGTGGAATATGTCGCGTCCGAAAATGACGTGGTACACGCTCTTGAAGGGGACCACCTCAAAGGTCATGCGTTCTTGGCGGTAATTATTTACATCACCAAAAGCGACATGAAGTGTGATGCACCCAAGGGACCGAGCCTCCCGACCAGGAACTACGCCGTGGAAGATGGTGTCGGTCCGCCTTAGGTTTTCCTCCGTCAAGTTCATCTTCTGCAGTGTATCTAGGTACAAGATGTTGATGCTGCTTCCACTATCCACCATACATTTGGTGAACTCATTGCCGTCAATCAGGGGGTTGATGACCATGGCGTATTGGTTCTCCGTAGGGATGACGTCTGGGTGATCCTTCCTGTCCCAAGTAAATGGAATCTCTGACCAGCGCAACAATTGGGGAACTGGGGGTAGAGTATCCATCAATATCCTCATGGAGGTCTTCTATTGTCGGACGGTGGGGGTGCCAAGGAAAGTGTGGAAAACTGTCGCCCTCTTCTCGAAGGGGTTCTTGCCCTTGCCATCGCTCTTGGCGGCGTGCTTGGGGTCAACATCCTCGTCTATGTCACTTGAATCCTTGGACTCCTCCTCCTTCTTCTTCCCCTTGCGCTTTCCTCGTGGTCTGTTCTTCCGACTTTGCTTGTAGCCGGACTACGGGTCCTCCTTGAGGTCGTTAACGAACTTGTAGTGGTGATTAGTGTGGGTGGCCTTGCCGTTGGCATCGAGGTGTACGAGGCACGGCATATTACGGTACTCCTCGTAGGTTTGGGGAACGCGGAGCGCTTGTAGGGTTTCGTATCATGGAAAACAAAAAATTTCTATCGCATAAAACAAACAAGCCAAGATCTATCTACTAGATTGTAGCAACGAGTCAATGGAATAACTCACCCTCGAAGATTCCAAAGTGTTTAACGAGAGCGGATTCTCGTGGGTGATGTAGTCATACTCTTCCCGATCTCAAGATCGCGTAGACGATCCTTCCGGCGCTGCGTTCCGGCAGCGCTCCCGCAGTCGGTCACACGTTCGGTACTCGACGAAGACCTTCCTCTCCCTTGTTCCAGCAGGCAGCGGAGCTTTTAGCACTCTCCTCGCGATTCCGGCAGCACAACGGCGTGGTACCGGAAGTAGAGGGGAGATCTCGCAGGGCTTCGCCTTAAGCCGGAGCGAGTATGGTGGAGTATGAGAGAGTTCCTCGACGATCTAGGGTTTAGACACGCCGAGGAGGGGGCAAGCCGGCGGCTAGGGTTAGCTAGGCGGCGGCGGTTTGCCCTAGGGCGGCGGCGGCGGCAGTGGAGGTGGCGGCGCCGGCGGCTAGGGTTTGGAGGAGAGGATCTTGTGTGTCTAGGAGGGGAGCCCTGCCCCTCCTTTTATAGGTGGAGGGGCCGGCCGGCCAAGGGGAGGGGATTCCCTCCCCAACTCGGCTTGGTGGTGCGCCGGCGGTGGGAGGAGGAACTCCTCCCCCAAGTCGGTTTCCACCTCCCTCTCCACTTCCCAAAACTAGCCGTTTGACTTTCAAACTTGGTGTTTGACTTTTCAAACTAGGATTTGAATAAACCCTCTATTTTGTTCAGCGATGACACCGATTACATGATGCAATCATACCAACTTGATATAACACATTCATGTACCCTTCCCCTCCGGAGTGCCGGACATTACGGAACCTTCTAGAACATTCCCGATGAAAACACCGGAACCATTCTCCAACTCCGAAACGGGACTTTCCTTATATGAATCTTATTCTCCGGACCATTCCGGATCTCCTCGTGATATCCCGAATCCCATTCGAGACTCCGAACAATATTCGGACTCTTTCTCATCATTCCATAACTACTCAAACAACGTCGAATCCTTAAGTGTGTCTCCCTACGGTTCGTGAATTATGCGGACATGATCGAGACACTTCTCCGATCAATAACCAATAGAGGAATCTGGAAATTCATATGGCTCCCACATATTTCTACGATTACTTTGCGATCGAATGAACCACTTACATACGATATCAATTTCCCTTTGTCTCATAATAGTTTACTTATCCGAGGTTATGATCGTCGGTATCTCTGCATACCTAGTTCAACCTCGTTACTGATAAGTACTCTTTTCTCGTTCCCGTGATATGCGATCCCGTGTGATCCAGTCACATGCTTGCAAGCTAATTGGATGACATTCCACCGAGAGGGCCCAGAGTATGTCTATCCGTCATATGGATGGACAAATCCCACTCTTGATCCATGTGTTTCAACCAATACTTTCCGAACACTCAATGCCACCTTTATAGCCACCCAGTTACGGTGTGGTTTTTGATGTCATCAAAGCATCCATCCGGTAAAGGTGATATGCATGATCTCATGGTCGAAGGAATTAGATTACTATGTATCAGAAAGCATATAGCAATTGAACTATTAAAATGACTTGATCTTTATGCTACGCTTATCTATAGGAGTATGTCCACCATATCTTTCTCCTAACGATATGATCTTGTTGTTAATAACATCTCAATGTTCATGATAGGGAAACCACAATCATCTATTAACCAACAAGCTAGTATTTTATAGAGGCTTTACTAGGGACTCTTATTTTAGTCTGCAAATCAAACAAGTATTAATGTTTCCTTGTTAATACTATTATAGCATGAATGTAAACATTTATCATAAACACAAAGATATAATAATAACTAAATTTATTATTGCCTCTAGGGCATATCTCCAATAGTCTCCCACTTGCACTAGAGTCATCTAATCTAGATTACATGGTAATATACCTAACACCCATGGCAGTTTGGTGCTGGTCATGTTTTGCCCTCGGGGGAGGTTTAGTCAACGGATCCGCCACATTCAGATCTGTGTGTACTTTGCAAATCTTTATATCCCCATCTTGGATATGTTCTCGAATAGCGTGAAAACATAGCTTGATATGCTTCAGCTTCTTGTGTGACCTTGGTTCTTGCGCATTGGCTATGGCGCCCATGTTATCACAGTAGATAGAGATTGGGTCCAGCGCACTAGGAACCACACCCAGCTCTGTAATGAACTCTTTCATCCATATCGCTTCTTGAGAAGCCTCCGAAGCAGCCATGTATTCCGATTCAGTTGAAGATCTCGCCACAACGCTTTGCTTTGCACTCCTCCAGCTAACTGTTGCACCATTCAAAATAAATACGTATCCAGTTTGTGATTTAGAATCATCCGGATCGGTGTTCCAACTAGCATCGGTGTAACCATTAACAACGAGCTGTTCATCACCTCCATAAGAAAGAACCATATCCTTAGTTCTTCTCAAGTACTTAAGGATGTTTTTGACCGCTGTCCAATGATCCACTCCTGGATCACTTTGATATCTGCTAGTTAAACTAACAGCATATGCAATGTCGGGTCTAGTACATAGCATGGCATACATTAGAGATCCTATGGCTGAGGCATACGGAGTCTTACTCATCCTTTCTCTATCTTCTGCCGATGTCGCACTTCGAGTTTTACTCAAGGTCGTATTGGGCAACATGGGCAAGAACCCTTTCTTGCTATCTTCCATTCCAAACCTCTTTAGAACTTTGTCCAAATATGTACTTTGTGACAATGATATTTGGCGTCTCGATCTATCTCTATAAATCTTTATGCCTAATATGTAAGCTGCTTCGCCAAGATCCTTCATTGAAAAACTATTATTCAAATATTCCTTGACACTATTAAGAAGGTCTACATCATTCCCAATCAACAATATGTTGTCTACATATAGTATTAAGAATGCTACAGAGCTCCCACTCACTTTCTTGTAAATACAAGCTTCTCCATAAGTTTGTATAAAACCAAAACTTTTGATCACCTTATCAAAACGTTGATTCCAACTTCGGGATTCTTGCTTCAATACATAGATGGACCGTTGAAGTTTGCATACCTTGTTAGCATCTTTAGGATCGACAAAACCTTTGGGTTGCATCATATACAACTCTTCATCAATGTCTCCATTGAGGAATGCTGTTTTGACATCCATCTGCCTTATCTCATAATTATAATATGCAGCGATTGCTAACATAATCCTTACAGACTTTAGCTTCGCTACTGGTGAGAAAGTCTCATCGTAGTCAACTCCTTGAATTTGTCGAAACCCCTTTGCGACAAGTCGATCTTTATAGACAGTAACATTACCATCAGCATCTGTTTTCTTCTTGAAAATCCATTTGTTCTCGATAGCCTTCCGGCCATCCGGTAAGTCCACCAAAGTCCATACTTGGTTTTCATACATGGATCCAATCTCGGATTTCATGGCTTCTTGCCATTTATTGGAATCTGGGCTCATCATCGCTTCCTCATATGTCTCAGGGTCATCGGTGTTGTCCACCAACATGACACTCATAACGGGATCATACCAATCTGGAGTGGTACGATTTCTCGTTGACCTGCGAGGCTCTGTAGCAACTTCAACCGAAGTTTCATGATCATCATCATTAGCTTCCTCTCTAACTGGTGCAGGCACCACAGGAACTTCTTCCGGTGTTGCGCTACTCGCAATTTCGAGAGAAGGTTCGACAACCTCGTCGAGTTCTACTTTCCTTCCAATCACTTCTTTCGAGAGAAATTCCTTCTCTAGAAAGGATCCATTCTTGGCAACGAATATTTTGCCTTCGGATCTATGATAGAAGGTATACCCAATAGTTTCCTTCGGGTATCCTATGAAGACGCATTTTTCTGCTTTGGGTTCAAGCTTGTCCGGCTGTAACTTCTTTACATAGGCTTCGCAACCCCAAACTTTAAGGAACGACAATCTAGGTTTCTTCCCAAACCATAATTCATACGGTGTCGTTTCAACGGATTTAGATGGTGCCCTATTTAAAGTGAATGCGGCTGTTTCTAATGCATAACCCCAAAATGATAGCGGTAAATCTGTAAGTGACATCATAGAACGAACCATATCTAAGAGAGTTCAATTACGACGTTCGGACACACCATTACGTTGTGGTGTTCCCGGCGGTGTCAATTATGAAAGTATTCTGCATTTCTTCAAATGCTCGCCAAACTCGTAACTTGGATATTCACCTCCACGATCAGAACGTAGAAATTTAATCTTCTTGTTACGTTGATTCTCTACCTTACTTTGAAATTCCTTAAACTTCTCGAAAGTTTCGGACTTATGTTTCATGAAATAGATATACCCATATCTACTCAAGTCATCCGTATAGGTAAGAACATAACGATAACCACCGCGCGATGCTACACTCATTGGACCACACACATCGGTATGTATGATTTCCAATAAGTCCATAGCTCGCTCCATCATTCCAGAAAATGGAGTCTTAGTCATTTTACCCATCAGACATGCTTCGCATCTTTCAAGTGATTCGAAATCAAGTGATTCAAGAATTCCATCGGAATGGAGTTTCATCATACGCTTCACTCCAATGTGACCAAGACGACAGTGCCACATATAGGTCGAGTTATCGCTCGATTTCAAACGTTTAGCCTCAATGTTATTAATATGTGTATTTCCACTATCGAGATTCAACAAGAATAGAAATCTATCATAGGTGCATGTGTATAAAACATATTACTCATATAAATCGAACAACCATTATTCTCGGATTTAAACAAGTAACCGTCTTGCAATAAACAAGATCCCGATATAATGTTCATGCTTAACGTAGGCACCAAATAACAATTATTTAAGTATAAAACTAATTCCGATGGTATATGAAGGGGTAGCGTGCCGACCGCGATCACATCAACCTTTGATCCGTTTCCCACGCGCATTGTCACCTCATTCTTCGCTAGCTTCCATTTATTCTGTAGCACCTATTTCGAGTTACAAATATGAGCAACCGAACCAGTATCAAATACCCAGGCACTACTACGAGTACTAGTGAGATACACATCAATAACATGTATATCAGATATACCTTTCTTCTTGATGTTGCCGTTCTTCAAATCCGCCAAGTACTTTGGGCAATTCCGCTTCCAGTGACCTTCTCCCTTGCAGTAAAAGCACTCAGTATCTGGCTTAGGTCCAGCCTTGGTCTTCTTCGTTGGCGCGGTAACTTTCTTACCACCCTTCTTGAAGTGGCCCTTCTGCTTAGACTTGCCTTTCTTGAATTTGGTGGTCTTATTGACCAACAACACTTGGTGCTCTTTCTTGATCTCCACTTCTGCAGATTTCAACATGGCAAAGAGTTCTGGCAACGTCTTGTTCATGTTCTGCATGTTGTAGTTCATCACAAAGTTCTTGTAACTTGGTGGTAGTGATTGGAGGACACGGTAAATCCCCAAAGCATTAGGAATCACTATACCCAAGCTTTGAAGTTTGTTTGCGTGCCCAGACATCTTAAGCACATGCTCACTGACGGAGCTGCCCTCTTCCATCTTGCAGTTAAAGAACTTTTCAGAAGCCTCATAGCTTTCAATTGCCGCATGAGTCTCAAAGATCAATTTGAGATCCTCGACAATATCATATGGGTCTGAATTCTCAAACCTTTTCTGAAGCTCCGATTCTAAACCATACAAGATAGCACACTGAACTGTGGAGTACTGAGTCTTCCGAGTGAGGAAAACATTCTTTACTTCATCGGCAGCATCAGCTGCAGGTGGGTCACCCAGCGGTGCATCTAGCACATAGGTCAAATTACCAGCTGTGAGGACAATCCTCAAATTGCGGAACCAATCCGCAAAGTTGCTTCCATTGTTTTTCAACTTTTCTTTCTCTAGGAACGCATTAAAATTGATGGTAGGGGCTGCCATTGATCTACAGCATATTTGCAAGAGTTTAGACTAAGTTTATGACAAATTGAGTTCAAATTAATAATAAAATTAATCTAGGTGAACTCGCACTCAAAACAATATCCCTCACATTGTTTTAGTGATCACACGAACCAAATCCACCACATCAACACCGATCATCACGAGAGTTGATATAGTTTCAATGGCGAACAATCGACATGTTCATCATATCTACTATATGATTCATGCTTTACCTTTCGGTGATCCGTGTTCCGAGACCATGTCTGTACATGCTAGGCTCGTCAAGATCAAACCTTAGTTTCCGCATGAGCAAATCTGGCTTGCTCACGTTGTATACACTTGCGGAATCTAACACACCCGATCATCACGTGGTGCTTCGAAACAACAAGCTTTAGCAACGGTGCTAACTAAGGGTGAACACTTTTATGACTTGAAATTCATGTGCATGAGGGATCATCTTATAATGCTACCGTCGTCTACTAATCAATACAAGATGCATAAAGGATTAACATCACATGCAATTCATAATATGTGATATGATATGGCCTTTCTTCTTTGTGCTTCTGATCTCCATCTTCTAGCACGAACATGATCTCCATCATCACCGGCATTGCATCAAGGTCAATGACGCTTCTCTATGGTTGTCGTCCACCGGCTTCAACTATTACAACTACTTTGAATAGACACGCGGGTCTTAACATAAATTAAAGACAACCATATGGCTCCTGCCGGTTGCCAACTTACAATAAGGAACATTGCATACATCAAATATAATCACAATCATGGACATATCACATCACTGCACACCCCTGCAAAACAAAGTTAGACGCCTCTACTTTCTTTGCATGTTTTACGTGGTTTGGGGCTTTCAATAAGTGTCGTTCTAACTTACGAACATGAACCACAACATTGATACTAGTATTGTTAATCACCCGTTGTAAATTGGATCTTAACTATGCTAGGAGAAACAGGAACCTGCAAAGCCACTTATGCAATACAAGTTGCATGTCAAGCGTGGAGCAAGTATCATGAACGATGTCATGTAAGGTTAGCCCGGGCTGCTTCATCCCAACATACCGCTATAGGGTTCGCAGCATAGAAAACAAAAAAATTCCTACAATGTGAACTATATACCAAGATCTATCTACTAGATACAAACAACGGGCGGATGTATATCCGTAGAGAACATACCCTTGAAGACCGACAAAGGTTAACAAGTTCAACTCGTGGTTGATGTAGACGATCTCTTGCCGATCTCAAGATCGAGAGGAAGTCCTAGCGCCGCAAATCAGCAGCGCATCCGTGCTCGCACACACGTTCGAGGCACCGAGCAACCTCCGCCTCCTCGCTCCAGCGATGCAGCAGAAGCACAAATCTTTCTTGCCGAATAGCCACCGGGAACATGTATCTCGCTAGTCCGAGACCATGGGGGATAAATTATAGAGGGGGAGAGAGATCCTTCACGAGGAGGTGTGAGAGACAAGTGAGGAGGGGGGCTCCTTTTATAGGAGGCGGGGGAACCCCAAGGGGGTGGCCGCCGCATGGGGCTGCTGTAGCATCCCATTTGTCTAACATCTGTAATGCTACTTGGTTTAGTAATATAATGGCTACTTCATATATATAATTGTTGCATCATCATTATATCATGCTCATGCCATCATGCCACCTTGCATTTGAGCATCATATAAAACCCTTTTCATTTTGGATCTCCTCTCATATGCATCATTAATTGTATTTGCCTCTTGATATTGTATTTGGTTATTGATATATTGTTTAAATGCCCAAGTTGAGTTGGGGGCATATCTTTTAATCCACTCCACTACCCTTTCTTTCACCACCTTACAATTCCACCATCCCATTATCCATGAGCTTGTAATTATTTTTCTTTTGGTATTTAATCTAGCTCATGGGAGATAGGGTGGGTCCAATTCTATAATTCTTGGCTTGGCCTTTACTCCACATTTGGGAATGCATGAGAATAATGCCATGTTCTTAATTTTGTTTTCACAAGAATAAAACATGGTATTAAGTATCTTGCATGGGCCATGCAACCTTTGCCACCTTTGGTCCTCCTTGTTTTTAGTTGTCCATTTGAGTGGATCATCTCTCTTTTTCCTCACCTTTCTCTCCTCTCACCTTCACGCATGCTTGGTCATGTGGATCTTGCCAAAAACCATAAACCTCTCTCTCTCTCTCTAATCCTCTCCATGAGTTTTCTCTCAACTAAGCTAGACCCTAAACCCCCTCTCTCTATTGCTACCTCTAAACCCTACCACCACCATGATCCATCACCTCTCACCTTCTCTAAACCACTCTCCTAATCTATACCTAATCTAAACCCCCCACCCTCTCTCTACAAACCCTAGCTCCATGCTACCCTCTCTCTCTCGGCCTCTCTCCTCTCTCTACCATGCTTGCCCCACCTAGCTACCTCAACCCTGGTAACAACCTAACCGAGGCTCCCCAAACCCTAAACCCGAGCCTACCCTCTCTCCCTGTCTTGTGGCCCCCTAGCCCGAGCCTGCCCCTTCCTCCTTGGCCTCGCCCTCTGGTCCACCTGGAAGCCCCATGCATCTGTCCTGGCCGACCCAAGCACGTGAGCGAGGAGAAGCAAAGGTGGCCGAGGCCACCTTTTTCCACCCCGAGCCCCACGGCACCCCCTCCCTCTGCCGTCCTTATCTACTCCCCACAGCCTCCCCTGCACCTCCCAGATCTGCCCAGGGCTTTGCCCTTCCTCCCTCTCTTCCCCACGCCACCGTCTACCCCGACGCCGGCCACCCTCGGCCTCCACCTCCCCTACCCCTTTCCAGTCGGTGGCGTGTCGATCAAGGGCGACGAGGAGGGTCACGTGGCTCCTCTGCAACAGCCCCGTACGCCCCAGCGAGGAGGAGCAGGACCAGAAGCCCCCCGGGTCGACGCCGCCCCGACGAAACCCTAGCTCGCTGTCCTCCAGCTCCACCTCGAGCCCGCGGTGAGACTCTCCCCCTCCCTGACAAGATCCGCCTCGCCGTCGTTTCCTAGACACGACGATCGTTGCGTCGAGCACCCTCGGTGCGCCGACGAGCGTGCGCGCCTGCTAGCTTCCATGACCGCGCAAAACCTACCTAGGCCCCGTCCGTCCCCCTAACAACTACCCCCGCCTAGCCCCGTGGTCACCGCGTCCGCGCGCGCGCCCCCGGTCGCGAGATTGATTCCCGCCCGCGCCGCGCGCCCGCTGTCGCCATGCGCCGTCAGTTCCGTCAGAGGCAGAGGAAGAAAAACAGTACTCGCGGCCTTTTTACGCTTAGCCCCCCCAACCTTTTGTCCCATCAACCCGCGCTCCCCTCCGACCCCACCTGTCTGCCTCTGTGCGTTTTATAAAAATGCTCCGCGACTTTGCGGTAATTAACCCGCAGTCCCTGGGTCCGCCGCGTGTCATAGACGCGGCCCACCACTGACGCGTGGGTCCGCTCGCGCGCTGGGCCTACTGGTCAGCTGCTGCGGCTGGGTCAGCTCGCGGTGAGGGAAGTTTTTACTGCGCTGTTTCGCCCAGTCAGCATGACCCCACTGGTCATTGGTTGTGGCTAGGTTCTGGGCGTGTAACAAAAGTTTTTCTGAATATCTGTTTAATTCAAACCTTTTCAAATTTAATTAAATTCAAATTTTAAATCTGTTGTAAAATAACTTCTAAAATACAAACCCAATTAATACAAATAATATATGTTTTCAAATCAGAAAAATGTGAGGATTTCAAATATGCCATCCAAAACATATTTTGAGCACTTAAAATTTCAAATTGAATTAAATTACAATAAAATGCCCTTTTCTTAATTAATTAATAACTTTTGACTTACAACTCCAAATTTAACAAATGATATGTCTAAAATGATCAGCTCGACGAGACCTTTCTGTTTATGCATTACATGTTCTGAATTGCAGCATGCATCATATAAATATAATGTAAACAGCAACTAATATGAGGATAAAATGTGGCCAAAACTCAATAAAATGTTTATTTCTTGTATTCTACACCTCACCCATGCCATGCTACATTATTGCCATGCAACTTGTGCATCATTCATCATGGCATGATTGTTTGCTTGACGCATTTTATTCCTATGCTTGTGCACTTTATTTATGTGGGCCCTTGTTTGTTTGGTTCTTCTTCTAATAGACGCTGAGCAGGGGATATATCAAGAGACCCAGGAGCACTACCCAGATCCTTCTCTCGCTTCAACTAAGTTGCCAGGCAAGCACTACCACATGCTTGCATACATACAGTACCTATTGCCTCTATCTTATGCTTGCATCATTGAGTCGCGATTGCATTAAACTGAATCCCA
This sequence comes from Avena atlantica, assembly GCA_910589765.1. NCBI lineage: Eukaryota > Viridiplantae > Streptophyta > Magnoliopsida > Poales > Poaceae > Avena > Avena atlantica. The sequence goes on from OU342739.1 coordinate 424,119,507, forward strand.
AGTATTGCATAGCCTTTACTTTTAAACCCCACCAAAGCTTGTTCCTCCATCCCATGAGCCACTACTACAGGAGTTGTTTGAGCCATGCGAGTCGTAGAACAGCATGTGTAGGGTATGTGAGTGTTTGATGGATAACGAGGTACCTAAACAACTTAACCTGAGTAGTAATGGGATAACTAATGAAAGTGGCACCGGTGAGCAATATCTGCTATTTGGTTTTTCCTGCTCACTTGTGTCCCGTAGGACCCCGAGTACTTGATTCCTGTTCCTTGATTATTCGCGCTATCCACATCCGGGAGGCTTATGGGACCCCCCTGAGCCAGAGCTTGATTCACTCTTATTTCTTGGGGCCACAAACTAGTTTGAGGTTTTATTTACTATCCTGTACTTATGCCATGCTTTACTGCTTTATTTACGATTGTGCGAGGAGCACCTGTACTGTTTAGGTAAGTGGAGTGTTTTCGCGGTATCGACAAGTCCAGTCACATTTTCGGGTTCCCAATCGTTTACAGCCATGGACGCAAACCTTGAGTCCGTCTCGGAGTCAGCTAACTTCGTTGCGGGTGTACTCAATGGGGTGGCCCCCTGAAATATTTCTGAATCCTGTGATTGCTTTGTCGTGAAGGCCTCGTTGGGTTTTGATTTGGTTTTTCCGAGGTTGATCGAGTGTGTGTTGCTATTTGTGCACCCCTGCAGGGTAAAACTTTCTGAAAGCCGTGTCCGCGGTTATGGACGACTTGGAGCACAGTTTCTCGATCATAGACAAGCATAACTAAAGTACCGCTTTTAACTTGACTAAAGAACTGACTAGTAAATAGTGCAACGCTCATGGAATGGACAATAAAACTACCAACGGATGGGGGTTGTTCGTCCGCTTCCTCGTTGGTAAGCAAGGAGGAGGATGGATCTGGTGATATTACTGTTATAACTGTTGTCATTAATTCACGGACATCCGTCTATCTTTGGTTAGGCGGATGGTTAGCGAGTATCCATAGAATTGTTAGGGTTTATCTTTTGCTGCAATTGCGTCACCCCAGGTTGTGTCCCCTTTAGAGGCATAAAGACTTGCTGAGTACCCCTAGGGTCTCACACGATAAATTATTTGATTCAGATGAACAGGTACACTCACAAGATGGATACTGGGTGGAGGAGGCGGATGATGTGGGCAACGATCGTTCGGTGTAGAGATTCCGGGAACGGGGATCCGTGAGATCTGTGGGCGGGACGTGCTTATTTATGGGGCATCTTATGCCGATTTGCTTCTTATCCGTACTCGGATCTTGTTTTCCGCTTCCGCCTGATACTCTGATGTTTGATGTATGAGGAGATATCCTAAACTATATATCTATCTAGGACATTTGAATCTTGTCGTATGGCGTTGCTATATTTCCTTTCTTTTTAGATGGTATGGCTCTGATGTACTGTTGTATGGTGGCTTGCATACATACTCATTTGTGTATGTAGTTGATCCCTTCGCCTGCCGATTACGCCGCCCGTTCTTGTCCCGATGTTTGGAAATGGTTGGGACGGCCGAAAGGTCTACCTGTGAGTGGCATTTGGGCCCCACCGTACTATTTCAACCATTTCCGCTCATCCAGGCTTGAAACTAGGAGCGTAATTCACCGAGGTAGTTACAATTGGTATCAGAGCCATCCCGCCCTTCAGGGTCTCAGCCAAATGGTCGTTGTCAGTCTAGAAAATATTTTGGTAGCTATGTATACTAGGGAAAAACAAAACGTGAGAGTAGGACTGCTTCCATTTTTCTTCTTACCCACCCACCCACCCTTTTCTGGTAAGGAAGTGTAACGTTTTCAATCCTCTTCTTAAAAGTTCAAACTAGGATTCACGTGTTTTGGGTTTCCGTAGTACCATAGGTTGTGTGTGTGTGTGTAATTCCTTGTCTATCTGTTGCATCCAAGTTGTTATCACAATCGGCCTTTTGGTTATCAACTGTTGGTACATTCCATACCGATAGGCTGTTGCAAACCGACGCGATCTATCTGATTCGTTGTATACCGCCACGATCTATCTTACCCTTTGTTATCCGACGTTATCTTGTTTGGGGTGTTCGTTTCCGTAGTTACTAATCTTTAGGTTCGTTGTGAGAATAAGGGGTTAGGATATGTGTTCTACTTGTTCATGTGCGGAGTAATGATTTGAGTGCGGGATGGAGTCGCGACCATACCACTACTCTTATCATTTGCTTTTGTATATTGAATCGGTAGAGTCACTAATCTTGATTCGTTAAGTGATTTTGCACATCTATTGGTATTTTAATGCCGAAATTTGTGGAAAAATTTTCTTTGATATATCTGTGTACCACACTCCTTTTCAGTCGTGTGCGATATGCTTAATATCTTCTAGGTGCTTTGAACTTTGTTGATATTGTAATATCATCTTAGTAAATTGTATCCTTTAATCTTGGTTAATTCCATCTTGGTACTATTTTGGATTATTATTATTCTCCATTATAGTACTGACTTGTTTTTATATCAATCACAGGATGGCACCAACACGCCGTTCTGAGGAGGACATACCACCTGAACTGGGGTTTGCGTTGTCAAACATCGCCAATGCCTTGGCAGCAATGCAGCAGAACCAGCAGCGTTTTGAGGAAAGTGTCAGGAGGAATGAGTTTGCTCCACTACCTCCACCTCCCAAGCGAGGAGACATCAAAAGCTTTCTGAAGTTCAACCCACGCCAATTTGATGTTTCTGATCGACCACTTGATGTTGATGATTGGTTGCGTGTGATGTCAAGGCTACTGGAGACTGCTGATGTTCCTGAGCAAGAATGGGTAAAGTGTGCTACTCACCTTCTGAAAGGAGATGCAGCTCTCTGGTGGGAGAATTACCTGAAGGCAAACTGCATTGGTTTTCAGCCTACTTGGGAACAGTTCACTGGAGCGTTCAAAGAGCAGTATCTGTCAGAAATTGTCATGGAAAGGATGAAGGAAGCGTTTCTCAACCTCAAGCAGGGAAATGACAATGTCAATACCTACATCAGGAACTTCATGAATCTTTCTCGTTATGGTGGCGATGAGATCTCTGATGACAAGAAGAAGCAAAAGAGGTTGCGGCAAGGGCTCAATGCATCGATTAAATATGCAATCACACATGCAAGGCCGGCATCTTTTCTGGAACTTCAGCATACAGCTCTGCAGGAGGAAGCAAGTAGGCAAGTGTTTGAGGAGTCAAAGAAACACAACCGTGATGCACCAAGCTCTTCAGCTATGTCAGCTCCTTCTAAGCGTCGTGTCTGGGTTCCTAACACCCCACCGTCGCTCCCGTCTTCACCAAGACCTGCAAGCTACGCGGCAAGGCCACCAAACTTCATCACTGCTGCTCCCAGGGGCTACAACCACCACTACCCTGGAGCGCCTGGCGGAGTCCCTGGCTACGTTGCTCCACGTCCACCTGGTGCTTGTTTCACGTGTGGAGACTCTGGGCATCTAAACTGGAACTGTCCGTTGAAAAACAAAGCTCTTCCGCCTCCACCTCCAAGATCTGCGGCAAGCTCTCCTATGGTTCGTGCACCACTACCTCGGGCTCTCAACATCAACACCAAGCCCGGGTCTACTATTGCTCGTGCCAACTGTGTCAACGCCGCTCAAGCTGAGCATACACCTGGAGTTGTGATGGGTATGATTCCCGTTAACTCAGTCCCTGCACGAGTTTTGTTTGATTCTGGTGCATCGCATTCTTTTGTTTCTCACAAGTTTGCAAATGAAAATGAGTTAGCTATGGATCCTCTCCTTAAGCGGTTAATGGTCCTTTCTCCTGGAGCAACAATGGCAGCTGCTAAAATCAGCCATGGCAATCAAATTGAGATTGGTGGCTCTTCGTTCTCGGCGTCCTTAATTGTTCTGGGCAATTCTGACATTGATGTCATCTTGGGCATGGATTGGTTGACAGCAAATGCAGCTGTGATTGATTGTGCTGAACGCTCGGTTTCTCTGAAGATTCCTGAAGGCCATATAGTCTATTCTCCAAGTCTAACTCCTGCTATCCAGCTTTTCTCTTTGGCGGCTCTGAATGATGATGCTATGGAAGCTATTCAGAGTGTTCCGGTGGTCTGTGAGTTTCCAGATGTCTTTCCTGAAGAGTTGCCGGGTATGCCTCCGGATCGTGAGGTTGAGTTTGTAATTGAGCTTGAACCTGGAACGGCTCCTATCTCCAAGCGGCCTTATAAAATGGGTCCTGCTGAGTTGGCTGAACTCAAACGACAGCTTGATGAACAAGAGAAGTTGGGTTTCATTCAACACAGTACTTCTTCTTGGGGTAGCCCAACAATCTTTGTGAAGAAGCGAGACAGGACTGATAGACTTTGTGTGGACTATCGGGCTCTCAATGCTAAAACCATCAAGAACAAATATCCCCTTCCGCGGATTAATGATCTCTTCGACCAGCTAGCTGGAGCTGTGGTGTTCTCTAAGCTTGACTTGAGAAGTGGTTATCACCAAATCAAGATTCGCAAGGAAGATGTTCCTAAAACAGCTTTCACCACCCGCTATGGCCTGTATGAGTACACGGTCATGTCTTTCGGTCTCACCAACGCACCTGCTACCTTCTCGAGGCTTATGAACTCGGTTTTCATGGAGTACCTTGATAAGTTCGTTGTGGTCTATCTGGATGACATCCTAGTCTATTCTAAGTCAAAGGAAGAACATGAAGAACACCTTCGGTGTGTCCTAAACAAGCTTCGTGAGAACCTCCTGTATGCAAAGTTCTCCAAGTGTGAGTTTTGGCTGCCTCAAGTCACCTATCTTGGTCATGTCATCTTTTCCAAGGGCATTGCAGTCAACCCGGAAACTGTGAATACAATTGTTGAATGGCTTCCTCCTGTTAATGTCAAAGAAGTGCGGAGTTTCCTTGGTTTGGCTAGTTATTGTCGTCGCTTCGTTCAGAACTTTTCGAAGATAGCGAAGCCTCTTACCGATCTCCTCAAGAAAGGCAAGAAATACCTTTGGACTCCTGCATGTCAAACAAGCTTTGAGACACTCAAAGAGAAGCTCACTTCCACACCAGTCTTGGTTCCTCCGGACACATCTAAGCCTTTCCAGATATTCTGTGACGCCTCGTTGCAAGGATTGGGTGCGGTCCTTATGCAAGAAAAACAAGTTGTTGCTTATGCCTCTCGACAGTTGAAGACGCATGAGATCAACTATCCCACTCACGACCTCGAGCTCGCAGCAGTTGTCTTTGCTTTGAAGCTATGGAGGCACTACTTGCTTGGCAACCGTTGTGAAATCTTTTCTGATCACAAGAGTCTGAAGTATATCTTCACTCAGCCTGATCTCAACCTTCGGCAGAGGAGATGGATTGAAGCAATCAATGATTTTGATTTGAACATCAACTACACTCCGGGCAAAGCTAATGTCATGGCCGATGCTCTCAGCCGCAAAGCTTATGTCAATAACCTCATGATGGAAGAACAACAGCCTCTCTTGTGCGAGGAATTCCGTCAGCTCAACCTTGAAATTGTGGAACAAGGGTATCTCCTGAACCTCCTAGCAACTCCTCTCTTGGAAGAAAAGGTTCGCTCTCGTCAGCTTGGTGATCCGCACACCAAAAAGATCATCTCCAAACTTCAGCTTCCGAAGTATGAGTCCTTCCACGTCGATGATCAAGGCACGCTTTTCTTTGAACACCGGATGTTTGTTCCGAACTACCCGGGTTTGAGAGAGCAAGTTCTCAAGGAGGCGCATGATTCCGTTCTTTCTATCCACCCTGGCAGCACAAAGATGTACATGGACTTGAAAACACAATATTGGTGGCCGGGTTTGAAACGATATTGTGCCAAGTATGTCTCGGAGTGTGATGTCTGCCGCAGAGTGAAAGCTGTCCATCAGAAACCTTTCGGTCTTCTACAGCCATTGAAACCTCCGGAATGGAAATGGGAGAAAGTAGAGATGGACTTCATCACTGGTTTTCCAAGGTCGCAGAAGGGCAACAATGCAATCTTTGTTGTCATTGACAGTCTTTCTAAAGTGTCTCACTTCTTCCCCGTCAAGGAAACAATTTCTGGAATTCAGTTGGCTGAGCTCTATATCAACAGAATTGTCTCTCTGTATGGGGTTCCGCTTGAGATCAGTTCAGACCGTGGAAGCATCTTCACTTCCAAGTTCTGGGAAAGTTTCCAAAATGCTTTGGGAACAAAGTTGAACTTCAGCATAGCTTACCACCCTCAGTCGCAAGGACAAGTTGAAAGGATCAATCAGATTCTGGAGGATATGCTTCGTGCTTGCGTCATCTCTTTTGGCATGAAGTGGGAAGAATGTCTTCCTTATGCTGAATTCTCTTACAACAACAGCTTCCAGAAAAGTCTGAAGATGGCACCATTTGAGGCTCTCTATGGTCGCAAATGCAGAACTCCGATTGGTTGGTCAGGTGAAGGAGAAAGAATTTGGTTTGGCCCTGACATTGTAACTCAAGCGGAGGAGAAGGTGCATATCATTCTTGAGAATCTGAAGATTGCTCAAAGTCGCCAGAAGAGCAATTATGACAAGAAGCACACGGACATGGTGTATGTCCCTGGTGATCTCGTTTACCTTCGTGTCACTCCCATGAAAGGCACGCACCGTTTTGGTATCAAAGGAAAGCTGGCTCCTAGATACATCGGTCCTTTCAAAATTCGTGGAAGAAGAGGAGAAGTTGCTTATGCTCTTGAGCTCCCGGAAAGACTCAAGGTCCATGATGTTTTCCACATCTCTCAACTCAAGAAGTGCTTCAAGGATCCCGGCAGGACCGTGGATCATGAGCTAATCAATCTCCAAGAAGACCTGTCTTATCAAGAACACCCCACAAAAATCCTTGAGACCGCAGAAAGAAGGACTCGCAACAAGTCCATCAAGTTCTGCAAGGTGCAGTGGTCGCACCATTCTGTTGATGAAGCCACTTGGGAGCGTGAAGATGAACTCCGTGCCAACTATCCTACCCTCTTTGTGTCTTCTTCTTCTTCCTAGAATCTCGGGGCGAGATTCCTGTTTAGTGGGGGAGAGTTGTAGCATCCCATTTGTCTAACATCTGTAATGCTACTTGGTTTAGTAATATAATGGCTACTTCATATATATAATTGTTGAATCATCATTATATCATGCTCATGCCATCCTGCCACCTTGCATTTGAGCATCATATAAAACCCTTTTCATTTTGGATCTCCTCTCATATGCATCATTAATTGTATTTGCCTCTTGATATTGTATTTGGTTATTGATATATTGTTTAAATGCCCAAGTTGAGTTGGGGGCATATCTTTTAATCCACTCCACTACCCTTTCTTTCACCACCTTACAATTCCACCATCCCATTATCCATGAGCTTGTAATTATTTTTCTTTTGGTATTTAATCTAGCTCATGGGAGATAGGGTGGGTCCAATTCTATAATTCTTGGCTTGGCCTTTACTCCACATTTGGGAATGCATGAGAATAATGCCATGTTCTTAATTTTGTTTTCACAAGAATAAAACATGGTATTAAGTATCTTGCACGGGCCATGCAACCTTTGCCACCTTTGGTCCTCCTTGTTTTTAGTTGTCCATTTGAGTGGATCATCTCTCTTTTTCCTCACCTTTCTCTCCTCTCACCTTCACCCATGCTTGGTCATGTGGATCTTGCCAAAAACCATAAACCTCTCTCTCTCTCTAATCCTCTCCATGATTTTTCTCTCAACTAAGCTAGACCCTAAACCCCCTCTCTCTATTGCTACCTCTAAACCCTACCACCACCATGATCCATCACCTCTCACCTTCTCTAAACCACTCTCCTAATCTATACCGAATCTAAACCCCCCCCTCTCTCTACAAACCCTAGCTCCATGATACCCTCTCTCTCTCTCTCGTCCTCTCTCCTCTCTCTACCATGCTTGCCCCACCTAGCTACCCCAACCCTGGTACCAACCTAACCGAGGCTCCCCAAACCCTAAACCCGAGCCTACCCTCTCTCCCTCTCTTCTCTCCCTGTCTTGTGGCCCCCTAGCCCGAGCCTGCCCCTGCCTCCTTGGCCTCGCCCTCTGGTCCACCTGGAAACACCATGCATCTGTCCTGGCCGACCCAAGCACGTGAGCGAGGAGAAGCAAAGGTGGCCGAGGCCACCTTTTTCCACCCCGAGCCCCACGGCACCCCCTCCCTCTGTCGTCCTTATCTACTCCCCACAGCCTCCCCTGCACCTCCCAGATCTGCCCAGGGCTTTGCCCTTCCTCCCTCTCTTCCCCACGCCACCATCTACCCCAACGCCGGCCACCCTCGGCCTCCACCTCCCCTACCCCTTTCCAGCCGGTGGCGTGTCGATCAAGGGCGACGAGGAGGGTCACGTGGCTCCTCTGCAAAAGCCCTGTACGCCCCAGCGAGGAGGAGCAGGACCAGAAGCCCCCCAGGCCGACGCCGCCCCGACAGAACCCTAGCTCGCTGTCCTCCAGCTCCACCACCGATCCGCTGCACGCCTGCCCGATCCGAGCCCGCCATCGAGCCCGCGGTGAGCCTCTCCCCCTCCCTGACAAGATCCGCCTCGCCGTCGTTTCCTGGACACGACGATCGTTGCGTCGAGCACCCTCGGTGCGCCGACGAGCGTGCGCGCCTGCTAGCTTCCACGACCGCGCAAAACCTACCTAGGCCCCGTCCGTCCCCCTAACAACTACCCCCGCCTAGCCCCGTGGTCACCGCGTCCGCGCGCGCGCCCCCAGTCGCGAGATCGATTCTCGCCCGCGCCGCGCGCCGTCAGTTCCGTCAGAGGCAGAGGAAGAAAAACAGTACCCGCGGCCTTTTTATGCTTAGCCCCCCCAACCTTTTGTCCCGTCAACCCGCGCCCCCCTCCGACCCCACCTGTCTGCCTCTGTGCGTTTTATAAAAAGGCTCCGCGACTTTGCGGTAATTAACCCGCAGTCCCTGGGTCCGCCGCGTGTCACAGACGCGGCCCACCACTGACGCGTGGGTCCGCTCGCGCGCTGGGCCTACTGGTCAGCTGCTGCGGCTGGGTCAGCTCGCGGTGAGGGAAGTTTTTACTGCGTTGTTTCGCCCAGTCAGCATGACCCCACTGGTCATTGGCTGTGGCTAGGTTCTGGGCGTGTAACAAAAGTTTTTCTGAATATCTGTTTAATTCAAACCTTTTCAAATTTAATTCAAATTCAAATTTTAAATCTGTTTTAAAATAACTTCTAAAATACAAACCCAATTAATACAAATAATATATGTTTTCAAATCAGAAAAATGTGAGGATTTCAAATATCCCATCCAAAACATATTTTGAGCACTTAAAATTTCAAATTGAATTAAATTACAATAAAATGCCCTTTTCTTAATTAATTAATAACTTTTGACTTACAACTCCAAATTTAACAAATGATATGTCTAAAATGATCAGCTCGACGAGACCTTTCTGTTTATGCATTACATGTTCTGAATTGCAGCATGCATCATATAAATATAATGTAAACAGCAACTAATATGAGGATAAAATGTGGCCAAAACTCAATAAAATGTTTATTTCTTGTATTCTACACCTCACCCATGCCATGCTACATTATTGCCATGCAACTTGTGCATCATTCATCATGGAATGATTGTTTGCTTGACGCATTTTATTCCTATGCTTGTGCACTTTATTTATGTGCGCCCTTTTTTGTTTGGTTCTTCTTCGAATAGACGCTGAGCAGGGGATATATCAAGAGACCCAGGAGCACTACCCAGATCCTTCTGTCGCTTCAACTGAGTTGCCAGGCAAGCACTACCACATGCTTGCATACATACAGTACCTATTGCCTCTATCTTATGCTTGCATCATTGAGTCGCGATTGCATTAAACTAAATCCCAAGTATTGCATAGCCTTTACTTTTAAACCCCACCGAAGCTTGTTCCTCCATCCCATGAGCCACTACTACAGGAGTTGTTTGAGCCATGCGAGTCGTAGAACAGCATGTGTAGGGTATGTGAGTGTTTGATGGATAACGAGGTACCTAAACAACTTAACCTGAGTAGTAATGGGATAACTAATGAAAGTGGCACCGGTGAGCAATATCTGCTATTTGGTTTTTCCTGCTCACATGTGTCCCGTAGGACCCCGAGTACTTGATTCATGTTCCTTGATTATTCGCGCTATCCACATCCGGGAGGCTTATGGGACCCCCCTGAGCCAGAGCTTGATTCACTCTTATTTCTTGGGGCCACAAACTAGTTTGAGGTTTTATTTACTATCCTGTACTTATGCCATGCTTTACTGCTTTATTTACGATTGTGCGAGGAGCACCTATACTGTTTAGGTAAGAGGAGTGTTTTCGCGGTATCGACAAGCCCAGTCACATTTTCGGGTTCCCAGTCATTTACAGCCATTGATGCAAACCTTGAGTCCGTCTCAGAGTCAGCTAACTTCGTTGCGGGTGTACTCAATGGGGTGGCCCCCTGAAATATTTCTGAATCCTGTGATTGCTTTGTCGTGAAGGCCTCGTTGGGTTTTGATTTGGTTTTTCCGAGGTTGATCGAGTGTGTGTTGCTATTTGTGCACCCCTGCAGGGTAAAACTTTCTGAAAGCCGTGTCCGCGGTTATGGACGACTTGGAGCACAGTTTCTCGATCATAGACAAGCATAACTAAAGTACCGCTTTTAACTTGACTAAAGAACTGACTAGTAAATAGTGCAACGCTCATGGAATGGACAATAAAACTGCCAACGGATGGGGGTTGTTCGTCCGCTTCCTCGTTGGTAAGCGAGGAGGAGGATGGATCTGGTGATATTACTGTTATAACTCTTGTCATTAATTCACGGACATCCGTATATCTTTGGTTAGGCGGATGGTTAGCGAGTATCCATAGAATTGTTAGGGTTTATCTTTTGCTGCAATTGCGTCACCCCAGGTTGTGTCCCCTTTAGAGGCATAAAGACTTGCTGAGTACCCCTAGGGTCTCACACGATAAATTATTTGATTCAGATGAACAGGTACACTCACAAGATGGATACTGGGTGGAGGAGGCGGATGATGTGGGCAACGATCGTTCGGTGTAGAGATTCCAGGAACGGGGATCCGTGAGATCTGTGGGTGGGACGTGCTTATTTATGGGGCATCTTATGCCGATTTGCTTCTTATCCGTACTCGGATCTTGTTTTCCGCTTCCGCCTGATACTCTGATGTTTGATGTATGAGGAGATATCCTAAACTATATATATATCTAGGACATTTGAATCTTGTCGTATGGCATTGCTATATTTCCTTTCTTTTTAGATGGTATGGCTCTGATGTACTGTTGTATGGTGGCTTGCATACATACTCATTTGTGTATGTAGTTGATCCCTTCGCCTGCCGATTACGCCGCCTGTTCTTGTCCCGATGTTTGGAAATGGTTGGGACGGCCGAAAGGTCTACCTGTGAGTGGCATTTGGGCCCCACCGTACTATTTCAACCATTTCCGCTCATCCAGGCTTGAAACTAGGAGCGTAATTCACCGAGGTAGTTACAGCTGCCCCCTTTCCCTCCCCTCTTCATGTGGGTGGACACTCCACTCACATATCTCCTTTAAATTCCCTCCACTCAAAAGTCCACTCAAATTCCCATTAAATTTCCACCAAATTTAATGCAAACTCTCATTAAATAAAACTCTTTTATTTTATTCAGAATTTTGTCAATTACTTTAATGACAAACATTCACAAATAACCCCTTTCTAGAATTCTATTTCACATGCATAACCACTTTATGCAATTTTACCCGAAAACCTGTTTCGGTATCTAGTGAAATAAATTCCTGCGCTTGTTCATTCTTTCGGCATGAAACATTTGCTCCAATTGGATGTCGGTGTCTCTTAAGTGTGTCACCCTACGGTTCGTGAATAATGCGGACATGATCGATACCCCTCTCGGATCAATAATCAGAAGCGGGATCTGGAGACCCATACTGACTCCCACACATTCAACGATGACTTTCTTGTGATCGTCGGAACCTTTTACGCTAGTATCTTGATCCCTTTGTTTCACGATATATTACATGTCCGAGATTCGATCATCGGTATCTCCATACCTAGTTTGATCTCGTTACCGACATGCACTCTTTTCTCGTTCCTGTGATATAACATTCTAGTGATCAAATCACTTGCTTGCAAGCTAATCAATGTGATATCATCGAGAGGGCCCAGAGTATATCTATCTGTCATCGGGATGAACAAATTCCACTCTCGATCCATGAGCCTCAACATAACACTTTATTAGTTCTGAATCCATCTTTATAATCACCCTGTTACGGTGTGACGTTTGATGTTATCAAGAAACTCTTCCGGTGTTAGTGATTGACATGATCTCATGGTCTAAGGATTAGGATCACTTCGTAAGTTGTTATAGCAATATAAACTCAATGACTTTGATCGTAATGCTATACTTCGGATGAATGTTCATCACACCATTACACTAATGTTGTGATCCCGTTATTAACAACATCCAATGTCCATGATCAGGAAACCTTGATCATCTTGTTAATCAACGAGCTAGTTTATGAGAGAGGCATAACTAGGAACTTTCTGTTTGTTTATTAAACATACATGTATTCAAGTTTCCGTATTAATACAATTATAGCATGCAAAATAAACATCTATCATATACTGGGAATACACATAATAAACATTTTATTATTGCCTCTCAGGGCATATTCCCTTCAGTCTCCCACTTGCACTAGAGACAATAATCTAGTTACATAGTGATAAATCTAACACCCATTGAGTTCTGGTGTTGATCATGTTTTGCTCTAGGGAGAGTTTTAGTCAACGGATCTGCTACATTGAGATCCGTATGTACTTTACAAATCTTTACATCTCCATCCTTGACATGCTCGCGGATGGAGTGAAACCGGCGCTTAATAGGCTTGGAATGCTTGTGAGACCTTGGCTCTTTGGCATTGGCAATGGCACCATTGTTGTCACAATAGATCACCATTGGGTCCAACGCGTTTGCCACCACTCCTAGTTCGGATATGAACTCCTTCATCCAAACTGCTTCCTGAGCCGCTTCTGAAGCAGCAACATATTCGGCCTCCGTTGTTGATCCCGCTACCACAGGTTGTTTGGAGCTCCTCCAACTAACCGCTCCGCCATTCATGAGAAATACGTATCCGGATTGAGACTTAGAGTCATCCGGATCGCTGTCAAAGCTAGCGTCGACATAACACTTAGCGACGAGCTCTTCTTCACCTCCGTATACAAGAAACATATCCTTAGTTCTTCGTAAGTACTTAAGGATATTCTTGACCGCTATCCAGTGTTCCGAACCTGGATCCGATTGGTACCTACTAGTCAAACTAATAGCATGTGCCACATCCGGTCTTGTACATAGCATGGCGCACATTATAGAGCCTATGGTTGAAGCATAGGGAACTTTGTCCATTATCTCTCTTTCTTCCGTCGAAGCCGGACTTTGAGTCTTACTCAATGTCTTGCCTTGCAACATAGGTAAGAACCCCTTCTTACTTCCGTCCATTTTAAACTTCTTTAAAATCTTATCAAGGTATGTACTTTGTGATAGCCCTATTAGGCGCCTAGATCTATCTCTATAGATCTTTATGCCTAATATGTATGACGCTTCACCTAGGTCCTTCATTGAAAATTTTCTGTTTAGATAACTTTTAACACTGTTTAAAAGATCTATATCATTTCCGATCAATAATATGTCATCCACATATAATATCAGAAATGCCACATTGCTCCCACTCACTTTCTTGTAAATACAAGCTTCTCCATAAGTTTGGACAAATCCAAACTCTTTGATCACCTCATCAAAGCGGAGATTCCAACTTCGTGATGCTTGCTTCAATCCATAGATGGATCGCTGAAGCTTGCACACCTTGTTAGCATCCTTAGGATCGACAAAACCCTTTGGTTGTATCATATACAACTCTTCTTCAATATTACCATTGAGAAACGCGGTTTTTACATCCATCTGCCATATCTCATAATCGAAATATGCAGCAATTGCTAACATAATCCTAACTGACTTTAGCATCGCTACGGGAGAGAAAGTCTCATCGTAGTCAACTCCTTGAATTTGTCGAAACCCCTTTGCGACAAGTCGAGCTTTATAGACGGTCACATTACCATCAGCATCAGTTTTCCTTTTGAAAATCCATTTGTTCTCCACGGCCTTTCGGTCGTGAGGTAATTCCACCAAGTTCCAAACTTGATTTTCATACATGGATTCCATCTCGGATTTCATGGCTTCTAACCATTTGTTGGAATCCGGGCTCATCATCGCTTCTTCATACGTCGCAGGGTCATCATTTTCATCAACCATGAAATTCATGACAGGATTTCCGTACAGCTCGGGAGCTGCACGCATCATGTTTGACCTGCGAGGTTCGGTAGTACTCTCTTTCGGAGTTTCATGATCATTATCATTAGTTCCCTCTTCAACAGGTGGAGCCAACTCCGGAACAACTTCTGGCGCTGTGCTACTCGCCATACTTTGAAGAGAAGGTTCCACAACCTCTTCGAGTTCTACCTTCCGACTACTCACACCTTTCGTGAGAAACTCTTTCTCTAGAAAGGATCCATTCTTGGCAACAAAAACCTTGCCCTCGGATCTGTGATAGAAGGAATACCCAATAGTTTCTTTAGGGTATCCTATGAAGACGCATTTTTCCGCTTTGGGTTCGAGTTTATCCGGTTGAAGTTTCTTCACATAAACATCGCATCCCCAAACTTTAAGAAATGACAGCTTAGGTTTGTTTCCAAACCACAATTCATACGGTGTCTTTTCAACGGATATAGATGGTGCCCGATTTAAAGTGAAGGCAGCAGTTTCTAGTGCATAACCCCAAAATGACAACGGCAAGTCCGTCAGAGACATCATAGATCGAACCATATCTAATAAAGTACGATTACGACGTTCCGACACACCATTTCGCTGTGGTGTTCCGGCAGGTGTGAGTTGTGAAACAATTCCACACTCTTTCATGTGAGTGCTAAACTCGTAACTTAGATACTCACCTCCACGGTCGGACCGTAGAAATTTGATCTTTCTATTACGATGATTTTCCACTTCATTCTGAAATTCCTTGAACTTTTCAAAGGTTTCAGACTTGTGTTTCATCAAGTAGATATAACCGTATCTACTCAAATCATCCGTGAAAGTAACAAAATAACGATATCCACCTCGCGCCGACACACTCATTGGACCACATACATCAGAATGTATGATTTCCAATAAATCTGTCGCCCGTTCCATTGAACCGGAAAACGGCATTCTAGTCATCTTGCCCATAAGGCATGGCTCACATGTATCAAATGATTCATAATCAAGTGATTCCAAAAGTCCATCCGAATGGAGCTTCTTCATGCGTTTAACGCCAATATGACCTAGACGGCAGTGCCACATATATGCGGATATATCATCATTAAGTTTAATCCTTTTAGCATCAACATTATGAATATGTGTAACATTATCATCGAGATCTAATAGAAATAAACCATTCATCATCGGTGCATGACCATAAAAGATTTCATTCATATAAATGGAACAACCATTGTTCTCGGATTTAAATGAATAACCACTTCGCATCAAACACGATCCAGATACAATGTTCATGCTCAGTGCAGGCACCAGATAACATTTATTCAAGTTTATAACTAATTCCGACGGCAAGTGGAGAGGCAGCGTTCCGACGGCAATCACATCAACGCTTGATCCATTGCCGACACGCATCTTGACCTCACCCCTTGCTAGCGGTCGCTTGTTCCGCAGCCCCTGATTCGAGTTACAAATATTAGCAACTGAACCGGTATAAAATACCCAGGTGCTACTGCGAGCACTAGTCAAGTACACATCAATAACATGTATATCATATATACCTTTGTTTGCCTTGCCGGCCTTCTTGTCTGCCAGATACTTGGGGCAGTTGCGCTTCCAGTGGCCAGTCCCCTTACAATAGTAGCACTTGGAATCAGACTTAGGTCCAACTCGGGGTTTCTTTTCAGGCGCGGCAACAGGCTTGCCGCCCTTACTTCCCTTCTGTTTTCCCTTCTTGTCTTTCTTGAAACCAGTGTTCCTATTGATCATCAACACTTGATGTTCCTTTTTGATCTCCACTTCTGCAGTTTTAAGCATTGACAGAAGCTCGGGGAGAGACTTCTTCATGCCTTGCATATTATAGTTCATCACGAAGCTCTTATAGCTAGGTGGCAGAGACTGCAGAACACGATGGATGCCTAAGTCAATGGGAATCGATATTCCCAAGGACACAAGCTTATCGGCGTAACCCGACATCTTGAGTACATGCTCACTAACGGAGCTGTGCTCTTCCATCATGCAGCTAAAGAACTTTTCTGAAGCGTTGTAGCTCTCTACAGCAGCATGTGTGTCGAAAATCATTTTCAACTCACCCATTGTATCAAATGCATTGCCGTTTTCGAAACGCTTTCGAAGTTCCGGCTCTAGCCCATACAATATGCCGCAATGAACTAAGTTGTGGTCCTCCTGACGAGTCTGATAGACATTCTTCTCCTCGTCAGGGGCATCATCAAAAGGTGGGGGGCCTAACGGTGCTTCTAGCACATATTTCTTTTGTGCAGCAGAGAGGAGAATCCTCAAATTCATGGCCCATTCGGTAAAGTTGCTACCGTTCGTTGCTAGTTTCTCTTTCTCCATGAACACATTGAAAATAAAAGCAGGTGGTGCCATCTACAACAGAATTTGTAAAGTTTAGACTAAGTGTATGATAGATTGAGTTCAACTAATCTATATTACGAATGAACTCCCACTCAAAAACGACATCCCTCGTGCCTTTTTGGTGATTACATGAACCAAATCCACTACACCAAGTCCGATCATCACGTGAGTCGGTATAGCTTCAAAGGCGAGCATCAAATGGGCATCATATCAACTATATGACTCATGCTTAACCTTTCGGTCCGTGTTCCGAGGCCATGTCTGTACATTCTAGGCTCACCAAGTTAGAACCTTAGTATTCGCGTGTGTAACTGTTTTATACCCGAAATATGGTCGTGGATCCAAGAACACCCGATCATCGCGTGATGTCTTGGAGCGAAGAAAACATAATCGGTGCATACTAAAGGAAGAACACATTCTTATCTTGATATTTAAATGAGGGATCATCTTATTATGCTAACAAAGCGCTAAACAAGCAATATAAGATGCTATCAAACATCATATGTTTATTAGTGAAATTATATGGTTCCCGCAGATGATCTCTATCATGTGCATCGTGGTATGATCACTATCATACCTATATGTGTAAATACAAGGTCTATGGATTTTACACGCTATGTGTGTTGTAAGAGTATCATCTCATACTTCTACTTACAACACTACCATATCATAACACTAGCCCAGCAACAATCTAAACTAGACGCCTCTAATTTATCCATTGCAAGTTTTACGTGGCTTAGGGCTTTCGAGATAGAACCGTTCTTACCTACGAACATGAACCACAACGAGGATAATCAAATTGTTGACAACTCGCTTGTAAAATAGATATTGACTATAGTAGGAGAGACAGACACCCGCTAGCCACTTATGCAAACTAGTTGCATGTCAAGCGTGGAACAGGTCTCATGTGCGAGGACATGTAAAGTTTGTCCGGGCCGCTTCATCCCACTATGCCACCAATATCCAAAATTACAACAAAGGAGCAACAACATGATCATCATCGCCCACATACTCATATGTGTACTACCCGTGTAAAGTATCTACGCATAGATCCGGCTCTGATACCACTGTAGGGTTCGCAGCATAGAAAACAAAAAATTTCCTACGATGTGAACTATATACCAAGATCTATCTACTAGATACAAACAACGGGCGGATGTATATCCGTAGAGAACATACCCTTGAAGACCGACAAAGCTTAACGAGTTCAACTCGTGGTTGATGTAGACGATCTCTTGCCGATCTCAAGATCGAGAGGAAGTCCTAGCGCCACAAATCAGCAGCGCATCCGTGCTCGCACACACGTTCGAGGCACCGAGCAACCCCCGCCTCCTCGCTCCAGCGATGCAGCGGAAGCACAACTCTTTCTTGCCGAATAGCCACCGGGAACATGTATCTCGCTAGTCCGAGACCATGGGGGATAAATTCTAGAGGGGGAGAGAGATCCTTCACGAGGAGGTGTGAGAGACAAGTGAGGAGGGGGCTCCTTTTATAGGAGGAGGGGGGAACCCCAAGGGGGTGTCCGGTGCATGGGGATGCCCCTTGCCCTCCCCTCTTCATGTGGGTGGACACTCCACTCACAAATCTCCTTTAAATTCCCTCCACTCAAAAGTCCACTCAAATTCCCATAAAATTTCCACCAAATTTAATGCAAACTCTCATTAAATAAAACTCTTTTATTTTATTAAGAATTTTGTCAATTACTTTAATGACAAACATTCACAAATAACCCCTTGCTAGAATTCTATTTCACATGCATAACCACTTTATGCAATTTCACCCGAAACCTGTTTCGGTATCTAGTGAAATAAATTCCTGCGCTTGTTCATTCTTTTGGCATGAAACATTTGCTCCAATTGGATGTCGGTGTCTCTTAAGTGTGTCACCCTACGGTTCGTGAATAATGCGGACATGATCGATACCCCTCTCGGATCAATAATCAGAAGCGGGATCTGGAGACCCATACTGACTCCCACACATTCAACGATGACTTTCTTGTGATCGTCGGAACCTTTTACGCTAGTATCTTAATCCCTTTGTTTCATGATATATTACATGTCCGAAATTCGCTCATCGTTATCTCCATACCTAGTTTGATCTCGTTACCGACATGCACTCTTTTCTCGTTCCTGTGATATAACATTCTAGTGATCAAATCACTTGCTTGCAAGCTAATCAATGTGATATCACCGAGAGGGCCCAGAGTATATCTATCCGTCATCGGGATGAACAAATTCCACTCTCGATCCATGAGCCTCAACATAACACTTTATTAGTTATGAATCCATCTTTATAATCACCCTGTTACGGTGTGACGTTTGATGTTATCAAGAAACTCTTCCGGTGTTAGTGATTGACATGATCTCATGGTCTAAGGATTAGGATCACTTCGTAAGTTGTTATAGCAATATAAACTCAATGACTTTGATCGTAATGCTATACTTTGGATGAATGTTCATCACACCATTACACTAATGTTGTGATCCCGTTATTAACAACATCCAATGTCCATGATCAGGAAACCTTGATCATCTTGTTAATCAACGAGCTAGTTTATGAGAGAGGCATAACTAGGAACTTTCTGTTTGTTTATTAAACACACATGTATTAACGTTTTCGTATTAATACAATTATAGCATGCAAAATAAACATCTATCATATACTTGGAATACACATAATAAACACTTTATTATTGCCTCTCAGGGCATATTCCCTTCAACCGCAAGATGCAAAGTACACAAGAAGCAATCGACAATAAAAGCATCAACGCCCACAATGACCATTGTGTTCTACTCGTGCAACAGATCTACATATAGACACGGCTCTGATACCACTGTAGGGTTTCGTAGCATGGAAAAAAAATTCTATCGCATACAAACAAACAAGCCAAGATCTATCTACTAGATTGTAGCAACGAGTCGATGGAATAACTCACCCTCGAAGATTCCAAAGTGTTTAACGAGAGCGGATTCTCGTGGGTGATGTAGTCGTACTCTTCCCGATCTCAAGATCGCGTAGACGATCCTTCCGGCGCTGCGTTCCGGCAGCGCTCCCGCAGTCGGTCACACGTTCGGTACTCGACGAAGACCTTCCTCTCCCTTGTTCCAGCAGGCAGCGGAGGTTGTAGCACTCTCCTCGCGATTCCGGCAGCACAACGGCGTGGTACCGGAAGTAGAGGGGAGATCTCGCAGGGCTTCGCCTTAAGCCGGAGCGAGTATGGTGGAGTATGAGAGAGTTCCTTGACGATCTAGGGTTTAGACACACCGGGGAGGGGGCAAGCCGGCGGCTAGGGTTAGCTAGGCGGAGGCGGCGGTTTTCCCTAGGGCGGCGGCGGCGGTTTGCCCTAGGGCGGCGGCGGCAGTGGAGGTGGCGGCGCCGGCGGCTAGGGTTTGGAGGAGAGGATCTTGTGTGTCTAGGAGGGGAGCCCTGCCCCTCCTTTTATAGGTGGAGGGGCCGGACGGCCAAGGGGAGGGGAGTCCCTCCCCAACTCGGCTTGGTGGTGCGCGGGCGGTGGGAGGAGGAACTCCTCCCCCAAGTCGGTTTCCACCTCCCTCTCCACTTCCCAAAACTAGCTGTTTGACTTTCAAACTTGGCGTTTGACTTTTCAAACTAGGATTTGAATAAACCCTCTATTTTGTTCAGCGATGACACCGAGTACATGATGCAATCATACCAACTTGATATAACACATTCATGTACCCTTCCCCTCCGGAATGCTGGACATTCCGGAACCTTCTAGAACATTCCCGATGAAAACACCGGAACCATTCTCCAACTCCGAAACGGGACTTTCCTTATATGAATCTTATTCTCCGGACCATTCTGGATCTCCTCGTGATATCCCGAATCCCATTCGAGACTCCGAACAATATTCGGACTCTTTCTCATCATTCCATAACTACTCAAACAACGTCGAATCCTTAAGTGTGTCTCCTCTACGGTTCGTGAATTATGCGGACATGATTGAGACACTTCTCCGATCAATAACCAATAGAGGAATCTGGAAATTCATATGGCTCCCACATATTTCTACGATTACTTTGAGATCGAATGAACCACTTACATACGATATCAATTTCCCTTTGTCTCACGATAGTTTACTTATCCGAGGTTATGATCGTCGGTATCTATGCATACCTAGTTCAACCTCGTTACTGATAAGTACTCTTTTCTCGTTCCCGTGATATGCGATCCCTTGTGAGCCAGTCACATGCTTGCAAGCTAATTGGATGACATTCCACCGAGAGGGCCCAGAGTATATCTATCCGTCATATGGATGGACAAATCCCACTCTTGATCCATGTGTTTCAACCAATACTTTCCGAACACTCAATGCCACCTTTATAGCCACCCAGTTACGGTGTGGTGTTTGATGTCATCAAAGCATCCATCCGGTAAAGGTGATATGCATGATCTCATGGTCGAAGGAATTAGATTACTATGTATCAGAAAGCATATAGCAATTGAACTATTAAAATGACTTGATCTTTATGCTACGCTTATCTATAGGAGTATGTCCACCATATCATTCTCCTAACGATATGATCTTGTTGTTAATAACATCTCAATGTTCATGATAGGGAAACCACAATCATCTATTAACCAACAAGCTAGTATTTTATAGAGGCTTTACTAGGGACTCTTATTTTAGTCTACAAATCACACAAGTATTAATGTTTCCTTGTTAATACTATTATAGCATGAATGTAAACATTTATCATAAACACAAAGATATAATAATAACCAAATTTATTATTGCCTCTAGGGCATATCTCCAACAGCGCTGCCGAGGTAGTTTCACTTCCTCGCTGCTGCCACGACCTGCTCCCCGTCCTCGGCCATGTTGTCCGCCATCACCTCGTCCTGCAAAAGTCATAGCGACCATGTCGGAAGTTTCCTTTTCTTCAGGCGGGGTATTCCTCTTTGTGCTGTTGTTCCTCCGGGCTTGAGTTGGAACGGCCGTTGCCGGCAAAGAGCTGCGAGCATCATCGTCGGCAGCTGCAAACTCACTAGCCAACTAAATCATCTGGTTCAAGTCTAGCTGGTGATTGTCCTGCAAGCGCTTCAGCTTATGTCGGAGCAACGTGCCCCTTTACAACACATCGATGAAGGCGGCCATGGCGGTCTGAGCATGCACTCCTGTGCAGGAATTCTTTATATCCAGCCAGCGGGAGAGGTAGGCGCGAGATGTCTCGTATTTCTCTTGCACGCACCGCTGTAGATCGCCAACAGTGTAGGGACGTTTGTACATACCCTCGAAGTTCTTGGTGAACGCTTCTTGCATGTCCAACCAATTGCAGATGGATCTTTCCGGCAAGTCATCAATCCATTGACAGGTCGTGCCCGCCAACATCAATGGGAGGTACTTGATAGCAACATTGGGGTTACCCCCAGAAATCTCCACCGTGTTACCGTAGTCCTGCAACCATGTAGCTGGCTTGGCGGTGCCGTCATAGGGCTTGATGCTCTTGTCAATCCGGAAATGTAGAGGCCTCAACCTATTAAGGTAGATTCCTCCTGTGTTTTACAATGCTAGTCCCTGGATCAATAGCTAGCATCCACAGTTAAGATGTAATATCAAGATACAAAGGTCATATTATAACTTTATAACCAGGAATAACAAAATTTTATTACATCACACATAGCTCATATGGCTAATACATTACATTGCAGCGGAATAACTATAAGCATGGGTCCTTCATCTTCAAAATGCCACAGGCAGATGTTGGTTGTAGACTTTGTAATCCTAATCAAACAATCTTCACTAAAATCAATCAAACCTGCAACATACAAGTTACAGCCACAAGGGTCAATACATTTGAATTGTATTGGCAAGTTTCACTACTAAGTATAATATAAGTGGATCCTATCATTACATGCAAATTTGGCTAAGTAGAGTTTTAGGCTCATTTGCATAAAGCAATATTTTATCCTATTTTTTCAAGAATGGTTTTGGTCCTTTGTCAAATCTCTTTTTCCAAGATCCTTGAACTCCTTGGTAGAAACTCAAGTGTTCAAGTCCTTGTCAAAAATCCCTTGAGCTACTTGGTAACTCCAAGTGCAACAAGTTTTATGAAATCTCATGAGTTCCTTGGTAACCCCAAGTACATCATGCTCTTGAGCACCTTGGTAACCCCAAGTGCAACAAGCTTAACAAAATCTCTTTGAATTCCTTGGTACCCCCAAGTGCATCAAGTTTTTATATTAGAAGTTGGAATTTCAAGATCTCCCATGGTTCAAACTTTAGTTGCTCAGTATTGTCCATAACTGGGGACACGGCTAAGTACTTAGATTTTTATTAACTTCTGCAGAAGGAGTACACTTTACCCACATGACACAATCCCATCTTGTTGCCACCAGTGGCCTACTGGATTAGTGCTCACCAAGATGGAGTACTGGCAGACTGAGAATGTGACGAAGTCTTTCCAAAAGGTCCTCCCATACATCATTGCTAGCTTGTCTTCAGCCCCCATGAAGCATTCCAGATCCCCATGTCCGGTAACAAAAGACAATGTATGGGTCTTCCTAATGTAATTGACTAAGCCAGAGCCATAATAGCATGTGGTTGCACACGAAAGCCACAATTGGAGAAACATGTTCAATCTCTAAGTTTCCTAGGTGGTTTTCATTTGGAGCATAACACAAAGTGATTGCCATAAACATGGTTCCTTTTGTTGCCACCTTCTCCAAAACATAAAGTGTCCACCACCTAGGTGGTTCATTGAGTCCTTGTTTTATTATGTAAAACACAAGTCCTTTTCTCAACCTTTGTAAAATCTCAACATGTATCTCTTTTCAAAACATAGCATGTCTAAGCATGTACAACTTCAATATTTTCACTAAGTAGTGTATAGGGAATCCTATTAGGATTTAGCATAGCATAAGTATAAAAAGTATTTTCATGCATGTTTCAAAATCCACTAAGTATAATGAAAATAGTAGGAATTTTGTATGATAGTGTAACTTGCCTTTTTGGTAGGGAATGGTGGTTCACTCCTTGATCTTGCTAATCTCACACTTTGCTATATTCACTACAAGTCAATCAAGCAAAACACAAAATCAACTAACATTCTAACCAAAGTCAAACAAACAATTTTACACACACTAGGTAATGGAATCTATGTCATGCATAAGTATGTAAAGGTTGGTTTTATTGCAAGGATGGTCTCTACTAGGTTTATAACTTTGTAAGGTTCCAAATTGGTCATTTACCAAAATGGCAAAGTCATTTGCAAATGGGTTTTATCTCAAGACCATTTTAAAATCCATTCGTCATTTTATGTGGTGAAAATTATTTTTATCAAAGCAAAACTTTATGTTTTTCACCAAGTGAGTTGCTCTTGGCAAAGCTTGGTGTTGTGGGTCAGTAAGTTTGGTCCAAAACATTTTCCCAAAGTTTTCCTTGCAAAAACATTTCCATAATAAAATCAATAATTTTATTTGGCTAGAAAATGGCTAAGTTAAATTATTCAACCTAAATTTTACCAAAATCATTTTTAACACCAAGGGTTGGTTCCTAGGGTCAGTATGGTCACTACAAACCATTTTGCAAAAGTTTTAATCCTAAAGTCAATTTTAAACAATTTTTCTACTCTAAACAAGTACACAAATGTTTCTGCAAATTCAAACAAGCTAACAGATACTATTTTCTAAACTAAGGCCATGGTTGGCTAGGTCTTGCTCTCCTGAATCCAACGACATAAAATTTGTGATTTTTGGACGTGTGGTTTGAAAGTTACAGAGGTTTGAAGTTTGCAAAATATTCTGTTTTCAAATCAGTTTTTTAAACAGATCAGTGACACGCGGCAGTATTCTACTGGACGATACCGGTTCGGCCGGATCGACAACGTGGACCGCAGGATTAAAGGGGCAGGTGCGGCTCAGATCAACGCGTACCCCTTCGTTCAGTCAATCTATCGTGGCCATGCGATTAAGATCCTACGGCTACCAGGTGCTTGCCAGGAACGGGCGGCGCTAACGGCGGTTGCGCGGCGGCGTGGCTCTGCTCGCGACGTTTTCGGTGATACAGGGAGCTAGGGGAGGAGTGGGCTGGCTCACCGTGCTCGTAGACGCCTGGGGAAGCTCAATGTGTCAGTATCTCGTCGAGGGGCGTACGGGGGCGAAGTGGATTGCTCGCCGGAGTTCCAGCTGGCGTCGGTTCACGTGGCCGTGGTCGAGGGCGAGGCTGTAGGTCACGCGGAGGCAAGACAGGAGTATGGTCAGGTGCGTAAAACCAAGGCGAAGATGCTCGCGTGATCGAGAAGTAGAGGGGCGGTCGGATTTCACCTGGGGAACTCGCCGGAGTTGGAGACAGACGCGGCGGTGCTCGGAGTTTGTCGAGGACGGTGTTCTGGGGCGCCCGCGGTCGAACGAAAAGCACTGGGAGGATTGTCTGGGAGTGGGGAGTCTGCTAGTGTGCTCGGGGAGGCTCGGGGTGGTGTCGTGTCGCCGGAATCAGGGAATAAGTTCGTCGGAGACGGCGGTGGTGCAGACGAGATTGGCGACAGCCTAGGGGCAGAGAGGAGGAGTGGTCTAGGGGAAAAGGAGGAGGAGGCGCTGGCGTTTTATCGAGCATGGTTAAAGCGAGGTAAAGGCGCGGCGTTATGGCGAATTGAACGCGCGGAATCACAGCAGGTAACGGTGGTCGAGGGAGGAAGAAGGAGTCGCGTGGGTGGGGAGGAAGAACAGTGGAGGTGGGTCTACCTGTCAGTGGGGAAAGAAAACGAGGAGGAGGTCCACCGGTCAGTGACTTAACGGGTTGTTTCAGCGGTGAGGAAAAACGGTTCGGGGGGAGGGGCAGATGGGCTGTTGGGCTGTTGGGCTGGGCCTTGTTGGGCTGCTGTTGTTTCTCTTTTTTTTTGTACAGAAACATTTTCCTTTTCTATTTCTATTTACTGATTTGAAATTCATTTCACAATTCAACAACAAGACAATCATTCAAATAATTCAAACAATCACCACATTTGTAATAAGTTTTTGGTTCTGTTTATCACCCATAAACTAAAGTCCAAAATGAAATAATATTTTTAAATCCTTTTAGATTCCATTTATTAATTAAATAAAATGGACCATGGTTTACTAATAAAACAAGGTTTGGTTTATTTAATAAAATCTTCATTTGAAATCCAAATGTTTTCAAAACCCAATCAGTAGGTTTTATTTAAGAAAATAAAATACTTAGAAAACTTATTTAAAATAATTTAATAAGTTTTGATATTTTAATTAAAATGATAAATCCTTTTATTTAAATAAAGTTGGATATTAAATCCTTATTATTTTATTTAAATAAACCTTTGCTAATTTTATAAAATGTTTTAATTCCAAAGCTTGGTCAAGGTTTAATTTGGCTTTATAAAATAATCCTTATTTGTAAAACATCTATTTCATTTGAAAACAAATCTTTTCATTTAATTGTTTCAAAATAGTATTTCCAAATGTTTTATTTTTCCTTTTCTTAAATGTTTATCTTTTTAAATCCCTTTAGGTTTTATTTAATTCAAATGGGTTTAAAGTTCCAATTGAATTCAAAACGTTTCTTCTGGCCTTGAATATCAAACAAAGTTTTATTTTATTAATTTATTTTCACATTACAAGATTTGGAAAATCTTGGGATGTGACAGGCTACCACCCTTAAAATAAATCTCGTCCCGAGATTTGGGAAGGCTGGGGTTACAAGCAAGTTCAAAACAACTAGGGTACTACCACCCTTAAAAAATTTCAAACAAAAATTACATCTTTTCCTTCTTGGGATCATGAGAAATACTTTCTCTAAGCAAATATTTGCATGGTGTCTTTGGTTTCCATGCTTGACTCATGGGCCAAGGTTGAGTTTCTCCATAGGCTTGTTCAACTTGTTTTTCATCCTTTCTGGACAGTTGCTTGCATAATGTCCTGGATTCTTGCAGTTGAAACAATGAATGTCCTTGAGTTCTTTGCGTTGTTCTTGTGGACAAGTGGCTACATAATGGCCTGGTTCTTTGCAGTTGTTGCACCACACTTGGTCAATCTCTTTATTCTTCTTGTTCTCTGGGCATCCACTGGAGTAGTGTCCCATTTCCTTACATTTACGACATTGTGCAAGGCTCATGTCTTGCTTTTGTTTCTTAAATTTCTTTAGTCCTTTGAATTGGGTTGTCTTGTTTGGAGGTATAAGTGGTCCTTTTCCTTTGGTAGACTTGGATCCTTCTTGTTTCCTTTGTTCCACCATGGAGTAGATTGGGCATTGGATAGGGACATGGTCATTTCCTTCACAAAGGTAACAAGTAGCTTGAGAGGTAGGACATTGTCCAACAGGATGATCTTCTCCACAGTTGGGGCATTGACCTTCATGCTCTTTGGAAGTGTGATCCTTGTCTCCACAAATAATGCAAGCTGGGGCTCCATCTAGAACAACATTCTTGTCATCTTTGCTATCATAAACTCCTTTGGGGTAGTTTTCTTCCATGCTGATCATTTGATTGGTCACCTTAAGCATCAGTTGGGACTGCTCTTCCAAAAACCTTTGTAGTGCTGGATCTTTATAACTTTTGTTGGTTATGAACTGAGCTGTCAGTTGGTTCAACTGGTGTTGGGTTGCTATGAGCTCTTTCATGCTGTCAGCTTGGTTGGTGTTGATGTCATCAACCTTGGAGTCTTTTGGAGTAGTCATCTGTTTGGGTTGAAGGGAGGTTAGAATAGGCAAGTTATTTATAAGGAATCAATTCTAATCACACACACCACAATTCACACAAACAATGTGCATGCAATCACAAACCAAACATTCACAAACAACTTTGCACTCAAACCACAAAGTTCAAGCACATACTTAGGCAACAAAATATTTTTATTACACCACATAAGTTGGTGGTTTTGTCTTAACTAAAATATGGTGGTCCATCTATATGGTTCACTTGTGATCCTTCCTTCCTTCATGATTCTTCTTGTATGGGATCATGGTTTCTTTGAGAAAAACTCTTGGTTGCAATACTTCAAAGTTGTTGATGGTTCCTTCTTATTTTGCTTTCCCTCAGTCTCTAAATCTTGAGTAAGATTTCCTTGTCTCACTTGTAGTCCTTAATGGTATCCAAGTTGGAAGTCCTTGGTGAATATGCTGAAGATGTTGAAGTCATTAGAGTTGAAGAGGTTGAAGAAGTCCTTTGCACATGGTGTAGTCTTTGTCCATGGGTAGGTTTTCCATCAAGTTTGAAATAGATGAGATGTAGAGTTGAAATCAAAGTGGTTGAGGAAAGAATTTTCAAGTGTTTTTGTAAATAAGTTTTTGGAACAAGTACAACTCCTATTTTTCTAAGGGTTTTTGTCCAATCCTAGGGTTTACAAATCCTACAGGCAACACAATGCTCTGATACCATCTGTAGAGGCCTCAACCTATTAAGGTAGATTCCTCCTGTGTTTTACAATGCTAGTCCCTGGATCAATAGCTAGCATCCACAGTTAAGATGTAATATCAAGATACAAAGGTCATATTATAACTTTATAACCAGGAATAACAAAATTTTATTACATCACACATAGCTCATATGGCTAATACATTACATTGCAGCGGAATAACTATAAGCATGGGTCCTTCATCTTCAAAATGCCACAGGCAGATGTTGGTTGTAGACTTTGTAATCCTAATCAAACAATCTTTACTAAAATCAATCAAACCTGCAACATACAAGTTATAGCCACAAGGGTCAATACATTTGAATTGTATTGGCAAGTTTCACTACTAAGTATAATATAAGTGGATCCTATCATTACATGCAAATTTGGCTAAGTAGAGTTTTAGGCTCATTTGCATAAAGCAATATTTTATCCTATTTTTTCAAGAATGGTTTTGGTCCTTTGTCAAATCTCTTTTTCCAAGATCCTTGAACTCCTTGGTAGAAACTCAAGTGTTCAAGTCCTTGTCAAAAATCCCTTGAGCTACTTGGTAACTCCAAGTGCAACAAGTTTTATGAAATCTCATGAGTTCCTTGGTAACCCCAAGTACATCATGCTCTTGAGCACCTTGGTAACCCCAAGTGCAACAAGCTTAACAAAATCTCTTTTAATTCCTTGGTACCCCCAAGTGCATCAAGTTTTTATATTAGAAGTTGGAATGTCAAGATCTCCCATGGTTCAAACTTTAGTTGCTCAGTATTGTCCATAACCGGGGACACGGCTAAGTACTTAGATTTTTATTAACTTCTACAGAAGGAGTACACTTTACCCACATGACACAATCCCATCTTGTTGCCACCAGTGGCCTACTGGATTAGTGCTCACCAAGATGGAGTACTGGCAGACTGAGAATGTGACAAAGTCTTTCCAAAAGGTCCTCCCATACATCATTGCTAGCTTGTCTTCAGCCCCCATGAAGCATTCCAGATCCCCATGTCCGATAACAAAAGACAATGTATGGGTCTTCCTAATGTAATTGACTAAGCCAGAGCCATAATAGCATGTGGTTGCACACGAAAGCCACAATTGGAGAAACGTGTTCAATCTCTAAGTTTCCTAGGTGGTTTTCATTTGGAGCATAACACAAAGTGATTGCCATAAACATGGTTCCTTTTGTTGCCACCTTCTCCAAAACATAAAGTGTCCACCACCTAGGTGGTTCATTGAGTCCTTGTTTTATTATGTAAAACACAAGTCCTTTTCTCAACCTTTGTAAAATCTCAACATGTATCTCTTTTCAAAACATAGCATGGCTAAGCATGTACAACTTCAATATTTTCACTAAGTAGTGTATAGGTAATCCTATTAGGATTTAGCATAGCATAAGTATAAAAAGTATTTTCATGCATGTTTCAAAATCCACTAAGTATAATGAAAATAGTAGGACTTTTGTATGATAGTGTAACTTGCCTTTTTGGTAGGGAATGGTGGTTCCCTCCTTGATCTTGCTAATCTCACACTTTGCTATATTCACTACAAGTCAATCAAGCAAAACACAAAATCAACTAACATTCTAACCAAAGTCAAACAAACAATTTTACACACACTAGGTAATGGAATCTATGTCATGCATAAGTATGTAAAGGTTGGTTTTATTGCAAGGATGGTCTCTACTAGGTTTATAACTTTGTAAGGTTCCAAATTGGTCATTTACCAAAATGGCAAAGTCATTTGCAAATGGGTTTTATCTCAAGACCATTTTAAAATCCATTCGTCATTTTATGTGGTGAAAATTATTTTTATCAAAGCAAAACTTTATGTTTTTCACCAAGTGAGTTGCTCTTGGCAAAGCTTGGTGTTGTGGGTCAGTAAGTTTGGTCCAAAACATTTTCCCAAAGTTTTCCTTGCAAAAACATTTCCATAATAAAATCAATAATTTTATTTGGCTAGAAAATGGCTAAGTTAAATTATTCAACCTAAATTTTACCAAAATCATTTTTAACACCAAGGGTTGGTTCCTAGGGTCAGTATGGTCACTACAAACCATTTTGCAAAAGTTTTAATCCTAAAGTCAATTTTAAACAATTTTTCTACTCTAAACAAGTACACAAATGTTTCTGCAAATTCAAACAAGCTAACAGATACTATTTTCTAAACTAAGGCCATGGTTGGCTAGGTCTTGCTCTCCTGAATCCAACGACATAAAATTTGTGATTTTTGGACGTGTGGTTTGAAAGTTACAGAGGTTTGAAGTTTGCAAAATATTCTGTTTACAAAACAGTTTTTTAAACAGATCAGTGACACGCGGCAGTATTCTACTGGACGATACCGGTTCGGCCGGATCGACAACGTGGACCGCAGGATTAAAGGGGCAGGTGCGGCTCAGATCAACGCGTACCCCTTCGTTCAGTCAATCTATCGTGGCCATGCGATTAAGATCCTACGGCTACCAAGTGCTTGCCAGGAACGGGCGGCGCTAACGGCGGCTGTGCGGCGGCGTGGCTCTGCTCGCGACGGTTTCGGTGATACAGGGAGCTAGGGGAGGAGTGGGCTGGCTCACCGTGCTCGTAGATGCCTGGGGAAGCTCAACGTGTCAGTATCTCGTCGAGGGGCGTACGGGGGCGAAGTGGATTGCTCGCCGGAGTTCCAGCTGGCGTCGGTTGCGCGTGGTCGTGGTCGAGGGCGAGGCTGTAGGTCACACGGAGGCAAGACAGGAGTATGGTCAGGTGCGTAAAACCAAGGCGAAGATGCTCGCGTGATCGAGAAGTAGAGGGGCGGTCGGATTTCACCTGGGGAACTCGCCGGAGTTGGAGACAGACGCGGTGGAGCTCGGAGTTTGTCGAGGACGGTGTTCTGGGGCGCCCGCGGTCGAACGAAAAGCACTGGGAGGATTGTCTGGGAGTGGGGAGTCTGCTAGTGTGCTCGGGGAGGCTTGGGGTGGTGTCGTGTCGCCGGAATCGGGGAATAAGTTCGTCGGAGACGGCGGTGGTGCAGACGATATTGGCGACAGCCTAGGGGCAGAGAGGAGGAGTGGTCTGGGGGAAAAGGAGGAGGAGGCGCTGGCGTTTTATCGAGCATGGTTAAAGCGAGGTAAAGGCGCAGCGTTATGGCGAATTGAACGCGCGGAATCACAGCAGGTAACGGTGGTCGAGGGAGGAAGAAGGAGTCGCGTGGGTGGGAGGAAGAACAGTGGAGGTGGGTCTACCTGTCAGTGGGGAAAGAAAACGAGGAGGAGGTCCACCGGTCAGTGACTTAACGGGTTGTTTCAGCGGTGAGGAAAAACGGTTCGGGGGGAGGGGCAGATGGGCTGTTGGGCTGTTGGGCTGGGCCTTGTTGGGCTGCTGTTGTTTCTCTTTTTTTTTATACAGAAACATTTTCCTTTTCTATTTCTATTTACTGATTTGAAATTCATTTCACAATTCAACAACAAGAAAATCATTCAAATAATTCAAACAATCACCACATTTGTAATAAGTTTTTGGTTCTGTTTATCACCCATAAACTAAAGTCCAAAATGAAATAATATTTTTAAATCCTTTTAGATTCCATTTATTAATTAAATAAAATGGACCATGGTTTACTAATAAAACAAGGTTTGGTTTATTTAATAAAATCTTCATTTGAAATCCAAATGTTTTCAAAACCCAATCAGTAGGTTTTATTTAAGAAAATAAAATACTTAGAAAACTTATTTAAAATAATTTAATAAGTTTTGATATTTTAATTAAAATGATAAATCCTTTTATTTAAATAAAGTTGGATATTAAATCCTTATTATTTTATTTAAATAAACCTTTGCTAATTTTATAAAATGTTTTAATTCCAAAGCTTGGTCAAGGTTTAATTTGGCTTTATAAAATAATCCTTATTTGTAAAACATCTATTTCATTTGAAAACAAATCTTTTCATTTAATTGTTTCAAAATAGTATTTCCAAATGTTTTATTTTTCCTTTTATTAAATGTTTATCTTTTTAAATCCCTTTAGGTTTTATTTAATTCAAATGGGTTTAAAGTTCCAATTGAATTCAAAAAGTTTCTTCTGGCCTTGAATATCAAACAAAGTTTTATTTTATTAATTTATTTTCACATTACAAGATTTGGAAAATCTTGGGATGTGACAGGAAACCCTTGGGGTAAGTTGCGGACTTAATTATAGGTCCCAAGAAACGTGGTCCCAGGTATGGTCCTTCTCGAGCCTCATGGATCTTGTCCAGGCGCGAACGTGCATCGTATGGCTCCGGGCTTATTTTCTTCTTCTTGTCATCAGGGGCTGCGTGAATGATGCAGGCCTCCTCCGCCATGGTGGCTGCTAGGTGGCGACGGAGGCGGAGGTGGCGGTGGGTTAGCTTTCTTGCTGTTACCCTCCTGCGACGCCTCACGCTTGTCGCGGTTGCTTGTCGGACGTGGAGGGTCATGGGGCGACCTACTCTTGTGTCCTTGGTTGCGCTATCCGTCATGACGGGTCTGCTCCGCATTGTCACGGATGACGATGCCGCTCTGCCTTGGTGGAGGCATATCCGTACGACGGTGAGCCTTGGTGTCTTCGCGATGTCGGGGTGAGCGGGGCGATGGCGATGGGCAACGAGGTTGGGCCTTACATCCGTGGTCGGATGAAATGGGGATAGCATCCTTCCTGTTGCGTGAATCCCTCCATCTTCGTTCTGACGAACCCGTCTGAGACCCGACATCAAGAGGAGATCTGTCCCTTGGCGGCTTGTGCTGGCTAGACTGGCAAAACGTTGGGCCAGACTCGAGCCTTTGAGAGGTGGCATTTTCCTATTGTTTCACCGCCTTGTCCACTAGGTCATAGACCTGGTCCACAGCTTCAGGTGATCTATCCTGCTCCAGAAGGGTCTTGGCGACGGCGAGGTTGAGGAGAGGAGTGGGCATCACATGTCTGCCTTCACTGTCAATGTATGGCTTGGCCTGTGCCGGCTTCGGGGGAGTGCATCCTAGGTTTCGCCGCACACCAGGATCGTTGATGACGCAAGCCGGAGCTTTTTTGGCCTTCTGCTGCTGTAGTAGAGTCTTGTACTCGGCCTCCATTGCTCTAGCTTTTTCTATGGACTTCTGCGCATTGGCCAGATCTCGATCTAGCTTTGTGCCTTTCTCCGCGATGGCCTGCGCTTCCTCCAGCAGCTGCTGGCGCTTCTCGTCAAGTTGGACTACATTGCGAATGTGAGCCACGGTCATAGGTTCGATGAGGAGATTGTCGTACATCACTCTATCAGTTGGAGTAACTTGGGAAGCAGCAGACGTAGATGCCAGAGGCGACGGGTTTGCGGTGTTGTTGTTGCTCGGTCCGTTGCCGAGTTCCTACGGCTGTTGCACTGGGTTAGGCGGAGGGGGCATGTCCTTTGCGCGATCATTGTCGGCAGCAACAGGTGGTCCCTTCCCCTTGTCCAGCGTTGTAGGCGGAGCTCTTCCGGGTTGATCTTCATCCATCGCCGTCCCAATGGTGACAAACACCTCTCGGGACATGACGGTGTTGTTGGCATGTTCGTCGTGCGTTTACTCCTCCTCCATCTCCAGCATGGCAGAGTCTAGCTCCTCCGGGATGAAATCTATCTCCTCCGAGTCTACATAAAGTCGGCATAGAGTGTGTCAATCACAGAGTCGGAGGGTGTCGGGGCTTCCTCGATGACGGGGGGTGGAGGTGCAATATCGGCGGCGATGACTGGGGGCGGTGGTGCAGCTGCGGCGATGGCGGAAGGAGGCGGCGGTGGAGGTGGCTGAATCGGAGGGGCTCCGTCAATGAGCGCAAGTGCTGTCTGAGCTGCCTCCTTGGCCTCCGCGTAGATGTTGATGGTGTTCACCATGCTTTTGAAGGTGAGACGTCCCGAAGCCTGCTGCCGCCTTAGAAAATGCCAGAGAAGCATACCTTGGTTCAGTCCTTCCACAAAGTGATACATGGCATCATCATTGGGGTAATGCGCCAGATCGGCTCGTATATGGAACCACCTGGCAAGGTAATCGCGGGGGTTTTCACCCTCTCTCTCTGAATGCAACGCGCCAGCTCAAAGATGGTAACCACACCGATGAACTTGGATCTCTGTTGTCCAGATGCGCGGACGAAGCCGGCGGACTTGCAGTGATCTTCCACCGCTATATCCTACACAGGGGCGGTTTGGGTGGGCCTTGAATTTTTATGATCTTTGCCGGCAAACTCCGAGGAGAGATCCGACATTGATCCTTCTATGAACGTGTCCTGCTCGTAGGCGGTCCGTGCGGGTCTTGATGCTCCTCCGACTCCCAGGGAACTAGTGCCCGAGTCGGTTCGCCGATGAAGAGATGGATATCTCCGATGGGGACGATCGAGCACCGCGTAGGGTTCGTCTTTGCCAGGATCCAGAACTCGTCGGGAGGGACGATCGGAACGTTGCCGGAGAAGAGAACATGACCGATGGCTATGGTTTCACTGATTCCCGTGAAGATCTTGGTCCTCGCCCGCTGAAGAGCCTGAAGCGCCTCTTGCCCCATGGTGGGTGCCAACTGTCGTGGTATTGCCGACGAGTACGCCATGGAGGGGTCCTCACAGTGCGTGTTTAGAGACATGGGGGAAGGAGGACGGTTGACGGGTACGAGGTAACACAACTTACCCAGGTTCAGATCCCACAACGGTGGCGGAATCCTACTCCTGCTATAAATCACTATAAGGGCAATACGCCGAGTTACAGGGATTGGTTCGCTGTGCGAGGTATGAGTTGATTGGTTCCCTAAAGGTTCCCATAGGCCCGACTTATATAGTCGCCAGGTCCTAGGGTTACAGGGAGAAGTCCTAGCCGGACAGGTTACAGAGTCCTACACTACTTACAACTAGTCTAGCGTGTCTTGCACTCCAAGGCTCCGGGTACGTCGGTGACTCCTCCGTAGCCTTCCTTTATCCGTCATGGGCCTCCCTTATGGATCCATCTAACTGGGCTGCCCAGCAGGCCATGGGCCATGCTACCAACTATGGGCCACCCGGGTTATCCGGATAGGAGACATGCTATGAGGATACCCATATAGCATATCCCCAACAAGACATGGAGCAAGCACAGTGTCCTTGGATGGCCTGAGTGGAGAAATCATGCGGTGGCCAAAAGGTGTGTCACGACCATGGAAAGCATACCCAAGAACCTGGCCAAAGGTGCGGAAGTCAGACTGAATCATTGTTGTTCCGGTCATCCACTTCATAGTGCGACGCTCATCTCCGCATATCACAAGTGTTGAGAAAAACTGCTTCACCATCGAAGAATCATAGTGACACTAAAGAGTCATAAGGTGATGAATCCCCATCTTGTTAGTCACATCCAAAGCTTCATGGAGTCTTGCCTTGGTTTGAGCCTCAGTCATATTCATAGGATGCATGGGGCGAAGCTTGAGAGAAGCATACACATCATCATGAATGGCCCGAAAGTGTGCACACCAAAATATGGAATCCTCCGGAGGACCATCAATGTCAGCCTCGTCATAGTAATCAGTTTGGCGAATGGTGGAATACTGAATGTTTTCCATAGCCTTGTAGTTGGGCCGAGACTGCTTGCCCTTGCGAGATGCAACCCCTCTTAGTTTTCTTTGCTGCCTCAGTCATCCGTTCAGCCTCTCTTGCCGATCTACGAACCTCTGTTTCGTCAATAAACTTCCCTTCTGCAGTGGGCTTGAGATAAGGGGCACGGGGACGATGAGTGAAGGTCTTAGGAGCACTTGAACCGCCTGGGAAAAGCATGGGAGAGGTAGCATGGGGATAAGCACACACACAAGTCTAGGAGGAATGTTATAAATAGTAGGAAAACAATCCATGTGTCAAAGATGTGCATTGCGGAAATCAGAACCAAACCAAAACAGATTTTGAGTCTCCAGGCCGGATTATCCAGCCCTGGCAGGGGCGGATAATCCGCCCCCAGCAGAAAATTCTGGAATGGCCCAGATTTACCAAGGCAAAACAGATCGGGCAATAGGGTTGCAATACTACTGATTCTAACAAACAAGGGAAACACATAGTATCTTCTACAAAGATATTTCCACCAAAAACAATGAATCCCATACAAAGAAGATGGATGATAGAGTTACCTTCACTCATTGGAGGAAAATAGCGGAGGAGAAGATACTCGGAGGCGTGGGGAAGAAGATCTGGGGAGTGCCCGGAGAATCCGCTGGTCAAATCGACTCCGGGGAGGGGCGGATGCTCCAGCGGCGGCTGGGGGCAGAGCTAGGGTTGGGGGAAGGGTTGGTTGCTCTGTTTGAGCCTGTCCTCCCTGACCCAGCCCTTAAGAGGCAGAAATCGCCCGGGCAGATAATCCGCCCCTCACTTTGGGCGGATAGTCCGCCACCCCTCTGAATTTTCTGTTAAGTATAGATTCAGGTCGGAGCACCCTTGCAAAACCCCTCGATGGTGTATAGAGGACTTGTGTGCAACAATAGATGGTTCAAGGAGGGAAAAGGCTTGGGTTTAGAGCAACAAACTGATATGGTACTGCACAGCCAAAGTTGCAAGAACAAATCAAACAAGAGCCAAAATTGGGTGTGTTTTCCATAAGAACAAGAGATATGCAAGAAAAAACAAAGAGATCCACTAGAAACCAACTCTTCTGAAGGAAGAGGGCGGTGGTCGAAGCCACCATGTTGGAGCGTATGGCATGACACCGCGAAGATGTATCTTGAGTTCAAAACCAATGCTCACCGATGACCCACATATCAAAAAATGATATTAAGGGAAATGATTTTTCTTGCTTTTGGCATTATGGGGGGAGGGTTAGCCCAATCAATTAGGACCACACTCCCCCTATGTCTATGCCCGCATCTAAACCAAATACATGAATGAAAGTAAGTGAGTGTGCAAGGGTAATCAAGCCAAGCTCCTTGAATCTATGATATTTAGATCATTCCTCAAATAACAAAATCTTGCTTCATCAAGAGGCTTCGTGAAGATATCAGCAAGTTGGTACTTCGTGCTCACAAAATACAGTGCAATATCTCCACGAGCAACATGATCCCAAATGAAATGATTGCGAATCTCAATATGTTTTATTCTTGTATGCTGCACCGGATTGTAAGCAATTTTGATAGCACTTTCATTGTCACATAAAAGAGGCACTTTGTCACAATTGACACCATATTCCTTTAAAGTTTGCCTCATCCATAATAATTGTGTACAAGCACTTGCATCAGCAACATATTCAGCTTCGGCGGTTGAGAGTGATATGCAGTTTTGTTTCTTTGAAGACCAACACACTAGAGACCTGCCCAAGAATAGACATGCACCATAAGTTGATTTTTGATCATCCTTGTCACCAGCCCAATCTGAATCAGTGTAACCACATAGAGAGAAAATGGAGCCTTTGGGATACCATAAACCAAAATTTGGGGAATGAAACAAATATCTAAAGATTCTCTTGACCGCCACTAAGTGGCTTTCTTTAGGAACGGCTTGGTACCTTGCACACACTCCTACACTCAACACGATATCGGGCCTAGATGCGCAAAGGTAAAGGAGAGAGCCTATCATGGATCGATATACCTTTTGGTCCACGTCTTTACCCTTTGGATTAAGCTCAAGATGACACTTTGTTTGCATTGGAGTAGCAACGCCATTGAGATCCGTCATCTTGAACCTCTTGAGCATGTCTTGCATGTACTTAGCTTGATTAATGAAAGTTCCCTCTCTAAGTTGTTTGATCTCGAAGCCAAGAAAGAACCTCAATTATCCCATCATAGACATCTCAAACCTGTCAGTCATAAGCTTTGAAAACTCATCATTAAAAGCTTGGTTAGTAGAGCCAAAAATAATGTCGTCTACATATAGTTGGCATACAAAAAGCTCCCCGTTAACCTTCTTAGTAAAGCGAATGGGATCGATTTTCCCAACTTCGAATCCACGGTCTAACAAAAGCTCTTTAATGTGCTCATACCATGCACGTGGGGCTTGTTTAAAGCCATAGAGATCCTTATCGAGTTTGTAGACATGGTTTGGAAATTTGGGGTCCTCAAAACCCGGGGGTTGCTTGACTTATACTAACTCATGTAGTGTACCATTAAGAAAAGCACTCTTAACATCAATTTGATGCAATTTAAAATTATGATGAGCGGCGTAGGCAAGGAGGATACGGATGGACTCAAGACGAGCCACAGGAGCATAAGTCTCGCCAAAATCAATTCCTTCCACTTGAGAGAATCCTTGAGCCACTAGCCTTGCTTTATTCCTCACAATAATGCCATTTTCATCTTGTTTGTTCTTGAATATACACTTGGTGCCGATAACATTGCGGCACTCTTTGGGTTTATCTACGAGCTTACAAACCTTGTTGCGCTCGCAGTTATTTAATTCTTCATGCATTGCAACCACCCAATCTGGATCTTCAAGAGCATCAAATACCTTCTTTGGTTCAACCATTGAAATGTGAGCTTGATGATCATAGAAGCTTGCAAGTTCTCTTCTAGTAGACACCCTTCTTCTTAGATCACCGACAACCTTATCAAGAGTGTGACCCCTTAACTCAAGGTTCCGATCAGCACGAGCCTTGCGTCGAGCCTCAATTTCCTTATTGTTTCTAGAAGGAGTTGATTCCGCATTTGGATCTTTGTCTTGTCCACTACCTTGCCATTGGTCTTGAGCTGAGCTGATAACAGGAGCTTGCTGCTGAACAGGTGCTTCAGGGCCAGATAATCCGCCCCTGGGTGGGGCCGGACTTTCCGGCCTGGGAGATGAGGCAGCAACATCTTCTTCCTGTGAGTCCCTGGCAGAACTGGGAGTTCCAGGGCCGGATAATCCGCCCCTTGGGGCCGGAGAATCCGGCCTAGAATTTTCTTCGCCATTTTGTTCTTCTTGAAATCCTCTGGATGGAATTGGAGTGCCAGGGGGACAGTCCGCCCCTTGGAGGGGGCGGATAGTCCGGCATGGGACTATCATTTTGCTCAGAAGACTGATGATCTTCAGCAGGTTGCGGTGTTGGTGCAGGGGTTTCTCCAGCAGTAGGGGCTTGTTGATCTTGTGTAGATGAGGGATCCACTTGAGTGGAGCATTGTCCTTCCCGATCCGCCACAAGGGGTTCCCCAATGGAGCGGAGAAATCCCATGCCCATTCTTCTTATGGCATCTTGGGGTATTTCAACATCTGCATCACAAACATCAACTTGCCCCACATGGGAGCCGTCATTTTCATCGAACTCCACACTACAAGATTCTACAACAGTCCCGGTGAGCTTGTTGTAGACTCTATAAGTGTGGGATTTGGCACCGTAACCAACAAAAATACCTTCTAAAGCCTTAGACTCAAATTTAGACAAGTGGACACCTTTGATAAGAAATAAACACTTACAACTGAATACCCTGAAGTATGAAATGTTGGGCTTGTTATCGGTAAGTATTTCATACGGAGTCTTGTCCAAGATCTTGCGGAGGTAGAGACGGTTAGATGATTGACAAGCGGTGGATATGGCTTCATCCCAAAAGTTGTAAGGAGACTTGAATTCAGCCAACATCGATCTTGCCATATCCATCAAAGTGCGGTTCTTCCTCTCGGCTACACCATTTTGTTGAGGGTGTTCTTGAACTCGGAGCCGTTTTCACTTCTTATTCCCAAGATGGGAACATTATGTTAATGTTGAACCTCATTGGCAAAGTCAATGACCGTTTGTTGAGTCTCACTCTTTAGCTTGAAGAAATAGACCCATGTATATCTTGAGTAATCATCGACTATGACCAAGCAATATTTCTTCCCACCGAGACTGGCATGAGATGGAGGACCAAATAAGTCCACATGAAGTAATTCCAAGATTCTCTTTGAAGAAACAATAGTCTTCCTCTTGTGGGGAGAGTCATGCATTTTGCCTTCAACACAAGCCATGCAAACACGATCTTTGGCAAAGGAAACATTGTCTTTTAGTCCAAGGATGTGGCCACCCTTGTGAAGACTTTGCAAAGTTCTCATGTTGACATGGGCTAAACGGTGATGCCATATCCAGCCCACGTCGGCCTTTCCGAATAAGCACATCGGACCCGAAGTGGTTTTCCCTGAAAAGTCCACCACATATAGGTAATTTTCGACGTACCCAACAAAAGCGAACTTTAGAGACTTGATCCACAAGAGTACCACCAAATCATCATCAATGTAAACAGCAAAGCCCATCTTACCAAGGGCACGAACAGAAAGTAAGTTGTAACCGAGGGTCTCGACAAGCATGACGTCCACGAGAGAGATATCGTGGGCGACCACAACCTTTCCAAGACCCAATACCTGAGATTTAGACTTATCACCATAGGAGACTGTAATATTATCATGATTGGGTCGCATCTCCGTGATGATATCCTTGCTTCCGGTCATATGACTAGTGCATCCACTATCCAGCACCCATTTAGACCCACCGGAAGCATAGCCCTTCAAGAGAATTACTTCTTGGTTTTAGGTACCCATTTTTCAATGGGTCCTCACATGTTAGTAACAAGGTTCTTTGGAACCTAAACAGACCAAGCAACATATTCATCAAAAGTACCAACATAATAAACATAAACATTTCCATAATAATCACAAAAGAGTTCATAATTTGGATTGTGAGACCCTACAAAACCAATATTGTTAGTTTTGTCTTTTGTGACATTCTTCTCAGCGGTGCTTGTCTTCGATTGTTCACCCTTGGTCTTCTTCTTCTTGTTCTTCTTCTTCTTGGACTTGGTGACATATCCAAGTCCCTCTTTACCAAGATTTTACCTTTGCTTGCCAAGTACCTCATCAAGAACACCCTTATCTTTGGGAGTGGTGTCATTGACAAGCCCTTCTTCCACACTAGCATTTTCTTTGTGAATATATGTTGATTTAGATGTGCTAGGAACATCATACTTGGTCAATCGAATTTGGAGATGATCATGTGACTCGTTGAGAATGGAGAATTCACTTTTCAACGCCTTATGAGCGATGTCAAGTTTATCCAATTCCTCAGAGAGTCTAGCATGAGCATCCCTAAAGTCAATATTTTCCTTCTTTAACATCTTTGCTTTGGCAATTGCATTGTCATGTTCCTTAACAAGCTTTGCCACCATTTCTTCATGTGACTCCTCAATGGACTCAAGCCTCTCTTCAAGAGAAGCCTGAGCCTCTTCTTCCTCTTCTAGATCATTTTTAAGGACGTAATTTCCATTGCATCCTCCCTTTCAATTTTGCCTTTTTCTTCAAGGAGCACTTCATTTTGGTCCAGCTGGTCCATAAGAGCCTAAAAATGTATTTTATGCTCACCTTACAAGTTAGTGAAGAAATAGTCCAAAGCAATAATCTCTTCTTTAACCTTAAGACTAGTAGGATCATCCATGTCAATCATAGCCTTAGGAAAAGAAGAGTTAGAAGTTGATACCTCGGAACCTCTCGCCATGAGACAAGTAGTGTTCTTGTTGATGACGTTTTCGTTCGGAGAGTCGAAGAGAGATGTTGGTGTAGATGTGGTGGCTATAGCAGCCACCTCTCGAGATCTTTCGTCCTCGTCTTCATCTTCACTTCCCGAAGAATATTCTTCTTGAGCCACTAGAACAATCTTTGGTTGCTTCTTGAAAGGAGCATTCTTCTTTACAAAAAATTTCTTGCGTGGAGCCTTTGACTTTTCCTTGAGAATAAGTCTTCCTGCATTATCTTCCCTACTTTGATATGGGCACTCAGCTACAAAGTGCAGCCGGTCTCCACAGCTGAAACATGTTCTTGGCTTGGGACCATTTTCCTTTCTTCCATAAGCTCCACTCTTGCGTTCTAGTTCAGATTTGGCCTTGGCCGGGTCCTTCCAAAAATTTCTAGCATAGAAGGCCATGTATTGTCCATGAATTCTTTTTACATCCTCGGGACAGTCCATACCTTCTATGTCATCTTCATCATGATCAACCACACTTGTCTTCAAGGCCACGTTGACCCCCTTTTGCATCCCCATAGCTCGTGCACGAGCATCTTCGGCATTCTTGGCAGCCACTTTGAAAGCTGCCATTTCTTGCATTACCTCATTGGATGTCATAAGGTGGTAGTTATGCCTTCCTTGGAGACTCTTCAAATTTGTGGGCTCAAATGGCATAAGTGCACTGACATACTTGTGCATGATCCATGCATCATCAACATGAGGGGCACCATGATTCTTGAAAGTGGTGGCTATTGACTTGAGCCTCCTATACATGTCCTCGTGGTCTTCTCCATCCAACATATAAAATCCTTCAGCTTCATTGCTCAAAGCATCATATCTATTCCTTCTCATACTTTCATTTCCAATGAAGAGCTCGGTGAGGGCATCCCAAGCTTCTTTAGTTGTACTAAGATGCTGAATGTGTGGCATGTCTTTGTCACCCACACCAAGCTAGATCATGTGTAGAGCTGTAGCGTTGAGTTGACTATCAACAACCTCTCTTATTATTATGTTGTTGGGATCTCCAACATGAAGACCATTCTCTATGATTTTCCACAACTCAATGGAGGAGTTGCACACATGAAACTTCATCAAAAATTGCCATTGATTAAAAGTAGATGCTGAAAGTTCCCTATTATGTATATGTGGGTGTGGGATAGGTGGATCAGGAGAATACACATGGGAAACCTCATTGTATCCTTCCTTACCACTATCCTTTTTCAAGGAGGAGCTCTTGCTAGTGCCATCACCAACCACTTCGTTATCTTTGGAATCGGTTTTACCCGTTTCCTTGGATTGCGGAGTGGTAGCCTCCGAGGCAGATGGAGGTGATGTTGCGGATGTGGAGAGACGCAATATCAATTGACGCATCTCTTCCATATTAGCCTCCATTGAACTAACCATGGTTGTTTCCAACGTCTTGAGATCGTTCATGGTGACTACCTCCGGAGCATCACTCTCATCTCCCTTGGAACCCATACTTCTCTTAGGCGGTTAAGCCCGAATTAAGAGTCGGGACTCTGATACCAATTGAAATGGATCGTATGGGCACCTAGAGGGAGAGTGAATAGGTGCTACTCAATTTTTAGTTCTTTTTCAATTTTAGGCTTGGCATCAAGTAAATTCTCTAGATATGGAACTACGAGAATTTACCTATATGCAAACCTAGCTACTAAGCACGTAAAGAGAGGAGCGAGGAAACCGTAGTGGAGCACGCGGAGACACGGAGATTTGTTTTACCGCAGTTCCTTCCTTGTTAAGGGAAGTAAATCTGTGTTGCAGGGGTGGGCGGTTCTAAGACCACCACGCCACAATAGGCCTCACCCTATTCTCCGATGGATCTCGCCACGAAAGGCCTGATCCACCTTCTCCACTATTGGTACCCTTTGAGGCGGCAACCGATGCCTTTACAACTCTACCGGGGCACACACCCACAACTGAATTGGGGGCTCCCATAAAGACAACAAGCTGTCACAAGAACAAGAATTATCAATATAATCAAAAGCAAGGATCTAGATATTTGCAAGAAATACTAGATCG
This sequence comes from Avena atlantica, assembly GCA_910589765.1. Lineage (NCBI taxonomy): Eukaryota > Viridiplantae > Streptophyta > Magnoliopsida > Poales > Poaceae > Avena > Avena atlantica. The sequence continues at coordinate 424,162,885 of OU342739.1, forward strand.
GAGATTCTCCAAATGAATGGAGAGGATATGAAGCGCTTGATTGCAGTTGTTGAAGATCAAGTCCTCCTCCTTCGATTCCCCAAGGGACGGGGCCTTTGGGTGGATATAGGTGGAGCTCTCTTGGATGAAGGTTGCAGATCAGATCTTGACTTTTTCGAATGAACCAAGAGATCTGGCAGGAGGGGAAGGCTGGCTTAAATACCCCCTCCCTAGATCGGGCCGTTGAAGAAGTTTGGGGGCGGATTATCCGCCCCCCACTAGGGGCGGACTATCCGCCCTAGGGAAAAACTCCGTCCCCAGGAAGGAAACTCCGGGGGAAAATCCGCCCCCTCTGTGGGGGTGGCGCCTTGGAGAACTTGAAGCAGATCATGGGGGGCAGATTATCCGGCCCCCCTGAGAGGCGGATTATCCGGCGTGGCCTGAAATCCGGCCGAAACTCCCCCCCCCCCCCCCCCCTTGTGGGGGTTGCGCCTTGGCGAGCTTGAGGCTGAGCATGAGGGGCGGATTATCCGGCATGGCCGGAAAATCCGGCAGAAACTCCGCCGCCTCACTGGGGGTTGCGCCCATCTGGGAAAGGGGTGGGGTGGATTATCCGCCCCCCAAAAGCAGTTTCCTTTTCCTTTTTCAATATAGAGATCTGTAGCACTTCAACACACATTAAATAATCCTTGATATTGTTATCTAACACACAAAATACTAGGGATTATGAAATGTTCTTTCAACAGGGGTTGAAGATCGATCTCGATCACTCGGTGTTGCTCACCATCGTCGCTGTTATCCTCTATTCATCATAGTTTAGGGTGATAGCTTATTTGTAATGTCATGATATTTGTAATGTGATCCAATATGATTATTTTAATTACTGTATATTGTTGTATATTTGTCTAGTGGTGTGATTATTTTGATTGCTGTATATTGCACTTTGGATCATTATTTTGATTGGTATGCATGTTGTATTGTTGTATAATTAACTGCTGTATAAATAAAAAAACACTCAAATAATTAGTGGTGCACCGTTGACGTATGGAGCGGAGGTGCGCTGCTGATGCCAGGTCTATCCGTGGCGCACCTGACATATACATATTATTAATGGCGTAATATTCGTAGCGCACGACTGGTACGCCACTTATCTCTTTTTAGGTGCGCCACTGATAGGTGTTTTTCCACTAGTGCATGCTTCAGCCTTTGCAGATATAGTCTTTGCTTGTTACTATTTTCTTTTCAAAACATGCAGAAAATGATTGTCCTTTTGTTTCGTCATGATAGGAGAAGAGTTAGAGATAGTATCAAATTTCAATGCCCTATATGTCATGTGGTGGAAACAAAGATTTGCTCTTCTCATAGTTTTATTGTTTCCCACTGTTTTGTTTTCTTGCATTACCCAACAACACTACTTTTAATTAGAAATTTACCAAAACACTTGTGCAAAAATTGAGAACATTTATATTCATTATATTTACATGTCTACGGTGGAGACTTCGGCAGGCAAGGATAGAACCCACCGACATAGGCCATTAAGCAGCGATGTTGACAATAAACCAAAGAGTAATGCTACATCTACGGATAAATTATACAGAAAAATCTTACGGACTAACAGCGGCGGCAAATCAGTTGAGAACGTCATCCGCAGTTTCAGGAAGGAAAAAAACAAGAACCAATCGGGTGGCTCCACATAATCCCGTAAGACCAGTCCGTAAGCAAATTTCCGTAAGCTTAGCATTATCGTAAACCAAAACATTGTGCAAAAATTGAGAACATTTATATTTATTATAATTGTATATGTCCAAGAATAAGAAAAATCAATAATTCGGCATTCAGCTACTTCCCCTTTAATTGCGCATAGCTGATTTTTGGGTTTATTAGGCGGTCTATCTTACCTTTTCTTGTTAGCCAGGAAATATATCTTTTCCTAATTAATGTATTGATTACCCGTGATTTTTGATTGATACGTGATCTGTCGTCACAAAAGGAAGGACGCGAGCGGACGCGGGCATGCATGACTAACCGTGAAAACTGATCTTACGATTTGGATGTTGTGTGGTGATGCTAAGATTCAGATGGACGGTATAGATCATTTTGATGTCAGCTGATGACCTAGGATCATCAACTCTCATTTAATAATATAAAGATTTATTATTACGCAGCATATATAGGGACCACATTTAGTGGCAAGAAATCGCTTCGCCGTGCATAAAAAATAGACAACAATTCCAAATATTTATGAGTATTCCATACAACATTCCACTCTCCATATATATGATGGCGATGCAGAGTTATAAATCAATCCAGCCGCACCCTAGTCGATTGGATCCTACTATACGTGCTACCTCCCTCTCCTTGAACTTCCGATCCGCCGGCGCGCGAGATCAACTCAGCATGAAGACGATCTCTTGCTCCATCGTCCTTGTGCTCATGGCCACCGTCCTTGTGGCCTCAACCTTCGCCGCCGCCGCCGCAGCCTGCGACTTCAAGAAGGACCTCGTCATATGGCAGAGCCTCGGCGAGCCTCAGAAGGACGGCTCGGCGGAGTACAGGGTGGACGTGGTGAACCAGTGCAGCGGCGACGGGAGCACCGACAGGCCCTGTGACATCTCGAAGATCTGCCTGATGTGCGGCAACTTCCGGTCCCTCATCCCCGTCGACCCCAAGCTGCTCCGAGTCGTCGACCCCGGCGTCTGCCTCCTCAACGGCGGCCACACGATCCGGCAGAACGGCAACGTCTCCTTCGTCTACACCAGCTACGTGCGCCAAAACCTCTACGCCCTCTCGGCCATATGCCAGTGATCGAGATCTTCCTTCTCTTTGGAGCGTAGGTGCATGTGTAATCTTTACATGCATGGAATAATTTTCTACAGTTTTGTTTAGGTGTCTTCGAAGAGATCGATGTTCGCTCATCTCGTTTTCAAGTTCCAGTTTTGTTAGGTGTCTACGAAGAGATGTTGCAATACTAGTACTACTTGCTTTTTTTTTCATCCCTTATTCCCTAAATATTGATGGTACGTGCTCCCGAGTGGAAACTCTCGTCTTAATGATTTCGTCCCTGAGTTTATTCCGAGTGTTTTTATGAATTATAAACCGGCCTCTCGTGTGCTTTGCATAATCTGTGTCGATGGTACTCTAGATATTTTCTTAGTATTTGCTTCTCACCACGATTTTGGTTCTGGGAGAAGCTGGTCGAGGGTAGCTTCTGGGAGAAGCTGGCCAAGAAGCTGAAAAGAAGGGGGTCATACTAGGTCGTGGTCTTTATATATACTCCCTCCGCTCTAAAATATATTGTAAGATGTTTTAGTTTTTATGACAAGGATTGTTTCTCCGATTTTCGTTGAAGTTATGAATGTGTCTCTATGATTCAGTCCAGGCCCGTCTAAGAAGTATGTGCAGGGTGTGCGCTAGCACAGGGCCCCCAATTTATATTTATTTAGCTGGAGTACTACTTGAAGAAAATAGACCTCACGACCCCTAATTAATTTCTCTCCAAGTTGGAGGCCCTGGATTGTTCACCTCCCCTAATTAATTAATTTCTAATTCCCAAAAGCACAGCAATAAATAGTTTTAGTACTACTCCCTAAGACCCTCGTCTTAGGGGGAAGATCGACAATGAATAGCTGTCAAATATATAAAGTTTGACTGCATTTTTGTAGTACACAGGGGGTAAGTAAGTAGTTTCAAATAATGCTTAAAGAATGTTCAGTTGTCGTCCAAAAATAAAGATATTTAGAGATCAAACTTCTAAGATCTTGTGTTTAGTAAGATCTATTTTTGGGATGTATTAACCATATGAAAATATAAAAATAGTTAAAATCTTCTTTTATATGGTACTATATTTGCAAACAAAAACTTATTTTATACCTAGGACCCAATTTTATTTTTGCACAGGGCCTCCAATTTATCAGGTACGGCCCTGATACAGTCTATTGAAAAAATGCCATCAGATTTCACAAACTCATTACGTCTATACCTCTGCATACAGCTGATATTGGTTGTCATTTACATCTATCTAACTTGTCGTCTGTTTGATATGTTTTCTTATATGTGGGTCCCATCTAGCTCAGTTGTTGTGGTTGTTATCCTGAATAGTGGGCCCACCACCTCAACAGTTGACCATGTACACCCTAGGTTCGAGGATTGGAGGCCTCATTATTGTGCAACTTCTCATATTTTTTTTCACTCCGCTCCAATATGCTCTGCTCCTCCCGCAGCCATATTCCATCATGCACTGCAATGCACCTCTCCCGACCTCCCCTTCGGCATCTGCTCGTCGCCCTTTCCATTGTCCAATGTCCCTTGCCATCCTTCCTGGCCATTGTTCACTACCCTCGCGTCTTCACGTGGCTTGAAGCAAAAAAAAAAGTGATCCCCGACAGTTGGTTGCACGCTTACGACGGTGGATGTGAAGTGGATCGGGCTTAAAGATGTATCCTGCAAGGCTGGAGACCACGTAGATGTATCATATACAGCTGGAGAGCATGTGCAAGGGCGACGCAGGGGTATAGGTTGCGAGAAGCAAAGTTTTGTAGCTATGGAACCCGAGGAATCGTGGCGATCATCCTCCCTTAATGGTAAGAATCATAATTTCTTCTCTATTTTGTTTAATTTGTGATTCAAATCACGTGATACTCACGCGGATATGTGTTGATAACTCTAGGACGTCTTCCGCATCACGATTTCTACTAAAGATTCGGCTTAAGTGTCAAATTAAAATCTTTCTTGACGGTAGAATTGCAGTTAACGCTGGTTTGATTATCGATTAATAGTAGACATGGCAGACCTAACTTTATGTCACTTGTATATGGAGGCGAGGTCACTGAAGTTCCCCTGCGGCACACGCACATCACCGCCTCCCTCGCTGCCTCAACCTTTGACCAGGCCATGTGAACTCATTCATCGCTGGCAGCACCATCTCGTAGGAGGCATGCTCTGCCATCCTGTCCCAGGTACTCCTCCGAATCATTGTCGGCCTTGAGCTAGAGCTACCGGTGCTCGTACTCTAGCGGTGCATGCCACACGGATGGCTCCTACTTGCCTTTCTTCACGCGCGATGCGCCATTAATTTCAAAAGACAAAGTGGCAGTGTTATTTGTGTCACTGCCAGGGCAGGGCCACATGCCTCCTACTTCCATCCGGCACCCCCGCTCGCCCCCATGGGTCGGTTGTGGTCTAAGAGCAACGGACGCCAAGTTAGGCCGAGCCGGATGAAAATGGCTATGGGGGGGCCGGCTAGGCGCGGTTTTCGCGTCCGGTGTGTCCATAACCCGTTTGAGAGGGCTATCTGGAGATGTTCTAATCCATTCGATCTAGCTGAGCTAATAGGCTGGATGGAGATGCTCTGATCCATTCCATCTTGCTCAGTCCATATTGTTGTTCTTGTGTTCTTTTTTTCACTTAATTTTGAAAGCCTAAGCTATTTGACGATATAGTTGCTTGTTTCCCAGCATTGTATTGGTATAAGTACTCCCTTCGTTCAGGAATAACTGACGCAAGTCAATTATTTCTGGACGGAGGGGGTATATTTCTTCATGCCCTATTCTGTGTACTATGTAAAGAAATATCAGAATGCAAAGGGTGGATTTGACTTTTGAAAAGAAAAAATGGAGTTTCCAAACCGAGACGATCACGCTTTAGGGAAAGGGGAAATTGACATTTTCCAAACTGATTGTTTGAGAATATCGCAAATGAAACATCATATATTTCAAGACCGAGACCGACCGGGGCTTGTCCCAAAAAAAAAGACCGGGGCAGAATGAGATACTGCACCAAAAAGGCAAAAAGGAAAACTTCCGAAAACAAAAGGATGCTGCTAGGATCCTTGAAGGCTGGATCCTAAAAGCCAGGAGGGAAATGGATCCTAAAAGCCAGGAGGGGAATGCACTGAAACACGCTAAAAATAGATCAGGAACTGTACATGAGGTTGCAAAGGTTGCAATCAGGGGCTTCAACTCTCTCAGTAACGAGTCCATCAAACAAACCAAATGGATCTCCGAATCTTCCCAGCAGAACTACCACAAACTTAACAAACACTCCAGATTCAGAGTAATCGTACAGCACACAATGAGCCTTTATTTATCAACTTCAACATATAATATGTTTATTCAGATACAAGACAACAAACAAAGCTAATTAACTATAGTAACCGACTGACTTCCAGGATTATTTGTATCTCTTATACCACAAAGAACCAAACTAAGCATTGTTTCCTTTTTTTGCTTTCAAAACTACTCATGGAGAAGCCACCATTTTAGCCTCTCTGAAGTTTTAGACATCAAGGTACTTGCTGGCTGTGTGGACATCCTTGTCTCCTCTTCCACTGCAGTTCAGCACCACCCTAGCACCATCTGGCAGTGTCGGGCAGAGTTTCTCCAGGTAGGCGAGCGCGTGGGACGTCTCCAGGGCAGGGATGATGCCCTCCAACCGCGAAGTGCGCTTGAAAGCTGCATGCCAGAATCAACACAGGAAGATGTTAGATGCTGAAATAAGCACACATGACAGGGGGGGATGTTTAGGCTACTGAACCTGTATAGAACCGATCAGGGAAATCAAACCAATAGGCTTAAGACAGTTGCCGGTCCTAAAGCAGCATGCTAATTGGCTTACTTACACAATCACAGTATCATGTCATTATGCATTGCAAATTTGAGCCTATTGGTAGATACTGAGTCAGCGAGAACATGAAATTTACCAAGTCCCCCAAATCTTACTTTTTTATAATTCAGGAGTGGCTTACATCCAGTTTCCAAGATTGCAGGATCAAACATGAGGTAGTAGATGTTAAAAAATTCACATGTACAACAGGTATATTGTTTAAAGTAGGTGAAAATTCAAACAGCAATGGCACGATTTTGTCTCACTCACATCAAGAAAATTCAAACATTCACAATGTTATTCAGAACTATAAGCATGATACTATCAGCATTCAGTAGATGAAAATCAACTACAGCCAGTATGCAGAATAATATAGCAAGTGAAGTACGACAAAAAAAAACAGAAATGGTAGAGAAACATACCGTCCAATGCTTCCTGATCTGTCACACTATCATATTCGGCACGTCCAATATCCCTCAAGAAACTGTGCTCAGGTCCAACGCCTGGGTAATCCAGACTATTTCAAACAATGGATAATTAGTCCATATATATAAGAAAATAGAATCTTGCAATGTAAACATCAGAGTATTTACCCAGCACTGATGGAGTGGGGTTCAATAACTTGCCCATCGGCGTCCTGCAATACATAGCTCAGAGATCCATGGAGAACTCCAACTTCGCCCTTTGTCAATGTTGCAGCGTGTTTGTCAGTGTCTACACCATGACCAGCAGCCTCCACTCCAATCAGTCTTACATCTTGATCATCAACAAACTCATGGAAGAGGCCCATGGCATTTGATCCACCACCAACGCAAGCAACCAACACATCAGGCTTGCCACCCCACTTGTCCATGGCCTGTCTACGGGTCTCCTTGCCAATCACCTTATGGAACTCCCTCACCATCATTGGGTATGGGTGTGGACCAGCAACTGAACCCAAAATGTAGTGTGTAGTCTCCACATTAGTGACCCAATCACGGATTGCCTCCGAGGTAGCATCCTTCAGCGTTGCAGTCCCAGCATGTACTGGCCTTACCTGCGTGAGCGAAAAGGCAGCAGACACAATGATGAGAAACAAACGAGCATGCCTAACAAGGTTCTCCCAAAGAACAATACAAAGCATTCTGCATCTCCCAGCACATGAGTTGCAATACAAGTAATGGTCTTGTGAATAACTGAAAGCAGAAGATACAAGTTTGTTCATACCTCTGCTCCAAGAAGCTTCATCCTGAAAACATTAAGAGCCTGTCTCTCCATATCTTGTGCACCCATGTAGATGACGCACTCCAGCCCAAACCGTGCGCACACCGTGGCAGTGGCGACTCCATGCTGTCCAGCACCAGTCTCAGCAATAATACGCTGCTTCCCGAGCCGCTTGGCAAGCAGAGCTTGCGCCACAGCGTTGTTGATCTTGTGGGCACCGGTGTGGTTCAGATCCTCCCTCTTGAGGTAAATCAGCGGGCCAGTGCCATCGGCACGCTTGTAGTGCTCCGTGAGGCGCTCGGCAAAGTATAGCGGGCTCTCGCGGCCCACGTAATCCTTGAGGATACCATCAAGTTCTTTCTGCAAATAGCAGCAATGTGGTATTGTGGTGTTAAAAAACTATAGTGAATTTATGTCCCATATTTTTCCTAACCAACATGGTGACCAATTAATTTATTTTGCGTGATTCTGGGGCAACAGTAATGGCTACTCAAATTACAGTAAAATTCGCCATGCTTTGACTTTGACACCATGCATAAAAAGTAGACTCTGCCGTCCCATGAGAACAATTAGTCCAAATGAAATAGACAGATACAGTATTGAAACGCTAAATTTCATAGTATGTGGAGGCGGCTGTAGGAAAGGGACTTAAACAAAACCCGAATCTCCTGGCAAATCAAAATCAAATCAAATACTAGTAGTACAGAAAAGAACCGTTCCTGTTGTGCAACTAGATGTGATGTGACCTCTCCCGACTACCACAAAAGATACATGGCCAAAACAACAACGGGTATGCAAATCAGACGGTACTGCCCGCAAAACCTCAAATTCTACAGTCAGGATAAGACCCCCTCCTACGAATCAACCATCAACATCCCCTATATCCCCTACGAATTTGTGGCCAAACGCTGGAATCGCGCAAAAATTTAAGGCGTTCGATCCTCGAAAACCGGATCCTGCGGGTGTTTACCTGGAAGTCCTGGTCGTCGGCGAGCGCGTGGAAGGCGGCCTCGAGCTCGGTGAGCGCGTGCATGAGCGTCTCCGGCACGTACTTGCCCCCGAACTTGCCGAACCTCCCGAGCGCGTCGGGCCTCGCGACGCCCGCGCCCGCCACCTCCGCCCCGTTCACCCTCTCCACCACGGGGGCGGAGGCCTCCGCCGCTACCGCCTTCGCCGGCCGCATTGCCGCGGCCGCCACGACGCCCCTCCGGGGCGGCGTCACCATCCGCAGCGCCGCGCGCGAGGGCAGGGGCGCGGCGACGGCGGCGGCTGAGCTAGGGTTTCTGATAGCCGAGGCGGCCATTCGGGGTGGGGCGGAGTAGCAGGGAGAGAGGTCAAGGATGAAATCGGAAGGGGATTAATTAAAGAAGAAAGAGTGGATGCGGAACACGCGGGTGAAGGAGGCCTCCGAGGCGGGTATATTATAATCCGGTCGCCCTTGGAACACTTCCCGAGCGGTTGGTGGGTCCACGAGGTCCTCGGCTCGGAAACGTGAGCCCGTGGCACGGGAACGCGGCCGTACGGACCACGGGATGGCTCGGGCAGGCGTTGCTGGACCGCGCGCACGGAGAGCGCGGGTACCGGGCCGACCGGATCGGGCGACCGGATCAGTACGGCGTCTCCTCTCCTCTCGCTAGTGTGCGACCCTACTGCGTAAGGGGCACTTTGGTAAAATGAGTATGGACTGATCGTGGAAAGAGGACACTACGTGGGTCCTTCTCAGCCGACGATTCAGATTTTAAAACACTCATCGTGTGTTCAAATCACGTGTTGCATTGCATGCGGTCCGATGAACTAACTACAAGTAATCGCCGGAGATCACCAAAGTTTTTGGTGAAACTGTACTTCACAGTGTGGGACGGCTTGGACTGAACGTGGAGGACTGTGCGAGGTCAGCCCTGTGCGAGGTGCATGTGTGTCATCGGATCCACGACGATGGCACTATGTGGATCGTCCTCAGCCGACGGTTTCATTGTTAAACCGCTCAGGCCCCGTTCGTTTAATCCAAAACATGCATGGATCAACCTGGATTACGGCCCAGTCCCGGGAATCCATCTCGGAGATGTAATTTTTCCAGCCCAACAAATCTGATGTCTTCGTTTAACCCCAGGCTGGATCACAACCCAGCCCATTTTATCCAACTCCAGGCTATTGAGGTTGGAATTTTTTTCCTTCCCGTCTGACCTGTGGAAAATTTTCCACGACACGAGACACAGAAAGAGTGAAGGGTGATGTGTATGGTCTCAGCGTGGCCTAGGAGTAACCGAATGGCCGGAAACATGTACAATGATTAGAGAAATGGATTAACAGGGTTGTTTGAGGTTTCGGTGGAGGCTTGGGATCAACCAAATCCCTCTCTGGATCTGTTCCACGTGTGGATCCGTTCCAGTAAAAACGAACGAGGCCTCAGCGGTTTTTTTTTTTGACTTGGTGCTCAAATCATGTGTTGCATTGCATGCGGTCTGACGAACTAGTAGTGCAATCAATCACCGGAGATCAAGAAAGTTGTTGGTGAAACTGTACTTACTCCTCATTCTCTTCTTCTTTTGAACGGATAAGGGCTCGAAGGCCCTAGAAGCTCCATTAAACAAGCCACTTGGGGCGACAGCCGATCATGGATCCCGCACTGTGAGGAAGATCCTTCATAGAAGGAAGAAACACCGAGGAAGATCGGTGCTTCCCAACCGAGAGTGCCTTCGGTAAGGGATCAAAGGGATATGGAGAAACTGTACTTCACAGCTCATTATCTCTTCTTTTTGGACGGGGTAAGGGATCAAAAACCCTAAAATCTCCATTAACAAGACGGTAGGCATGTAAAAAACAAGGCCGTGCATATGGAGTTACAATGAGGCCCCTAAAAGATAGAGAAAGCGGATAATGCTACAAACTTTACAATAAAAGACCCTAGGTATAACAGAAAACATGACCAGATCCTTGGTCCTCTCCACCGCATATCGACGACCTCTAGGCTCGGGTACCCGCACCGTCACCGGGGAACAAGCCACTTGTGGTGATGTCGGTCATGCATCATGCATGCGCCGAAGTCTAGGAAGATCCTTCGTAGGAGGAATAAACACCGAGGAATATCGATGCTTCCTAGTCGAGAGTGGCTTCAGTCGCCGTGGATAAGACTGGTGTGAAGTTGCCGGTGTTGATGAACTCTGGTTGACTTCATAGCTTCTAGAGTGCATGTCGCCGCTTGCACTCGACCACCCTGCATTGCTCTGACCGCAAGAACCTCAAACCTCGCCGCTCCTTCACGTCTATCACCACGAACATAGGGAGAGGGCAGAGGGGGCCACAGATCTCGAAGAATCCGATCTCGACACTAGATCTTTATTGTAGAGGTAGAAGAGGAGTTGCAGCAGCTCGCCATCTCCGCCCACCGAAGCTCCGCAAGCCGCCACCTCACCTTCTTCGCACGCCTAAAGAAGCCGGCGAGCTTCATGCGCAATGACCTCGATGGCATATAGCCAAACTGGCACAAAGGCCACACCATATACCTACAACTAGTATGTAAATGGAAGATTCGGCCTCCCTCTCCCAGTCACTCCGGCCGGCGAGCCCACCGGAGGAGGAGGGAGAAGGGAGCCATCGGGTGAACGTGACTCTCAAGGACCTTTCGAGAAGGGGAAGATGAAAGATTCACTACTCATTCCGTACTACGCGTAGGACTAGAAAAGGTTCGACTGTTCGAAAAAAAAAGGTTCAATATATGTTGTTAAAACTGGAAACAAATTTGATAATATTTGTGTGGCTTGGACCGGCGAGGCGGCAGGAATTTGTTCCCTTGGACCTGATGGTGGGAAGTGGGTGGGTTATTGTATTGCTATTTTATTTTATTTTATTTTATTTTACAGTGATTATAAAATTGTTGGTTTCATCGAGGGAGGGCTAAGTCGGGGGAGGGAGACATCTCCCACTAGTAATGAAAACGCAAATACTTCAGACCAATGGTTATAACTTAATTTCGTAGTCGCCATCGTCAAAGCACAAAACTATAAAGGTCATACATATACTGCAAAGTGTATAGACAAAAGAAATGAACCAAAATCGTTGGCAAAAAACATGAACCAAATTGAATCCACACGTTTAAGTTTCCTAGCCTCTTCCTGCTTCTTATCCAAGTGATACCGAAACTTTTACACGATTTCAGGGCTAATCGCCAGCCTTGGTCGTCTCGCCGTTCTAGACGCGATGGTGCGCATGTGTCGGTCTGTGCAGTGCAACTGTTACTGTTGGGCACGGCTGAGTTTGCTGTGAAAGCGAGAGGGTACACCGATCGACACGCTTCCATCCTTCATGAAAACGTTCCCGGGCAGCAAGTGGCAGGTCGAGATCGATCCCAGAAGCAGCAGCCACAAACTCGCAATCGCGCACCTCTGTCGTCCAGGACGGAAAGAGTCCTCGATATCGATTCTTCCTGCGCTCCGGGCGAACGACGGCATCGCCACCAAAGTCAACGAATGCCACGGATACGTCGTTCGATCGGCGCCTTGCTACCGCCTCCGCTGGCCAGTGCACAAGTACGGATGCCCGCACGAGAGCTCGCCACCACGGCGTCGTCTTTTCACTTACGTCCCGGTCTCTCGGCACGGAACGACGCCGTGCTGCCGACGCCCTTCAGCTGGTCGTACCGACCCCTACCTGGTTAAAACTTTTTGATGATGCGGCTCGTTGCTGGAGGTGACCAGGTGAGGCACGCTGCTGCTCTGTGCTCCACCCCCCACCGCCACGACGCCATCTCGAAGTAGCAGCGAATCGAGACGAAAGGGAAGGAGAAGAGAGGATCTGATTGATTGGGACAGCGTCTGCATAAAAACGAAAAGGGGTATCTATCTGTTGGATGAGACGCAAAGGGCTGGATTTGCAACACCCGAGCCGCCGTCATGATATGATCTTGGAATATCTTTGTCATGGATGGGAAAAAGAAAAACATGAGGCTTTGTTCGGTTGCAGTAGTTTAGATCCACTAGCTGAACTAATCCCTGCAGGGATTGGGTGATCCCCGATTGTCACCACAACCCCAGCTACCATTGTCCCATGTTTCGTAATAATACATGTTGTTCGGTTAATCCCCACTACCCAGCTAGCAGCAGCAGGCAGAAAGCAGCACAATCGATGGCAGGCAGCAAACAGCACAGGCGGCCGACAACTAGCAGTAACATACTAGCAGAAAAAGAAGGTACACCACAAATCTAAATAATATCCTTTTTGCATCAGCTTTTAGCATGGCTGGAAGCTAAAATCAAACATGTCAAGATAGAGAACAAAATACAGGATATAGCTGGACATGAGTATCTAAAAAATCCTGAACATTTCAAGCTACAGTTGATTCGTTCTCAGAAAAATAGTGACGCGATAACAAATACAGTGAATAATATACAGTTCTTCTGTTGTAAAGCACACACAAATTTGTTATTACAGCACCCTTGCTGCCCTTGCTTTTCTTCTTCCGGAGCTTGATCATATAGAACTATGGTCTTTGCATCTGGCCATGTAAGCAATGATAAAGCATAATTATTAGAACATGTTTAGTTCAACTGGATGAGAAGAATGAAGAAGGCTGGATGAGACATTGTTTGTGATCACTGTATAAAACAACTTCAGATTTCTTTTCTTGAGAAGAAAGAGAATATGCTCCTAAAAGAACAATGTCTAGTATTTGAAGGAAGTCAAGGAGCAGCAGCTAGCAACTTCTACAGCTTGTACTAAACATACTACAACAAGCGTTAACTAGACCACAGGATCTACACTTCACACGTGAGAATACAATAGTAGTAGTGATGCAGTTTGTATAGATGCTTTTCACAAATTATACCACAATTATTAAGCGATCCCCAGGTCGGTGCAAATAAAGAGCACGCGGTTCTCTGCAATTTTAAAGACCGGTAGAGTTTTTACCTTCTCCTCTTGTGAGAATGGCATTGTTCTTAGTCGAGCGATGAAATTCTTGATTGAGAATTCATCCATAATTCTTGAGCCAGTTTGTGCATTCTCAATCTGCTTAGTCTTCATCTCAATGTACTTTTCCATTATTGCAGAAACTTCTCCATTGTTCCGACGCCTTCTAGGTTCATTCTCGATGCTTGTTGATGGTGTGGTAGGCCCCGTTGGATGAGCCTCATCACGACCAACAATGTTTACTTGCACATTAGTTTCTCTTCAATGGTTAGTCTAGTATCACATACCAACTTCTCCCTTCGAAGGAAACTAGCCAAAGCCCTAAAGATATGAGGCTCCATCCTAAATGCTACTTGACAATTTTTTACATGCCCTTCAAGCAAGTCTCTTACAACCTCCTCGCCTCTTAGGATCGATGTATGACGTGGTTTTTTTCCCTTGGTTCACTTCCACCCAATAGATGCAACATAGGTAAGAGGAAAAGCATCATGTCGTCATCATCCTCCTCCTCCTCTCTCTTCCTAATGCGACCCCTCATTCTCAAATCCATTCCTAGACTAAGAAATAAAAATACGCTAGTTATTACTACTACAATGCAGAATAATAGTACAATGTGAGAAAATGACAATCATACATAATTAGGAGTATTTAGCAGTACTACTATAATACAATAAGAAATTATACTCCATTTGTATAAAAATCAGCAGGATATATATGCATCTATTACACATGCTTGCACACATATAATTCAAGGACTATTTAGCTTGTTTCTACCAATGCTTATCAGTGTACGCATACATCTAGCTAGCAGCATATGTATACTTGAATTCTCATAAATACATGCCAAAACTAAAACAAACTTAAATATACAAGGACATAAACTAGTGACAAAAGAAAGTGTCAGCGGAATAATCTAGCAAAGAAATGTGATGGCCCTGAAGCAATGCAGGTAATGTTGATTGCTGCTTCTCTGCTAAGAATTAAGATTTTTTCTCTGCTAGAAATTAAGATTAGGGAACTTCAGAATCATGCTAACTTAAAACCTAATGCTTTGGCTTATACGCAATGTGTAGCTAGCTGGGCTACATTAGAAATATCAATTAAGCACGCACGCGACTATGCCTGTACATACACATTAAACTAAACTGAGAAATTTGCTAATTCTAAATACCTTAAGAATTTTTTATTTCTATTCAGCTACTGAATTTCCAAATGATAACAAAGCATTGGATAATAAAGGGCTTATAAAGCAGAACTCGGCAATCAGCAAGTGATCTACTTTAAAATTCAAACAAAGAGTGATTTACTTTCATGCGTTTTTGATGACTCTTTGCCTCTGAACTGATTGAAAAGATTGGATAATGTTTCCAGCAAAAGCAAAGAAAATACCAAGCTGTCCTCAGAGTGAAGCCATATACAAAACTTTGTCCATAGTCCGAACTTGCATTAAGAATTGCCCATAACCTACCAGCCCCAAATCCAAGGGATTTACTGAAATCTGATCTAAAAAAACAACGGTTGCTACAAGTCAATACAAGTAAAAGTGGACCACGCCCCCTTCGAAGGAAATATGGGGAAATGCCTTGCTATGGCAGCTCTCCAGGCTATGAATGCCCTTGTCAAGCAAGTGAAAAAGCTTAAGAAAAAAGGGCCACCGATGAAGAAGACTGTGCACGACCATGCCAGTACGTACACAACCAGGCTGGCCAGTCTTTATTGTGCTTGTGGCCGTGGTCGTGCTTGGGTCTTACCACTGCCACAAATCTATGGGGGCGACGAGATCCAACAAAATAAGATGCTACCACCATCTCAACATCTCCTATCTCAGATTGCAAGAAAAAGAGAATGATCCCTAACTTGAACAAGCCCTAACTTTACTAGAAGAGGGGATGGGGAGGAGATGGAGGAGGGGAGCTTACCTTCTAGTGGCCAGCGTAGAGGGTGGAGAAGGGGGATATGCCGGAGATCTGTAGCTTCCGGGCCGAGCACAGCCACCGTCCCCTCCCCTTAGTCGTCGCCGCCGCCGCTCCTGTCGCGAGAGGAGCTCGCGTTCCTTCCTTCTTTGGGGATTCTTTCCACGCGTGTGAGCTCGATTATTTTTAACCCGGTGGTTACGCGGGGTTTTGGGGAAAACCGGCCGGGCTGAAAACCTCACGGGGCTTAACCGAACGTGCTCCGGAAACGGACCTGTATTAAACCCCGGCGGGCCAGATCCCGGCTGACCCACGGGGATTGTGGCCCAATACCGGCAGGGATGGGATGAAACGAACAAGGCCTGACAGAGAAAAAAACATGATATGATCTTGGAATATCTTTGTCATGACAAACTAACTAGGCACTCTTTTTTTTCAAACTAACGAGCGGTGGCATACAAATTACAAAAAGGGACTTTAAAAAAAATTGCACGCGAGTCCCTGCAATTCCGTTTCCAAAAAAGATTCGTCCTCAAAAGTAATTGTAGAAACGCAATGGAGGACAGAAGCTCCTACACCACCGTGTAGAGCGCCGTCGCAGTCACCCTCACCGTCGTCGGGCCGATACCACTTGGAACTATGAGGAGGGAGTCAGCAACGACGACAGCAGCAAGCCTCCAGAACGGCATCGTGGCATGGAGGTTGAAGAAGATCCCGAGACTTCGTCCCAAGCACAGCATCACCGATGCCAAAGGAGGGAGCTGCCACCCTATAGCCATAGATTCCGACATAAGGACGGCGACCGGCCATGGAAAGGATGCCAGAGAAGAACTCCCCAAAGACAAGAGCAGTTGCCTAACAGATTCAGATGTCAACGCTGAAGGTGCCATCGAGTATTTGCTCCAAATGGGTGCAGCACCAGCGCCCCTAACCCTAGAGCTCCAGATCTGCAGAGAGCAGAGTTGTCGCTCCTCCTCTCCTCGCCTCCACGGCCGGCCGGAGGAAGAGATGCACCTTTAACCTTGAAGATCTGGCAAACTCCCTACCAGAGCTCCACTTCAGAGCGAACCATGATGGCCTGCGCCCTCCCATCACCACCATGGTCGGCCGGAGGGTGCTCACTCGTGACTTCGCTCCACCACAAGAGGTGGTGACCGCTGGCTTTATTCGAACGAGCGGTTGTTCTCTCCTCCACCTCCAACTCCGACCGGAGGCGCAAGATCAAGAGGAGAAAGAACCCTAGGGCCAAGATCCACCCAGGGGGATCTCGACTCCCGCTCCTACCTACGGACAGAAGGCCCACTACCGACACTAGGCCAAGACTCCTACTTCTACTACTATACAGAGGGTAACCACCATCCCCCGTTCCCCTCCGTCCGGCCGATGGAGGGAGGCGTCAGGGACACGCGGCCGACTCCCAAGAGAGAGGAGGGAACAAGAGCAGTGGGAAGGGAGGACTATGGAGATGAAGTCGCCACTAGGCACTTGAGTACAACCAAAGACTACACTTGGCGGGAAAACATTGGCCCAAGAATACTGGTCGAAACCAAGATCGTGAATGTTAGGACAAAAGAGAATGACGAATTTTTTTTAGATTCACACGGATCATCATTCTAGGTTCCATTGATCAGATCAACAAAACATGTTCGAGCCAGGTCCGAGTAGTTCTATAGGAACATTGGCATGTGTTCAGAAAAGGTAAACTAAGCAAACAGAAGGAAAACAAAAGCTAAGTACAAAGTCCGTGGTGCATCCACACCAGCTGAAATAGTGAAGAACTAGGTAAAACTAAATTGGAGAGATGAAGGTCACAGGATCTAGTGTAGAAGTTGGTGTAGCCCAGGTCCCTTGAGTTGTTGATTTCTTGGTGGCGGGGATGTATCAGGATCCTGCATAGATTGCCTTTCAGAGATATCATGTTTGCATAGCTACTTGTCGGTTCGAGTTTTGTGTTCATGATCTGGGTGATGTGGTTGTAGAAGAGATCCACTCACACCAACATGTGATACTTGAAGATCAATCTCCAATGTTTCACTCGGTTTAGGATCATCCTCCAAATCTTATACAAATTAAGCCATGGTTGCTCATTAAAGAGCATATCATTTTTAAACTTCCAAAGGCACCACAAAGTAGTAGAACAAACCGAATTCAAAATTGCATGCTTTATTACATAACCAAAATTTGGTACCAGGTAGTCATTCCAAATTTGGACTTTTTAAATGACCAGCCAAAGTTGTTTAGCTACTATGCACTGAAAGAATAGGTGGTGAATGGATTCATTTTTAGCGCAAAATATGCAAGATTCTGGTTTGTTAAGATGTCTCTTTCTTATGTTGTCTCTAGTCATTAACTTATTCCGAAACATGAGCCAAAGGAATATATGAACTCTGGTTATATCTTGCAGCCATACAACTGGAATGAAGATTGGCATAACCCCACCAAAGTTGATAATAGCATAAAGGGGAGTAGTTAAATATTACCCTTTATTTTTATACTACCAAATGAGATAATCAACATCCATTTCTCTATAAGATAGGAGCCAAAAAATTCTCCTCAAAGTGAGTTTGAGATTGACCCCTTTCCATACTTGTTGCATGGTTTTGTTTTGCTTATTGCAAATGATATAAAGATCAAAGAATTGTACATATAAGGGGCCTCCCATAATCTAACCTAGGCCCCGTTACCAATTTTTCATCTATATCCAAACTGGATACTATTTACTGCCCACGTGACACCTTTCTAGAATTGGGAAACCTCTATCTTCTTGCTATATAACATATTAGGATTTTGAGTGTCATACTTAGCATCTACTAGAGATTTCTAGATCTTACCATCATCTTTAGTATATCTTTTAATCCATAATCTAAGAAGTAAGAGATTAACATTTGCTAGGTCACGGATACCCAAAACCCCAAATTCTTTCTTCTTACAAACTAATTTCCAGCTAGCTGGGTGGAGCTTCTTGTGACCATCAAAATCATTCCATGGGAAATTGGCCATTGAGGTGTTGATGAGATCTAGAGGCCACTTTGGAAATATTAAGAAAGAAAGCCAATAAATGCGAATATGCTTGCTAGACCTGGTTTGATCAAAGTCAGTCTAGCAGCATAAGATAGAAGGTTTCCTTTCCAACCAGCAATTATTTTGAGAATCTTATCTATGAGGGGATGAATATCCTCCCTTCTCAATTTGTCATAATGTAAAGGAATACCTAGGTATTTTATAGGAAATGTGCCTACAGCACAACCTAGAATATTTGTTAAATATCCTCATCTTGATGATCAAGGGGGATAAACTCACTCTTTGAGTAGTTTATCCTCATGCCTGAGACTTGTTCAAAATAAGTGTAGCACCCTAGGTAAAATCAATACTGGAAAATCGCTTGTTTTTTACAATTTTGTGCATCATCATGATATCATGCTCATGTCATCATGCCACCTTACATTTGAGCATCATATCAAACCTTGCAATATTTTTATATTGCTTGTATAAATGCTATCACCATTACCCTCTCATCTCTTTTGCCTCTCAATATTTTTGTTTTATACAAGATGGGATCTACTTGCTAGGATCCACTATTTTTATTACACATGTTTTTGTCCATTGCAAAAACCCTAAACTACATCTTGTACCAAATGTTAAATGGAACCTCTATGGGGCATCATATTTCTCCATGCTATTTCCCTCTCACCTAATTCCTTGGAAAATCCACCTCTTGTTCAAATCCCTTCAACTATTCAAAAAGGTGTTATTGTTTTGAAAATTGAAACAATTAGCAAGCAAAACAAGTAAAGAAAAAGAAAACAGAAGGAATAAGAGGAGATAGCTCACCCTGTAGCAGCCCATCAGCATTGGGTGAGCCTAGCAAGCCGCTGCGCCTGCAGCCCACACGGATCCTCTTTATTTTCTTTCTTGGGCCGGATCGGAGTTTTCCCTTGCTTCCAGTCCATACCATTTTAGGCGAGCAAAGCTGCCATAGTCTTCCCGCGCAGGAGAGAGCATCGACAGCTCTGCATGTCGCTATCCATGAGATGTGCGGCCGAGCACACCTCCCGAGGTCGATAAATAGTGTTGAGGGCCATCCCCTAGGAACCCTATCTCCTTCCTCTCCCCTCCGCCGCCAGGTAATTTACACCGCCTCTGTTTTCCCTAATGCAAGCCCACAGAGAGATAGAGCCGCCATGGCCATTGGCCTGACCAGCTTCGTACTGCTGTGCAGTGACCTTCGAGAGAAATTGAGGCGCGGGTCTCCTTCATCGACCTTGCCCGCATCGATCTGGCAGCAAAAGAAGGAGCAGTAGGTGCTGGAGCATCGCCACGACAACGACCGCCGAAGAACCACTCAGTTTGTCACCGTCCTCGTCGCCTCCGGCCACCTCCTGCCCTGATTCTGGTGGGAATCGGTCTAGGTGAGCTTTCGCTCCGCTTCTTTCCTTCCCCTGCATCCCTGGCCTCAGTACTGACCGCTCTCTTTTTCCTTTGCCCTTTGTCGGCACCTTGTTTGTTTAAGCAGGCTTGAGATCGACGTCGTTAGCAGGGTTACCCTTCCGTCTTGGCCTTGGTAGAGTTATGGACGCCATTGGTTATTCTTCAGGGCTCTTATCCCAATTTGCATCTTGTCCGTACTTGGATATTGTATCGTTTCCAAGGTGATTTGAATCTTTGTATTATATATTTGTATTCTTGACTCATGGAGTCGCATTGTATATATCTATTCTGTGGGTTCCATCATGGAATATTGTGTAATGGTATTACTTTTGATCGCAAAAAAGAGTAATGATATTACTTTGTTTTCCACCGGCATGAAAGTGCCTGGTAGGCACCTTTGAATTGTTTCTATGAGGGTTTGGCGGGAATCACTAAAACTTGCATAGGGACGATCTTAGGATGTTATAAAGTGGTATCAGAGCCCAACAGTTGTGATACCCCACAGGTCCAACATGTAGGATAACCTAGCTAACGGACGATATAAAGTGTCAAAACTATTTTACAAAATCGGTTAGATAGATCTGATTACGCCTGTTTTTACTCCTTACCCCGCTGCTATTCTTTTCTTACCTCTGCGTGTTTTGAATCTGCCCTCTTATCTTTTCTCCGAGTCCAGGAATTCTCGTGTTTGGGTATTCGTCGTACCTTTAGGGTTTCACTTTCATCCTCTTGTAACAAGGCTTCGACATCTGGTCTTCATGATATCTGAAGAATCTTCCTCTATGTACCTTTCAGTGGACCGAAAATTCACTATTTTTTCTTTGTATCCTCCGGTGTTTTCCGACGCGACGACATCTGAAAGTACCGACTTTGAATCGACTAGAGGGGGGGTGAATAGGCGACTACCAATTTTTAATTTGTTTCACACTTTTAGGCTTAACGAGAAGGAAAGTTATCTAGATGTGCAACTAGGTGAACAACCTATATGCAAGATAACTTAGAACAACCACAAGAACAGTAAAGGACAAGAAGTAAAGGAAGGGAATGAAGTAACCGTAGCGGGGACACGGAGATGTAATTCCCGTAGTTCACTCCTAAAGGAGCTACGTCTATGTTGGAGAGGTGTCGGGGCCACACAATGTCACCCGAGCACCACAAAGGCCTCACCTTCTTCTCCGGTGAGCTCCTCCACAAAGGAGGCCTCACAATCCACTAACCGGTGACCTTGAAGGCTCCAACTGAAACCTTTACAACAAGGTTGAGGGGGAAGCTCCACAACTCAATTGGAGGCCCTCAACGACACCACGGAGCTTTACAACACAAGCCTTAGCTCTAAGGATGCCCTACACCGTCTAGGGTTTCAAGATCCACAAAGGATAGGTGGGGGAAATCAAATATTCTTTGGTGGAAGTGTAGATCTAGGTCAGCTCCCTCACCTCTCAAAAGATCAAGTGATTTGAGTGGCTATGGAGAGAGATCTAGTGAGGTGAAGCTCAAGCATTAATGGAGGAGAGAGAAAATATTCAAGTTAGGTGGGAGGAAGAAGGAGGGCGCCTTAAATAGGCTCCCTCCACGCTGAACCGTTACAGCCCTCGCAAACTCGCCGGAACTTCCGGTGAGGGGCCGTAATTTCCACCCAGCAAGGCTCCAACGGTCATGAGCCCGTTGACGCCCACTCCAAAAGCTCGACCGGAAGTTTCGGTGAAACTTCCGATGCAAGTTCCGGCCCAAGTTCCGTCAAATAGACCACTTCAAATAGAAGGGTACTGACCCTTCAGCGGAACTTGGAGCGGAACTAGAGGCGAAACTTATGGGTCCCGAAGCATGTCTGACCGGAAGTTCCGGTGTCTGGGCAGAAGTTCCACTCAGGAACTTTCTGGTGGGAGCAACGGAAATTCCTCACGGAACTTCCGGTGCAACTTCCGGTGGAAGTTCCGGCAAATATAGCATACCCAGACAGAAGGTTCTAGGATCTCACCGGAAGTTCCGGCGGAAGTTGGATTGGAACAAAGCCCCAGATCATCCCATGGAAATGTCCTGGGCGGAACTTCCGGCGCGTGGACGGAAGTTCCGATCAGACAGAAACGGCTCCAGCTAAACAGAACCTCGCTCTCTCGCAGAAAAATAGGATGGTTGTGGCGGTGCATATGGGGTTTGTGCAATAACAAGTGATTTCCCACAGCCTTCCGAGATGGACCCCCTCTTGATAGTACGGCGACCTAAAGCAATAAAAAGAGAGAAACTAGAAAAACTAAAAGGCCGCCGTCTTCACGAGATCCCAAAGAGAGCATCCACAAAATCCATAGGAATAATCAAAAGCATTTTTCCTGAAACTCAAGTACACGATTAAACCACAAGTGGTATTGTCATCATCACCAAAATAGCATCGGAAAATATAGTCCTTTCAATCTCCCCCTTTTTGGTGTTTGATGACAATCCCAAAGATTTGCATAATGATGGAAGTAATCTTTGCAATGGATGGAATAATCTCCCCCTATATGTGTGCAAGGTAGAGATAATGCTCTAAGGACAAGACTAGCACACATACAAGGAGGCTCCCCCTCCAAATTGCAAAGATAGCACAAATGCACAGAATAGATAGTATAGAGATCATACCGTTGCACCAACTAACTGTGGTAGAGACAATAGAGGAAATATAGAGGGAGACTAAAGATGCTCCACCACCATATACAAATGCCCATAAGGCAATAACAATAACACCAAACACTAGGCATTAACCAAGCATAACATAACATACCACATAGTCTCATACAAATAACATGGTCCACAAGCACACATAAGTTCACAAACACAAAGAGGTCCACAAGCACACAAATAAACTAGAGAGTTCGCGAGCTAGAAAAGATCAAAGGCAAGAACGAGCTCGCGACTCAACCCATGCAAATCCCGTAGGCAACCTAATAGTCAACTTTCTCCCCCTTTGGCATCGAGACACCAAAAAGGAAGAAAAGATCACTCTAATCGCCACAACCATGAAAGGGAGGAGGAGTAGGCTCAGGAACCCAAGAATCCCACGCAGGCGGCGGACCAGTGACTTCCTCCTCAGACTCATCCTCAGACCAACGACAGTTGTCGTGAATCCAATCATCCCTGGGAGAAGTGACAGAGCTAGTGACAAGAGAGCAAGGTATGTTGAGAGCAGCCATGGTGGCCTTATGGCGCTAAACACCGTGTTGCTGATCGACATAAGACAGATACTCGCGGTTCTGGATAAAGCAGAAAGTCTTCTTCACCTTTCCAAGCAGCTTCTTTGCCCAAGATGGCTACCTCTAGAGATAAGGACCACCAGCACTAGAGCCACCATGAGCAGAAGAGGGACCACCAGCTTCATCTCGAGCCTTCTGGAGAGCTTCTTCCTTTTCTTCTTGGGAACGAGGCTTGTTGTGTTTGCTCACACGCAGCTTATTCTCCTCATGAATGGTGATGTTGGCTTCAGAGAAATGCGTACCAGTCACCTCAAGCCACTTGTTATTAATGAGAGTCTGAATATAGGGAGCATAGATTTCAGCAAAGATTTGTTCCTGATGACAGTTGTGGAAGAGGGGATCCAAGTAGAGACGGTCACGAGGAATAAGGTAGGGATCCTTACGCCTGAATTCAGAGTAGGCCTTCTGAGTCCATTTAGAGATCTTGGCCTTGGATTTGTCAGGCCCAGCAGCAGTGGCCTTCTGAGAGGCAAGAACAGGCATCTTTCCCTCAGCATCAGCAGCACGACGAGCAGCGGCAGAACTCTGACGGCTGGTCTGAGTGGATGGACGCACCACCTCAACATCATCTTCATCGATCTCAGGAGTAATATCGGAGGATGGTAGACGGAGACGCTTGCCTTTGCGGGAACCACCTTGCCCTCAAAAGAAAGCAAAAGAATAGGGAGGGGAGGTGGGGTAAGTGCACAAGTTTGGAAGAAGGTACAAAAGGAGATTGGAAAAATACAGTCAGGGGAAAATTTTACCATCGTCGGAACTTCCGGTGAAAATGGTCCACCGGAAGTTCCGGTCGTGGCTCACCGGAAGTTCCATGAACTGGCGGTTCAAACAGAAAGTTCAATAGATCTAGATCTACAAGGCACAAATACAAAATTTCCAAGAATGTATTGGACCAATCTACCCTAGCATGATTCCCTAGGCCTACCAAGATCTCCCAACAAGTTCTAGCCAAAGAACTAGCCTAGACAAGGTGAGCCCTAACTCAAGCAATGGTGAGAGAGCTAGATCTCCATTAATGGAGGGAGTTGAGGGCAAATACCGAGTCCATGGCAGGATATCGAGGTGGGGAAGGTTACCACGGAGCAGATATGAGGAGGGGTGGCCAGATACGAAGGGGCCGGAGCACCTTCGTGGATAAGTCTTCATCGGCGGCTGCTCCAAATAAAAGATGGGTCTTGGGGAAAAGAGGAAGAAGATCCCGTTTTCCCTAGGGCCCACCTTATATAGGACAGAGAGCATCACCGGAAGTTCCGGTTAGGGACCAGAAGTTCCGGTGAACCGGAAGTGCCGGGTCAGGCAGAAACGTTCCAGGTCAGTAGGTGGTTCATACGAACAACTAGCTGACTGAAAGTTCCGACAGCTGACCGGAAGTTCCGGTGACGCCAGAAAAGCTTCTCAGGTTTGGAAGAAAACAAGGAAGAACTTGTTCAGGGAATAGAGAGGTCTTGAGGAAAGGAAAGTCTTAGGATTGAGAGCTCATTGAAGAACCAAAGCCAACAAAAACCAAGAAAAACACAAAAATAACCAAACACACAAATAAAAACAAGACAAGGGACAAAACGGGTCAGTGGCCGAGGCCACCTTATATAAGAGTAAATGGCTTGACATCGCGAAGATATATCTTGGGTTCATTACCAACACTCATCATGAAGCTCAAATGGTCTCCTTTCGAGACTATAGAGTATGAAAAGTTTAATGTGTGCATAATAGGGATAGTGTTTGTTCATAAGAGGAACTACACTCCCCCTAAATCCATGCCTATATCCAAACAAGATACACATTGAGACACGGGTAGGTGTGAAAGATAATCAAGCCACATTGCTCGAATCAATGATATTTAGCTCATGCCTTAACTCTTGGAACCTTGCTTCATCAAGAGGCTTCGTGAAAAGATCCGCAAGATTTGCCTTGGTGGGAACATACTCCAAAGAAATATCTTCTCTAGCAACATGGTCCCGAATGAAATGATGACGAATCTCAATGTTCTTAGTCCGGTTGTGTTGCACGGTATTGTGAGCAATAGCAATGGCACTCTCATTTTCACAAAGAAGAGGCACCTTGTAAAAAGATAGTCCGAGATCCTTCAAAATTTGCTTCATCCATAGCAATTGAGCACAACAACTTGCGGCGGAGATGTACTCAGCTTCGGCAGTGTACATAGACACACAGTTTTGCTTCTTCGAGGACCAACACACCAAAGATCTTCCAAGAAACTGACACGCTCCAGAGGTTGACTTTCTTCCCACTTTGTCACCAGCCCAATCCGAGTCTGTGTATCCAATAAGGTTAAAGCTGGCTCCCTTGGGGTACCACAACCCAAAGTTTGGGGTATGAACCAAATATCGAAAGATTCTCTTGACCGCCACCATGTTGCTTTCTTTTGGTGCGGCTTGGAATCTTACACACATACCCACACTCAACATAATATTCGGTCGGGTTGCACAAAGATAGAGCAAAGAACCAATCATAGAGCGATAAAGTTTTTGATCCACATCCTTACCCTTGGGATCGAGATCAAGATTAACCTTAGTTGGCATGGGAGTCTTGGTACCTTTGACTTGATCAAACTTGATCTTCTTGAGCATGTCTTGGATGTATTTTGCTTGGTTGATGAAAGTCCCTTTCCTCAATTGCTTGACTTCAAACCCAAGGAAAAACTTCAACTCCACCATCATGGACATCTCGAAGCGATCGGTCATGAGCTTGGCAAAATCCTCATTAAAAGTTTTGTTAATAGACCCGAAGATAATATCATCAACATAGATTTGGCATACGAACAAGTGGCCTCCAACTTTCTTAGTAAAAAGAGTGGGATCAATAAGGCCCACTTCGAAGCCACGGTCTAACAAGAGCTCCCTAAGGCAATCATACCACGCACGTGGGGATTGTTTGAGGCCATAGAGTGCCTTATTGAGCTTGTAGACATGGTTCGGGAAAAGTGGATCCTCAAAGCCTGGAGGTTGATTGACGTATACCAACTCTTTCAAAGGCTCATTAAGAAAAGCACTCTTAACATCCATTTGATGCAACTTGAAGTTATGATGAGTAGAAAAAGCAAGAAGCATATGAATGGATTCAAGGAGAGCGACGGGGGCATAAGTCTCACCATAGTCGATGCCCTCAACTTGTGAGTATCCTTGGGCAACTAACCTTGCCTTGTTGCGCACAACGATTCCATTCGCATCACACTTGTTCTTGAAAACCCATTTGGTACCGATGACGTTTTGACAATCTTTGGGCCGCTTAACCAATGTCCAAACATTGTTCCTCTTGAAGTTGTGAAGTTCTTCGTTCATAGCGTCAAGCCAATCATCATCTTCAAGAGCCTCGAAGACTTTCTGTGGTTCCACAAGAGAGATAAAGCATGGTGAGAGCTAAAGGAGGCTAGTTGCCTCCTAGTAGTGGAACCTTTATTGAAATATCCATAAAAATTATCAAGGATATGGCCATCTCGAACGAGCTTGGCGATACGATAGGCTTGACGGCGGGCTTGTGCTTCAACACGAGATTCTTGAGCACCCACTTGGTCATTTCCACCATTGGAGCCCCCGCCTTGACTATAAGCACGAACACGAGGATCATCTTCATAAATCTCCACTTCAGGGGAGTCATCATTTGGAGTAGAGCCTTGATTATCATTGGCTTGCCCTTGATCTTGACGAGCTTGAATTTGAGGAGAGCCGTGACATTGAGGAGGAGGAGCCCCATCTTGGGGAGGTTGATGTAGTTCATGAAGAGCTTGACCTTGGGAGGTGCCTTGAGGAGGAGCCCCATCTTGGGGAGGTTGATGTTGTTGATGAAGAGCTTGATCTTTGGAGCTTGGAGAGTCATGAGCATGAGGAGCTTTAGAAGAGCTTGAGGGAGCTTGTGCCAAAATAGTAGGTCCTTGAGAGACAAGATGGTCTTGTGAGAGTGAGGGCTCCACTTGAGTAGAGCTTGGTCCTTCTCCTTCGTCCATAAGGGGATCCTCAATGCGGAGGTGGAAACCTACACCCATTCTTGTTATGGCCTTAGGAGGAATTTCATCACTTGGATCACAAACACCGTCTAGTCTAATAAGAGACTCATGGTTTTCATCAAACTTCACATTGCTCTTCTCTTCAACTCTTCCATTGGCTTTGTTGTAGACTCTATAAGCATGGGACTGATTTGAGTAACCAATGAAAATTCCTTCTTGAGCCTTGGATTCAAACTTGGACAAACGAACTCCTTTCTTGAGAATGTAGAACTTTCAACCAAACACTCGAAAGTAGCTAACATTTGGCTTTTTCCCGGTGAGGAGATCATAGGGGGTCTTGTTCTTTTTCTTGCGGAGGTAGAGCTGGTTGGTTGCATGGCAAGCGGTGGAGATGGCCTCGGCCCAAAAGTTGTATGGAAACTTGAATTTAGCTAGCATAGACCGAGCCGCATCCATCAAAGTGCGATTCTTCCTTTCAGCAACTCCATTTTGTTGAGGGGTATAGGGAGTGGAGTATTGATGCTTGATTCCTTCATCACTAAGAAACTCATCCAAAGTATAGTTCTTGAACTCGGTGCCATTGTCACTACGAATTGAGAGAATGGTTGCATTGTGTTTCCGTTGAACCTCATTGGCAAAATCGATGACGTTTTATTGAGTCTCACTCTTGTACTTGAAAAATAACACCTAAGTGTATCTTGAGAAATCATCCACAATAACCAAACAATACTTCTTGCCTCCAAGGCTATCATGAGAGGGAGGACCAAAAAGCTCCATATGCAAGAGCTCCAAACATCTCTCCGTGGTGATTTGATTAAGCACTTTGTGAGGAGTTTCATGCATCTTCCCTTTAATGCAAGCCCTACAAACACGATCTTTGGCAAAATAAACATTGTTAAGCCCAAGTATGTGGCCCTCGGAGTGAAGTCTTTGCAAAGTTCTCATGTTAACATGGGCTAGGCGGCGATGCCACAACCAGCCCTTGTCAGCTTTAGCATAGATACATAGAGCATGAGGAGTAGTGGTCCCTGAAAAGTCTACCACATACAAGTCATGCTCTACG
The DNA here is from genome assembly GCA_910589765.1 of Avena atlantica. Lineage (NCBI taxonomy): Eukaryota > Viridiplantae > Streptophyta > Magnoliopsida > Poales > Poaceae > Avena > Avena atlantica. The sequence continues at coordinate 424,191,160 of OU342739.1, forward strand.
TACCCTACGAAAGCCACCATGAGAGACTTGCTCCACATTAGGACCACAGAATGCACATGGAAGAAATAAGAAAGACCCACAAATTGAAAGTAGATTGTAACCAAGAGTTTTGACAAGCATGACGTCAACCAAGGATATATCCGGGGTTACCACCACTTTGCCAAAACCCAAAACCTGAGAACTTGTTTTATCACCGTAGGAGACCATGGTGTTGGCAATATTTGGCCTCATCTCCGTCATGATAGACTTGCTTCCGTTCATATGACTTGTGGCACCACTATCAAGCACCCATTTTGATCCACCGGAAGCATAGTCCTACAAGAAAATCAAGCTTTGGTTTTAGGTACCCATTTTGCAATGGGTCCCCTTTTGTTAGTAACAAGAGTCTTTGGCACCCAAATGGTCCAATGATAATCATGTGTGTAAGAAGTTCCAACATATCTAGCATATACATGACCATCATAGGACTTGCAAAGAATATAAGAGGGATTGTTCTTTCCGGCAAAGTTGTCACTTTGCAAGATGGTTGGACCATATGAGGGTCCTTGAGCCATGCCCTTGTTCTTTTTCTTCTTCTTCTTCTTGTTCTTCTTCTTCTTAGTCTTGGCAAGTTGATCCTTCAACGCCTTGTTCTCCTCAATGAGATGCTCATGCTTGCAACAAGGGTTAGAAGTGCTAGACAAGTCTATAATTTGCACAGCGGAAGACTTAGCATGTTCACAAGTTAGTTGGGTTTGAAGTTGTTCATGGGCTTCAAAAAGACTTGATAATTTTCTCTCCAAGGCTTTGTGTTCCTCTTTGAGTTTCTCATGGTCTTCTTGAGTCCTATCATGAACAACCACAAACTCAACTTTTTCTTTCTTAAGCACTTTAACCAAAGCAAGAGCATGATCACGTTCTTTACCTAGAGAGCACATGGTGTTGTTATGGTCATCAAAAAGTTTAGACACACTTTCTTCAAGATTAATTCTCATATTTTGTTCATCCTCAAGACTTTGAGTGAGAGAGGCAATTTCATTGGCGGCATCTCTTTCATTTTTACTTAACAAGTCAAGAAATTCTTCCTTTTCATCTAAAGCATCTCTAGCATTGTCAAGTTGTGCAAGCAAGGACTCAAAGCAAGTTTTAGTTTCTTCATCCAAGGTGGCAACAAATTCACACATGTCAATCATCTCTTTCTTCACCTCTGGACCAACAAGATCAAGAGAAGAAGGCTCACTAGATATGGGTTGAGGAGTGGGTTTAGATGTCACCTCAGTGGCCTTGGCCATGAGACACTTTTGGTTGGAGGAGATGACGTTCTCATTAGGTGAGTCGAAGAGGGACAATCATGGAGTAGAGGTAGTGGCAATGGCAGCAACTCCCACAATCTCACCACCTTGGACTTCATCATCATCTTCATCCGTGCCCGAAATGTACTCTTCATGAACCACAATAGCTCGTTCCTTGTTGGCGACGTTCTTGACGGCGTAGTTCTTGTTCAAAGGATGAGGAGGTCTTGACTTGATCTTGCGAATGAGACGACCACCATTGCCTTAACGGTTCTCAAAGGGACACTTGGCCACGAAGTGACTCTTGTCGTTGCAATTGTAGCATGACCTTGCCTTGGGAGACTTGTTGGGTGAGTTGAATCTTGAGTTGTCCCTTGACCTTGACTTGAGCCTGTCCTTGTTCCAAAAGGCCCTTGAAGCGAGAGCAAGATGTTTGTTTAAGGCACACTTGAGGTCCTCTTGAGACCACTCACTTGATGTATCATCATCATCAACTTCAATAGCCTTGGCCTTCAAAGCAAGATTCACTTTGGTTGACCCAATGGCCCTAGCACAGGCGGACTCCGCATTCTTCTTGGCAATGGTCATGGCAATCACTTCACTCAAGACTTTTTGGGAGGTCATTAGGTGAAAGTTGGTTCTTCCCTTGATAGAGTTGAGCTTTTGTTCTTCAAACGGAAGGAGAGCTTGAATGAACTTCCTCTTCATGAACTTGTCATCAACATAGGTAGCCCCAAGATCCCTCATAGTGCAACAAAGGACCTTGAGCCGCCTATACATGTCTTCGGGGGTCTCATCATCTTGCATAGCGAAACCATCGCACTCATTGTTGACTTCATCAAACTTGGAGCTTTGGATGCTTGCATTCCCAACAAAGAGCTCGGTGAGTTGATCCCATGCTCCCTTGGCGGTGTTGAATTGGCGAATGTGAGCAAAGTCCTTTGGAGTCAAAGCCTTTTGGATCATCACCAAAGTCGTGGCATTGAGTTTCTTGTCCACCACTTCACCTCGTGTCAACTTCTTTGGGTCATATGGAGAGAACCCATCCTCCACAATCCTCATTAACTCAATAGAAGAGCTGGAAATATGTGAGCGCATTAGATATTGCCAATTAGCGAAATTTGAAGTATCTAGAATAGGTGGTGCTCCTTGAGGAATTATGTGTGGCATGGGAATGGGTGGATCCAGAGTGTTCTTTGGCGGTGGGGGTACCGCCGAGTAGTCCTTTCCTCCATTTTCCTCTTTGGAAGTTGAGTTCTTGGGATCCTCGGTGTTCTCACTTGCAACCTTGGTAGATGTTTGAGCAACAAAACCAAGTCCCAAGTGAGTGGTGACGGCCGCGGGATTCACCCCGGGGGCGGTCACCGTAATGGTGGGAGGAAGCTCGGTGGTTTGGGGTGTGTCAAGAGCAACCATGGGGTTTGGCTTGAGAGACTGCAAGATAGTCATCATTTCCTCGAACTTGGACATCATGGATGTCTCCAATTTCTTGAGGTCATCCATAGTGGCCAAGCTCTTGGGGTTTTCAATTTCACTACCCCCTTCGTCGGCCATTGTCTCTTAGGCGGTAAAGCCCGAAATAAGAGCCTTGGCTCTAATACCAATTGAAAGTACCGACTTTGAATCGACTAGAGGGGGTGAATAGGCGACTACCAATTTTTAATTTGTTTCACACTTTTAGGCTTAACGAGAAGGAAAGTTATCTAGATGTGCAACTAGGTGAACAACCTATATGCAAGATAACTTACAACAACCACAAGAACGGTAAAGGACAAGAAGTAAAGGAAGGGAACGAAGTAACCGGAGCGGGGACACGGAGATGTAATTCCCGTAGTTCACTCCCAAAGGAGCTACGTCTATGTTGGAGATGTGTCGGGGCCACACAAGGTCACCCGAGCGCCACAAAGGCCTCACCTTCTTATCCGGTGAGCTCCCCCCACAAAGGAGGCCTCACAATCCACTAACCGATGACCTTGAAGGCGCCAACCGAAACCTTTACAACAAGGTTGAGGGGGAAGCTCCACAACTCAATTGGAGTCCCTCAACGACACCACAAAGCTTTACAATACAAGCCTTAGCTCCGAGGATGCCCTACACCGTCTAGGGTTTCAAGAAACCCAAGAGCAACAAGATCCACAAAGGATAGGTGGGGGAAATCAAATCTTCTTTGGTGGAAGTGTAGATCTAGGTCACCTCCCTCACCTCTCAAAATATCAAGTGATTTGAGTGGCTAGGGAGAGATATCTAGTGAGGTGAAGCTCAAGCATTAATGGAGGAGAGAGAAAATATTCAAGTTAGGTGGGAGGAAGAAGGAGGGCGCCTTAAATAGGTTCCCTCCGCGTTGAACCGTTACAGCCCTTGCGACCTCACTGGAACTTCCGGTGAGGGGATGGAAGTTCCACCCAGCAAGGCTCCAACGGTCATCAGCCCGTTGACGCCCGCTCCAAAAGCTCGGCCGGAAGTTCTGTTCAAACTGATCGGAAGTTCCGGTGAAACTTTCGATGCAAGTTCCGGCCCAAGTTTCATCAAATAGACCACTTCAAACAGAAGGGTACTGACCCTTCAGCGGAACTTGGAGCGGAACTTCTGGGTCACGAAGCATGTCTGACCGGAAGTTCTGGTGTCTGGGCGGAAGTTCCGCTTAGGAACTTTCTGGTGGGAGCAACGAAAATTACTCACTGGAACTTCCGGTGCAACTTCTGGTGAAAGTTCCGGCAAATAGAGCATACCCAGACAGAAGGTTCTGGGAGCTCACCGGAAGTTCCAGCGGAAGTTGGATAGGAACAAAGCCCCCATATCATCCCATAGAAATGTCCTGGGCGGAACTTCCGGCGCCTGGCCGGAAGTTCCGGTCAGACAAAAACGGCTCCAGCTGAACAGAACCGCGCTCTCTCGCAGAAAAATAGGATGGCTGTGGTGGTGCATATGGGGTTTGTGCAAGAACAAGTGATTTCCCACGGCCTTCCGAGATGGACCCCCTCTTGATAGTACGGCGACCTAAAGCAATAAAAAGAGAGAAACTAGAAAAACTAAAAGGCCGCCGTCTTCACGAGATCCCAAAGAGTGCATCCACAAAATCCATAGGAATCATCAAAAGCATTTTTCCTGAAACTCAAGTACATGATTAAACCACAAGTGGGATTGTCATCATCACCAAAATAGTATGGGAAAATATAGTCCTTTCAACATCATCTACGCCAGATCCGATGAAGAACCTGCATCACTCCTTTGTTTTCGAACATCACTTGTCAAGATCTTTAGTCTAAATTCAAGAGTTAGTTGCATAGTTCTCCTATTCGTGTACAGAGTAATGCTTTGAGTGCGGGATGGAGTCGTGACCATACCACTATTCTTAAACATTCGCTTTGATACATTGAATGGTGGATCAATGCAATTTTTACTCCTTCCACGGAAGTTAGAGGTGGCCTTACCTTTTGAGACCTCTACCTTTGACTGTGTTTCGCTGGAGTGTTCTCTCGACGAATGTGAACAGCAACTCTTGTTGGTGGTGTCGCCGTTTTCAAGATGGGGGAAGAATCTTTGTTGGTGGTGTCGCGAAGATCTACACGAAGCGAGAAGATTCAGACCGTCGGTCTTCTTTCCGTACCATGAGGCGGATCTCGATGGCGAGATCCATTGTTAGTGGTATAAAATTGTAGCACCCTGGGTAAAACCACTTCTATAAAATTGCTTGTTGTTTACTATTTTGTGCATCTTCATGATATCATGCTCATGTCATCATACCACCTTGCATTTGAGCATCATATCAAACCTTGCAATGTTTTTGTATTGCTTGTATAAATGCTATCACCATTACCCTCTCCTCTCTTTTGTCTCTCAATATTTTTGTTTTATACAAGATGGGATCTACTTTCTAGGATCCACTATTTTTATTTCACATGTTTTTTTCCATTGCAAAAACCCTAAACTACATCTTGTACCAAATGCTAAATGGAACCTCTATGGGTCATCATCTTTCTCCATGCTATTTCCCTCTCACCTAATTCCTTGGAAAATCCATCTCTTGTTCAAATCCTTTCAACTATTCAAAAAGGTGTTATTGTTTTGAAAATTGAAAAAATTAGCAAGCAAAATAAGTAAAGAAAATGAAAACAACAAAAGAAAATAGAAGGAATAAGAGGAGAGAGCTCACCCTACAGCTGCCCATCAGCACTAGGCGAGCCCAACAAGCCGATGTGCTCGCAGCCCACCTGGATCGTCTTTTTTTTATTTCTTGGGCCGGATCAGAGTTTTCCCTTGCTTCTAGCCCATACGGTTTTAGGCGAGCGAAGCTGCCGTCGTCTTTCTGCGCGGGAGAGAGCATCGGCAGCTCTGCATGTTGCTGTCCATGAGATGTGCGGACGAGCGCACCTCCCGACGTCAATAAATAGCGCTGGGGGCCATCCCCCAGGAACCCTAGATCCTCCCTCTCCCCTCCGCTGCCGCTGGGTAATTTACCCCCCTCTGTTTTCCCTGAACGCAAGCCAAGAGAGAGAGAGAGAGAGAGAGAGAGAGAGAGAGAGACCATATCTGTCGGCTTGGTCAGTTTTGTACCGCTGTTGTAGTGACCTTCGGGAGCAATTGAGGCGCAGGTCTCCTTCGTCGACCTTGCCCGCGTCGATCTGGCAGCAAAAGAAGGAGAAGTACGTGCTAGAGCATCGTCACGACAATGACCGCCGGAGATCCGCTCAGTTCGTCACCGTCATCGTCGCCTCTGACCACCTCATGCCCCGATTCCGGTGGGAATCTGTTCGGGTGAGCTTCCTCTCCGCTCCTTTCCCCCCCTGCATCCCCAACGTTAGTACTGACCGTTCTCTTTTTTATTTGCCCTTTGACGGCACCTCTTTTGTTTAAGTAGGCTTGAGATCGACGTCGTTAGCAGGGTTACCCTTCCGTCTTGGTCTAGGCAGGGTTATCAATGTCATTGGTTATTTTTCAGGGCTCTTAGCCCAATTTGCATCTTCAAGGTGATTTGGATCTTTGTATTGTATATCTGTATTCTTGACTCATGTACTCGCGTTGTATATATCTGTTATGTGGGTTCCATCGTGAACTATTGTGTAATGATATTGCTTTGTTTTCCACCCGCACGAAAGTGTCTGGTGGACACCTTTGAATCGTTTCTATGCGGGTTTGGCGGAAATCACTAAAACTTGCATAGGGCCGACCTAAGGGTGTTATAACAAGTTAGCACCCACTCGAGATTGGTAGCTAATTATGGATCATCGGAACATAACGACTCTCATAAGGTGTGTATTTGAGGCTTTAATTAACATTCTATTAAGAACATCAACTATGAGGTTAAAGAGCAAGGGAGAGAGGGAATCCCCCTACCTTAAGTCCTTCGTCAGTGACAAAGAGATTGCCAATAACGTTATTTAGTTTCACTCCTACGGAGCCACCATGAGTAATGGCTTTGATCCATGCAATTGTCTTTGGACCAAAACATTCTTTTGCTAATAAATCTAAATCTACTTTATCAAAATCTTTTTTTGTAATCTAGTTTTAAAACTAATCTCTAAATTTTATCATGAACCATAGAATAAATGATTTCATGAGCAGTCACAACGCTTTTAAGAAAAAATCTGCCTTTAATAAATGCTGATTGATTTGAAGAAGTGATATCCATGATTAGAGAGAGAGAATAAGGAATGGGAAAGCACCGATCTTAATCTACTTATCAATTAGATTTCGATGTCATACATACAAATGTTTTTGTTTCATGGTTTCCTCTAACTAGAGGAGTAGAGGGAGACACTATGTCACGGACGATTTTTTTTGGAAATGAGCATATATTAATATCGCCATATATCAATTACACCCAGCCTCTTCAAAAACGCATTACCCTAATGGTATTATGAATGCACACAGCCAAAAAAATAAAGAAGAATTACAGAAAAAAAAAGTCCCGCTTCAACGATCTATGCCCTACAACAGCGACCAAACACCACCAAGGCAGCACCAGAAATCCATCCTCTCCAAAAGTGATGCCTCCAAGAATGGAACAATGTACTAGCGCCGTCATCGTCCTGATCATCGATCATAGGTTTTTACCCTAGAGAAAGTCCGCGCTGACCAAACAATGCCTTCAACAAGATCATTGTCAGGCACAACCAATTAAGGCTAGACCTTGGATTTTCACCAGCTGCTTGAGCTCTGGAAGCCCCCACTTTCAATGCCACTGCTCCAAGACCTAGAACACCAAGTCAAAACCTGCGAACAGGATCCACACCACCATTATCATTCTTGAGGCCTCAGATATCATGTCATTCTCCACTACTGACTTCACCATGGGACTAATAGCATGTCCTTGATGGCAACAGTCTACAAAACTTTACAACACTCCCTCTGAAATCAAACGGTCAGATAAAAACATGGTTGCGTGCGACCGAGATCCATCTAATCTGGCGAACTTTGGGATGTCTTCCATTGAAGTTCACCAGCGGAATCTTCCGAAACACAACACTCCGATCAGATCCATAAAGACATGGAGCATGTAGATCTTCGTCCTGGCGTGAGAGGGATTCTAGGACCAACCCCTTTATTCAAAGCCAGACCGAAAGCCCCCACACCGCCAGTCTTCACGACGATATGACCCATGAGAACCATGTCTCACTGGAATGATAATCAGAAGAACAAATTTGCCTTTTTTAGGGTGAAATAACAATTTACTAACATTCCCAGCGGAACGAATGCGCATTTACGTGTCAAATGTGCGGCATCACCGGAAGGCGCCAGGAAGTATCTTCTGTCGTTTGAAACCATGCAACTGCTTGAACTTCTCAGCCACATGTGCAGGCCCCCAAAGAGTACCACAAAAGGACTTACCGATTTATCCATCTATATCTAACTAGATAGGTCGATGATGCAGCACGCTCCTTACGGCCGAGTCCAAGCGAGCGAAGGGAAAAACAATAGTTTGTCTGGATACCAACAGTAGTGACGTTTTTCCCGTGGCACCAATCATGTTTGAAAAACACAAAGCTACGACATGCACACTAGTAGTACTATCAGTAGAGTTGACGAGTCATGCGCTCGAGAACTAAGTAGATCTTCATATTGATTTTCATGTAGTACACAAAAATAAGCATATTACACAAACGCACAGATATCTCTCTTCTTTCAAACACCTTTCGTGCCAACCTTTTCAAAATATAAGCAGCTAATTGCAGAAATCTCCTGTAACAACATTCGTCGTTTCAGAAATGTTCCAGAAGGAGGTTGAATTGGCAGTTATTCTAGGTTAAGTTCTACATGGTTGCATTACGCTAAGTCAAATTTTACATGAATGCAAAATAAGCCTTCTCTCCACAAAGATGACCCACAGCTTGCACAATCTACTGCTACAGAAAGCTCATGTTTCAAATGAGCGTGCCTACAAAAGATACACTAGGCAACATTTGGTGCCGCTGCCAAAAGCACATGAAACCCAACAAAAAAATAAACCCTGTGTTTAACCTAACCAAATGACCCAGTTTACAGGACCCTAAAGGCTGAGGACACATATGGTGTGCCTCTAATCTTTCTGGCACAAGGCGCAAAACAGATGACGGGGATGCCATCTGGCGAAAATGCTACGACGTTGTCTTGACGTACTTGCCAACATATGCCTGCACGCAAGACAAACAGGTTAGGGAACATGAGCAAAGGAAAAAGTGTTGTTCAGCGGGTGTTGGGGAACAAAGAGTAATGGATGAGGAAGCTGAGTTGACCTGTACAAGTTTGCCTAGTTTTTCCTTCGAGTAGGACATGTAAATGTCAATCTTCTCTTTTGTTTGAGGAGTGTTTTCAACAGTGCTTGTAACTTTGTCGACAACCTTTTTCACAATGGTTTTGTGAACCTCTCTGGTCATCTGGCCCTCTTTCCATGTAGGCTTAAGTGTTTCCTTGACAAAGTCCGCAAGTGCGAGTTTAAACATCTTCAGTGCCTTGGACTCCTTGTTCTTCTTATTGTCACCATCTTCCGGAGCCTCACCATCATTATCTCTGGCTTCTGCTTTCTTATTTTCTGAAGGCTTGGTGGTTTCATTAACTACTATTGTAGCAGCATGACCAGTCGGTACAACCGAGTGGGGTAACAGCACTGGGTTGCCATTACTAATACCAACTGCCATTGGTGCCTGAATTGTCTGAGGAACTTGCTGTTCGGATGGAATAGAGTGTGTGAGCTGCACCATTCCTGCCTGTTGCTGCCCCCAAGCCCACGGATTGGGTTGAACATCCGTGGCCGCGCCAGACGAACTGATCATCAAGTTCGGAATCAGATTAGGCTGGGGTAATTGTAGTCCAGTGGTACCAGGCTGCATTATGAGGGAATGTGCCAAGGATGTTACTGCACGGCGATAGTCTTCTTCACTTCTTGCCGCATTTTGAGGAACAGGAGCTCCAGGTGTATCAGCTGAGCTGGAGCTTGGCAATACTGATAAACCCTGCAGGGTGTGACTCTGACTTTGCATATATGGAGCAGCAGGATGGAAATTATGTGTGTTTTGTATGCTTTGAGTAGCATTATCTTGACTAGACACCCCAGACAACAACCCCTGCAAGGTTTGATTCTGAATCTGGATATTTGGAACAACAGGTTGGAAATTATGTGAGTTTTTCATGCTTTGAGTACCACTGTCTTGGCTAGGATTAGACATGTCAATGGTTGGCAGACTCTGACCAGCATGCACAGACATTAGACTATTTTGTGGAACTTGACCAGAGGCACTGAAACTATGTCCATTAAATATGGAGAGATCTGGCAATGCCTGTGAAGTTTGAGTGTAGCCGTGTTGGTTCTGCCCCATATAAGGAGGTACTGCCTGATTATGCATGCCAGGACCTGAGTTATTAGCAGTTGCCTGAGAAGCTACAAACTGATCTTGCCTGTTTGGATGTAATGAAAAGTTGCTTTCATGATGTTGGCTATTAAAAGGCAATTCGGATGTAGCATCCTGCTGGCTGGTGACTGGATGAGTTGGTGCCCCAGCAATTTGAGGAACTGCATCTTGGCTCTGTGCTATTTGGCTCAAGTTTTGCCCACCTATAAGATTAGCAGCATGCATCCCAGTTTGCATACTCAAATTGCTAGTGGTGGCAGATGCACTCTGACCATCTGTGCCAGATACCTTGTCATTATTCAGGCTATCTGCGCTTGTTTGAATAGGAGCTGAAAAATGAGGCCGTTTTGAAGCAGCTATTTCGGATTTGTTTTGCCCTTGTGGACCAAAATCCCCCTGAGGAATTATCTGGTACTGACTCCTTCCAGCATCTTCCAGTTGCCGGTTTTTGTAAACATACCCAGTATCACTTCTGTCAGTACCGTGAGAACCGGGGTTTTCCCTGTCATCTCTGGATAAAATATGAGAGCTTGCATGTGCAGCATTAGTTTGTTCGCCCCAATTCGAATAATTGCCTTCTGCTGTACGCCCATCACCGTACTTTGGAGGCTCATCAGGTGCGCCCGGTCCCATTTGACTCTGGGGAGCTTCCTCGTGGAAATATGGACAAGTTTCACCACGACGGCAGCGACCTTCAGCAAAAAATTTACAGGGCCTTTTATTCTCCCTCCGGTTCTCAGTCCTATTCCCAAAGGATGATTCAGGACCACCTCTACCATGAGCAATTTCCCTAGCCTCGTCTCTCCATCCAACATGAGAAGTGGAATCATCATGAACATATCGGCAACTTGCACCTCTGCTGCACCTTCCTTTGACAAACTCATGGCATTGCTCAGTAGACCTGTAATCTCTACGGGGTTCAGATCTTTCCCAAGTACCATCATCATAATGACCTCGAGGTTGCCTGCTCCGTGGAAAGTCATTTGGTTCTCGTGGATCCATGAAATCCTTGTTCTGATGGGCATACCTTTCCCGTGAGTCTGCAGGATAATGCTCATCGAACTGCCTGCGCCCGCCATCTTCATGAGGAAACCTGCAATGCAAGCCTCTTCTGCATCTACCAGCTGTAAAATCTCTGCAGAGCAAAGAAGGTCCTCCAGACATTCTGCCTCTCTCAACCCTCCACTCAGACCCACGGTCAAAATAAGGACTTCGACTTCTGCTTCTGGCTCTACCTCGCTCTCTGCTCCTGCTCCTGCTTCTGGAGCCACTTCTATTCCTGTTAAAAGAAACAAATGTGGCACAGAAAAGGTAAATCTACAAAACTGAATCTTTCAACAATATTTCAAATAATCATCTAATCTAAAAGTATAAGTTCTAAGAATTTCTTAAATTGAGAATATCATTTGCCAAATCAAAATGGACAATAGAGGTTCTTGGCAGGTAAAATATAAAAAATACTAGTAGTCCTTTCTTCTATTTGTACTGCAACGAAGTTGGGTGTGGTGCTTCTGTACAAGTAGAGATGATCAACCAGCAAACTTAATGAAGAAAAGTTAATCTAGCTTGTTCTATTTTGCAGCATAACCATAAATCTATCTTGGATATTTCCTAGTCATAACAAAATTTCAAATCCAGATTAGCTCAAAAAGTTGCTTGTCAAGCAACATACGTGGAACACACAACCAAAGTACGAATACATGTGCAGTAAAATGAAAGCTGATAACACCCCTCACAAAAAAGGAAAGTAGTTACTTGTTCACTATACCTGTGCGACCTGTTCCAAGCACCTCTTGGAGATGGGCTACGAGTGCGCTGCCCCCATGCATCTGGACCAGACGACATCCTAGAAGAATGACCACGGCCAATAGCTGTGCCCCAACCATCGCCACGCCTTCTGTCATCTGCATATTTGCTAATACCTTGGTTACCAGTTGCCTTATCCAAAGGTAACTTACCCCAATCATTATTATTATGCTCCTCATCAGCCATTCGAGGAGGCTGCCATCTTTCAGATGACACTTTAGATTGTCTTTCCTTGATTTCTTTATTTAAACCATCAGCACGTTCCTGTTCGTGTCCTGCACTGCCTTGGTGCAGCCCATTATCATTAGTGACATCCTGACTAGGGAGCAAATCTCCATCTTTACGGCGGCCATCTGAATTCTTAGGAGGAGAATCATCTTCACTGATTTCAACAATATCAGAAGATATTTCTCTTGTGTCCCACTTGGACCTCCCTTTCCTAGCAACACCACTCATTTTAGCCTATGTTTTTTAGTCTGATGAAATAGTTGATGATATCCAAAGAGGGTCCCTTTCCAGCTTATCCCGAAATCTTGTACTGATTTTCTCTGAAATAGTCAAAAAATATGTACACGGTTATAATCAGCCAAAAAGCACTCCTTCAACAATATAAGCTGGAGACAGCCAGTACCAGGAGTGACTAAAAGGAAGATAGGTTGAATTACAGTGCATATAAAGCATAAATGAATGATATGCACAAAAGATTTAATATGCAGAATAAGACCAAAAGAAACAATGGCAAAGCCACGGCACTGGATTGACAGACAGTTGAAAGATCAGGCGACAGAAAAATTATTTTTGAGAAAAACGCAGAGGACCGTTGAGTTTTATTTCATTGAATAGGTAGAGAAAGTTTTACATCCTCCTAAGAGGCATAGTACAGGTACTTTCGCTCAGGAGGCGCATGTACTTTCGCTCAGAGGAGCATGAGCTCCTATTATTTCTATGTTCTGAGAGTTTCTTACAGCAATGTCGAATGTACATTCCAAAATTCACACTTGATACAGGAAATCTTTAGAGAAGTGCAGAAAGAGAAGATTTGTGGCATATTTTTGGGTCGTATTTGTCTTTCCTATTTTCACCCAAAAAGATTAAGCATGCAAAATATCAAGGAATGATTTGTTTTAGAGGAATTTACCACATAAAACTACCAAGCCAAGAACAGCCAGATGGCAGACACAAAACACCAGGGATACCCAGAAAGGCAGAGATCTTTATGTGTTTACTAATTAATTTTGAACAAGTCACAATTCAGATCCATAGACAAACAACCCACTCATGTAAAATTATCTCATTACAACAACAATTTACAGGTAAACAGGGGTCAGCACTGCTTGATTTCTACAATTACAAGACAGCTAAATCTACAAATTTAGGACTGCCTATCTAGATTGTTTCAAGCAGCAATCGCAGAATCTTGGGCATCAACAACTTGTGTGAAAGTTTCTCCTCCAATTACTCTGTTCCGGCGGCTTTGCCAAACTTGGTGGATACTTAAGGTTTAAATGTTACTGTCTCCGGTTGCAGAGACCTTGGGCGCTGATATTACTCTCCCCTCAATTGCTGCGTTCCAATGATTTCGCCAACTTGGTGGCAATTAACAATTCGTTTGTTTCTTTACATGATTGCTAGTTAGGGCCTTGATGACTAAACCAAAAGGGCAGAAACTCCAAAAGTTGGCATTTACATAATCCTGCATGTGAGAAAGGTAACTATCAGCTCCCATGAATTCCTTTGTGTTTTCTCCCTACTGCAATTGTCTTCCAGTGATTTCCAGGCATACTAGAACTATAATCCCACATTTTTTAACGAACCCAAGTATCAAACAACCGCCTTTGTGGTTCTTCTAAGGTCAACCAAGTAAAGTAGGTTTTCTTGTCAGTAATAAAACTAGTCTACAGGTAGCAGATGAGGGCAATCTACACACACAAAATACAAGAAACATTTGGTTGCAAGATTTTAACATTATCACAACATTGTAAATAACTTTGGTCATCATCAACTGCATATCGACATAAAATTTTAGGAACACGGTTTTTAAAACATGGCAGCTATGTACTTCCGACAGAGTCATCATCAATGAAGGAGAAGGAAAGACCAAAAAGAATAAGCACACAAAGAAAGATTATGATGATGACTTGCATTTGTTTGGAACTTATATATCTCCAGAAAATCTACATCCATTAAAAATGGCCTACAAGCTCCTAATGGTGGTCAACAGAATACCACACTGGTATGCAAACAATAAAAAGAGATCCATGTGCGCTCGTTGAGAAAGGATACAGTGAGATGCGACACTAACGTACATACCTGAAACTGTACTCCAAAGGGTGACAGAGAATGGCTCCACAGCCTCTAATGTCCAAGCAGAGATCATAGAACTATGCTTAACCTATTTTTCATCTGACAAATAAAAGAAAGAACAACTTGTTAAAACCTGAAACAGCTCCTTCGATAGGTAGAAACACCGAGGGTAACAGCCACAAGCTGCAAATCGACCAACATATGAACAAGGAAAACTGCATAAACTAACTAGCTGAAGAAGCGGAATGTAAACGAACAGATCATAGTAAAATTCTTCAATGCCACCAACAACATTATGTAAACAGTAAAGGAGCAACCTTTATAGGACCCTTGTACACAACCAACTATGTTTTACACCAAACCAGCAGCTTTCATGTCGCGTGGGCATTCCAGGGCACAAGCACGATATGGTATCAACACCCAAACTAAACAAATTCAGGACTACACATACACGCACACACCCGCGACACCAGTGGCAGAGCTTAGAACAGACAAAAGGGAACTAAACAAATTCAGTACTACACATACACGCACACACCTGCGACACCAGTGGCAGAGCTTAGAACAGACAAAAGGGGGTCAGTATGCCCTCTCTGGTGTCTCTCAAAAGGCTGGCCACCTCTACGATTAGTGTGAAGCTCCACTCGCTGCGCAATACCACACCTAATCTAGTAGTACGATTGATCACAAGTGATTTAAACTAGGCCTGAAAAAGAAAGAAAAGAGTACTTTAGCCCACCATCTAACAGCTCGCTGAACCTATCACACATGAACCTGTAAACCTGGCGTCGGCGAGACCTGGCCGCAAAGATCACGACTTTGTGTGGCGGCACAGCAGCAAACCCCTCGAAATCGTCAGAAACAAGAGGGGGGCACAGGTAAACTCTACACTAGATCTCCCGGGGTGGAACTCCTAAGCAAAATTAATCGGCCACCAGAACCAATTCGCACCGAGAACCGTGCGCCGGGTCATTCCCAAGGCGGCAGAACCTTAGGACCGACGACGAACCGTCAACTGGCTGCCAACCCAGCCGCGCCCGCGCATTCAAGTGGCTCGGGCGTGGGGAAAGGAAAATTAAAGGTTTGAGAGACCTGGGGGCGGAGAGCAGAGGGGAGGGGACAGGAGACTCACCACGAGAAGGCAGGAGGCCGGCGGTGGATAGGAGGAGCGCGTCGCCGGCTCGCGCTGGCGAAACCCTAAATCTCGCAGCCGACGGGAGAGAGGAGGTGGAGGAGGGGGAGCACGTTTGGAATAGCGCACACGCTGAGAAAGGAATCGGGTGGAGGATTCGTCGTGATTAACGGTGGCGTGCGAGTCGTTACGGACGCCGAGTGACGCGCGGCGGTGCAATGGGCCGCCTGTTGGGCCTAAACCTCGCCCACGGGAGGAGAGATTTCGCCGGCCGTCTGCGGGAGAATTGGAACGACGGCTGAAAGAGAGCGGGAGCCGGAGAGCCAGCAGGAGGAGCGGGCGCGTCGCCGCCGGCCGCCGGACGGGGAGCTCTGTTGGTCGATGGGTTTGGGCCGGGTGAAACGGAGAAAGGTCGCGTGGAGGATTCGTCGTGATTAACGGTGGAGTACCCTTTTTTTTTCCGGATTGATCTCAGATGACTGTTAGTCTGTTTCGATCGTGCGAGGGGTTGTTCCTGTGGCCCGGATTGATCCCAGATCGACTGTTAGTCTGTTTTGATCGTTCTCCTAAATCGTTGGATCACACCATCCTGAACCAGATTCGTGCCATGTACAAAACGAAACAACAACGAGATATATCTATCTATATACGTAATTTTTATTGAAAAATTATCCAACAGAGCTTAGAAACCATTTCGGCGGCGATAATGGCTCTCTGTAGATTTTTATAGAACCATACCAGTATGATCATCTACTTCTTCTGTTCAGTAATAACTGATTTGATTTTGTCTAGATTCGGATGTATTTATATACTAAAATACGTTTAGATATATTCGAATGTAGACAACTCAAGTCAGTTATTTCTAAACGGCGAAAGCATATGATTAGACTCTGCCGCTTAACTAGACTTTTCTAAACAACTTATTTTATAAGATAATTAATAAATTACTGTTGAGTAATAAAGCGCCCATTTTCAAAAAGAAAAAAGATAAGTAATAAAAGAAAAGGAGCTTCTTCTCACCCTACTCTTCTTTTTTCTGATTTTACCCCTCCACCGTACTAGGAACAACCTGCATGTGCCACCTGCAAGTAAAAAAATCGTTCACTACCAAACCCATTTGACCCCCTTGCTGCTTCATTCCGGCAAAACAGCTAGTGCCCTCCAATCTTCCTCCTCGTTCTTCTCCGCGCGTTGACCCCAAGGCTCATGTGGCGTCGTCGATTCCTTTATTCTCCCCGCCACCGAACGTAGCTTAAACGGGCAGTGGCGAGGATTATGGTTGTGTCAACCGGCACCCAGATGTAGTAAGAAAGAGCATAGCACATACGAAGCTTGTGGCTACCGCTTGCGAGGATGAGCAGCGGAACAGGAGGTTGGTCATGCGACGATGTAAGGAGGGAGAGAAACGTCATTCCGTTGTAACAGCTGGAAGGAGGGCATCATTAGCGCACGGTACCGGTGCCCCAATCCTGGGTTGCGACGATGTCGTGCGTGCTCCGCGAGTCGCCGTCTCCTGCTGCCCGCTCTTTGGCGCATCGCTAGTTCCTGACCGCCAGTGGACTCCACCGCGTCCAACGGTCCGCAGTAGTCGCTTCGAGTGTGGTTGATCCTCCTATGTATCCTCCTCGTTGGATGTATCTCTCTCATCTTTCTCATGTGTTTCCTTCCACGTTTTAAAGAATGCACATTGTAGTCGGTTCGAGTGTGGTCGATCCTTCCATAACAAGTACATGCACATCGGAGTTTTGAAGTGGCATCCGAGAAACATGCGGCCGATGTGCTTGCCCTCGAATGCGACGAGTTTGCGTGGAAATATATAGATAATTTATATAGATCTCGTTCCAATCTGGATTACAGATCCAACACAGCACTACATCGGCCTAAAAAAAACCCTAAAATATGTTTGTGAGATCAATGTACCAAAATGGTATCCAGAGAAAAACAAAAGCCCAAATAGGATTAAGACATGATGTGTAACTTAAATATCCACCCCTGTTGGAGGCTCCATTGTGGTGACGCCATCGATTGGATCGACACTCCCTGTCGCTGTCGGTCGTTACTGCCTCTGCGTCGCCGCCTGATGATTCGTGGAGAGGGGTTTTGGAGTAAAGTGCAAGACATAAATATAAGGCACGTCGCAGTGGTGGATCACGCGAGACAATCTTAACCATTAAGCCGCTCATGTTGACCACTCTCTAGCGTTGCGGCAACTTTTAATGTCGCTTAGAACAAACTGTGCATGAATTAATGCCTCTGTTGCCAAGTGTAGAACTAAAAAACATCGCTCTTGCATGCACCTATCACAACACGATTATGTGTCGGTATCTGGTCTATCACGGCGCATGATTGTTCATCCCTTTCTAGACGCCAAGAAACATCGTCCTGGCAGGCAACGAATTTTTGCAGATATTTTTGGCTTGTACTGCCAAAAAAGTATCAAGGCTATTTCTAGTGGATGTAAATCTATGAATAAAAATGATCTGTTCAACTTAACATGTGGTGAAACTCGTTTTATATTTCCAAACTTAAATGGTTAGGGAGAATGGATGTACAATCCTAACATCTGAGTTTAAATCTTCAGAGATGCAAATTTAGGTTTGTATTTATAGTTAAGTATGTTGTGGTGGTGGCATGACAGATACCATGGGTAGGCAAGTTGGAGTCAATATGCACTAGTAGAATTCAGGGAGGGATGGTGTAGTGGTTTCTACACACGAAGAATACAATCTCGATCTTTACTTTGATCAACAATGGTTACACTTGCTTCTCGAGTTGTATCCGGGAGAGGAGGAAGAAGCTCTCTAAAAACCTCTAAGTGTAAAATAATCGATCCCCTTACTAGGAGGCCCCGAATCACCTTATAAGGGGTGGCCAAGATACATTAGGCTGACGTGGATGGCATATTCCTCGAATATGCTTCTCCCAAAGAGGTAATTCGGTGCACCTCTTTCCTTGTCGCACTTCTATCAACGACAAAGACCTAGTGCCCACGACATGCGATCGTTCGACTCTCCATGACGCTTCTTCTGCCCTTCTGCCCCTCTGACCCTTGTCTGTAGCGCTTGGCACTGCGTAGATTCCCGAGGGAGAAACAGAGAGCCGTGTTGACTTCGGATCTCACTCTCTCCTTCTCGAGCAAGCCTCCTGAGGACTCGGCCTCGTACAAGATGACTCGGCCAAGATCACACATGCAAATAGATCATACTGTAGATACCACGCTGACATACCCCGTATGTCGGGCGAGTCAAGCCTTAGCTATTGACTCGGGGTAATCCGGTCCTTATTCGGCCGACACTTGTCTAACTCGGCCGAGTCATTCTTTGACCCGGTCAATATCTCAGTGGGCTTTGCTCTTTTATCTTAGCTTGACCCTACCTGGGGTCATCCCCCAACATTAGTCTCCGAAGTTGGTATGGTCTTGGTGACTTTAGCCGGCAAGGCCACATCAGGTTCATGTTTATTCGGAATTTACATTTGTGTTGCCGACATATCCTTTTGTCGGCTTATTATCACATTGTATCTTAGCTGCAATATTATTGATCTCCCGACTCATCTTGGCTTCTTCCGAGAAAAATCTCGAACAACCGAGTCATTTTATTTTGTCCGAGTTATTACCTTAGCTTCCTTCGTAAGCTTCATCCTACATGTCCATTATCATTGCATGTTGCCTCATTATTTGAACCGCTACAGTAATTACTAACATAGCGATAGTTATCCCTGCAAGCGGTGAAGTCTTGCAGTGCCTCATCGATTACCGCAACGGTCATTGCAGGTGGATTGTTGCATGTGCCGTGTAACTGCTCGTGCCGCTCCACTCAGCGGTTGCCACCGCGAAATACACGTGTGTGCGCGGCAACCGTCGTGCCCGCATGATCCCACGGCCCTTCGTGGTCTAGGCCGATAAATAGGGGAGAGGGGTGAAACCCTTGTTCACTTTCCCCCGCTCCCAGCTCTCTCAATCTCCTCTTCGCGTCGCCGCCGCCGTAGAGCTCCTCCCCTGTGACTACTGAAGGGTTTCGCAGCATAGTAAATCAAAAAAATTCTACGGATGCGAACGGGAAAGCCAAGATCTAATCTAGGAGATGCAATCAACGAGAGGGATAGATGAGATCTTCATACCCTTGAAGAAATCGCACAGCGGAAACGTTCAACAGAACGTGGTTGGTGTAGTCGTACTCGCCGTCTCCTCCTCGCGATCCGATCCGATCCTACGCCGCAAGTGGCGGCGCCTCCGAGAGATGCACACGTACGATTCCGCGACGTCTCCTCCTTCCTTGGTCCAGCAAGTGGGGTGGAGAGATAGATTGGATTTGCAGCACGACGACGTGGTGCTATGGTGGAGAGTTTCTGCAGCAGGGCTTCGCCTACACGCAGTCGGGAGAGAGAGAGAGAGAGAGAGAGAGAGGTAGGGCAGCAGCTGGCGGCTAGGGTTTGGGGTGAGGGGAGGGTGCGACCCCTTCCCACCTTATATAGGGGGCTGGCCGGCCCCCTTGCCCCCTCCTCCAAGCCCTAGGGTGGCGGCCCCAAGGGTGGAGTGGGGGGCAAGTCTTCCCCCCCTTTAGAAGGTTTCCTAGGGTTTCCCCTAGGGTTTTGGCCGGCTGGGCCTATGGGGCCTTGTGCCCCTGGACCAAAGCGGTCACGGCACTCCCTCGTAGACCCACGCACCCCTCCGACAAGTGGTGCCATGTTGGTCCCACTCCGGAAGCTTCTAGAACCTTCCGGTACAATACCAAACATTCCGAAACGATTCTGAATTCCAAAAACTGCTTTCCATTATATGAATCTTATTCTTCGGACCATTCCGGAACCTCTCGTGATGTCCTGGATCTCATCCAAGACTCCGAACAAAAACTCACAAACCAATCATCCATTCTATCCTAGCGTCGAGGCACGTTAAGTGTGTGACCCTATGGGTTCGAGAATATGCACACATGATCTTCTATCAATAATCAACAGCGGGATCTGGAAACCCATATTGACTCCCACATATTCATCGATGATCATATCAGATGAACCACGATGCCAGGATTCAATTAATCCCATATATATATTCCCTTCGTCACGCGATATTTTACTTGCCCGAGATTCGATCGTCGGTATCGGCATACCTAGTTCAATCTCGTTCACGACAAGTACTTTACTCTTTCCGTAATCCGATATCACTTTGTGATCAACTTCTTAACCACGTGCTTGCAAGCGGTGTTAATATCGATTACCGAGTGGGTCCGAAGTATATCTCTCCGACTTGGGAGGGACAAATCCCATATCGATACATACAACCCAACAAGTACTTTCCGATCACCTGAGAGACACCTTTATGATCACCCTCACATAGGATGACGTTTGATGACCTCAAAGCTTTCTTCCGATACTAGGGAGTTGCATTATCTCATGGTCTAAGGAATACAATATTTGACATAAGGAAAAAGCTTTGCAAAGATGAAAACGATGACACGATCTAATTGCTCTGCTTGATTTGGGTCTATCCATCATATCATTCTCCTAATGACATGATCTCATTATTAATCGACAACTCATGTCTATGGTTAGGAAACCTTAACCATTATTAATCAATGAGCTAGTTCATAGAGGCGTACTAGGGACACGGTGTTGTTCATAAACCACACAAGTATCAAAGTTTCCGCTTAATACAATTCTAGCATGAAATATAAACTTTATCATGAACAAGAATTATAACAATAACATCTATATTATTGCCTCTAGGGCATAATTCCAACATTCTCCCACTTGCACTAGAGTCAATAATCTAGTTTACATCTGGAAACAATCTAACACCCATGGCATTAAGGTGCTGATCATGTTTTGCTCGTGGAAGAGGTTTAGTCAATGGATCTGCGATATTCAGATTCGTATGTACTTTGCTAATCTTCAGATCTCCATCTGTTATATAATCTCGAATTATATGAAACCGACGGTTGATGTGCTTGGTCTTTGGATGATATCTTGGTTCCTTAGCCGGTGCTATGGCATCGCACAATATCTCCAGTGGGTCCAAGGCACTTGGAACCACACCAAGATCAGTGATGAAGTTCCTGATCCAAACTCCTTCACTTGACGCTTCTGCAACAGCCATGTATTCCGATTCTACTATAGATCCCGCGATCACGCTTTGCTTGCAGCTTCTCCAGCTCACAGCTCCTCCATTCAAAATATAAACGTATCATGTCTGAGACTTAGAATCATCCGGGTCGGTGTCGAAACTAGCAGCGACGTAACCTTTTACGACGAGCTGCTCATCCCCTCCATAGACCAAGAACATTTCTTTAGTCCTATTTAAATACTTTAGGATGTTCTTTACGGCTGTCCAGTATTCCACTCCTGGATCACTTTGGTATATGCTCGTCAAACTAAGAGCATTGGACACATCCGGTCTAGTACACAGCATGGCATACATGATAGAACCTATGGCCAAGGCATATGGCACTTTCCTCATGGTTTCTCTATAGTTTACCGTAGCTGGACACTGAGCCTTGCTCAATATCTTACCTGACAACATGGGCACTGAACCTTTCTTTGCCTCATCCATTCTGAACCTTTTCAGAACTTTTTCTAGATATGTACTTTGGCTTAAAGCTATTAGGTGTATTTTTCTATCTCTGTAGATTTTGATGCCTAAAATATAAGCAGCTTCTCCTAGGTCTTTCATTGAAAAACATTTATTCAAATAACTCTTCACATCGTTAAGCATACCATTGTCATTTCCAATAATCAATATGTCATCCACATATAGTACTAGAAATGTCACTGAGCTCCCACTCACTTTCTTATAGATACAAGCTTCGTAGCAATTTGGAACAAATCCAAAGCTCTTGATCACTTGATCAAAACGAAGGTTCCAACTTCGAGATGCTTGCTTCAGTCCATAAATGGAACGCTGAAGTTTGCACACCTTATCAGCATCCTTAGGATCGACAAAACCTTCGGGCTGCATCATATACAACTCTTCATCAATGTTGCCATTAAGGAACGCAGTCTTGACATCCATCTGCCATATTTCATAATCATGAAATGAAGCAATTGCTAATAAAATTCGAATGGACTTGAACATCGCTACGGGAGATAAAGTCTCATCATAGTCAACACCTTGAACTTGCCGAAAACCTTTTGCGACAAGCCGAGTTTTATAGACAATAACATTACCATCCGCGTCCGTTTTCTTCTTGAAAATCCATTTGCACTCAACGGCCTTACGGTCGCTAGGAGGGTCCACCAAAGTCCATACTTGGTTTTCGCTCATGGATCCCAATTCGGATTTCATGGCCTCTAGCCATTTCTCAGAGTATGGGCTCATCATTGCTTCCTCATAGTTCGCAGGTTCATCGTTGTCTACCAACAAGACGGTTAAGACAAGGTTGTCGTACCATTCAGGAGCGGCACGTGACCTTGTCGACCTGCGATGTTCGGTAGTAGCGTCGTTCGAAGTTTCATGATCCTCATCATTAGCTTCCTCTCTTGTTGGTGCAGACGACACTGGAACAATTTCAGGTGCTGCGCTACTCTCCAACTCGAGAGAAGGTTCAATAACCTCGTCTAGCTCTACCTTCCTCCCACTCACTTCTTTCGAGAGAAACTCCTTCTCAAGAAAGGATCCGTTCTTTGCGACAAACACTTTGCCTTCGGATCTGTGGTAGAAGGTATACCCAATCGTTTCCTTAGGGTATCCTATGAAGACGCATTTATCCGCTTTGGGTTCGAGCTTGTCCGGCATCAACTTCTTGACGTAAGCTTCGCATCCCCAAACTTTAAGAAATGACAACTTAGGTTTAGCACCAAACCATAGTTCATACGGTTTCGTCACAATGGATTTAGATGGTGCCCTATTTAAAGTCAATGCAGCGGTTTCTAATGCATAACCCCAAAATGATAACAACAAATCTGTAAGATACATCATCGATCGCACCATATCTAATAGAGTTCGATTCCGGCGTTCAGACACACCATTGCGCTGTGGTGTTCCGGGTGGCGTGAGTTGCGAAACGATTCCGCTTGCTTTAAGATGCGTGAGAAAATCATAACTCAAATATTCACCTCCACGATCGAATCGTATAAATTTAATTTTCTTGTTACGATGGTTCTCCACTTTGTTCTGAAATTCTTTGAACTTTTCAAACGTTTCAGATTTATGTTTCATTAAATAGATATATCCATATCTACTTAAGTCATCAGTAAAAGTGAGAAAATAGCGATATCCACCGCGCGTCGAAACACTCATTGGTCCGCATACATCGGTATGTATGATTTCCAACAAGTCTGTTGCTTGCTCCATTATTCCAGAGAACGGGGTTTTGATCATCTTGATCATGAGGCACGGCTCGCACGTGTCAAATGATTCAAAATCAAGAGACTCCAAAAGTCCATCAGAATGGAGTTTCTTCATGCGTTTTAAACCAATATGACCTAGACGGCAGTGCCACAAATAAGTCGAATTATCACTATATACTTTGCATCTCTTAGCCTCATTGTTATGGATGTGTGTTTCATTGCTTTCGAGATTCAGAAGAAATAAACCATTCATAGCAGGTGCATGACCATAAAAGATTTTACTCATATAAATAGAACAACCATTATTCTCCGGTTTAAATGAATAACCGTCTTGCAATAAAAACGATCCAGATATAATGTTCATGCTCAACGCAGGCACATAATAACACTTATTAAGGATTAAAACTAATCCCGAAGGTAAAACTAAGGAGAGCGTGCCGACGACCATCACATCAACTCTTGATCCGTTGCCAACGCGCATCGTCACCGCATCCCTTGCTAGCCGCCGTCTATTCCGTAGCTCCTGTTTCGAGTTACAAATATTAGCAACTGAACTAGTATCAAATACCCAGGCACTACAACGAGCGCTAGTAAGGCAAACATCAATAACATGTATATCAAATATACCTTTAATGGTGCCAGCCTTCTTGTCCGCCAAGTACTTCAGACAGTTGTGCTTCTAGTGAACCTTGTCCTTGCAATAGAAGCACTCAGTGTCCGGCTTAGGTCCAGACTTGAGCTTCTACTCAGTAGGGGCAACGCGCTTGCCGCTGCCTTTCTTGAAAGACTTCTTTGCACCCTTACCTTTCTTGAAGCTAGGGGTCTTGTTGACCATCAACACATGATTATCTTTCTTGATATCCAACTCCGCAGCTTTCAGCTTAGCGAAGAGCTCAGTGATCGTATCAGTGGAACCAATCTGATTGTGAGTAACTACAAAACCTTTGTAGCTAGGAGGGAGTGATTGCAGAACTCTGTCAATCTTGAGCTCTTCTGGAATATTGCAGTCCAGTTGCTCAAGACGTTGAGTGTAGCCCGACATCCTAATGGCGTGCTCACTAACGGAACTCCCTTCCTCCATCTTGCAGTTAAAGAACTTCTCAGAGATCTCATATCTCTCAGAACGGGCCTGAGTCTGAAACATGGTTTTCAGTTCCTCAAGTATCTCAAAGGGACCGGCAAACTCCTCAAAACGATTTTGAAGGTCCGATTCCATAGCAAACAACATGGTACTCTTAATCACTCCATAATCATCCTTGCGCGACTGATAAACAGCTTTTTCACCAGCCGGCGCATCTATAGCAGGGACGTCACCTAGCGCTTTCTCAAGGACATAGTCCTTTTGTCCGCCGGCGAGAATGATTCTCAGATTGCGGAACCAGTTGGTAAAGTTAGACCCATTGTTCTTAAGCTTTTCTTTCTCAGCAAAAATGTTGAAGTTGAAGTTGGACTTAGCCATTTGATCTACAAAATTTGCAAGTACAATTTAGACTATGGTCATGATAAATAGTTCAACTTAATCAAATTACTAGATGAACTCCCACTAAATTCAACATCCCTCAAGTTGTTTAGTGAACACGATCCAAATTCACCACACCTAATCTAATCTTCATGAGAAGAGATGTGGTTTCAATGGTGGACAATAAAGTGTCGGTCATATCATTCATATGACTCATGCTTAACCTTTCGGTTCGTGTGTTCCGAGGCCATGTCTGTACATGCTAGGCTCGTCAAGTCAAACCCAAGTATTTCTGCGTGTGCAAAACTGGCTTGCACCCGTTGTATGTGAACATAGAGTTTATAGCACCCGATCATCACGAGGTGCTTGAACACGACGAACTTTCACAACGGTGCATACATGGGGAGAACACAATTTTATATTGATCTTTAAGTGAGGAATCATCTTATAATGCTACCGTCGCGATCTAAGCATAATAAGATACATAAAAGGATAAACATCACATGCATATAATCTTATGTGACATGGTATAGCCAATCTTCGCGCAATGATCTCCATCTTGTGTGCGCCCGCATGATCTCCATCACTCCACCATGATTGCCTCCACCACGAATAGCAACTACAACTATTGCTAACTACTTAGCGATAAGGTGAAGCTATTGCATGGCGTATAAGAAGTTGACACACAGGTCATACACAATTATAAAGACAACCATATGGCTCCTGCCGGTTGTGTACTCATCGACATGCAAGTCGTGAAATATTACAAAACATGATCATTGCATACAACATAGACATCACATCTTGGGCCATACCATATCACAAAAAACTCTCTGCAAGAACAAGTTAGACGCCTCTACTTTGTTGTTGCATGTTTTACGTGGCTTATGGGAGTAACAAGGTAAGAACGATTCTTACCTACGGAAAGCCACAACGGTGATATTATGGTTGCCAACATCCGGTGTAAATCCCATGACAACTGTAGTGAGAGAAACTGGCATCCACCAGCTGCATGTATGGAACAAGCCACACGTCAAGTGCGGAGCCGGTCTTGCGAACGAGGTCGCGTAAAGTTGGCCTGGACCGCTTCGATCTCACTATCCCGCGTCATAAGAAGTACACAACAAGAGGCTTGCAACAGAAAACATCAACGCCCGCAACAAGCATGTTGCGTTCTACTCGTGAAACACATCTACGCATAGATCTAGCTCTGATACCACTGAAGGGTTTGACAACATAGTAAATCAAAAAAAATCTACGGATGCGAATGGGAAAGCCAAGATCTAATCTAGGAGATGCAATCAACGAGAGGGATAGATGAGATCTTCATACCCTTGAAGAAATCGCACAGCGGAAACGTTCAACAGAACGTGGTTGGTGTAGTCGTACTCGTCGTCTCCTCCTCGCGATCCGATCCGATCCTACGCCGCAAGTGGCGGCGCCTCCGAGAGATGCTCACGTACGGTGCCGCGACGTCTCCTCCTTCCTTGGTCCAGCAAGTGGGGTGGAGAGATAGATTGGATCTGCAGCACGTCGGCGTGGTGCTATGGTGGAGAGTTTCTGCAGCAGGGCTTCGCCTACACATAGTCGGGAGAGAGAGAGAGAGAGAGGTAGGGCAGCAGCTGGCGGCTAGGGTTTGGGGTGAGGGGAGGGTGCGCCCCCTGCCCACCTTATATAGGGGGATGACCGGCCCCCTTGCCCCTCCTCCAAGACCTAGGGCGGCGGCCCCAAGGGTGGAGTGGGGGGCAAGTCTTCCCCCTTCTAGAAGGTTTCCTCTAGGGTTTTGGCCGGATGGGCCTACGGGGCCTTGTGCCCCTGGCCCAAAGCGGCCAAGGCACTCCCTCGTAGGCCCACACACCCCTTCGAGAAGTGTGGCCACGTTGGTCCCACTCCGGAAGCTTCTAGAACCTTCCGGTACAATACCGAACATTCCAAAATCTAAAAACTGCTTTCCATTATATGAATCTTATTCTCCGGACCATTCCGGAACCTCTCGTGATGTCCTGGATCTCATCCGAGACTCCGAACAAAAACTCAAAAACCAATTATCCATTCTATCCTAGTGTCGAGGCACATTGAGTGTGTGACCCTACGGGT
Source organism: Avena atlantica (assembly GCA_910589765.1). Lineage (NCBI taxonomy): Eukaryota > Viridiplantae > Streptophyta > Magnoliopsida > Poales > Poaceae > Avena > Avena atlantica. Next base: position 424,218,337 of record OU342739.1, read on the forward strand.
TCGAGAATATGCAGACATGATCTTCTATCAATAATAAACAGCGGGATCTCGAAACCCATATTGACTCCCACATATTCATCAATGATCATATCGGATGAACCACGATGCCAGGATTCAATTAATCCCATATATGTATTCCCTTCGTCACGCGATATTTTACTTGCCCGAGATTCGATCGTCGGTATCGGCATACCTAGTTTAATCTCATTCACGGCAAGTACTTTACTCGTTCCGTAATCCGATATCACTTTGTGATCAACTCCTTAACCACGTGCTTGCAAGTGGTGTTGATATCGATTACCGAGTGGGCCCGAAGTATATCTTTCCGACTTGGGAGGGACAAATCCCATCTCGATACATACAACCCAACAAGTACTTTCCGATCACCTGAGAGACACCTTTATGATCACCCTCACATAGGATGACCTCAAAGCTTTCTTCCGATACTAGGGAGTTGCATTATCTCATGGTCTAAGGAATACAATATTTGACATATGGAAAAAGCTTTGCAAAGATGAACACGATGACACGATCTAATTGCTCTGCATGATTTGGGTCTATCCATCATATCATTCTCCTAATGACATGATATCATTATTAATCGACAATGCATGTCTATGGTTAGGAAACCTTAACCATCATTAATCAATGAGCTAGTCCATAGAGGCGTACTAGGGAGACGCTGTTGTTCATAAACGAGACAAGTATCAAAGTTTCCGCTTAATACAATTCTAGCATGGAATATAAAATTTATCATGAACAAGAATTATAACAATAACATCTTTATTATTGCCTCTAGGGCATAATTCCAACAACTATGCCGCCCGTTCTTTGCGCCAGGCCTCCACGTATCGTGCCCGCATCGAGTGTTTCCTCCGCTCCAGTCGTGCACCGCCGCGACCGTGCTTCTCCGCTGCTGCGATGGTCCCTGGCAGTCTCGCCCTCTCCCCGCCGCCGCGAGCAGATATTCTTCCTCTGGTTCCTCCGACGAGCTCATGGCTAGCACGAAGAGCGTCCTCGCCTCCGACGGAAACGAAGGAGCCTCCACGACGCCCAAGGGAGCCTCATAGCAAGGGTCCAAAGCGACCCAGAAAGAGATCGATTGGCTCATTCGGATGCGCTCAATCCCGTCTGGTGTCTCCTGCCGACTATCCGGCAAGGATCTTTCCCCAATCACGGAGCCGAGTGAGTTTGTAGTATTTGTATCCCACTTCGCTAGAGGATTCGGCTTGGCCCTCAGCGATTTTTCCTAGGAATTTCTAGAAACTTTTGGTCTCCAACCTCACCACTTTCCGGCTAATTCCGTAGCTTCCCTCTCCAATTTTATCTCGGCTGTGGAGGGATATTTCTGGCCCTCTGTTATCCTTTAGGCCAAATTCTTCCAAATCCGGTCTAACATAGTGACGAATAAGGATCCGCCACCTACTGAGAAATCCCTTACGCAGTGCGGCACTACCTCTATAACACCTCAGAAAAGCTCAGTCTTTCCCTGAGTCACCAGCCTCGAGTCATGCACGAAATGGCATAAATATTTCTTCTGCGTGAAAAATAGCGGAGAAGAAGATAAGATCGGGCTGCTGACCTTCTCAATCGGCGTGCCCACTAGGAAGAACTGGGAACTTGACCCGAAGAGGACCAATGCCTTGGCCGAGTCATTCGAGATCCGACTCAGGGAGCTGACCCGGACCGGGTTATATGGCGATGATCTTACGGCTGCTTTCATCAGCAGCCGAGTTAGCCTGCTTCAGAAGTGCACACATAAAATCTACTACATGAGTGGCCATCTAGACCCGAACCGACTTTCCATGGTCGAGTTAAACGACGACCAAATTCGGAAACTCCACAGGGCTATCTTCAAGACGGAGATGGCCGAGGATTGAACGTGGGGCATGAAGCCCTTCCCTCGTGACAACCCCCTCCTCAGGTAATTTTATTTCGAGTTATGTTTCACTCTGGCTTTGCCTTGCATTTAATCTCTCTATGTTCTTTTCCTTAGAAATTTCCCGAGTAATCCGTGGAGGACGGCCAGAACCTTGCCCTTACATGGAGCAAGGATCGGGAAACCTTGGACAAGGGCGAGCCGGACTCCGAGGAGTTTATGCCCAAGCCTGACTCGACTCCCAGTCGGACTTCGGGTAGGTCCTACGACCATAAGGATAAGCTTGACGATGCTGACTCGGACGATTGCGAATTCCTCGAGGTACATAATCTGGTGCCACTCTCATTATCCTATCCGGCTCCTTGAGCTCCAGCTAATCCGGCTGGACAGGTGCACGATGTGGCGCCCGTTGTCGTGGGAGGTCAAGGACCGGTGAGGAAACATGTTGTGCCGAGTGACCCATCAGCCGAACCTCGCAAGAAAAGGTTCCAGAGGTCCGCCAAGAGAGCCCCTAAACAGAAGGCAGCTCCGGGAGTTTCCTGGTAAGTTTCTTCAACCTCAATAAGCTTGTATTTCTTGTTTTTGTCTTTCTTTATATTTCCTCAATTTTTCTAACTGTTTTATTTCGACAGTGCTCCGCTGGTTATCCCTCATAATGGATCTAGCATGGCCTCGCCTATTACTATGTTGCCGTCACCAACAGCTCAAGACGATGTCCGGGTTACAAGCCTGGCCCGAGGTGAATCTTCTCTCTCGTGCCGACTAATAGTCCACCTCGGCGGGAGGAAGAGACTGTCAATGCCGGTGGCAGCGATGTTTCTGCTGAGGTGGCTATGCCAGATCAGCCATCCAGGACCAGGAGGTCGCTGGCACCGAATCCACTACTGCAGAGGTGCCTGTTACCTCAGCCTCTACTCAAGATGCTCCATCTACATCACCCAAGGTTGCACCAACCTCCTCCGGGTCTTCCAAGACTCGGACGCAAGATCAGGCCCGGAAGAGCCCGCGCTCCAAGTCCCAATCTCCTTCTTCGGCTCCTTCAACCAAGCCCTCTACAACTTGGCCCACTAAATCTCACCCTGAGGCCAAGTCAGCTGCCAAGAAGAAAAGAGGAGCTGCAGCCAAACCATCTCAGAGGAAAACCGATGAAACTGCCTCTTAGCCCTCCAGTGCCGAGATACTCAAGAAGGGCGCCTCTGCATCTGCTTTGGCTGCGAGTACGCAGATGGTTCTTCATAAGAGTCCGGCAGCTGAAGCACTGGCTAAGCAGGCCCGGGTGGACAAGGGCAAAGTGCTGATGCACACACCAAGTGGTGAGAGCCTTGGCTCCTTGGCCGAATATGCCAACAACTGGAATGTTGCCGACTATATCAATGTCAGCTCTGGTAGCAATCCTGGACCGAAGATTTTTGGCCTAGCTGACATCAACAACAGGTTTCATCTTGCCAGTCAAGTCATCGTCGAGGATGATAACATGAATGAGGTAAACACCTCGACTTACGATCTATATTTTCACATACCCCGAGCCTTCGGGGGAATGAGTTATCATTCGGTCGGATGCTCTCCTTATTTAGTGCTTTAGTGTAGTCGGGGTGCATAAGAGAATCATTTTAACTTAGGCAAAATTTGTCTTAGGCCTTGAATATCTAGCCACCTATATCCGGATCAAGTTTTACTTGATTCAGATCTTAAGCTTTATTTCAAATATCCAGCCAACTAGATCGGGGTCAAGCTTTGCTTTGCTCGGATCTTGTAGTGTTGCTTTAAATATTTAGCCTTAGCTTCAAGTATCCAGCCGCCTATATCCGGGTTAAGCCTTGCTTGATTCGGATCTTGAGTTTTAGCTTTGAATATGTAGTCTTAGCTTTGAATATCCAGCCACCTAGATCTGGGTCAAGCTTTGCTTGACTCAGATCTTGCGGTGTTGCTTTGAATATCCAGCCACCTAGATCCGGATCTAGTTTTACTTGGCTCGGATCTTGAGTTTTATTTCAAATATCCAGCTACCTAGATCCGGGTCAAGCTTTGCTTGTCTTGGATCTTGCAGTGTTAGCTTTGAATATCCAGCCACCTAGATTTGGATCAAGTTTTACTTGGTTCAGATCTTTAGTCTAGCTTTGAATATCTAGCCACTTAAATCCGGATCAAGTTTTACTTGGTTCAGATCTTTAGTTTTATTTCAAATATCCAGCCACCTAGATCCGAGTCAAGCTTTGCTTGTCTCGGATCTTGCAGTGTTAGCTTTGAATATCCATCCATATAGATCCGGATCAAGTTTTACTTGGTTCGGATCTTTACTTTTGAATATTCTCTCTTATTAACTAATGCTTTGATTTCTTAGATTGCCCATAACCGGCGTACTGTCGAGTTCTAGACGTTGTTCTTTCCCCATAGGAAACTGCAAACCAAGTACAATAAAGTGGTGTCCATTCTGTAGAAAACTGGTAAGTTTGTTGTCCCATTATTTCCAACATTCCCCTTTGGGTCGTCCATCTGAGCTAACTCTTTATTCGCCCTTGCACAACCAATATCGACACTCAAAACAAGGTGCTGACCGATAAAATCGCCAAGCTAGAAGGTAACTCGGCCATTTTACTCCGACATTTCATATGTTGCATTTTTGTTGTTGTGAAATGCCTCATGATTTTTACCTCGTCTCAGTCGAACTGAAAGGCTTCGTACCGAGGTTGAGGATTTGAAGAAAACTCAAAAGTCTCAGCTTGAAAAACTCGACCAAGAGTTCTCTAAAGATAAGTACCTACTAACCCTTGATCTTGCGAAGAACAAGGAGCTCCTAAGCACTGCCGAGGCTACAACCAAATCTTGCCAGGACGAACTTGCCAGGCTGGACAGAAAACATACCGGTTGGATGTATGACCTTGCCAAGATAATCAAGTTCATCCATAGTAAGATTCTTTTGATTATCGTGGTTCTTATCCAAATTATTCTGATCATCTTTTATTGACTTGTATTTTTACTTCTTTTTAGACAACTTCCCAGAGTGCAAAGTCCGGAGTGCTGAATGCGTGGTAGCCGCTCGACTTCGCCAAGGTGAGACCAATGATCCGAAGCGTGCTTACACAATCAAGGATTATCTGGTCAGTATCGGAGATACTACCTGATACGTCAAAAACGTATATATAATTTTTTATGCTACATGCTTGTTTAGTATCTACTTTGCTTTGCTTTATCTACCCTTTGAGGTGTTTTTATATCTTTTCTGGAACTAACCTATTAACAAGTTGCCACAGTGCCAGTTGCCTATTTTCTTCTGTTTTTGGTTCCAGAAAGGCAGAAAATCAATATTCTCGGAATTGGACGGGACAAAAGCCAAAGTCAATATTTTACCGTGGGGGACATGAATTCAGAAGACGAGACAGAGATGCAAACCAGGCGGCCACCCCCCTAGGCGTGGCCAGGGGTGGGCCCGCGCCTGGGCAGGGTGTGGCCCCCTGGTCGCCTCCTGGCCTCGCCTCCTGGCCTCGCCTCTTCGCCTATAAGAAGCCACCGATGCAGAAACCCTAAGTACCTGATCAATATTCCACGAAACCTTCTGTAGCCGCTGCCACCGTCGTCTATATATTGGGAGGGATCTGAAGTTCTTCTCGGCACCCTGCCGGAGGGGAGATCATCCCGAAGGCCTTCTCTCCGATATGATGCGTGAGTAGTTCCACCTTGGACTATGGGTCCATGTAGTAGCTAGATGGTTGTATCTCCTCCTTTGTGCTTTCATGTATAGATCTTGTGAGCTCCGTTCATGATCAAGATCTAATCTATTTATAATCATGCATGTTGTGTTTGCAGGGATCAGATGGATATTGAGATTATTATGTTAGTTTGGTTAATGGTTTTGTCTTTATGATTCTATCATGTCTGTGTTGTTTGTGATCTTGCATGCTCTCCGTTGTTAGTAGCTATCTTGGCCAAGTAGTTGCTAGTGACTCCAAGAGGGGGTATTTATGCTCAATAGTGGGTTCATGCCTCTAGTTTCCAAGGGAAGTGACAGAAATCTCTTCGGTTGTAGATGTGTTGTTGCTACTAGGGAGAAAACAATGGTCTGTTGTTCATGGAACAAGTGGATTGTTTACCTTACACACTTTGTTTAAAACAGTTGTCTGTTACTTGCAACTTAATGAAGGGTTCCGCAGCATAGTAAATCAAAAAAATTCTACGGATGCGAACGGGAAAGCCAATATCTAATCTAGGAGATGCAATCAACGAAAGGGATAGATGAGATCTTCATACCCTTGAAGAAATCGCACAGTGGAAACGTTCAATAGAACGTGGTTGGTGTAGTCGTACTCGCCGTCTCCTCCTCCCGATCCGATCTGATCCTACGCCGCAAGTGGTGGCGCCTCCGAGAGATGCACACGTACGGTGCCGCAATGTCTCCTCCTTCCTCGTTCCAGCAAGTGGGGTGGAGAGATAGATTGGATCTACAACACGACGACATGGTGCTATGGTGGAGAGTTTCTGCGGTAGGGCTTCGCCTATGCGCAGTCGGGAGAGAGAGAGGGCAGCAGTATGGTGGCTAGGGTTGAAGGAGTGGGGAGAGGAGGGTGCGCCCCTGCCCTCTTTATATAGAGGGCTGGCCGGCCCCCTTGGCCCCTCCTCCAAGCCCTAGGGCGGCGGCCCCAAGGGTTGGAGTGGGGGGAAAGTCTCCCCTCCCTTCTAGAAGGGTTCCTAGGGTTTCCCCTAGGGTTTTGGCCGGCTGGGCCTATGGGGCCTTGTGCCCCTGGCCCAATGCAGGAAGGGCACTCCCTCGTAGGCCCACACACCCCTCCGACAAGTGGGGCCACATTGGTCCCACTCCGGAAGCTTCTAGAACCTTCCGGTACAATACCGAACATTCTGAAACGATTCCGAAATCCAAAAACTGCTTTCCTTTATATGAATCTTATTCTCCGGACCATTTCGGTACCTCTCGTGATGTCCTGGATCTCATCCGAGACTCCGAACAAAAACTCATAAACCATTTATCCATTCTATCCTAGCGTCGAGACACGTTAAGTGTGTGACCCTACGGGTTCGAGAATATGCAGACATGATCTTCTATCAATAATCAACAACGGGATCTGGAAACCCATATTGACTCCCACATATTCATCGATGATCATATCGGATGAACCACGATGCCAGGATTCAATTAATCCCATATATATATTCCCTTCGTCACGCGATATTTTACTTGCCCGAGATTCTATCGTTGGTATCGGTATACCTAGTTCAATCTCGTTCACAACAAGTACTTTACTCGTTCCGTAATCCGATATCACTTTGTGATTAACTCCTTAACCACGTGGTTGCAAGCGGTGTTGATATCAATTACCGAGTGGGCCCGAAGTATATCTCTCCGACTTGGGAGGGACAAATCCCATCTCGATACATACAACCCAACAAGTACTTTCCGATCACCTGAGAGACACCTTTATGATCACCCTCACATAGGATGACGTTTGATGACCTCAAAGCTTTCTTCCGATACCAGGGAGTTGCATTATCTCATGGTCTAAGGAATACAATATTTGACATAAGAAAAAGCTTCGCAAAGATGAACACGATGACACGATCTAATTGCTCTGCTTGATTTGGGTTTGTCCATCATATCATTCTCCTAATGACATGATCCCATTATTAATCGACAACTCATGTCTATGGTTAGGAAACCTTAACCATCATTAATCAATGAGCTAGTCCATATAGGCGTACTAGGGACACAGTGTTGTTCATAAACCACACAAGTATCAAAGTTTCCGCTTAATACAATTCTAGCATGGAATATAAACTTTATCATGAACAAGAATTATAACAATAATATCTTTATTATTGCCTCTAGGGCATAATTCCAACAGTCTCCCACTTGCACTAGAGTCAATAATCTAGTTTACATCTGGCAACAATCTAACACCCATGGCATTAAGGTGTTGATCATGTTTTGCACGTGGAAGAGGTTTAGTCAACGGATCTGCGACATTCAGATCCATATGTACTTTGCTAATCTTCAGATCTCTATCTGTTATATAATCTCGTATTATATGAAACCGGCGGTTGATGTGCTTGGTCTTTGGATGATATCTTGGTTCCTTAGCCAGTGCTATGGCGCCAGTGTTGTAACAATATCTCCAGTGGGTCCAAGGCACTTGGAACCACACCAAGCTCAGTGATGAAGTTTCTGATCCAAACTCCTTCACTTGACGCTTCTGCAGCAGCCATGTATTCCGATTCTACTGTAGATCCCGCGATCACGCTTTGCTTGCAGCTTCTCCAGCTCACAGCTCCTCCATTCAAAATATAAACGTATCCTGTCTGAGATTTAGAATCATCCGGGTCAGTGTCGAAACTAGCGTCGACGTAACCTTTTACGACGAGCTGTTCATCACCTCCATAGACCAAGAATATTTCTTTAGTCCTATTTAAATACTTTAGGATGTTCTTTAAGGGTGTCCAGTGTTCCACTCCTGGATCACTTTAGTATCTGCTCGTCAAACTAAGAGCATTGGACACATCCGGTCTAGTACACAGCATGGCATACATGATAGAACCTATGGCCAAGGCATATGGCACTTTCCTCATAGTTTGTCTATCGTTTACCGTAGCTGGACACTGAGCCTTGCTCAATATCTTACCTGACAACATGGGCACTGAACCTTTCTTTGCCTCATCCATTCTGAACCTTTTCAGAACTTTTTCTAGATATGTACTTTGGCTTAAAGCTATTAGGTGTATTTTTCTATCTCTGTAGATTTTGATGCCTAAAATATAAGCAGATTCTCCTAGGTCTTTCATTGAAAAACATTTATTCAAATAACTCTTCACATCGTTAAGCATACCATTGTCATTTCCAATAATCAATATGTCATCCACATATAGTACTAGAAATGTCACTGAGCTCCCACTCACTTTCTTGTAGATACAAGCTTCGTAGCAATTTGGAACAAATCCAAAGCTCTTGATCACTTGATCAAAACGAAGGTTCCAACTCCAAGATGCTTGCTTCAGTCCATAAATGGAACGCTGAAGTTTGCGCACCGTATCAGCATCCTTAGGATCAACAAAACCTTCGGGCTGCATCATATACAACTCTTCATCAATGTTGCCATTGAGGAACGCAGTCTTGACATCCATCTGCCATATTTCATAATCATGAAATGAAGCAATTGCTAATAAAATCCGAATGGACTTAAACATCGCTACGGGAGAGAAAGTCTCATCGTAGTCAATACCTTGAACCTGTCGAAAACCTTTCGCAACAAGTTGAGCTTTATAGACAGTAACATTACCATCCGCCTTTGTTTTATTCTTGAAAATCCATTTGCACTCAACGTCCTTATGGTCGCTAGGAGGGTCCACCAAAGTCCATACTTGGTTTTCGCTCATGGATCCCAATTCGGATTTCATGGCCTCTAGCCATTTCTCAGAGTCTGGGCTCATCATTGCTTCCTCATAGTTCATAGGTTCACTGTTGTCTACTAACAAGACAGTTAAGACAGGGTTGCCGTACTACTCAGGAGGGGCACGCGACCTTGTCGACCTGCGACGTTCAGCAGTAGCATCGTTCGAAGTTTCATGATCCTCGTCATTAGCTTCCTCTCTTGTTGGTGCAGACGGCACTGGAACAATTTCAGGTGGTGCGCTACTCTCCAACTGGAGAGAAGGTTCAATAACCTCGTCTAGCTCTACCTTCCTCCCACTCACTTATTTCGAGAGAAACTCCTTCTCAAGAAAGGATTCGTTCTTTGCAACAAACACTTTGCCCTCGGATCTGTGGTAGAAGGTATACCCAATCATTTCCTTAGGGTATCCGATGAAGACGCATTTCTCCGCTTTGGGTTTGAGCTTGTCCGGCATCAACTTCTTGACGTAAGCTTCGCATCCCCAAACTTTAAGAAACGACAACTTAGGTTTAGCACAAAACCACAGTTCATACGGTGTCGTCTCAACGGATTTAGATGGTGCCCTATTTAAAGTGAATGCAGCGGTTTCGAATGCATAACCCCAAAATGATAACGGAAAATATGTAAGAGACATCATCGATCGCACCATATCTAATAGAGTTTGATTCTGGCGTTCAGACACACCATTGCGCTGTGGTGTTCCGGGTGGCGTGAGTTGTGAAACGATTCAGCTTGCTTTAAGATGCGTGAGAAAATCATAACTCAAATATTCACCTCCACGATCGGATCGTAGAAATTTAATTTTCCTGTTACGATGGTTTTCCACTTCGTTCTGAAATTCTTTGAACTTTTTCAACGTTTCAGATTTATGTTTCATTAAATAGATATACCCATATCTACTTAAGTCATCAGTAAAAGTGAGAAAATAGCGATATCCACCGCGCATCGAAACATTCATTGGTCCGCATACATCGGTATGTATGATTTCCAATAAGTCCGTTGCTCGCTCCATTATACCGGAGAACGGGGTTTTGATCATCTTGCCCATGAGGCACGGCTCGCACGTGTCAAATGATTCAAAATCAAGAGACTCCAAAAGTCCATCAGAATGGAGTTTCTTCATGCGTTTTACACCAATATGACCTAGACGGCAGTGCCACAAATAAGTCGAATTATCACTATCTACTTTGCATCTCTTAGCCTCAATGTTATGGATGTGTGTTTCATTGCTTTCGAGATTCAGAAGAAATAAACCATTCATAGCAGGTGCATGACCATAAAAGATGTTACCCATATAAATAGAACAACCATTATTCTCCGATTTAAATGAATAGCCGTCTTGCAATAAACACGATCTAGATATAATGTTCATGCTCAATGCAGGCACATAATAACACTTATTAAGGTTTAAAACTAATTCCGAAGGTAAAACTAAGGAGAGCGTGCCGACGACCATCACAGCAACTATTGATCCGTTGCTAACGCGCATCGTCACCTCATCCCTTTCTAGCCGCTTTCTATTCCATAGCTCCTGTTTCGAGTTACAAATATTAGCAATTGAACCAGTATCAAATACCCAGGCACTACAACAAGCGCTAGTAAGGTAAACATCAATAACATGTATATCAAATATACCTTTAATGGTGCCAGTCTTCTTGTCCTCTAAGTACTTCAGACAGTTGCGCTTCCACTGACCCTTATCCTTGCAATAGAAGCACTCAGTGTCCGGCTTAGGTCCAGACTGGAGATTCTTCTCAGTAGGGGCAACGCACTTGCCGCTCCCTTTATTGAAGGACTTCTTTGCACCCTTACCTTTCTTGAAGCTAGCGGTATTATTGACCATCAACACATGATTATCTTTCTTGATATCCACCTCCGCAGCTTTTAGCTTAGCGAAGAGCTCAGTGATCGTATTAGTGGAACCAATCTGATTGTGAGTAACTACAAAACCTTTGTAGCTAGGAGGGAGTGATTGTAGAACTCTGTCAATCTTGAGCTCTTCTGGAATCTTGCAGTCCAGTTGCTCAAGACGTTGAGTGTAGCCCGACATCTTAATGGCGTGCTCACTAACGGAACTCCCGTCCTCCATCTTGCAGTTAAAGAACTTCTGAGAGATCTCATATCTCTCAGAACGGGCCTGAGTCTGAAACATGGTTTTCAGTTCCTCAAGTATCTCAAAGGGACCGGCAAACTCCTCAAAACGATTTTGAAGGTCCGATTCCATAGCAAACAACATGGTACTCTTAATCACTCCATAATCATCCTTGCGCGACTGATAAACAGCTTTTTCACCAGCTGGCGCATCTATAGCAGGGACGTCACCTAGCGCTTTCTCAAGGACATAGTCCTTTTGTCCGCCGGCGAGAATGATTCTCAGATTGCGGAACCAGTTGGTAAAGTTAGACCCATTGTTCTTAAGCTTTTCTTTCTCAGCAAAAATGTTGAAGTTGAAGTTGGACTTAGCCATTTGATCTACAAAATTTGCAAGTACAATTTAGACTATGGTCATGATAAATAGTTCAACTTAATCAAATTACTAGATGAACTCCCACTAAATTCAACATCCCTCAAGTTGTTTAGTGAACACGATCCAAATTCACCACACCTAATCTAATCTTCATGAGAAGAGATGTGGTTTCAATGGTGGACAACAAAGTGTCGGTCATATCATTCATATGACTCATGCTTAACCTTTCGGTTCGTGTGTTCCGAGGCCATGTCTGTACATGCTAGGCTCGTCAAGTCAAACCCAAGTATTTCTGCGTGTGCAAAACTGGCTTGCACCCGTTGTATGTGAACATAGAGTTTATAGCACCCGATCATCACGAGGTGCTTGAACACGACGAACTTTCACAACGGTGCATACATGGGGAGAACACAATTTTATATTGATCTTTAAGTGAGGAATCATCTTATAATGCTACCGTCACGATCTAAGCATAATAAGATACATAAAAGGATAAACATCACATGCATATAATTTTATGTGACATGGTATAGCCAATCTTCGCACAATGATCTCCATCTTGTGTGCGCCCGCATGACCTCCATCACTCCACCATGATTGCCTCCACCATGAATAGCAACTACAACTATTGCTAACTACTTAGCAATAAGGTGAAGCTATTACATGGCGTATAAGAAGTTAACACACAGGTCATACACAATTATAAATACAACCATATGGCTCCTGCCGGTTGTGTACTCATCGACATGCAAGTCGTGAAATATTACAAAACATGATCATTGCATACAACATACACATCACATCTTGGGCCATACCATATCACAAAACACTCCCTGCAAGAACAAGTTAGACGCATCTACTTTGTTGTTGCATGTTTTACGTGGCTTATGGGAGTAATAATCTAAGAACGATTCTTACCTACGGAAAGCCACAACGGTGAAATTATGGTTGCCAACATCCGGTGTAAATCTCATGACAACTATAGTGAGAGAAACTGGCATCCACCAGCCGCATGTATGGAACAAGCCACACGTCAAGTGCGGAGCCGGTCTCGCGAACGAGGTCGCGTAAAGTTGGCCTGGACCGCTTCGATCTCACTATCCCGCGTCATAAGAAGTACACAACAAGAGGCTTGCAACAGAAAACATCAACGCCCGCAACAAGCATGTTGCGTTCTACTCGTGAAACACATCTACGCATAGATCTAGCTCTGATACCACTGAAGGGTTTTGCAGCATAGTAAATCAAAAATATTCTACGGATGCGAACGGGAAAGCCAAGATCTAATCTAGGAGATGCAATCAATGAGAGGGATATATGAGATCTTCATACCCTTGAAGAAATCGCACAGCAGAAACGTTCAACATAACATGGTTGGTGTAGTCGTACTCGCCGTCTCCTCCTCGCGATCCGATCCGATCCTACGCCGCAAGTGGCGGCGCCTCCGAGAGATGCACACGTACGATGCCGCGACGTCTCCTCCTTCCTCGGTCCAGCAAGTGGGGTGGAAAGATAGATTGGATCTACAACACGACGGCGTGGTGCTATGGTGGAGAGTTTCTGCGGCAGGGCTTCGCCTACGCGCAGTCGGGAGAGAGAGAGAGAGGGAGGGCAGCAGTATGGCGGCTAGGGTTGAAGGAGTGGGGAGAGGAGGGTGCGCCCCTGCCCTCTTTATATAGAGGGCTGGCCGGCCCCCTTGGCTCCACCTCCAAGCCCTTGGGCGGCGGCCCCAAGGGTTGGAGTGGGGGGCAAGTCTACCCCTCCCTTCTAGAAGGGTTCCTAGGGTTTCTCCTAGGGTTTTGGCCAGCTGGGCCTATGGGGCCTTGTGCCCCTGGCCCAATGCGGCAGGGCCACTCCCTCGTAGGCCCACGCACCCCTCCGACAAGTGGGGCCACGTTGGTCCCACTCCGGAAGCTTCTAGAACCTTCCGGTACAATACCGAACATTCTGAAACGATTCCGAAATCCAAAAACTGCTTTCCTTTATATGAATCTTATTCTTCGGACCATTCTGGAACCTCTCGTGATGTCCTGGATCTCATCCGAGACTCCGAACAAAAACTCATAAACCATTTATCCATTCTATCCAAGCGTCGAGACACATTAAGTGTGTGACCCTACGGGTTTGAGAATATGCAGACATGATCTTCTATCAATAATCAACAGCGGGATCTGGAAACCCATATTGACTCCCACATATTCATCGATGATCATATCGAACGAACCACGATGCCAGGATTCAATTAATCCCATATATATATTCCCTTCGTCACGCGATATTTTACTTGCCCGAGATTCGATCGTTGGTATCGGTATACCTAGTTCAATCTCGTTCACAGCAAGTATTTTACTCGTTCCGTAATCCGATATCACTTTGTGATTAACTCCTTAACCACGTGCTTGCAAGAGGTGTTGATATCGATTACCGAGTGGGCCCGAAGTTTATCTCTCCGACTTGGGAGGGACAAATCCCATCTCGATACATACAACCCAACAAGTACTTTCCGATCATCTGAGAGACACCTTTATGATCACCCTGACATAGGATGATGTTTGATGACCTCAAAGCTTTCTTCTGATACCAGGGAGTTGCATTATCTCATGGTCTAAGGAATACAATATTTGACATAAGAAAAAGCTTCGCAAAGATGAACACGATTACACGATCTAATTGCTATGCTTGATTTGGGTCTGTCCATCATATCATTCTCCTAATGACATGATCTCATTATTAATCGACAACTCATGTCTATGGTTAGGAAACCTTAACCATCATTAATCAATGAGCTAGTCCATAGAGGCGTACTAGGGACACAATGTTGTTCATAAACCACACAAGTATCAAAGTTTCCGCTTAATACAATTCTAGCATGGAATATAAACTTTATCATGAACAAGAATTATAACAATAACATCTTTATTATTGCCTCTAGGGCATAATTCCAACACTTAATACCGGAGGGGGTTCGGATGATAACCTGAAGGTGGACTTCTAGTCATAGATGTAGTTGGATGGCGGTCTATGTATCTTGTTGTATTGCCCAATTGAATCTCATAGGATCTTTCTGACTAGTATTGCATTGTGATGCCTTGCTCAGTTCCTGTCAATTGCCCTGCTGTAATTTGTTTACCCTTCATGCCATGTTGTTTATCTAAGGAGAGCACCTCTAGTGAACTATGGACCCCGGTCCAATCTTTACCATTGATACATCTTCCACTGTTACTTATTTACTTGCTGCAAACCATTACCTTCCACACCATACGTTTAATCCTTTGTTACAGCAAACCGATGAGCTTGACAACCTCACTGATTCGTTGGGGAAAAGTCTTGAGTCTGTGTTGTGCAGGTCTCCGCGTTGCTTGCAACACCTGTGTGACGTTTCCTTCCTCCTTCTGGTTCGATAACCTCAGTCTCTACTGAGGGAAGACTTGCTATTGTGCTCATCACACCTTGCTCTTGAGGTTTCCAACGAAGTGTTCCACCTCAAGCACCATCACTACCAAGCCAATGAAAACATTTGGCGTGGACCGCGTGGACGTGGCTATCCAGGATCTACATGTCCTCTGGCCGAATGAGCCGAAATTGGACCGTGTGGGATCACTCGCCGATAAACTTATGGACTACGAGACGCAACTCAATCTTTGGAGAGAGTCTGCAGCACGAGTCGGTGCTGATAAGGCTCTATGATGACCCACAAGTATAGGGGGTGTATCGCAGTACTTTCTATAAATAGGAGTGTCGATCCCAACAAGGAGCAGAAGGTGTTGAGTAGTGGTATGGAGCAGGAACTCTCTGTAAATACTTAGCAAACAGATTTTTAGGGGTTTTATGATAAAGCAACAAAACAAAGTGCAAGTAACAAAGACAATGAGCAAACGCAGCAAGTGGCCCGATCCTTTCTTAGCAAAGGACAAGCTAGTGGAAATACTTATAAGGACCAAACGTTCTCGAGGACACATGGGAATTCTGTCAAGTGCTTTTGCTTCAAATAGCTGAGTACTCTTCTTTGGTGTTGTAAGTGTTGTGTGGGTGAACCTTTGCTAATGTACTGACCTTACTTGGCCTAATACATACTTGTGATTAAACCCCCGGCAAGCATCCATAACTACAGTAAAGTAATTAAGATATAAACCTAACCACAACCTTAAACTCTAAGATCCTACACTCCCTTGTGCAAAGGTGTCCTAACGGGGTTCAGGTTTCTGTCACTCCGGCAACCCCATAATTAGTAGCCAAATACACAATGCATTCCCCTAGGACCATAAATGGTGAAGTATCATGTAGTCGATGTTCACATGACACCACTAGAAGAATAGCACCACAACTTAAATACTAAACCATTGAATAATAACTCAACACAAATCCACTACTAACAACATGACTTCTCCCATGTCCTCAAGAACTAAACAAAATACTCACGAGACATCATATGGATCAAGATCAAAGATGATATGATAATGGATAACAATCTAAACATAAACAATAATCCAATGGTTCCACTCACAAGCATCAACTACAATACTAATTAACACCGGGAAAGTTTCCCCTAATGAACTAAGCAAGTATCCAACACGATTGTTACAGCGGGATGGAGTAGTGATGATGGTGCTGGTGGAGATGATGGTGTGGCTGATGATGATGATGATCCCGATGAAGCCTAGCTTGACGATGGTGTTGATGGCGATGATCTCCCCTCCCCGGGAAGGAATTTCCCCGGCAGAAATCTGTCTGCCGGAGAGATCTTTCTCTCTCGGTGTTTTCCGCCCCGCAGAGGCGGCGGAAATCTATCTGTGGTTGCCACCTAGTATTAGGGTTCCGAGAGGATGATATATGCGAGAGGACGGAGTCGGGAGCCGAGCAGGTGGGCCACACCTGCCCTAGGCGCGGCCTAGGGGGGACCCGCACCTAGGGGGGTGTGGGCCCCCTGTGGCCCTTCTGCGCCTCCCCTTCTGTCTTCCTTCGTCTTCTGGGAAAATATAATTTTCCCATATTTTTCTGGTATTTTTTTGATCTTCGCGAAATTGCATCAAAACACCTCTTTTTCCATCAGAATCCAGACTCCGGCATTCCATCCTACAAGAATCATCCAAAATGCAAAACCAGAGGAAAAGACATAAGTAATACCTCATAATAATACATATATCAATGAATAGAGGCAAATTATGATATAGAATGGTGATGCAAATTGGACGTATCACTCTGACCTTTGTACTTTCATGGTACGAGGGTATCTTCCTAGATATTTTGCAGAATTGGTGCACCGACTCAGTCTGGACTTCTAATCCAGATCATATCGCACGTCGGCAAGACCGTGCCCACCAACTCATTCAATATTCCAATGTGCATGGATGGAATGAGGGGCCAAGTTTTCTCCTATACGACATTGAAGAGGATGCCGAGGCAGAAGATGACGATGAGGCCGAGGAAGATGTTGGCGATGAAGAAGAAGGCATGGAAGAGGAGGCAGGTAGCTCAGACAAGGATGAGGAGAACTCGGATCATGAAGCCAAGACCAAGGCCAGTACTTCTCATGGTGCCTCCGAGGATACTTCCATTGAGGTCGAGGTTCATACCTCAGAGGCCCTAGCCTCGGAATCTGCCGTTCCTCCTCCGAATGCTGGTGATTTGGCATCAACTGATTCCTGAGCTCAAAAAACTTAAGCTTTATTAATTCCCCGGTATGCCGGGAGTATGATGTAAGATATAGTTCAAGTTGTTTTACTACTGTGCAGTTTGTAAATATTAAACCCTTTTGGGTGTAGTCCTAGAGTTTCATGTTTCTTGTTCTTCCGACTCTGTTATTCGGCCCGCGTCTACCATTTTTCGGCGTTTGACTTACGGGTCCGAGATTAGCAGGTCGAATTAACAATACTTAGAAATTTGGATGATATGCTCAAAAATAACTTCGCAAGATAAGTAAAGAAAATAAATACAGGGGGTAGTAAAAAACAAAACATGAGTCGGCTCGCGTATTTTTTCCATCCTTAGTCGTTTTCGTGTGTTCGACATTCACCGACTTTTCTCTTGCTTGACATGAAGCCAATTTTTTGGACAACATCAAGTCGAAGCGTTTTCCTTTATTGTCGACACATTACTAACCCGGCTTAAGGATTAAAAATCTAAGCCAGATGACATATAAAAGGAAATACATAAAAGAAAATTTCATTAAGGCAGTCCCCGAGTTACAGCTCGAGGTGCCAAGGTTTCATTCAATATCTCATTTCTGGCATACAATCCGACATATGAGAGATCGGGATACATACACTTTTTCCAAGTGTAAAATGGACGAAGTAGAGCTACATTCCATAGCCTCTTTGATTCTTCTCCTAGATATGTCTGCCTTATTATTCTCCTGTGCCTAAGCATCTATGAGATAATATGCATCACTGTGTAATGCTTTGCTCACAATAAATGGACCCTCCCATGGAGGTGATAATTTATGAATGTCGGCCACGCGTTGCCCAAGCCGAAGCACCAGATCCCCGTCTCGAAAGACTCATGGATTCACTTTCTTGTTGATATATGTCAGACCTGGACAATGCTAATTCTCTTGCCTCTTCTAATAGATCAACATTGTGAGACCCTGGCACATGGCTCAATAGGATTGATAGGAGACCCATGCCAACAAGTTGCAACTTCTTTTCCGGAATCCCATTTGAAAAGAACTCTGAGGTTAAGCATGCTTGGCCTAGAGCAATTTGAGGATGGGTGACCGACCGGGAAGTGGGTACCGGGTGCGCACGAGTGAGGACAAAGTGCGCAGAAAAGACTAGTGTTGGTCTGTGGGGTTAGTCTAGATATCCTATTGAGCTTCCAGGAGTGACAGCCGCCGGTCCGGAGTGATCGGGGGTGTTACAAGTGGTATCAAAACTACCCTCGCGGTTACATGGGCGTGTGCGGGTCAGTGGCGGACATGTGTATCATGGCGCGTGTGGCCCGGAGTGGACACCACATGGCAATGTGTCGGCACTAGACGCACAAACGTGTGCCAAGAGGTGACATTCCTGGCTTGTGGTTGATCGACGAGGATGTCGATCTTCTAAGGGTGAGTGTCTGTGAGACCCTGGCGCATGGCTTAATAGGATTGATAGTATACCCATATCAACAAGTTGCAACTTATTTTCTAGAAGCCCATCTGAAAAGAACTCTAAGGTTAAGCGTGCTTGGCCTAGAGAAATTTTAGGATGGGTGACCGACCAGGAAGTGGGTACCTGGTGCGCACGAGTGAGGACAATGTGCGTAGAAAAGACTAATGTTGGTCTGTGGGGTTAGCCTAGGGATCCTATTGAGCTGCCAGGAGTAACAACCGTCGGTCCGGAGAGGCCGGGGATGTTACAAACATCATCCTACCGGGTTATTTCATTCACTTTGGCATATGTGTATTGGATGACTCTAGGAGAATCATGCACTATGTCGGCTGGTAATACAACTTCTGCCCCATATACCAGAAAAATGGCTTATAGTCTATTGATCGATTCAGAGTTGTCCTTAGGCACCACAACACGGTCGGGAGCTCCTCGATCCAACACCTCGCTGATCTTTGCAGCGGCTCAATGAGCCAGGGTTTTATCCCGGATAATACCAGTCCATTGGATCTTTCAACTTACGCGTTCGATGCGGGGTGTTGATGAGTGCATATTTGCATCATGTTTTAGATTATTATTTTGCATTGTAGATGTAGGATCTTGGTATTTTATGGCGTTCACACGCATTTTTTGTATTTATTTTCACTAGGATCCGATCAGATGATGGATCCAACAAACACAATTCTTGGAGCATTTGTATTGGAGAGAAAAGGAGCCAAAAACTACGAAAATCGCTTATTGGGGAAATATTAATAATACCAGAAGAAAACCTGAAGCGAGCAAAGGAGACAGAGAGGTTAATGACCAACTATACGGGCCGCAAGCGTATAGTTGGCGCCGCCTCCGCCTCCTCAAATAGTTTCACCCCGTGCACTGGTTCGGAGAGACGACATACAGAACACCCAGAAATCTCTGAAACCTAACCTCTGGAAGGCATCTGGAGGGGGAACTTACCCTAGGGATCCATCTTCGCCCTTCACAGATCTGGGAGGCTAAGGCATCGATCTCCATCTTCATCAACCTCTGCATCTTCATCACCACCATCACCTCCATCCATCCCATCTAGTTCTTGTTGTAATTCTTGCACTAGTTATGGATTTATACAAGTACTATTCATTGATGATCGTTTCCATTACCATTGCTATGATGCTGTCTGCCTCCATGTATGAGTAGATCATTAGTTCTTGGGGAGATGGAGAAACCCTAGCATGAGATTGCAATAAGATAAAATTTATTATGATATTCATCGTTCTGACCATGAGTTAGATTGTCTACATCTTGATGTTGGGAGAAGTCGACCTCTCCAATATTTGCCTCTTGTGGAGACTTGATGTAGGGAACTGATACGTCCATAACGTATCTACTTTTCCGAACACTTTTGCTATTGTTTCTCCTCTAAACATGTTTGATTTGGATACAACTAACACGGACTAACGCTGTTTTCAGCAGAATTACCTTGGTGTCTAGTTTTTGTGCAGAAAATCAACCATCAGGAAAAATCCCGGAAAATATGCCAAAAATCCTATTTCACCAGAAGACTCACGAAGCCAGAGTACGAGACGGAGGGGAGACCTGAGGGTCCCACCCCTTTCCGCGCGGGTGGGCCCAGGCCATGCCTGGAGGGGGTGTGGCTGCCCCAGGCACCCCCTCGGCCTCCCTATTCGCCTATAAGATGCCTCTTGACCTAAAAACCGAGGGGGGTCGACATTTTTATAGAAAGAGTTCCGCTGCGCCGCCACCACCAGAAACCGCGATTCAGAACCAGAAACTCTGTTTTGGCACCCTGCCAGGATGGGGAATTTGGAGAGGATCATCACCATCGTCATCACCAATGCCTCTCCATCAACCATCCATGTTTCCCTCATCCATGGGTGAGTAATCCCCCGCTATAGTCTATGGGGATGGTAGGGATTGGATGAGTTTTATCATGTAATCGAATAAGATTGTTAGGGATGGTGCCTAGTATCTCTATTAGTGCTATTCGACTTTGTTGCAACTTGTTGTGCTTAATTCTTGTCACTAGGGCCCAAGTGCCATGATCTCATATCTGAACTTATTATTGAGTCATTGTGATAGTATTGTTTGTGATCTTATCTGAAAGTTGTGTACACATATCATTGTCTAGATCCAAAGGCCCCGAAGTGACAGAAATTGGGACAACCGGAGGGGATGGTTGTGATGTGAGGATCACATGTGTTCACGGAGTGTTAATGCTTTGCTCTAGTGCTCTATTAAAAGGAGCACCTTAATTGCCAGTAGTTCCCTTGAGGCCCCGCTGCAATGGGCTGGCAGGACAAAAGATGTTGTGCAAGTTTTCATTGCGAGCACGCATGACTATATATGGAGCACATGCCTATGATTGTTTAGTACTTGGATGCTTATTCTTATTTATATACAATTGCCCTAGATATTGAAGTTACATGTTTAGACTTGTCCATGCAACGCCCGTCCATCCATCCCTATGCCTACCGCGCTCATATCCTACTGTTCGCTACTATTGTTACTATTGCTCTTGTTTTACTGCTGCTGTTGCTACTTCCAAACTGTTTCTACTGATAAATTTCTGGGAGTGAGAACTATTTCTAGGTGCAGCTGAATTGAGAACTCAGTTGTTAAGGCTTGCAAGTATTCTTTGCCTCCCCTTGTGTCGAATCAATAAATTGGGTTATACTACCCTCGAAGACTATTGCGATCTCCTATACTTGTGGGTCATCAGGAACTACTTGTTGGTAGACGGAGGGATGTTAGCACTTACGGTGAATATAAAGCTGTTGGCACCCCTTACGTATCAACTTGGGAATCGAGGAAACTCACAAAACACTATCCATGACATGGGATACGTCCTAGAGGATTATGTTCCTTAATAGCGCAGTAATTCAATTGATGTTGATTGTTTTCTGCTATGGTTATGAGGATGATTTGAGTAGTGGTTGTTGTCTCTTTGTCCAAATACGGAGTTCCTCCCACACATACATAGTTGAGAATGTTCATGATAATAATCTTTATCTTAGCCCTTTATAATGCTAGTGGTGTATCCGCTAATCCCTGAGAGCACTTTCTCCCACTGAAGTTTAAAATCTCTTTTACATACGCGATACTTATTTTCCGTATTCAGTTTTGTTTACTTTTTGTATTGTTCTCTTATACCAAAAAAACAAAAACACCTCTTTACACAATACTGACATTTTGTCTTGTTATTTAGAACTTTATTTAGCAATTCTATTTGCAGTACTTATTTCAAGAATTCCTGGACTTCAGACTCTTGCTCCATGTGGGATCGATATCTTTATTTCGAAACTAGCTATAACCGATCTGTGCACTTGCAGTCATCAAGTGTGCAACTGATGTAACATCAAGCCTTATTTGCTTTTCTTGGCAGAAATAGGCAAATGCTCCCTCGGCAAAATTTGTGCCATTATCAGTGATTATATTGTGCGGGTACCCATATCTCAAGATAATATCTTTGAGGAATTTTACCGCTGTGGGCCCATCACATTTCTTTATTTAACCTCAATCCACTTTGTAAATTTATCTACCATGACCAAAATATGAGTCATGCCACCACGATCCGGCTTAAATGGGCCAACCATATCTAGGCACCAAACAACAAATGGCCAAGTTATAGGTATAGTTTTTAACTCGGATGATGGCATGTGAATTTTGGTTGCATATATTTGGCATCCATTGCATTTTATGACTAGTTCTTATGCATTTTGCAGGGCATTGGGCCAATAAAACCCATGTTAGAAAGCTTTGGCCACCAAATCTCTAGATGAGGCATGGTGCCCGCATTCACCTTGGTGGATATCTAAGAGGATCTCTTGTCCTTCTGTTGGGTCAACACATCTCTGAAGGACACTTGTGACACTTATTTTGTACAACTCTTTATTTATTATAGTGTAGGCTTTTGCCCTTCTCCCAATTTTCCTGGCGAGGACTTCATCATTCGACGGGTTTTCATCTTTTAGAAACACAAAAATTGGTCGTGCACATTCTGGTGTTTCACGCGACGTGGTAATTACTTCATCAATTTCCATTGCTTATACTAACATAACCTCTAGCGGAATACTCTGACCAGTCCCTGGGTTCTGTGAGGCAGTCCTCGGGTGTGCCGAGTCGGTCCCCGGGTTACTCGGTTTATTCCTCCCATATATGTCCATTGGGATAACCTCGGACCCTAGATCGACCAGGATACGAATTGAGTCGGATTTTGGTGATGGGATAATTGATGGTTTTTTGAGGTGTTCAAGAGCTAGGCCGGGTGGAATAGATTGCCTGGATGAGCCAAGTTTTGACAAAGTGTCAGCCGCATCATTTTTCTCCCGAGGTATATATGGTGAAATTCACACCCCTCATAGTTTTTGTTTATTTACTTTAGTTTTGTTAAGTTTTGTTTTGAATTATAGGTTTCCACCAACATGATGGAGTTTGAGCATATGACTAGTGCTAACCCACTCAACCGCTTTGAGAATCCCTATGATATTTATAAAAGAGACAACTCCAACGAGAAGACAAGGGGTTTGAAATAAATCCTCTACTACTTGGTATTTTACACAAGAAGCAATTTACTGGCAATGAAGAAGATCCCGATCCATATGATCATACTGCATGTTTCAAAGATATATGTGGCACATTCCAATTAACGGGGTATACATTCGATGAGGTAAGGGTTAAACTTTTTAGTCAAACTTTGACAAGTACAACTCTCTCATGGTATAGATCTCTACCCTCAGAAGTCACTACTACTTGGGATAATTTATCTTGCGAATTTCTATCTAAATATTATCCATTATCAAAAACTTTTGGAATCAGGCGTCTTACAATGACTTGGAGGAACCGTCCCAATTAAGGACTAGTAAGAACTTATATAAGGATTAAAGATTTACTTAGATAATGTTGTCATCATGATTTGACTGAATGGTATTTATTGCATATCTTTTATGGCGGTTTAATTGAACCTAATAAAGTGAACTAGACTCTTGTGCGAGAGGATATTTTATGGATTTACCTATAACTAAAGCTTGGTCTTTACTTAATAGAATTCGCGATCATCTGGTTTCATGGAATTTTGGTCTACGAAGTGAAGAAGGCACATAAATAGATCATGAATGTATTCATGACTATAATAAAAAGGGCTATGTTAATGAATTATATAAATAGCTTTATTTAGATCCAGATCTTGTGTTGCAAGTTGTTAAAGCTTTTATAGAACACATCGAAACTCCAAAAGAGGGTTCGGTCAAGTTTGATCCACCACCTGAACCTGAGAAGAAAAGATAAGTTAAAACAACATTGGCCTTCCTAGAACCAATGTATGAGATACCTTTTCCTAACACTGCACAAAAGCATATTTTGGAATATGAACAGGTCGAAGCAGTACATGAGGTGAAAGAATAGGAAAGTGTGCCAATAATTGAAGAACATCTAGATGAAACCAAAAAAGAAGAGGTAACCAAGGAAGCAATCATGGCTATGTATGCACATTGTAACATAGTTGAACTTGATGAAGAGACTTCTATATTGGTTGAAGGTAAAATTAAGGTAAAAGATGTGGGTAAGATGATACGTCCAATTTGCATCACCATTCTATACCATAATTTACCTCTATCCATTGATATATGTCTTATTATGAGGTATTACTTATGTCTTTTTCTCTGTTTTTTCATGTTGGATGATTCTTGGAGGATGGACTGCCGAAGTCTGGATTCTGATGGCAAAGGAGGTGTTTTGATGCAATTTCACGAAGATAAAAAAAATACCAAAAAAATATTGGAAAATCATATTTTCCCAGAAGACGAAGGAAGCTAGAAGGGGAGGCGTAGATGGGCCACAGGGGGCCCACACCCCCCTAGGCGTGGGTCCCTCCTGGGTCGTGCCTAGGGAAGGTGTGGCCCACCTGGCTGGCTCCCGACTGCGTCCTCTCGCCTATAACTTCCTCTTGGAACCCTAATATCGAGGGAACGACCATAGATAGATTTCCGGTGCCTCTGCGGGGCAGAAAACACCGAGAGAGAAAGAGCTCTCCGGCAGACAGATTTCTGCCGGGGAAATTCCTTCCCAGAGAGGGGAGATCATCGCCATCAACACCATCATCAAGATAGGCTTCATCGGGATCATCATCATCATCCACACCATCATCTCCACCAGCACCATCATCACCACTTCATCCCGCTGTAACAATTGTGTTGAATACTTGCATAGTCTTAGGGGAAACATTCCCGGTGTTGATTACTATTGTAGTTGATGCTTGTGAGTGGAACCATTGGATTATTGTTTATGTTCAGATTGATATCCATTACCATATCATCTTTGATCTTGATCCATATGATGTCTCGTGAGTAGTTCGTTTAGTTCTTGAGGACATGGGAGAAGTCATGTTGTTAGTAGTGGATTTGTGTTGAGTTATTATTCAATGGTTTAGTATTTAAGTTGTGGTGCTATTCTTCTAGTGGTGTCATGTGAAGGTCGACTACATGATACTTCACCATTTATGGACCTAGGGGAATGCATTGTGTATTTGGCTACTAATTATGGGGTTGCCGGAGTGACAGAAACCTGAACCCCCGTTAGGACACCTTTGCACAAGGGAGTGTAGGATCTCAGAGTTTAAGGCTATGGTTAGGTTTATATCTTAATTACTTTCCTGTAGTTGTGGATGCTTGTAGGGGTTTAATCACAAGTATGTATTAGTCCAAGTAAGGTCGGTACATTAGCACAGGTTCACCCACACAACACTTACAACACCAAAGAAGAGTACTCAGCTATTTGAAGCGAAAGCACTTGACAGAATTCCCATGTGTCCTCGAGAACGTTTGGTCCTTATAAGTATTTCCACCGGCTTGTCCTTTGCTAAGAAAGAATTGGGCCACTTGCTGCGTTTGTTCGTTGTCTTTATTACTTGCACTTTGTTTTGTTGCTTTATCAGAAAACCCCTAAAAATCTATTTGCTAAGTATTTATAGAGATTTCCTGCTCCTTACCACTAGTCAACACCTTCCGCTCCTTGTTGGGATCGACACTCCTATTTATCGAAAGTACTGCGATACACCCCCTATACTTGTGGGTCATCAAGACTATTTTCTGGCGCCGTTGCCGGGGAGTGAAGCGCTATTGAAGAGTGGAACTGGTAAGGGAAACTTCTACTGTGAGTATTGCCTTTTGTTTCTGTTTATTGCTTTGCTTCCAATATGGATAAACCACTTGGTTTTCTGTTTGGGAAAACTACTAGCACTGTTAGGGTAGTAGATGAACCACCACTTGTTGAGATAGATCCTTTTAAGATACCTACAAGTATTGTTGATCGTGTTATGGATAATTATTATCTAGGGGAAGGAACTGTCCATCCTGGTGATCATTTGCTTTTTATCCATGAATTATGCGGGTTGTTTAAGTGTGCAGGTATCACAACTGAACATGTGAATAAGAAGTTACTCTCCATACCCTTGAAAGGGAGAGCTGAAGAATGGTATAAGCTGCTAAAGAATGGGCAATCCATGGAATGGGAGGAGATGGTATCTATCTTTTATTCTAAATTTTATCCTCCCAGTGAGATTCATAAGGATAGGAGTCTAATATATAACTTTTGGCCTCGTGATGGAGAGAGTACATCTCAAGCTTGGGGGAGATTGAAGTTACTAATGCTTAAATTTCCTATTCATGAACTCCCTAACAATATTATTATCAATAACTTTTACGCTAGGCTTTTTCTTCATGATAAAGATTTACTAGATGCTTCTTGTGTTGGATCATTCACACGCATGAAGGAAGAAGCTAAATGGGATCTCCTAGACCATATTCAAGAGAACACTGAAGCTTGGGAGAATGACAAAGGAAGAAAGTCAGGTATAAACTATGATTATGAATATATTAAATCTTTTATGGGAATCGATGAATTCCGTGATATTAGCAATGAGTTTGGTCTTGATTCCCAAAGTATTGCCAACTGTTTTAAGGCCTTTGCCTCTTACATAGAAATCACTAAAAAGAAGTGGAACAAGTACCATGCACCTTATAAAAATGTTGTTAGAAATACCAAAGTTTGTACTATTCATCATATTGTGCCTGAACCTTATGTTGAGAAAATACCTTTCACAGCTAAGGTAAAGGAGTATTCTATGATGATTAGTGCAAATAATAAAGGTACTAAGAAAACTGTGGAGCCTGATGAGCAATTGAATAATGAACGTGTGGTAGCAATTGTGAAAGACCCTGTCACTAGAAATATAGAGGATGAGCACATTGTCTTCTATGAAGACGCTTCTAATATTATCTCTCATCCTAGTAAAATCTAGAAAAGCTAGTGTTCCTATGATTTCTGTTAAAATTGGTGATCATTGCTACTATGGTTTATGTGATATTGGTGCTAGTTCTAGTGCTATTCCTTATGAGCTTTATAGGGAAGTTATGCATGAGATTGGTCCTTGTGAGCTTGAGGACATTGATGTGGTTATTCACCTTGATAATAAGGAAACCATTTTCCCCATTGGTATTGTAAGAGATGTGGAGGTTCTTTGTGGTAAGATTAAGTATCCTGCTGATTTTTTAGTGCTTAATTCAGCAGCTAGCAAAATTTGTCCTATCAGTTTTGGTAGACCTTTATTGAACACTTGTGAAGCTATTATAGATTGTAAGAAGGATTTTTTTTGACTAAGTTTGATGGAGATTCTTATGAGTTTAACTTTTCCAAAATTGCTAAAGCTCCTTGTGAAAATAGTTTGCCTAATGAAGATTTCAGGATGGAACAACTTGCTTCTTTTGATTCAGTTTATGACCTTGGACCTCTTTTTTATGACTGTAAGTATGCTCATTCTAATGATAAAGTTGTTTCTAGTGATAGTTATATTGTCAACTTTATTCAAAGTTCTACTGAAAGTTATTTTGAGAGAGTTAAACGTGGTTTTATGCATCTCAATAATGTTAAGTTTCCCCATTTTATGTTGAAAGCTTTGAAGTTGCATTTGTTTTGTCTTCCAATGCTAGTGCCTTTTTGTTTCAACAATTCGTTTTCTTATGATACCCCCATGCATAGGAAGTGGGTTAGACTCAAATGTGTTGGTTATTTGCTTCTTGATGCTCTCTTTCACTTCAAATATTTATCTCCTATGTGAACATCTTTGAAAGTTTCAAGCCTAACTTAAAGGCATTAAAGAAAAGTACTTGTTGGGAGATAACCCAAGAGTTTGGTTGAGTCTTGGAAGTTATTACCTCTGTAATAACCGCTCCTTATCCTTTTGTTTTGGTTTTTGTGTCAAGTTCAACTACTTTTGTAAAGTAGAGGAGTTGTGAAAAATGGCTGTCATGGGACAGATTTTTGTGCTGCATTGTAAAAATTCGTGAGGGAGCTCAGTATGTCGGATGGAGCTGTATTTTTCTGTGATTGTTCTCCAAGTTGCTTCCCAACTTTCATTAGTTCTGCACTTTTTGATTTGAGCAACATAAGGTTTTCGAAAAATCAATCTTTACCCGCTGGTCTGTTTTGACAGATTTCTGCCATCATTTGTATTTGCCTCTTACAGAAGCCTTTGTTTTGATGAATTTCAGTTGAAGTGTGCACCTAAAGGTTTATTGTTTTTGCTTACACTAATGTTGCCTTGAATTTTGTGTATTGCCTTGTGAAGAAAGGAATTTCCAGGAGAAGGAGGAAAGGAATCTGCAGAGTTCGACTTTGAATAGGTAAAAGTGGTGAAAACAGAAGGTTCCTGAAATCCCAATCTTTTTATATTTTTGATGTTTTTAATACATATGGAAGATTACGAGACGGAACAGAGGAGGAAATGGAGTCTGGGGTGGCCACACCCACCCCAGGCGCGGGCCCCAGCTGGCCGCGCCTGGAGGGGGTGTGAGCCCCCTGAGCTCTGTCTCTGCCTCATTTTCATACCAATACCTTCCTTATGCTTTGAAACTTCATAATATATAACCGCCGGGTTCCCCGAGGTTCTTGTATGGAGTTCTGATCGTGTTTTTATTTTGATCTATTTCTGTCAGGAAAATTCTCAGATTTGGAGCCACAATGTCTTCCTCTGGATCACCTATGGAGGATTCCTTTGCAGATGCCATCAACCCGTACATGTATGAGTTGAGAATTCATCCCAAGGAGTTGATTCTCAAAGATGGGAAGGTGCAGATGAAAGAAGTTCAAGGCCCTAAAGGATAAGATAGTCTGGAAAACAGGATGGAAGCATTGGAGCAGGAAGTTTTAGGTACAAGAAGATGGCAGAACATGAAGTGGATGTTATTCACAAGATAAGTTCAAAACTCATCACCAAGCACGAGGAGGAGGTTGCTAAGCTTCGAGAAGAAATATTCTCGCTCTGTCAGACCGCCAACCAATTACAAGCATAACTCTACGACATACAAAATCAAA
Organism: Avena atlantica; assembly: GCA_910589765.1. NCBI lineage: Eukaryota > Viridiplantae > Streptophyta > Magnoliopsida > Poales > Poaceae > Avena > Avena atlantica. The sequence goes on from OU342739.1 coordinate 424,247,524, forward strand.
ACTATGATTATGAGGCTAGATTTGATCGCATAAGCTCTGCTGCTAGTTTCAGGATTGCGGAAACCCGGACGTCCTTTTTGGATGGGGAGCCTTTGCCTTGGAAGTTTTATGATGACAAGAGAACACCACCACCACCGAAGGAGTAATTCGTCATCAGGTTTGGCATCCCCTTGGCTTGTTCCAAACTTGGGGGGAGTGTTGCGGTATCACCACCATTATCTTTTACCTTTTTAGTGGATTCATGTCTTTGGTAGAGAAGTTATCTTATAGTTTGGTTTGCATGTGGAAGTATCTCTCCTTTAGTTGATTATATATGTATCCCTTGGTGTGAGTGCCTTTATGAAGTATTAATGAGAAGTCTCATCTTTTACTTTTTGCACTTCTTATTTTAGTTTGCAATCTCTATTATATGATGGATCTTGTTGATCAGTATTGGCATCACTTTGGGAGCATCAATTAAATCTAAATTGGTATTGGAAAACCGAGATCTGGTCAGTAGCAACACTGTTTGAGGTTTGAAAGGAAATGAGAAAAAGCTTACAGGTATTTTGTATTATTTATTTTCTTTCTTTCTTGTTGTCTCATAAGCTTAGTATTCTTTATTTAAGATCTTTTCTTGCCTTCAAGGAAGATTGCATGTTTGGCTTTATCACTTGTATGTTTGCTTTTTTATTTCAACTCTTTTGCTTGCTACCCATCCTTACTAGCCAAAAACCTATTTTGAGAAGGCATACTTCTCATGCTTCCAATCCCTTTGAACCAAAACCTGTGCCATGTGTGTCCACCATATCTACCTACTAGCATTATTGCTATTCCAAGCAAATTCTCAAGCTTCATCTATCTTTCGAATTAAAAAGTATTTTGTTATGTGAAAACTAGTTAGTAAAGCTCTCACGAACTTGATGGCACACCTTATTTTCTTGCCCCTAATAGACTTGAACCATTGTGTCATCGAAGTTGTATATGCTTGCACCTATACGTTGGAATTAGCAGAACTGTGCTGTCACGGGGAACCCTTTCAAAATTGCACCTGTACGTTGAACACAGTTGATATCATGCTCTTTTGTTTGCGGATGACGTCGGTGTGGAATAAATAGGGAACTTGTAAGTCCATGGAGTGATGTATGTGTGTTAGAGAAACGCCTGGGCCATGTAACATCCCTAAAATCATGTTTCAAAACCCATGCATATCATTCATGCATCCATGATCATTTAGGGTTCCATTTTCAAAACCATTTCAGAAACAGGAGCATATGTTGCTCATTATTTTATATAAGTATGCTCCAGCATTAGTGCTACTTTCTAATGAGAAGAGTACTTGTTTTGTTCAGTAATGTTTTGAATTCAAACTTAAGTACTTTCCAAAGCTTGAGCAAAGTTTTCAAAACAAAGTGTGAAAATAAAACCAATTTTATGTCTATTGTTTATATCACATTAAGGCTTGGTTTTATTTTTATTTTCAAATGATCAAAGTGTTTTTGAGTAAACAGTAGTGTTTGACACACATTTGAGTGCAAAGTTTACTGTATAAAAACCTAGAGAAGATTTTAATTCAAACTTATTTGAATTAGAGTTGAAAAATCATTTCTAGAAAATCAAACAGAAAAAGAAAAGGAGTAAAGGAAAAAAATGTGGCATCCCGCAAAACCACTACTAGAAAATCGCGTTGTTTTTGTGCATTGCATCATAATGACCGCATGCTCATGTCATCATGCCACATTGCATTTGAGCATCGACATCATCTTGCATTTGCTTGCATAAAATTATTTGCGGAAAAACCGGTTCATGTTTTCTAAACGCCCTGTCTTAATTCAAACGCAAACCCCGGGTCTCCGGATTATTTTGTTTTGCCTGTTATCGGGTTGCCAAGGCCCTGTTTAAAATAAATAAAACTTTGAATTATTTTCAGTAGGGGCAGTCGAACGGGCCGAATGACCCGAACGACCACCCCAGAAATTAAAACGGTCCACCCCTTAATCCTAAAGCTACCCAGTCCTAGTCTAACCACCCCTCAGCCACATCACCTCGACCTCTCAGATCGTGCCACCTCACCCCTCTCTCACCCTCACCCAATCCCCATCTGCCACCTCCCCACCCCCACTCCCCAACACCACGCAACACACCCACTCACCCAGCCGCCCACCCCACACACGACGCACACACGCACGCCAGCACACCACGCACCCACCCACACCGCCAGCCCCGCCCTGGGCCCACCCCCTGGCCCACCTGCCCCCTGCCCGCGTCGTCTTCCCCGAGAGCCCTCCTCTCCCCCCGCAACTCCCTCTCTCGCCTCCGCCCCGTGTGACCGCCCCCTCCCTCCAACCTCCGCTCCCCGGCGCTCACCTGCCCCGCCCACCGCCGCACCCCGCCCCGGCCCCGGCCCGCCTCCGCTTCCCCGAGCTTCGCCGGCGCGCCGCCCCGCTCGCCTCCGTCGGCCGCGCACCCGCCCTCATCTCCCTCTCTCTCTGCGCGAGCTCGCCGTGGAGCCCCTCGCCGCCGGGCTCCGTCTCCTCCCGCTCCGCTCGCCGCACCCCACCCCGCTCGCCCTCCTCGCTGCTCCCGCAACCCCCTCGAGCGCCAGCCTCCGCGCCGCCGTCGCGCCTGCCGCGCGCCTCCCACCTCCTCCTTGCGCCGCACCCGCGTCCTGCCTCCTCCCTGGCAACCGCCGCCGCCGCAGGAACCCCTCCCGTCCACCCTCTGCCGTGCTCGCCGGCCTTCCGCCTTTCCCTCGTTCCCCGCCGTCAAGCTCTGCCTCGGTCCCCGCCACCAGCTGCTGACGGCCGGAGCTCCGCGGCATGTGCGTCCCCAGTTGGCCGCCTCCTCCCTAGCGCCTCTCCTTGCCGCCGGTCGCCTTCCTCGCCAGGCGTCTGTCCTTGAAGTACCGCCAAGCTGCGTCGTCCCTGAGCACGTTGCCTCGTCTTCTGACCGCTGGCCTGGGCTTCACACGTGGGGGCTAGCTGAGCCTCTCCTCAAGTGCTGTGTTTGCGACAGGGCCATGATCCCAGTGAAGCATTAAGGATGGCATGGCTTGGCGCCACTCAAAGAACCGGTACCGATTCCAAGTTCGACACCGGCTCTCGCAGTTCGAAGACCGTATCCAATCTAGGGGTACCCGACGAACCATCGTCAAGACCTTCCTCGGTGGTACGCCAAGACCACCCTCACGAATCCGAAGGCCCCGATTTTATCGAAACCCAAGATCTTCGAGAAGATGTACCTGTCGGGTTCCAACTTCCTGAGTACCTCGAGCAAGCGCACTGACAAGACCGACACGAGTCGAAAACCAGGGAGATAGGCAAGACCACGGCGCCGGAACCGGAAACCGAACCTCGACCCGCCAAGTTCTACAATCGGATCCGAGGACACCGAGACCCCGGTGCGACAAGCACTCCGCCCCGGACACCAAGTTCTGTACCCGGACGCCAAGTCCGACCCGACCCGCGAACCCGGCAAGACCTTCGCAACGACGAGAACGACCCCGCCCCGGAAGAACCCGATGCGCCCCCGGCGCCGAACCAAGTCCTTCTTCGTGGATGCGACAAGAACTACCCCGATATCCGAGAACGATCCCGGAGTCTGAGAACGCCTCCGTCGAACCCTGAACCCTGAGACCGACCCCGAACCCCGGATCCCCAAGACCGTCGAGACCCCTAATGTGTGCCCCTTTCTCGAGCCCTATTTTATAAATGTAATATAAATTATTGCATATTAATTGTCATTCTCGCATGCATATCATTGGTTTGGGGGCCTTATGCTAATTCACCTAATAATTAAATATGGGGCCCATATGCGGGTAAATCTAGCCTTATATTGGCCTCGTTTAAATTTGTGTAGCGAACCGGTGCTATCTTTTGCCATGTTAATACAACATTTAAATTGCGGGGGTTCTAAATAACCTGAACCATCTAATTAAATGTCGGGACCCCGGTTCCACTTAATATTGCCTTATTGCATCGCACCTTTGCCATGTCATACATCATACATGCATCATGCCGATCTTCTGCCGTTGTATTAAATAAGTGCATCCGGTGTTTATTCTAGTGTTTTGCTTCTTCGCGGATAAGGCCGTTGAGTTGATGTGAGCTTCGCCCCGATCTTCGGATGAACCTTCGGCAATGTTTTCAGGCGAGCATCTCCCCCTTTCTACCCATCTTACTTTTATAGTATTTATTCCCTCCTGTTGATCTATTGCTATCTGTGTTGCGGTGCTCTAGCTTTCGTACCCGTGATATCCCTTGCAGCCTTATATTGCCTTGGACACCTCCTATTACCTGTTGTGTGGTAGTTAGTTGGACCCGCGCGTCGTAGTCGCTTGCTCAAGTGCTGTTGCGTGTTGTCAAGTGCCACAGTTGTTGATGTATTGCCGCATGTTGATGTTGGAGATGGTCATAGTTTTACTTATCGTTCACTTTAATTCCTGTTTAACAACTAAAATTGAAGTAAGCAGAGGCATCGGTGGGTGATAGATAATATTTGGTTTCCGACCGCCCACTTGTGTCCCGTAGGACCCCGAGTACTTGATACCTGTTCCTTGATTTATCGCGCTATCCACATACGGGGAATTATGGGACCCCCCTTAGCCAGAGCTTGATTCGGTCTTATTTCTTGGGGCCACAAACTAGTTTGAGGTTTTATTTATGATCCTGTACTTATGCCATGCTACTTTTGTATTTAAATTGTGCGACAGATAGCACCTGTACTGTTTAGGAATTGTGACCCGTTTTCGCGGTATCGACAAGCCCAATCACACTTTCGGGTTCCCAGTCGTTTACAGCCGGCCCCACAAACCTTAAGGCCGTCTCGAAGTCAGCTAACTTCGTTGCGGGTCTACTTTAAGGGGTGGCCCCCTGAAATATTTTTGAATCTTGTGATTGCTCTGTCGTGAAGACCTCGTTGGGTTTTGATTTGGTTTTTCCGAGGTTGATCGTGTGTGTGTTGCTATTTGTGCACCCCGGCCGGGTTAAAACTTTCTGAAAGCCGCGTCCGCGGTTATGGACGACTTGGCGCACAGTATCTCGATCATAGACAACTATAACTAAAGTTTACTGTTATAAACTGACTTGTATCTGATATGATTAGTAATCAGCTTCAACTACAACGGAATGGCTAACTAAAACTACCAACAATTGCTTGCTTGTGTGGTCGCTTGCGACCATTGTACCTGACTAGTAAATATTGCAACTACAACGGAATGGCTAAATAAAAGTACCAACAACTGCTGGGTTTTTGGGTTATCTCATGCTTATTGTATCTGATTAGTAAGTGTTGCAACTATAACGGAATGATTAACTAAAAGTGCCCACTGCTTATTTTATCAGGATGATTATCTATACCTGACTAGTAATTACCGCAACGATAACTGAATAAATAAAAATGCCAACTGTGTGAGTTCCTCGGTTGACTTCGTCGATCGGTGTCGAGGGGGAAACGCCAGGACGGGTTTGATTGGTGGTAGTATCAGCTTGGTTCCGAGTAGGTCTTTCTCACCCCTCTCTGATTGCCGCCAGTTGTATCGAGTCTCTATAGGTTGTTTAGTGCATGCTGCCGCTGCCGCCTCAGTCCACCATACCTATGTAGGCGAGGACCGCCGAATTCTAGCCTCGCCGTGTACTGGCCTCAGTACTGACGCTCCTCTGTTTCCTTTGCCCTTTGTCGGCACCCCTTTTGTTTAAGCAGGTTTGAGATCGACGACGTTAGCAGGGTTACCCTTCCGGCTTGGCCTGGGCAGGGTTATGGACGCCATTGGTTATTCTTCCGGGCTCTTAGCCCCATTTGCATCTTGTCCGTAGTTGGACGCTCTATCGTTTTCAAGGTGATTTGGATCTTTGTATATTCTATCTGTATTCTTGACTCATTGAGTCGCTGTTATATATATCTGTTCTGTGGGTCCCATCGAGGACTGTTGTGTAATGTTATTACTTCGTTTTCCACCCGCACGAAAGTGCCTGGTGGGCACCTTTGAATCGTTTCTATGCGGGTTCGGCGGGAATCGCTGAAACTTGCATAGGTCCGATTCTGAGGGTGTTACAGAGTGGTATCAGAGCTCAGCAGTTGCGATACCCCACAAGTCCAGCCTGTAGGATAACCTAGCTAACGGCCGAAGTAGAGTGTCAAACTATTTTTGCAAAATCGGTTGGATAGTTCTGATTAGGTCTGATTTTACTCCTTACCCCTCTGCTATTCTCCTCTTACCTCTACGTGTTTTTAATCCGCTCTCTTCCCTTTCTTCGAGTCCAGGATTTCTCGTGGTTGGGATTCCGTCGTACCTTCAGGGTTTCGCTTCCTCCTTTGGTAAAGGTGTTGCTACATCTGGTCTTCATGCTATCCGAGGAATCCTTTATCTGTGGTACCATTCTTGGTTCCTTGTTTGTGCCTTCCAGTGTTTTCTGACGCGACGACATCATCTACGCCGGATGCGATGCAACGTCTGCATCACTCCGTTGTCCCGAACCTCGCTTGTCGAGATCTTCAGTCCAATTCCGAGAGTTGGTTGCATAATCCGCCTATTCGTGTGCAGAGTAATGGTTTGAGTGCGGGATGGAGTAGCTACCATACCACTACTCTTATCATTCGCTCTTGTACGTCGAATCAGTGGATCCAGCAGTTTTACTCCGTCCACGGAAGTTAGGGGTGGCTTAACTGTGGATACCTCTACCTTCGACCTTTTGTTCCCGGAGTGTTCTCTCGACGATCACGGACTACGACCTCTTGTTAGTGGTGTCGCGAGGATCTACACGATGCGAGAAGATTCAGATAGCCGCCCTTCTTTCTGGTACCATGAGGCGGATCTCGAGGGCGAGATCCATTGTTAGTGGTGTCGAATTGTGGCATCCCGCAAAACCACTACTAGAAAATCGCGTTGTTTTTGTGCATTGCATCATCATGACCGCATGCTCATGTCATCATGCCACATTGCATTTGAGCATCGACATCATATTGCATTTGCTTGCATAAAATTATTTGCGGAAAAACCGGTTCATGTTTTCTAAACGCCCTGTCTTAATTCAAACGCAAACCCCGGGTCTCCGGATTATTTTGTTTTGCCTGTTATCGGGTTGCCAAGGCCCTGTTTAAAATAAATAAAACTTTGAATTATTTTCAGTAGGGGCAGTCGAACGGGCCGAATGACCCGAACGACCACCCCAGAAATTAAAACGGTCCACCCCTTAATCCTAAAGCTACCCAGTCCTAGTCTAACCACCCCTCAGCCACATCACCTCGACCTCTCAGATCGTGCCACCTCACCCCTCTCTCACCCTCACCCAATCCCCATCTGCCACCTCCCCCCCCCCACTCCCCAACACCACGCAACACACCCACTCACCCAGCCGCCCACCCCACACACGACGCACACACGCACGCCAGCACACCACGCACCCACCCACACCGCCAGCCCCGCCCTGGGCCCACCCCCTGGCCCACCTGCCCCCTGCCCGCGTCGTCTTCCCCGAGAGCCCTCCTCTCCCCCCGCAACTCCCTCTCTCGCCTCCGCCCCGCGTGACCGCCCCCTCCCTCCAACCTCCGCTCCCCGGCGCTCACCTGCCCCGCCCACCGCCGCACCCCGCCCCGGCCCCGGCCCGCCTCCGCTTCCCCGAGCTTCGCCGGCGCACCGCCCCGCTCGCCTCCGTCGGCCGCGCACCCGCCCTCATCTCCCTCTCTCTCTGCGCGAGCTCGCCGTGGAGCCCCTCGCCGCCGGGCTCCGTCTCCTCCCGCTCCGCTCGCCGCGCCCCACCCCGCTCGCCCTCCTCGCTGCTCCCGCACCCCCCTCGAGCGCCAGCCTCCGCGCCGCCGTCGCGCCTGCCGCGCGCCTCCCACCTCCTCCTTGCGCCGCACCCGCGTCCTGCCTCCTCCCTGGCAACCGCCGCCGCCGCAGGAACCCCTCCCGTCCACCCTCTGCCGTGCTCGCCGGCCTTCCGCCTTTCCCTCGTTCCCCGCCGTCAAGCTCTGCCTCGGTCCCCGCCACCAGCTGCTGACGGCCGGAGCTCCGCGGCATGTGCGTCCCCAGTTGGCCGCCTCCTCCCTAGCGCCTCTCCTTGCCGCCGGTCGCCTTCCTCGCCAGGCGTCTGTCCTTGAAGTACCGCCAAGCTGCGTCGTCCCTGAGCACGTTGCCTCGTCTTCTGACCGCTGGCCTGGGCTTCACACGTGGGGGCTAGCTGAGCCTCTCCTCAAGTGCTGTGTTTGCGACAGGGCCATGATCCCAGTGAAGCATTAAGGATGGCATGGCTTGGCGCCACTCAAAGAACCGGTACCGATTCCAAGTTCGACACCGGCTCTCGCAGTTCGAAGACCGTATCCAATCTAGGGGTACCCGACGAACCATCGTCAAGACCTTCCTCGGTGGTACGCCAAGACCACCCTCACGAATCCGAAGGCCCCGATTTTATCGAAACCCAAGATCTTCGAGAAGATGTACCTGTCAGGTTCCAACTTCCTGAGTACCTCGAGCAAGCGCACCGACAAGACCGACACGAGTCGAAAACCAGGGAGATAGGCAAGACCACGGCGCCGGAACCGGAAAACGAACCTCGACCCGCTAAGTTCTACAATCGGATCCGAGGACACCGAGACCCCGGTGCGACAAGCACTCCGCCCCGGACACCAAGTTCTGTACCCGGACGCCAAGTCCGACCCGACCCGCGAACCCGGCAAGACCTTCGCAACGACGAGAACGACCCCGCCCCGGAAGAACCCGATGCGCCCCCGGCGCCGAACCAAGTCCTTCTTCATGGATGCGACAAGAACTACCCCGATATCCGAGAACGATCCCGGAGTCCGAGAACGCCTCCGTCGAACCCTGAACCCTGAGACCGACCCCGAACCCCGGATCCCCAAGACCGTCGAGACCCCTAATGTGTGCCCCTTTCTCGAGCCCTATTTTATAAATGTAATATAAATTATTGCATATTAATTTTCATTCTCGCATGCATATCATTGGTTTGGGGGCCTTATGCCAATTCACCTAATAATTAAATATGGGGCCCATATGCGGGTAAATCTAGCCTTATATTGGCCTCGTTTAAATTTGTGTAGCGAACCGGTGCTATCTTTTGCCATGTTAATACAACATTTAAATTGCGGGGGTTCTAAATAACCTGAACCATCTAATTAAATGTCGGGACCCCGGTTCCACTTAATATTGCCTTATTGCATCGCACCTTTGCCATGTCATACATCATACATGCATCATGCCGATCTTCTGCCGTTGTATTAAATAAGTGCATCCGGTGTTTATTCTAGTGTTTTGCTTCTTCGCGGATAAGGCCGTTGAGTTGATGTGAGCTTCGCCCCGATCTTCGGATGAACCTTCGGCAATGTTTTCAGGCGAGCATCTCCCCCTTTCTACCCATCTTACTTTTATAGTATTTATTCCCTCCTGTTGATCTATTGCTATCTGTGTTGCGGTGCTCTAGCTTTCGTACCCGTGATATCCCTTGCAGCCTTATATTGCCTTGGACACCTCCTATTACCTGTTGTGTGGTAGTTAGTTGGACCCGCGCGTCGTAGTCGCTTGCTCAAGTGCTGTTGCGTGTTGTCAAGTGCCACAGTTGTTGATGTATTGCCGCATGTTGATGTTGGAGATGGTCATAGTTTTACTTATCGTTCACTTTAATTCCTGTTTAACAACTAAAATTGAAGTAAGCAGAGGCATCGGTGGGTGATAGATAATATTTGGTTTCCGACCGCCCACTTGTGTCCCGTAGGACCCCGAGTACTTGATACCTGTTCCTTGATTTATCGCGCTATCCACATACGGGGAATTATGGGACCCCCCTTAGCCAGAGCTTGATTCCGTCTTATTTCTTGGGGCCACAAACTAGTTTGAGGTTTTATTTATGATCCTGTACTTATGCCATGCTACTTTTGTATTTAAATTGTGCGACAGATAGCACCTGTACTGTTTAGGAATTGTGACCCGTTTTCGCGGTATCGACAAGCCCAGTCACACTTTCGGGTTCCCAGTCGTTTACAGCCGGCCCCACAAACCTTAAGGCCGTCTCGAAGTCAGCTAACTTCGTTGCGGGTCTACTTTAAGGGGTGGCCCCCTGAAATATTTTTGAATCTTGTGATTGCTCTGTCGTGAAGACCTCGTTGGGTTTTGATTTGGTTTTTCCGAGGTTGATCGTGTGTGTATTGCTATTTGTGCACCCCGGCCAGGTTAAAACTTTCTGATAGCCGCGTCCGCGGTTATGGACGACTTGGAGCACAGTATCTCGATCATAGACAACTATAACTAAAGTTTACTGTTATAAACTGACTTGTATCTGATATGATTAGTAATCAGCTTCAACTACAACGGAATGGCTAACTAAAACTACCAATAATTGCTTGCTTGTGTGGTCGCTTGCGACCATTGTACCTGACTAGTAAATATTGCAACTACAACGGAATGGCTAAATAAAAGTACCAACAACTGCTGGGTTTTTGGGTTATCTCATGCTTATTGTATCTGATTAGTAAGTGTTGCAACTATAACGGAATGATTAACTAAAAGTGCCCACTGCTTATTTTATCAGGATGATTATCTATACCTGACTAGTAATTACCGCAACGATAACTGAATAAATAAAAATGCCAACTGTGTGAGTTCCTCGGTTGACTTCCTCGATCGGTGTCGAGGGGGAAACGCCAGGACGGGTTTGATTGGTGGTAGTATCAGCTTGGTTCCGAGTAGGTCTTTCTCACCCCTCTCTGATTGCCGCCAGTTGTATCGAGTCTCTATAGGTTGTTTAGTGCATGCTGCCGCTGCCGCCTCAGTCCACCATACCTATGTAGGCGAGGACCGCCGAATTCTAGCCTCGCCGTGTACTGGCCTCAGTACTGACGCTCCTCTGTTTCCTTTGCCCTTTGTCGGCACCCCTTTTGTTTAAGCAGGTTTGAGATCGACGACGTTAGCAGGGTTACCCTTCCGGCTTGGCCTGGGCAGGGTTATGGACGCCATTGGTTATTCTTCCGGGCTCTTAGCCCCATTTGCATCTTGTCCGTAGTTGGACGCTCTATCGTTTTCAAGGTGATTTGGATCTTTGTATATTCTATCTGTATTCTTGACTCATTGAGTCGCTGTTATATATATCTGTTCTGTGGGTCCCATCGAGGACTGTTGTGTAATGTTATTACTTCGTTTTCCACCCGCACGAAAGTGCCTGGTGGGCACCTTTGAATCGTTTCTATGCGGGTTCGGCGGGAATTGCTGAAACTTGCATAGGTCCGATTCTGAGGGTGTTACAGAGTGGTATCAGAGCTCAGCAGTTGCGATACCCCACAAGTCCAGCCTGTAGGATAACCTAGCTAACGGCCGAAGTAGAGTGTCAAACTATTTTTGCAAAATCGGTTGGATAGTTCTGATTAGGTCTGATTTTACTCCTTACCCCTCTGCTATTCTCCTCTTACCTCTACGTGTTTTTAATCCGCTCTCTTCCCTTTCTTCGAGTCCAGGATTTCTCGTGGTTGGGATTCCGTCGTACCTTCAGGGTTTCGCTTCCTCCTTTGGTAAAGGTGTTGCTACATCTGGTCTTCATGCTATCCGAGGAATCCTTTATCTGTGGTACCATTCTTGGTTCCTTGTTTGTGCCTTCCAGTGTTTTCTGACGCGACGACATCATCTACGCCGGATGCGATGCAACGTCTGCATCACTCCGTTGTCCCGAACCTCGCTTGTCGAGATCTTCAGTCCAATTCCGAGAGTTGGTTGCATAATCCGCCTATTCGTGTGCAGAGTAATGGTTTGAGTGCGGGATGGAGTAGCTACCATACCACTACTCTTATCATTCGCTCTTGTACGTCGAATCAGTGGATCCAGCAGTTTTACTCCGTCCACGGAAGTTAGGGGTGGCTTAACTGTGGATACCTCTACCTTCGACCTTTTGTTCCCGGAGTGTTCTCTCGACGATCACGGACTACGACCTCTTGTTAGTGGTGTCGCGAGGATCTACACGATGCGAGAAGATTCAGATAGCCGCCCTTCTTTCTGGTACCATGAGGCGGATCTCGAGGGCGAGATCCATTGTTAGTGGTGTCGAATTGTGGCATCCCGCAAAACCACTACTAGAAAATCGCGTTGTTTTTGTGCATTGCATCATCATGACCGCATGCTCATGTCATCATGCCACATTGCATTTGAGCATCGACATCATATTGCATTTGCTTGCATAAAATTATTTGCGGAAAAACCGGTTCATGTTTTCTAAACGCCCTGTCTTAATTCAAACGCAAACCCCGGGTCTCCGGATTATTTTGTTTTGCCTGTTATCGGGTTGCCAAGGCCCTGTTTAAAATAAATAAAACTTTGAATTATTTTCAGTAGGGGCAGTCGAACGGGCCGAATGACCCGAACGACCACCCCAGAAATTAAAACGGTCCACCCCTTAATCCTAAAGCTACCCAGTCCTAGTCTAACCACCCCTCAGCCACATCACCTCGACCTCTCAGATCGTGCCACCTCACCCCTCTCTCACCCTCACCCAATCCCCATCTGCCACCTCCCCACCCCCACTCCCCAACACCACGCAACACACCCACTCACCCAGCCGCCCACCCCACACACGACGCACACACGCACGCCAGCACACCACGCACCCACCCACACCGCCAGCCCCGCCCTGGGCCCACCCCCTGGCCCACCTGCCCCCTGCCCGCGTTGTCTTCCCCGAGAGCCCTCCTCTCCCCCCGTAACTCCCTCTCTCGCCTCCGCCCCGCGTGACCGCCCCCTCCCTCCAACCTCCGCTCCCCGGCGCTCACCTGCCCCGCCCACCGCCGCACCCCGCCCTGGCCCCGGCCCGCCTCCGCTTCCCCGAGCTTCGCCGGCGCACCGCCCCGCTCGCCTCCGTCGGCCGCGCACCCGCCCTCATCTCCCTCTCTCTCTGCGCGAGCTCGCCGTGGAGCCCCTCGCCGCCGGGCTCCGTCTCCTCCCGCTCCGCTCGCCGCGCCCCACCCCGCTCGCCCTCCTCGCTGCTCCCGCACCCCCCTCGAGCGCCAGCCTCCGCGCCGCCGTCGCGCCTGCCGCGCGCCTCCCACCTCCTCCTTGCGCCGCACCCGCGTCCTGCCTCCTCCCTGGCAACCGCCGCCGCCGCAGGAACCCCTCCCGTCCACCCTCTGCCGTGCTCGCCGGCCTTCCGCCTTTCCCTCGTTCCCCGCCGTCAAGCTCTGCCTCGGTCCCCGCCACCAGCTGCTGACGGCCGGAGCTCCGCGGCATGTGCGTCCCCAGTTGGCCGCCTCCTCCCTAGCGCCTCTCCTTGCCGCCGGTCGCCTTCCTCGCCAGGCGTCTGTCCTTGAAGTACCGCCAAGCTGCGTCGTCCCTGAGCACGTTGCCTCGTCTTCTGACCGCTGGCCTGGGCTTCACACGTGGGGGCTAGCTGAGCCTCTCCTCAAGTGCTGTGTTTGCGACAGGGCCATGATCCCAGTGAAGCATTAAGGATGGCATGGCTTGGCGCCACTCAAAGAACCGGTACCGATTCCAAGTTCGACACCGGCTCTCGCAGTTCGAAGACCGTATCCAATCTAGGGGTACCCGACGAACCATCGTCAAGACCTTCCTCGGTGGTACGCCAAGACCACCCTCACGAATCCGAAGGCCCCGATTTTATCGAAACCCAAGATCTTCGAGAAGATGTACCTGTCGGGTTCCAACTTCCTGAGTACCTCGAGCAAGCGCACCGACAAGACCGACACGAGTCGAAAACCAGGGAGATAGGCAAGACCACGGCGCCGGAACCGGAAACCGAACCTCGACCCGCCAAGTTCTACAATCGGATCCGAGGACACCGAGACCCCGGTGCGACAAGCACTCCGCCCCGGACACCAAGTTCTGTACCCGGACGCCAAGTCCGACCCGACCCGCGAACCCGGCAAGACCTTCGCAACGACGAGAACGACCCCGCCCCGGAAGAACCCGATGCGCCCCCGGCGCCGAACCAAGTCCTTCTTCGTGGATGCGACAAGAACTACCCCGATATCCGAGAACGATCCCGGAGTCCGAGAACGCCTCCGTCGAACCCTGAACCCTGAGACCGACCCCGAACCCCGGATCCCCAAGACCGTCGAGACCCCTAATGTGTGCCCCTTTCTCGAGCCCTATTTTATAAATGTAATATAAATTATTGCATATTAATTGTCATTCTCGCATGCATATCATTGGTTTGGGGGCCTTATGCCAATTCACCTAATAATTAAATATGGGGCCCATATGCGGGTAAATCTAGCCTTATATTGGCCTCGTTTAAATTTGTGTAGCGAACCGGTGCTATCTTTTGCCATGTTAATACAACATTTAAATTGCGGGGGTTCTAAATAACCTGAACCATCTAATTAAATGTCGGGACCCCGGTTCCACTTAATATTGCCTTATTGCATCGCACCTTTGCCATGTCATACATCATACATGCATCATGCCGATCTTCTGCCGTTGTATTAAATAAGTGCATCCGGTGTTTATTCTAGTGTTTTGCTTCTTCGCGGATAAGGCCGTTGAGTTGATGTGAGCTTCGCCCCGATCTTCGGATGAACCTTCGGCAATGTTTTCAGGCGAGCATCTCCCCCTTTCTACCTATCTTACTTTTATAGTATTTATTCCCTCCTGTTGATCTATTGCTATCTGTGTTGCGGTGCTCTAGCTTTCATACCCGTGATATCCCTTGCAGCCTTATATTGCCTTGGACACCTCCTATTACCTGTTGTGTGGTAGTTAGTTGGACCCGCGCGTCGTAGTCGCTTGCTCAAGTGCTGTTGCGTGTTGTCAAGTGCCACAGTTGTTGATGTATTGCCGCATGTTGATGTTGGAGATGGTCATAGTTTTACTTATCGTTCACTTTAATTCCTGTTTAACAACTAAAATTGAAGTAAGCAGAGGCATCGGTGGGTGATAGATAATATTTGGTTTCCGACCGCCCACTTGTGTCCCGTAGGACCCCGAGTACTTGATACCTGTTCCTTGATTTATCGCGATATCCACATACGGGGAATTATGGGACCCCCCTTAGCCAGAGCTTGATTCCATCTTATTTCTTGGGGCCACAAACTAGTTTGAGGTTTTATTTACGATCCTGTACTTATGCCATGCTACTTTTGTATTTAAATTGTGCGACAGATAGCACCTGTACTGTTTAGGAATTGTGACCCGTTTTCGCAGTATCGACAAGCCCAGTCACACTTTCGGGTTCCCAGTCGTTTACAGCCGGCCCCACAAACCTTAAGGCCGTCTCGAAGTTAGCTAACTTCGTTGCGGGTCTACTTTAAGGGGTGGCCCCCTGAAATATTTCTGAATCTTGTGATTGCTCTGTCGTGAAGACCTCGTTGGGTTTTGATTTGGTTTTTCCGAGGTTGATCGTGTGTGTGTTGCTATTTGTGCACCCCGGCCGGGTTAAAACTTTCTGAAAGCCGTGTCCGCGGTTATGGATGACTTGGAGCACAGTATCTCGATCATAGACAACTATAACTAAAGTTTACTGTTATAAACTGACTTGTATCTGATATGATTAGTAATCAGCTTCAACTACAACGGAATGGCTAACTAAAACTGCCAACAATTGCTTGCTTGTGTGGTCGCTTGCGACCATTGTACCTGACTAGTAAATATTGCAACTACAACGGAATGGCTAAATAAAAGTACCAACAACTGCTTGGTTTTTGGGTTATCTCATGCTTATTGTATCTGATTAGTAAGTGTTGCAACTATAACGGAATGATTAACTAAAAGTGCCCACTGCTTATTTTATCAGGATGATTATCTATACCTGACTAGTAATTACCGCAACGATAACTGAATAAATAAAAATGCCAACTGTGTGAGTTCCTCGGTTGACTTCCTCGATCGGTGTCGAGGGGGAAACGCAAGGACGGGTTTGATTGGTGGTAGTATCAGCTTGGTTCCGAGTAGGTCTTTCTCACCCCTCTCTGATTGCCGCCAGTTGTATCGAGTCTCTATAGGTTGTTTAGTGCATGCTGCCGCTACCGCCTCAGTCCACCATACCTATGTAGGCGAGGACCGCCGAATTCTAGCCTCGCCGTGTACTGGCCTCAGTACTGACGCTCCTCTTTTTCCTTTGCCATTTGTCGGCACCCCTTTTGTTTAAGCAGGTTTGAGATCGATGACGTTAGCAGGGTTATCCTTCCGGCTTGGCCTGGGCAGGGTTATGGACGCCATTGGTTATTCTTCCGGGCTCTTAGCCCCATTTGCATCTTGTCCGTAGTTGGACGCTCTATCGTTTTCAAGGTGATTTGGATCTTTGTATATTCTATCTGTATTCTTGACTCATTGAGTCGCTGTTATATATATCTGTTCTGTGGGTCCCATCGAGGACTGTTGTGTAATGTTATTACTTCGTTTTCCACCCGCACGAAAGTGCCTGGTGGGCACCTTGAATCGTTTCTATGCGGGTTCGGCGGGAATCGCTGAAACTTGCATAGGTCCGATTCTGAGGGTGTTACAAAAAATAAGACAAATAGCCAAACTGGCCCAACCAGCCCAGTTCGACCCAATCTAGCCCTACTATCCCCTCCCGCGAAACGTTTTCCTTTACCCGCAAGCACACCCACAGAGTCGCTGACGCAGGGACCCCACCTCCTCTTCCTTTCTCTCACTGACAACCGCGGCCCACACGGCTGTCTTCGTCTCCACCCCCAGCGACTGGTTCTTCCCCAAATCACATCGGGCATTTCCTGTTTAAATTCCGCGGCTTCAATTCCGTTCAATGCTCGAGTAATTCACGCCCGTGTCCTCCCCTACTTAAGCACCATGCTGCCCTCCTCCTTTTCCCCAAAACCACACCCCACCGGAGCCACCAGGCTGCTCGCATTTCTCTCTGGACGCCCCTCTGCTCCGACGAGTTCGCTGTCGAATTCCGGTAAGCTCCGCGTCCCCCTCTGCCTCTAGTTCAGACTAGCTTATTCTACATCTCCGTGCGCATCTACTGACGCTCTCCGTTTGCTCGCGCATGCTCTGTAGCCCCGGCAACGTCGTCGACTGAGCTCCGCCACTCTCTGCTCGAACTCCGGCGACCGTTCACCGTAAGCCCCAGCTTCCCCTCTCCCTCTGTTGGATACGCTTATGATCCCCAGTGTCCTACGCATCTAACGGCACCCTTATCTCGTCTTAGCGTGGCCCAGAGCGTCGCCTTCATCGCCAACCGAGAGCACCGTTGCCAGGGACTTTCCAACGAGCAATCCACAACGACCCCGAGCGCCCCTTCGCCAACCGAGCACACGTCGAGCATCTCCTCGTCACGGCGATTCTGGTGAGCATCCTCACACCTCCCCGCGCGACCTAGTTCGCCGGCTGCGCCGCTGACTGAGCACGCCGCCTCCTGTCGCCGCCGCCAGCGCCGCCACTTGTTGGTCAGTTGCTGAGAGCCGTGCGATGTAGATCGGACGAATGCGATAGAACATAGACGAAGGGGTAAGTAGCGATCTGTGCCGCATGATTTAGTTAGATCTGACGGTGCGCAAGCACGATCCAGTGCGAAGCGGTATCAGCCAACCAGATACTGCCGCGTGGCATGTTCTTCGTTTTAAAATTCTGAATTAGATATTTGAATTTGTTTAAGTCATAACTTTTGAATGCCACGTCCAAATTTGACAAATTTTATATCAATGGAATCAAGAGAGAAAATCCTTTCCATCTATGCAATGTGTTTAATGTTTTGCCTCTGTTAAAATGGTAGTTCTTACAGAAACATGTGTATGCCTATTTTGTGTATAATAATTATTTGAAAAATGTTTTAATGTTCAAATAAAGTTTATTTAGCTTGTTTTGTACTTGTTTATGATTCAGTACCAAGCACTTGTCTTGTTTGGTGTAGAAAATTATCACATGGCATTATGCATGCATCCAATATTTTTGCTTGTATTTATTTTGTATGTGATTTTGGTGCTATCATTTTATGTGTAGATTTTGGTGCAAATAGTGATTGTGATTGTGAGGATTGTAGCTACTCTCCAAACTACCAAGGCAAGTGGTGCTTCATTATTTATTCCTATGTTTTTCAATTATGCATTAGAAATATTTTGCTAGTCTTGCATGGTTATTTTGATCTATATGCTATGCTTGGGAAATCCTAGTAGTTGTAGAATTGCTAGAAATATTTCTAAGTCTTATCAATGCCATGCTTAGCCTAGATAGTAGCAACCAAGGGTGGTTATATATTCATGCTATGAATAAATATTTCTAAGTCTTTGGACTATGTTTTTGCTTAATAAAACAACTAAGTGAATGAAACACCTGGGTGGAATGGAAAGAATGGGTTATGTTGAGTGGTTACACAAGGCCCATTTCTATGGTTTACCTTGTGTATCTCACTTGTGGAAAGCCACCCAGGAACAAAGGGATTTGAGAGGCCAAATGTTAAGAAGCTTCTAGTGCAGCCACTTGGCAATATGGGCTCTGCCTGGATCATATAGGTTGCAATAACTTAGCCATTTGGACAGTTGGTGGTAGTGGGATGATAGGTTGGAGCGCGTCCATTTGGTCTAAGGGAAGGCTTCTGAAAGGTCCTGTCTTGGTGAAAATCAAGTCTTGTGGGGAAAGTGCACAACCTCTGCAGATGGAAGAATCTAAGTACTTAGCCATGTCCCTGGTATTGGACAACTTGAGCATCAAGACATGGAAGCTATCAAGAATCTCCTCATCCCAATTTCTAAGTAAAAACTTGTGGTTGAACAAGGGTGAAGGACCCCAATGTCTATTGGTGGTTCCTTGGGAAAGATTTTGACAAAGAAAAACTTAGTGTTTTCAACTAATAGGTAAAACTTATTTTGAGCAAAGCAAGCCTAAGATACACTTAGCCAAAATGCATATAGTATCTAGTCCACCAATATTCTACTAAGGTATCACTTGCCAATACTATTCCAATGTATTGACCCACTGTGGCTATAACTTGTGATGTTGCAGGTTATTCTGATGATGATTAGGAGTCATGAGTCTACACTCAACATGCTTGCCTGTGGCACATGAAGATGAAGACTTATTTATTTTATTACATATATAAACTCTTGTACTAGGCCTGTGGCCATGGAGTTGTAAAAGACTATGTTTGTCTCTGGAATGACTTGTAATAATGACCTTTGTTTCTGTGTACTTCATCTTAAACTGTGGATGCTAGCATTGATCCAGGGACTAGCATTGCAATCACATGGTTCCTTTCCTTTACAAAGGAGGGATCTTACAGATGGTACCAGAGCACTGTGTTTCCTGTAAGATTATGACCCTAGGATTGGAAACCACTAAGGAAAAAATTTCAACAACTTCCACACTTATCTTATTCTTCTAGTAAACTTTTCTAATCTTCTTTTCTCATCTCTTTTTGATAGAAGAATGCATTGTTAGCCTTTAGATTAGAAAGTGAAAGATGAATTGAGCCTTATTAGTTGGACCACCACACTCATCATTATATATTTCCAAAATTTTGACTAAGTTATGTTGAAACTAGGTTTCTTGTATTATGTATGTCATGATTTGAGTGTTGCTTTACAATGATATGCATGTGATGCTTTGTTTTGTGACTTAACTTTAATTGTATTGATCCTAACTTTTTCTATCTTATAAAATAGATGCCTAATGTTACTATCAGCATGGCTGAAGAGTTCAAGGGAACTCGTTTTGGCACTCGCATTATTGAGCTCACTAGTTTGCTCAATCTCCCTCTTCCTACCATCATGATGCTTCCCCTCACCAAGTTTGAGAGGAAAGACCTTTGGGGCTTCAAGGTTAATCAGCCAGGACGCCAGACTGAGCCAGCCGTGGAGGCCATCATCTTCAAGCTCATGCATGATGACAAGGAGAGAGGCCTAGAGGTAGTCATGCATGATTTGCTTGGACGTTTGCTAGGGAGACACTCTCGAGAGGTTAGAGGTACTCACTTCCACACCTTTGGTAGATGTGATGATGATGGTGAGGCCATTGACTTTGAGGATACGTCGAGAGAGACGGCAAAGCCGATTCGCCTATACCTCCAGGACTTAGAGGTTCTTCTTAGGCACATAGACACTGATAGGACCAACGTCATGCTTAGCAATGACGAACTCCAGGTGCAGCTTCGTGAGAAGGACAAGCTCTTCGCGGAGCAAGATGAGATAGTCAAAGAGATGGAGTCCAAGTTTGAGAGTCAGGATAGAAAGTTCAAGAGTCAAGAGAAGCGAGTCCAAGATAGGAACAAGAGGATTCGAGACATGACTCCAGAACTAGAGGCTAAGGACTTCGAGCTCGAGCATCAACAGACTGTGATTGAGAGGCTTCGTTCACAGAAGTGGGCTCTCAAAGCCAAAGTAGAGACCTTGACCACCAATGTCGAGGAATACAAGACCGCAATGGAGAATGCAGGTCTTACATTTGTTGATGAGGAGGTTGATGCAGAGGAGTAGTGATGACTACCCATTTACCTTTATTTATCATGTCTTTGATTATTGAGTCGCAATGACCATCCAACATGTGGATGGCTTGCTATTGGTGTGTTTACTTTTCCAAAAAAACTTGTTGTCTGTGTTGTTGAACCTTTACTATTATGATGCATGATTGTGATTTGTTATGTGATGTATTGTGCATGTTAGCATCTATGGGTATCTCATTCTTATCCTTATTGAAAACCACAGATGCCTCCCCGACGTGCCAATCCCAACCCCAACAACAACAACAACATCACCCCTGAGATGCAGCAAATGATGACCGCTCAGACTCAGCTGATGCAAATGATGACTACTTTCATCCAGAATCAGAACAACAACAACAACAACAACAATAATAACAACAACAATCAGAACAACCCACCGGGTTTTGACATGCTTACCAGGTTCTTAAGACTGAGGCCAGCAAAGTTCTCAGGAACTACTGATCCTATGGTGTCCAATGATTGGTTACGCTCTGTGAACAAGGACTTGATGACTGTTGGCTATACTGATGAAGAGAAAGTCAGATTTGCAGCTCACTTGTTGGAAGGACCAGCAGCCACTTGGTGGGATAACTTCCAGATCACCACTCCCATTGAGGATGTGACATGGGCTATCTTTGAAGATGGTTTCCGTACTGCTCACATCTCATCCGGAGTGATGAGTTTGAAGAAGAAAGAGTTCCATAACTTGAAGCAGCGCCACCGCAGCGTGGCTGAATATATTGAGGAGTTCAACAATCTGGCGCGATATGCACCGGATGAAGTTGACACTGATGCAAACAGGAAGGAAAAGTTCCTTGAAGGGTTGAATGATGAATTGAACCTGCAGTTAGCTGTGGCCTATGTTCCCACATACCAGTCTCTTTGTGACAAGGCTGCTATTTTGGAGAGCAAGATGAAACAAGTTGAAAGCAGGAAGAGAAAGCACTCTGACAAGCACAACTCGGGATCGTCTCACAAGCGTTCCCATTATGATGACAGTGGGAGTTCTGGATCCCACAAGCATGGGAAGTTCAACAAGCACCACAACCGTTATCATTACAACAAGCACAATCGTAGTCATGACAACGATAAGTACAAGAATCACAAGGGTGGATATAAGAGCCACCACAATGGAAGTGGAAATGGTAGTGGAAGTCAGCCTGTCAAGAAGGATCTTAGTCAGGTTGAATGTTTCAAGTGCAAGAAGATGGGGCATTATGCAAATGAATGCCCATAAAAGAAAGTTGAAGGACCCAATAAGCCCAACCCTTTTCAAAAGGGACAAGTGAACCACATTAATGTGGAGGATATCTATGAGGAATCTGATGCTGTGGCTGGTAAGTTCAAACTCAATTCTATTCCAGCACTTGTTCTTTTTGATACTGGTGCATCACATTCATTCATATCAAAAGCATTTGTTGATAGAAATGGGTTTCCAACTGAAAACATTGGGTGTCCAATAAAAGTAAGTTCTCCATGTGGAGATATGATAGTAAGTCTTGGATGCCGGGATCTAGTAATAGAGTTTGGAAAACATAAGTTTCTAGTGAGTCTGATAATCCTAGATTCCCAAGGACTGGATGTAATTTTGGGAATGGATTGGATGACCAAGTATGAAGGAGTACTAAATTGTGCCAATCGTACTGTTGCACTCACAATCCCGGAAAAGAAAAGGATTAGATTCAAGTCTACCTTTGAATCAAAAGGGAGTAAGCTAAATTCTCTTAAGGGGGTTAGCATAGATGGTGTACCAATTGTGAGTGAATATCCGGATGTGTTTCCGGAAGAATTGCCAGGAATGCCACCGGATAGAGATGTGGAATTTCTTATTGATTTGCTACCAGGATCTAGACCAATAGCAAAGAGACCGTACAAGATGTCAGTGGATGAGTTGAAAGAACTCAAGAAGTAGCTTGGAGAACAGTTGCAGAAAGGTTTTATCCAACCAAGTTCTTCATCTTGGGGAGCACCAGTTTTGTTTGTGGAAAAAGAAAGATAGAATTCAAAGGTTATGCATAGATTACCGTTCACTCAATGAGGTGACTATCAAGAACAAATACCCTTTGCCAAGAATTAATGACTTGTTTGATCAGTTAGAAGGAGCTTGTGTGTTCTCAAAGATTGATCTCCGGTCAGGTTATTTCCATCTCAAGATAAGGGAACAAGACATACCTAAGACAGCTTTCACCACAAGGTATGGATTGTATGAGTATACCGTGATGCCACTTGGTTTGACCAATGCACCAGCTTATTTCATGAATATAATGAACAAGGTGTTCATGGAGTTCCTTGACAAGTTTGTTGTCGTATTCATCGATGACATTTTGATCTACTCCAAGAGCAAAGAAGAGCATGAAGGACATTTACGTTTGATACTTGAGAAGCTTAGAGAGCATTGTAGGGTTTCGTAGCATGGAAAACAAAAATTTTCTACCGCATACAAACAAACAAGCCAAGATCTATCTACTAGATTGTAGCAACGAGTCGATGGAATAACTCACCCTCGAAGATTCCAAAGTGTTTAACGAGAGCGGATTCTCGTGGGTGATGTAGTCGTACTCTTCCCGATCTCAAGATCACGTAGACGATCCTTCCGGCGCTGCGTTCCGGCAGCGCTCCCGCAGTCGGTCACACGTTCGGTACTCGACGAAGACCTTCCTCTCCCTTGTTCCGGAAGGGTTTCGCGGCATAGTAAATCAAAATTTTCTACGGAGCGAACAGAGGGAAAGCCAAGATCTAATCTAGGAGATGCAAACAACGAGAGAGATTGGATTAGATCTTCATACCCTTGAAGATTCGCACAGCGAAACGTTCGTCGGAACGTGGGTGATGTAGTCATACTCGCTTCTCCTCCTCGCGATCCGATCCGATCTAGCACCACAAGTGGCGGTGCCTCCGTGAGATGCACACGTGCAGCACCTCGACGTCTCCTCCTTCCTCGGACCAGCGAATATGGTGGAGAGATAGATTGGATCTACAGCACGACGGCGTGGTGTATATGGTGGAGAATTTCTGCTGCAGGGCTTCGCCTACAAACAGTCGGGAGGGAGAGAGGAAGGTAGCAAGGCTGCTAGGGCTTGGAGGAAGGTGTGTGGGGGGAGGGGGCGCACCACCCCTCTATATATAGAGGGGGGGGGGCGGCCAGCCCTTGCCCCTCCTCCAAGCCTATCTCTAGTTTAAACAATTTAAACTCTCCCTTATCTAGAAATCCTATCTTTAGTTTAAACGATTTAAACTCTCCCTTATCTAGAAATTCTATCCCGAGATTTAAACGAGTCAAATCTCTCTAGAATCGGCTGGGCCCTATGGGGCCTTGTGCCCCTGGCCCAATGCGGCCAGGACACTCCCTCATAGGCCCATGCCCCCTCCCGGAAGGTGGGGCCACGTTGGTCCCCTTCCGGAAGGTTCTAGAAGCTTCTGGTACAATACCGATTAACCCGGAACAATTCCGAACTCCAAAAACTGCACTGCCTTATATGAATCTTATTCTCCGGACCATTCCGGAACCTCTCGTGATATCCCGGATCCCATCCGAGACTCCGAACAAAAATTCATAAACCAATTATCCAATCTATCCTAGCGTCGAGATACGTTAAGTGTGTGACCCTGCGGGTTCGAGAATATGCAGACATGATCTTCTATCAATAATCAACAGCGGGGTCTGGGCACCCATATTGACTCCCACACATTCATCGATGATCATATCGGATGAACCACGATGCCAGGATTCAATCAATCCCATATATATATATTCCCTTCGTCTCGCGATATTTTACTTGCCCGAGATTCGATCGTCGGTACCGTCATACCTAGTTCAATCTCGTTCACAGCAAGTACTTTACTCGTTCCGTAATCCGATATCACTTTGTGATTAACTCCTTAACCACATGCTTGCAAGCGGTGTTGATATCGATTACCGAGTGGGCTCGAAGTATATCTCTCCGACTTGGGAGGGACAAATTCCATCTCGATACATACAACCCAACAGATACTTTCCGATCACCTGAGAGACACCTTTATGATCACCCTCTCATAGGATGACGTTTGATGACCTCAAAGCTTTCTTACGATACCAGGGAGTTGCATTATCTCATGGTCTAAGGAATACAATATTTGACATAGGAAAAGCTTCACAAAGACGAACACGATGACACGATCTAATTGCTCTGCTTTGTTTGGGTCTATCCACCATATCATTCTCCCAATGATATGATCTCATTATCAATTGACAACTCATGTCTATGGTTAGGAAACCTTAACCATCATTGATCAATGAGCTATTCCATAGAGGCGTACTAGGGACACGGTGTTGTTCACAAACCACACAAGTATTAAAGTTTCCGCTTAATACAATTCTAGCATGGAACATAAACTTTATCATGAACAAGAATTATAATAATAACATCTTTATTATTGCCTCCAGGGCATAATTCCAACAGTCTCCCACTTGCACTAGAGTCAATAATCTAGTTTACATCTGGCAACAATCTCACACCCATGGCACTGAGGTGTTGATCATGTTTTATACGTGGAAGAGGTTTAGTCAATGGATCTGCGACATTCAGATCCGTATGTACTTTGCTAATCTTCAGATCTCCATCTGCTATATAATCTCGGATTATATGAAACTTGCGGTTGATATGCTTGGTCTTTGGATGATATCTTGGTTCCTTAGCAAGTGCTATGGCGCCCGTGTTGTCACACAATATCTCCAGTGGGTCCAATGCACTTGGAACCACGCCAAGCTCAGTGATGAAGTTTCTGATCCAAACTCCTTCACTTGACGCTTCTGCAGCAGCCATGTATTCCGCTTCTACTGTAGATCCCGCGATCACGCTTTGCTTGCAGCTTCTCCAGCTCACAGCTCCTCCATTCAAAATATAAACGTATCCTGTCTGAGATTTAGAATCATCCTTGTCGGTGTCGAAACTAGCATCGACGTAAGCTTTTACGACAAGCTGTTCATCACCCCCATAGACTAAGAACATTTGTTTAGTTCTATTTAGGTACTTTAGGATGTTCTTCACGGCTGTCCAGTGTTCCACTCCTGGATCACTTTGATATCTGCTCGTCAAACTAAGAGCATTGGACACATCCGGTCTAGTACACAGCATGGCATACATGATGGAACCTATGGCCGAGGCATAAGGCACTTTGATCATAGCTTCCCTATCATTTACCGTAGCTAGACACTGAGCCTTGCTCAATATCTTACCTGACAACATAGGCACTGAACCTTTCTTTGCCTTATCCATTCTGAACCTTTTCAGAACTTTGTCTAGGTATGTACTCTGGCTTAAAGCTATCAGGCGTCTTTGTCTATCTCTATAGATCTTGATGCCCAATATATAAGCAGCTTCACCTAGGTCTTTCATTGAAAAACACTTGTTCAAATAACTCTTCACATCGTTAAGCATGTTGATGTCATTTCCGATAATCAATATGTCATCCACATATAGTACCAGAAACGTCACCGAGCTCCCACTCACTTTCTTGTAGATACAAGCTTCATAGCAATTTGGAACAAATCCAAAGCTCTTGATCACTTGATCAAAACGAAGATTCCAACTCCGAGATGCTTGCTTCAGTCCATAAACGGAACGCTGAAGTTTGCATACTTTACTAGCATCCTTAGGATCGACAAAACCTTCGGGTTGCATCATATACAACTCTTCATCAATGTTGCCATTGAGGAAAGCAGTCTTGACATCCATCTGCCATATTTCATAATCATGAAACGCAGCAATTGCTAATAAAATCCGAATGGACTTAAACATTGCTACGGGAGAGAAAGTCTCATCGTAGTCAACACCTTGAACTTGTCGAAAACCTTTCGCGACAAGCCGTGCTTTATAGACGGTAACATTACCATCCACGTCCGTTTTCTTCTTGAAGATCCATTTGCACTCAACGGCCTTTCGGTCGCTAGGAGGTTCCACCAAAGTCCATACTTGGTTTTCGCTCATGGATCCCAATTCGGATTTCATGGCTTCTAGCCATTTCTCAGAGTCTGGGCTCATCATCGCTTCCTCATAGTTCGTAGGTTCACTGTCTTCTACTAACAAGACAGTCAAGACAGGGTTGCTGTACCACTCAGGAGGGGCACGCGACCTTGTCGACCTGCGACGTTCAGTAGCAGCATCGTCCGAAGCTTCATGATCCTTGCCATTAGCTTCCTCTATTGTTGGTGCAGGCGGCACTGGAACAATTTCAGGTGCTGCACTACTCTCCAATTCAAGAGAAGGTTCAATAACCTCGTCAAGCTCTACTTTCCTCCCACTCACTTCTTTCGAGAGAAACTCCTTCTCAAGAAAGGAACCGTTCTTTGCGACAAACACTTTGCCTTCGGTTCTGTGATAAAAGGTATACCCAATAGTTTCCTTAGGGTATCCTATGAAGACGCATTTCTCCGCTTTGGGTTCGAGCTTGTCCGGCATCAACTTCTTGACGTAAGCTTCGCATCCCCAAACTTTAAGAAACGACAACTTAGGTTTAGCACCAAACCACAGTTCATACGGTGTCGTATCAACGGATTTAGATGGTGCCCTATTTAAAGTGAATGCAGCGGTTTCTAATGCATAACCCCAAAATGATAACGGCAAATCAGTAAGATACATCATTGATCGGACCATATCTAATAGGGTTCGATTCCGGCGTTCAGACACACCATTGCGCTGTGGTGTTCCGGGTGGCGTGAGTTGTGAAACGATTCCACTTGCTTTAAGATGCGTGAGAAAATCATAACTCAAATATTCACCTCCACGATCGGATCGTAGAAACTTAATCTTTCTGTTACGATGGTTCTCCACTTCATTCTGAAATTCCTTGAACTTTTCAAATGTTTCAGATTTATGTTTCATTAAATAGATATACCCATATCTACTTAAGTCATCGGTAAAAGTGAGGAAATAGCGATATCCACCGCGCGTCGAAACACTCATCGGTCCGCATACATCGGTATGTATGATTTCCAACAAGTCCGTTGCTCGCTCCATCATACCGGAGAACGGGGTTTTGATCATCTTGCCCATGAGGCATGGTTCGCATGTGTCAAATGATTCAAAATCAAGAGACTCCAAAAGTCCATCAGAATGGAGTTTCTTCATGCGCTTTACTCCAATATGACCTAGACGACAGTGCCACAAATAAGTAGTATTATCACTATCTACTTTGCATCTCTTAGCCTCAATGTTATGGATGTGTGTTTCATCCCTTTCGAGATTTAGAAGAAATAAACCATTCACAAGAGGTGCATGACCATAAAAGATGTTACTCATATAAATAGAACAACCATTATTCTCCGATTTAAATGAATAACCGTCTTGCAATAAACACGATCCGGAAATGATGTTCATGCTCAACGCAGGCACATAATAACATTTATTAAGGTTTAAAACTAATCCCGAAGGTAAAACTAAGGAGAGCGTGCCGACGGCCATCACATCAACTCTTGATCCGTTGCCAACGCGCATCGTCACCTCATCCCTCGCAAGCCGCCGTCTATTCCGTAGCTCCTGTTTCGAGTTACAAATATTAGCAACTGAACCGGTATCAAATACCCAGGCACTACAACGAGGGCTAGTAAGGAAAACATCAATAACATGTATATCAAATATACCTTTGATGGTGTCAGCCTTCTTGTCCGCTAAGTACTTCGGACAGTTGCGCTTCCAGTGACCCTTGTCCTTGCAATAGAAGCACTCAGTGTCCGGCTTGGGACCAGACCTGAGCTTCTTCTCAGCAGGGGCATTGCGCTTGCCGCCGCCCTTATTGAAGGGCTTCTTTGCTCCCTTACCTTTCTTAAAGGAGGGCTTGTTGACCATCAACACATGATTATCCTTCTTGATGTCCACTTCCGCAGCCTTCAGCTTTGCGAAGAGTTCGGTGATCGTATCAGTGGAACCAATCTGATTATGAGTCACTACAAAACTTTTGTAGCTGGGAGGGAGTGATTGCAGAACCCTGTCAATCTTGAGCTCCTCTGGAATCGTGCATTCCAGTTGCTCAAGGCGTTGAGTGTAGCCCGACATCTTTATGGCGTGCTCACTAACGGAACTCCCTTCCTCCATCTTGCAGTTAAAGAACTTCTCAGAGATCATATATCTCTCAGAACGGGCTTGAGTCTGAAACATGGTTTTCAGCTCCTCGAGAATCTCAAAGGGCCCGGGATAGGTTTCAAAACGATTTTGAAGCTCCGGTTCCGTAGAAAACAACATGGTGCTCTTAATCACACCATAATCATCTTTGCGCGACTGATAGACAGCTTTCTCATCAGCCGGCGCAGTTGCAGCAGGGGGGTTACCTAACGCTTTCTCAAGGATATAGTCCTTTTGTCCGCCAGACAGAATGATTCTTAGATTGCAGAACCAGTTGGTGAAGTTAGACCCATTGTTTCTAAGCTTTTCTTTCTCAGCAAAAACGTTGAAGTTGAAGTTGGACTTGGCCATTGGATCTACAGTATTTGCAAGTACAATTTAGACTATGTTCATGATAAATAGTTCAACTTAATCAAATTACTAGATGAACTCCCACTAAATTCAACATCCCTCAAGTTGTTTAGTGAACACGATCCAAATTCACCACACCTAATCCGATCATTACGAGAAGAGATGTGGTTTCAATGGTGGACAACGAAGTGTCGATCATATCATTCATATGACTCATGCTTAACCTTTCGGTTCTTGTGTTCCGAGGCCATGTCTGTAAATGCTAGGCTCGTCAAGTTAGACCCAAGTATTTCCGCGTGTGCAAAAACTGGCTTGCACCCGTTGTATGTGAGCGTAGAGTCTATAGCACCCGATCATCACGTGATGCTTGGACACGACGAACTTTCGCAACGGTGCATACTTGGGGATAGCACAGTTTTTATCTTGATCTTTAAGTGAGGAATCATCTTATAATGCTACCGTCGCGATCTAAGCATGATAAGATACATAAAAGGATAAACATCACATGCATATAACTTTACGTGACATGGTATAGCCAATCTTCGCGCAATGATCTCCATCTTGTGCGTTCCGGCATGATCTCCATCACTCCACCATGATTGCCTCCACCACGAATAGCAACTACAACTATTGCTAACTACTTAGCGATAAAGTAAAGCTATTACATGGCGTATAAGAAGTTGACTCGCAGGTCATACACAATTATAAAGACAACCATATGGCTCCTGCCGGTTGTGTACTCATCGACATGCAAGTCGTGAAACATTACAAAACATGATCATCGCATACATTATACACATCACATCTTGGGCCATACCATATCACAGAAAACACTCCCTGCAAAAACAAGTTAGACGCCTCTACTTTGTTGTTGCATGTTTTACGTGGCTTATGGGAGTAGATGCTAAGAACGATTCTTACCTACGGAAAGCCACAACGGTGATATTATGGTTGCCAAACTCCGGTGTTAATCCCATGACAACTATAGTGAGAGAAACTGACATCCACCAGCCGCATGTGTGGAACAAGCCACACGTCAAGTGCGGAGCCGGTCTCGCGAACGACGCCGCGTAAGGTTGGCCTGGACCGCTTCAATCTCACTATCCCGCGTCATAAGAAGAACACAAACAAGAGGCTTGCAACATAAAACATCAACGCCCGCAACAACCATGTTGCGTTCTACTCGTGAAACACATCTACGCATAGATCTAGCTCTGATACCACTGAAGGGTTTCGCGGCATAGTGAATCAAAATTTTCTACGGAGCGAACAGAGGGAAAGCCAAGATCTAATCTAGGAGATGCAAAAAACGAGAGATATTGGATTAGATCTTCATACCCTTGAAGATTCGCACAGCGGAACGTTCGTCGGAACGTGGGTGATGTAGTCGTACTCGCTTCTCCTCCTCGCGATCCGATCCGATCTAGCACCACAAGTGGCGGTGCCTCCGTGAGATGCACACGTGCAGCACCTCGACGTCTCCTCCTTCCTCGGACCAGCGAGTATGGTGGAGAGATAGATTGGATCTACAGCACGACGACGTGGTGTATATGGTGGAGAATTTCTGCTGCAGGGCTTCGCCTACAAACAGTCGGGAGGGAGAGAGGAAGGTAGCAAGGCTGCTAGGGCTTGGAGGAAGGTGTGTGGGGGGGAGGAGGCGCACCACCCCTCTATATATAGAGGGGGGGTGGGGGCGGCCAGCCCTTGCCCCTCCTCCAAGCCTATCTCTAGTTTAAACAATTTAAACTCTCCCTTATCTAGAAATCCTATCTCTATTTTAAACGATTTAAACTCTCCCTTATCTAGAAATTCTATCCCGAGATTTAAACGAGTCAAATCTCTCTAGAATCGGCCGGGCCCTATGGAGCCTTGTGCCCCTGGCCCAATGCGGCCAGGACACTCCCTCATAGGCCCATGCCCCCTCCCGGAAGGTGGGGCCACGTTGGTCCCCTTCCGGAAGGTTCTAGAAGCTTCCGGTACAATACCGATTAACCCGGAACAATTCCGAACTCCAAAAACTGCACTGCCTTATATGAATCTTATTCTCCGGACCATTCCGGAACCTCTCGTGATATCCCGGATCCCATCCGAGTCTCCGAACAAAAATTCATAAACCAATTTCCAATCTATCCTAGCGTCGAGATACATTAAGTGTGTGACCCTGCGGGTTCGAGAATATGCAGACATGATCTTCTATCAATAATCAACAGCGGGGTCTGGGCACCCATATTGACTCCCACACATTCATCGATGATCATATCGGATGAACCACGATGCCAGGATTCAATCAATCCCATATATATATTCCCTTCGTCTCGCGATATTTTACTAGCCCGAGATTCGATCGTCGGTACCGTCATACCTAGTTCAATCTCGTTCACAGCAAGTACTTTACTCGTTCCGTAATCCGATATCACTTTGTGATTAACTCCTTAACCACATGCTTGCAAGCGGTGTTGATATCGATTACCGAGTGGGCCCGAAGTATATCTCTCCGACTTGGGAGGGACAAATTCCATCTCGATACATACAACCCAACAGATACTTTCCGATCACCTTAGAGACACCTTTATGATCACCCTCTCATAGGATGACGTTTGATGACCTCAAAGCTTTCTTCCGATACCAGGGAGTTGCATTATCTCATGGTCTAAGGAATACAATATTTGACATAGGAAAAGCTTCACAAAGACGAACACGATGACACGATCTAATTGCTCTGCTTTGTTTGGGTCTATCCACCATATCATTCTCCCAATGATATGATCTCATTATCAATTGACAACTCATGTCTATGGTTAGGAAACCTTAACCATCATTGATTAATGAGCTAGTCCATAGAGGCGTATTAGGGACACGGTGTTGTTCACAAACCACACAAGTATTAAAGTTTCCGCTTAATACAATTCTAGCATGGAACATAAACTTTATCATGAACAAGAATTATAATAATAACATCTTTATTATTGCCTCTATGGCATAATTCCAACAGTTCTAGCAGGCAGCGGAGGTTGTAGCACTCTCCTCGTGATTCCGGCAGCACAACGGCGTGGTACCGGAAGTAGAGGGGAGATCCCGCAGGGCTTCGCCTTAAGCCGGAGCGAGTATGGTGGAGTATGAGAGAGAACTATTAGTGGTCTAGGGTTTAGACACACCAATTAGAAGGCTCTAATCTGAAGGCTAGGGCAATTAGAAGCTCTAAACCAAAACAGCTCTAAACCGGAGTCTAGGGCTAGGATTTAGATTAGAGGCTAGGAACTTGTGCGTCTAGAGGAGGAGGCCCTGCCCCTCCTTTTATGGGTGGGAGGGGCGGCCAAGGGGAGGGAGTCCCTCCCTAAGTCGGCCTTGGGTGGCGCGCCGGCTTGGAGAGGAGGGACTCCCCCCAAGTCGGTTTCAACCTCCTCTTGCTTGTTTCCCATAGTTTCCTGTTTTAGCCGTTTGACTTTCAAAGTGGCCATTTGACTTTTCAGTTTTAGGATTCAATTTAATCCTTTATTTGGAACAGCGAGAACACTTAGTACATGATGCAATCATTCCAATATGCAATGACACATTCATGTACCCCTTTCCCCCCCGGAGTGCCGGACATTCCGGAACCTTCTAGAACATTCCCGATGAAAACACCGGAATCATTTCCGAACTCCGAAACGGGACTTTCCTTATATGAATCTTATTCTCCGGACCATTCCGGATCACCTCGTGATATCCCGGATCCCATCCGAGACTCCGAACAACATTCGGTCTCTTTCTCATAATACCATAACTACTCAAACAACGTCGAATCCTTAAGTGTGTCTCCCTACGGTTCGTGAATTATGCGGACATGATCGAGACACTTCTCTGAACAATAACCAATAGAGGAATCTGGAAATTCATATGGCTCCCACATATTTCTACGATTACTTTGCGATCGAATGAACCACTTACATACGATACCAATTTCCCTTTGTCTCACGATAGTTTACTTATCCGAGGTTATGATCGTCGGTATCTCTGCATACCTAGTTCAACCTCGTTACCGATAAGTACTCTTTTCTTGTTCCCGTGATATGTGATCCCTTGTGAGCCAGTCACATGCTTGCAAGCTAATTGGATGACATTTCACTGAGAGGGCCCAGAGTATATCTATCCGTCATATGGATGGAAAAATCCCACTCTTGATCCATGTGTCTCAACCAATACTTTCCGAACACTCAATGCCACCTTTATAGCCACCCAGTTACGGTGTGGTGTTTGATTTCATCAAAGCATCCATCCGGTAAAGGTGATATGCATGATCTCATGGTCGAATGAATTAGGTTACTATGTATCAGAAAGCATATAGGAATTGAACTATTGAAATGACTTGATCTTTATGCTACGCTTATCTATAGGAGTATGTCCATCATATCATTCTCCTAACGATATGATCTTGTTGTTGATAACATCTCAATGTTCATGATAGGGAAACCACAATCATTAATCAACCAACAAGCTAGTGAAGTATAGAGGCTATACTAGGGACTTCAAATTAGTTTACAAATCACACAAGTATCAATGTTTCCTTGTTAATACTATTATAGCATGAATGTAAACATTTATCATAAACACAAAGATATAATAATAACTACATTTATTATTGCCTCTAGGGCATATCTCCAACAGTCTCCCACTTGCACTAGAGTCATCTAATCTAGATTACATGGTAATATACCGAACACCCATGGCAGTTTGGTGTTGGTCATGTTTGGCCCTCGGGAGAGGTTTAGTCAACGGATCCGCCACATTCAGATCTGTGTGTACTTTGCAAATCTTTATATCCCCATCCTGGATATGTTCTCGAATAGCGTGAAAACGTAGCTTGATATGCTTCAGCTTCTTGTGTGACCTTGGTTCTTGCGCATTGGCTATGGCGCCCATGTTATCACAGTAGATAGACATTGGGTCCAGCGCACTAGGAACCACACCCAGCTCTGTAATGAACTCTTTCATCCATATCGCTTCTTGTGAAGCCTCCGAAGCAGCCATGTATTCCGATTCAGTTGAAGATCTCGCCACAACGCTTTGCTTTGCACTCCTCTAGCTAACTGCTGCACCATTCAAAATAAATACGTATCCGGATTGTGATTTAGAATCATCCGGATCGGTGTTCCAACTAGCATCGGTGTAACCGTTAACAACGAGCTGTTCATCAACTCCATAAGAAAGAACCATATCCTTAGTTCTTCTCAAGTACTTAAGGATGTTTTTGACCGCTGTCCAATGATCCACTCCTGGATCACTTTGATATCTGCTAGTTAAACTAACAGCATATGCAATGTCGGGTCTAGTACATAGCATGGCATACATTAGAGATCCTATGGCTGAGGCATAGGGAGTCTTACTCATCCTTTCTCTATCTTCTGCCGATGTCGGACTTTGAGTTTTACTCAAAGTCGTATTGGGAAACATGGGCAAGAACCCTTTCTTGCTTTCTTCCATTCCAAACCTCTTTAGAACTTTGTCCAAATATGTACTCTGTGACAATGATATTTGGCGTTTCGATCTATCTCTGTAAATCTTTATGCCTAATATGTAAGCTGCTTCGCCAAGATCCTTCATTGAAAAACTATTATTCAAATATTCTTTGACACTATTAAGAAGGTCTACATCATTCCCAATCAATAATATGTCATCCACATATAGTATTAAAAATGCTACAGAGCTCCCACTCACTTTCTTGTAAATACAAGCTTCTCCATAAGTTTGCATAAAACCAAAACTTTTGATTACCTTATCAAAACGTTGATTCCAACTTCGGGATGCTTGCTTCAATCCATAGATGGACCGTTGAAGTTTGCATACCTTGTTAGCATCTTTAGGATCGACAAAACCTTTGGGTTGCATCATATACAACTCTTCATCAATGTCTCCATTGAGGAATGCTGTTTTGACATCCATCTGCCATATCTCATAATCATAATATGCAGCGATTGCTAACATAATCCTCAAAGACTTTAGCTTCGCTACTGGTGAGAAAGTCTCATCGTAGTCAACTCCTTGAATTTGTCGAAACCCTTTTGCGACAAGTCGAGCTTTATAGACAGTAACATTACCATCAACATCTGTTTTCTTCTTGAAAATCCATTTGTTCTTGACAGCCTTCCGGCCATCCGGTAAGTCCACCAAAGTCCATACTTGGTTTTCGTACATGGATCCAATCTCGGATTTCATGGCTTCTTGCCATTTACTGGAATCTGGGCTCATCATCGCTTCCTCATATGTCTCGGGGTCATCGGTGTTATCCACCAACATGACATTCATAACGGAATCATACCAATCTGGAGTGGTACGAGTTCTCTTTGACCTCCGAGGCTCTGTAGTAACTTCAACCGAAGTTTCATGATCACCATCATTAGCTCCCTCTCTAATTGGTGCAGGCACCACAGGAACTTCTTCCGGTGTTGCGCTACTCGCAATTTCGAGAGATGGTTCGACAACCTCGTCGAGTTCTACTTTTCTTCCAGTCACTTCTTTCGAGAGAAATTCCTTCTCTAGAAAGGATCCATTCTCGGCAACGAAGATTTTGCCTTCGGATCTATGATAGAAGGTATACCCAATAGTTTCCTTCGGGTATCCTATGAAGACGCATTTTTCCGCTTTGGGTTCTAGCTTGTCCGGCTGTAACTTCTTTACATAGGCTTCGCATCCCCAAACTTTAAGGAACGACAATTTAGGTTTCTTCCCAAACCATAATTCATACGGTGTCGTTTCAACGGATTTAGATGGTGCCCTATTTAAAGTGAATGCGGCTGTTTCTAATGCATAACCCCAAAATGATAGCGGTAAATCTATAAGTGACATCATAGAATGAACCATATCTAAGAGAGTTTGATTACGACTTTCGGACACACCATTACGCTGTGGTGTTCCCGACGGTGTCAATTGTGAAAGTATTCCGCATTTCTTCAAATGCTCGCCAAACTCATAACTTAGATATTCACCTCCACGATCAGAACGTAGAAATTTAATCTTCTTGTTACGTTGATTCTCTACCTCACTTTGAAACTCCTTAAACTTCTCGAAAGTTTCGGACTTATGTTTCATGAAATAGATATACCCATATCTACTCAAGTCATCCATGAAGGTAAGAACATAACGATAACCACCGCGCGATGCTACACTCATTGGACCACACACATCGGTATGTATGATTTCCAATAAGTCCGTAGCTCGCTCCATCATACCAGAAAATGGAGTCTTAGTCATTTTTCCCATCAGACATGCTTCGCATCTTTCAAGTGATTCAAAATCAAGTGATTCAAGAAGTCCATCGGAATGGAGTTTCTTCATACGTTTCACTCCAATGTGACCAAGACGACAGTGCCACATATAGGTCGAATTATCGCTTGATTTCAAACGTTTAGCCTCAATGTTGTTGATATGTGTATTTCCACTATCGAGATTCAATAAGAATAGACCATCTATCAAAGGTGCATGTGCATAAAACATATTACTCATATAAATCGAACAACCATTATTCTCGGACTTAAACAAGTAACCGTCTCGCAATAAACAAGATCCCGATATAATGTTCATGCTCAACGCAGGCACCAAATAACAATTATTTAAGTATAAAACTAATCTCGATGGTAGATGAAGGGGTAGCGTGCCGACCGCGATCACATCAACCTTTGATCCATTTCCCACGCGCATCGTCACCTCGTTCTTCGCTAGCTTCCGTTTATTCTGCAGCACCTGTTTCGAGTTACAAATATGAGCAACCGAACCAGTATCAAATACCCAGGCACTACTACGAGTACTAGTGAGATACACATCAATAACATGTATATCAGATATACCTTTCTTCTTGATGTTGCCGTTCTTCAAATCCGCCAAGTACTTTGGGCAATTCCGCTTCCGGTGACCTTCTCCCTTGCAGTAAAAGCACTCAGTATCAGGCTTAGGTCCAGCCTTGGTCTTCTTCGCTGGCGTGGTAACTTTCTTACCACCCTTCTTGAAGTGTCCCTTTTGCTTAGACTTGCATTTCTTGAATTTGGTGGTCTTATTGACCAACAACACTTGGTGCTCTTTCTTGATCTCCACTTCTGCAGATTTCAACATGGCAAAGAGTTCTGGCAACGTCTTGTTCATGTTCTGCATGTTGTAGTTCATCACAAAGTTCTCGTAACTTGGTGGTAGTGATTGGAGGACACGGTAAATCCCCAAAGCATTAGGAATCACTATACCCAAGCTTTGAAGTTTGTTTGCGTGCCCAGACATCTTAAGCACATGCTCACTGACGGAGCTGCCCTCTTCCATCTTGCAGTTAAAGAACTTTTCAGAAGCCTCATAGCTTTCAATTGCCGCATGAGTCTCAAAAATCAATTTGAGATCCTCGACAATATCATATGGGTCTGAATCCTCAAACCTTTTCTGAAGCTCCGATTCCAAACCATACAAGATAGCACACTGAACTATGGAGTACTGATTCTTCCGAGCGAGGTAAACATTCTTTACTTCATCGGGAGCATCATCTGCAGGTGGGTCACCCAGCGGTGCATCCAGCACATAGGTCAAATTACCAGCTGTGAGGACAATCCTCAAATTGCGGAACCAATCCGCGAAGTTGCTTCCATTGTTTTTCAACTTTTCTTTCTCTAGGAACGCATTAAAATTGATGGTAGGGGCTGCCATTGATCTACAACATATTTGTAATAGTTTAGACTAAGTTTATGACAAATTGAGTTCAAATTAATTAATAAAGTTAATCTAGGTGAACTCCCACTCAAAACAACATCCCTCACATTGTTTTAGTGATCACACGAACCAAATCCACTACATCAACACCGATCATCACGAGAGTTGATATAGTTTCAATGGCGAACAATCGTCATGTTCATCATATCTACTATATGATTCATGCTTTACCTTTCGGTGATCCGTGTTCTGAGACCATGTCTGTACATGCTAGGCTCGTCAAGATCAAACCCTAGTTTCCGCATGAGCAAATCTGGCTTGCTCACGTTGTATACACTTCCGGAATCTAACACACCCGATCATCACGTGATGCTTCGAAACAACAAGCTTTAGCAACGGTGCTAACTAAGGGTGAACACTTTATGACTTGAAATTCATGTGCATGAGGGATCGTCTTATAATGCTACCGTCGTCTACTAAGCAATACAAGATGCATAAAGTATTAACATCACATGCAATTCAATATATATGTGATATGATATGGCCTTTCTTCTTCGTGCTTCCGATCTCTATCTTCAACCACGAACATGATCTCCATCATCACCGGCATTGCATCAAGGTCAATGACGCCTCTCCATGGTTGTCGTCCACCGGTCTTTAACTATTACAACTACTTTGAATAGACACGCGGGTCTTAACATAAATTAAAGACAACCATATGGCTCCTGCCGGTTGCCAACTTACAATAAGGAACATTGCATACATCAAATATAATCACAATCATGGCCATATCACATCACTGCACACCCCTGCAAAACAATGTTAGACGCCTCTACTTTCTTTGCATATTTTACGTGGTTTGGGGTTTTCAATAAGTGTTGTTCTAACTTACGAACAGGAACCACAACATTGATACTAGTATTGTTAATCACCCGTTGTAAATTGGATCTTAACTATGCTAGGAGAAACAGGCACCCGCAAAGCCACTTATGCAATACAAGTTACATGTCAAGCGTGAAGCAAGTCTCATGAACGATGTCATGTAAGGTTAGCCCGGGCCGCTTCATCCCAACATACCGCAAGATGCAAAGTACACAAGAAGCAATCGACAATAAAAGCATCAACGCCCACAATGACCATTGTGTTCTACTCGTGCAACAGATCTACATATAGACACGGCTCTGATACCACTGTAGGGTTTCGTAGCATGGAAAACAAAAATTTTCTACCGCATACAAACAAACAAGCCAAGATCTATCTACTAGATTGTAGCAACGAGTCGATGGAATAACTCACCCTCGAAGATTCCAAAGTGTTTAACGAGAGCGGATTCTCGTGGGTGATGTAGTCGTACTCTTCCCGATCTCAAGATCACGTAGACGATCCTTCCAGCGCTGCGTTCCGGCAGCGCTCCCGCAGTCGGTCACACGTTTGGTACTCGACGAAGACCTTCCTCTCCCTTGTTCCAGCAGGCAGCGGAGGTTGTAGCACTCTCCTCGTGATTCCGGCAGCACAACGGCGTGGTACCGGAAGTAGAGGGGAGATCCCGCAGGGCTTCGCCTTAAGCCGGAGCGAGTATGGTGGAGTATGAGAGAGAACTTTTAGTGGTCTAGGGTTTAGACACACCAATTAGAAGGCTCTAATCCGAAGGCTAGGGCAATTAGAAGCTCTAAACCAAAACAGCTCTAAACCGGAGTCTAGGGCTAGGATTTAGATTAGAGGCTAGGAACTTGTGCGTCTAGAGGAGGAGGCCCTGCCCCTCCTTTTATGGGTGGGAGGGGCGGACAAGGGGAGGGAGTCCCTCCCCAAGTCGGCCTTGGGTGGCGCGCCAGCTTGGAGAGGAGGGACTCCCCCCCAAGTCGGTTTCAACCTCCTCTTGCTTGTTTCCCACAGTTTCCTGTTTTAGCCGTTTGACTTTCAAACTGGCCATTTGACTTTTCAGTTTTAGGATTCAATTTAATCCTTTATTTGGAACAGCGAGAATACTTAGTACATGATGCAATCATTCCAATATGCAATGACACATTCATGTACCCCTTTCCCCCCGGAGTGCCGGACATTCCGGAACCTTCTAGAACATTCCCGATGAAAACACCGGAATCATTTCCGAACTCCGAAACGGGACTTTCCTTATATGAATCTTATTCTCCGGACCATTACGGATCACCTCGTGATATCCCGGATCCCATCCGAGACTCCGAACAACATTCGGTCTCTTTCTCATAATACCATAACTACTCAAACAACGTCGAATCCTTAAGTGTGTCTCCCTACGGTTCGTGAATTATGCGGACATGATCGAGACACTTCTCTGAACAATAACCAATAGAGGAATCTGGAAATTCATATGGCTCCCACATATTTCTACGATTACTTTGCGATCGAATGAACCACTTACATACGATACCAATTTCCCTTTGTCTCACGATAGTTTACTTATCCGAGGTTATGATCGTCGGTATCTCTGCATACCTAGTTCAACCTCGTTACCGATAAGTACTCTTTTCTTGTTCCCGTGATATGTGATCCCTTGTGAGCCAGTCACATGCTTGCAAGCTAATTGGATGACATTTCACCGAGAGGGCCCAGAGTATATCTATCCGTCATATGGATGGACAAATCCCACTCTTGATCCATGTGTCTCAACCAATACTTTCCGAACACTCACACCTTTATAGCCACCCAGTTACGGTGTGGTGTTTGATTTCATCAAAGCATCCATCCGGTAAAGGTGATATGCATGATCTCATGGTCGAAGGAATTAGGTTACTATGTATCAGAAAGCATATAGCAATTGAACTATTGAAATGACTTGATCTTTATGCTACGCTTATCTATAGGAGTATGTCCATCATATCATTCTCCTAACGATATGATCTTGTTGTTGATAACATCTCAATGTTCATGATAGGGAAACCACAATCATTAATCAACCAACAAGCTAGTGAAGTATAGAGGCTATACTAGGGACTTCAAATTAAGTTTACAAATCACACAAGTATCAATGTTTCCTTGTTAATACTATTATAGCATGAATGTAAACATTTATCATAAACACAAAGATATAATAATAACTACATTTATTATTGCCTCTAGGGCATATCTCCAACAAGCATAAGCTGTATGCCAAATTCAGCAAGTGTGAATTTTGGTTAAATGAAGTTGGTTTTCTTGGACACGTTGTGTCAGGGGATGGTGTAGCAGTTGATCCTGCTAAAGTTTCAGCTGTAACTGAATGGGAATCTCCCAAGTTAGTGAAAGAGATTCGTAGTTTCCTTGGCTTAGCAGGTTACTACAGAAGGTTCATTGAGAATTTCTCCAAGGTAGCTAAGCCTATGCCAAAATTGCTAAAGAAAGACAAGAAATTTGCTTGGTCTGAAGGATGTGAACTCAGTTTCCAAGAGTTGAAGAAGAGACTAGTGACAGCACCAGTCTTATGTTTGCCAGATTTGGAGAAACAAGTATATTGTGATGCATCTCATCATGGATTAGGTGCAGTACTTATGCAAGAAGGGAAAGTTGTGGCTTATGCCTCGAGACAACTCAAAACTCATGAGGTAAACTACCCTACTCATGATTTAGAGTTAGCCTCTGTTGTCCATGCACTCAAAACATGGAGACATTATCTTTTGGGAAAGCATTGTGAAGTGTTCACAGATCACAAGAGTTTGAAGTATATTTTCACCCAGAAAGAAATTAACATGAGACAAAGAAGATGGCTAGAACTTATCAAGGACTATGACTTGAGTTTGCAATACCACCCCAGTAAAGCAAATTTTGTAGCGGATGCTCTAAGACGTAAGGTTTTTGTGAATGGCCTTACTAAAGGAGAATTACCAGATGATCCGTGTGCCCAATTTAGAGATCTCAGATTGGAGATTGTGCCTGAGGTACATCTCATGTATTTGGATGTTCAACCCACTTTGTTGGACAAGATCAAAGA
This sequence comes from Avena atlantica, assembly GCA_910589765.1. NCBI lineage: Eukaryota > Viridiplantae > Streptophyta > Magnoliopsida > Poales > Poaceae > Avena > Avena atlantica. The sequence continues at coordinate 424,288,926 of OU342739.1, forward strand.
AGCCCAAAAGGCAGATAAGGAAATTGAAGACATTAAGGAAAAGATTGGCAAGGGGAAAGCCAAAGGATTCCATGAAGACGAATAGGGTACTTTATGGCATGGAAAACGTATCTGTGTTCCACAAGATCCGGAGCTTCGGAAACTGATATTACAAGAAGCACATAACTCACCATATTCCATTCATCCGGGTAACACCAAAATGTACATGGATATGAAGGAAAGATTTTGGTGGAATAATCTCAAGAAGTACATCGCCGAACATATTGCTTTGTGTGATGTATGTAGTAGAGTGAAAGCGGAACATCAGAAACCAGCAGGATTGTTACAACCACTACCTATTCCTGATTGGAAGTGGGACAAGATTGGTATGGATTTCATCACTGGATTGCCAAGGACCCGGTCAGGATATGATTCTATTTGGGTAGTAGTGGATCGCTTGACTAAAGTGGCTCATTTTATACCCGTGAAGACAACCTATATAAGTGCTAAGTTAGCCAAGATCTATATGAGCAGAATTGTATGTCTACATGGAGTACCCAAGAGTATTGTGCCTGATAGGGGAACTCAATTCACTTCTCATTTTGGAGGCAACTTCATGAGTCATTGGGAACGAGGTTGGAATTCAGCACTGCTTTTCATCCTCAGACTGATGGACAGGCAGAAAGGACTAATCAGATTCTTGAAGATATGTTGAGAGCATGTGCTCTAGACTACGAAGCCAGTTGGGATGAAAGTCTGCCTTACGCAGAATTCTCTTATAATAACAGCTATCAAGCCAGTATTGAGATGGCACCATTTGAGTTTCTCTATGGGAGAAAGTGTACCACTCCATTGCTATGGAATGTGTGGGAGAGAGAAGTTTGTTTGGACCAGAACTAATCAAAGAGGCTGAAGAGAAAGTCAAGCTGGTTAAGGACAGATTGAAAATAGCACAGTCCCGACAGAAGAGTTACGTAGATCCTAAGCGTAGAGAAGTCACCTATGAAGTAGGTGATAGAGCTTATCTTAGAGTGTCACCACTTCGTGGAGTAAAGAGGTTTGGTGTCAAAGGTAAATTGTCCCCAAGATATGTTGGACCATTTAAGATTCTGAGTCATAAAGGAGAAGTAGCTTATGAGATTGAATTGCCAGAGTCTTTGTCAGCTGTTCATAATGTGTTCCATGTGAGTTAGCTTAAGAAATGCCATCCAGAAATGGAAGAGACTTCTTTGAAGGATACTATACCTTTGGAAGAGGTCCAATTGGAAAGTGACCTCACTTATGAGGAGAAACCTATCAAGATTCTTGAGACTGCATAAAGAGTTACTCGGACTAAGACTATCAAATTCTGCAAAGTTCAATGAAACCATCATTCCGAAGAAGAAGCAACATGGGAAAGAGAAGATGATCTTCGGAAAGACCACCCTCACCTATTTGCTAGCCAACCCGAATCTCGAGGGCGAGATTCACCTTAAGAGGGTTAGATTTGTGACATCCCTAAAATCATGTTTCAAAACCCATGCATATCATTCATGCATCCATGATCAATTAGGGTTCCATTTTCAAAACCATTTCAAAAATAGGAGCATATGTTGCTCATTATTTTATGTAAGTATGCTCTAGCCTTAGTGCTACTTTCTAATGAGAAGAGTACTTGTTTTGTTCAGTAATGTTTTGAATTCAAACTTAAGTACTTTCCAAAGCTTGAGCAAAGTTTTCAAAACAAAGTGTGAAAATAAAACCAATTTTATGTCTATTGTTTATATCACATTAAGGCTTGGTTTTATTTTTATTTTCAAATGATCAAAGTGTTTTTGAGTAAACAGTAGTGTTTGACACACATTTGAGTGCAAAGTTTACTGTATAAAAACCTAGAGAAGATTTGAATTCAAACTTATTTGAATTAGAGTTGAAAAATCATTTCTAGAAAATCAAACAGAAAAAGAAAAGGAGTAAAGGAAAAAATAAGATAAACAGCCAAACTGGCCCAACCAGCCCAGTTCGACCCAATCTAGCCCAACTACCCCCTCCCGCGAAACGTTTTCCTTTACCCACAAACACACCCACAGAGTCACTGACACAGGGACCCCACCTCCTCTTCCTTTCTCTCGCTGACAATCGCGGCCCACACGGCTATCTTCGTCTCCACCCCCAGCGACTGGTTCTTCCCCAAATCATGCCGGGCGTTTCCTGTTTAAATTCCGTGGCTTCAATTCCGTTCAATGCTCGAGTAATTCACGCCTGCGTCCTCGCCTACTTAAGCACCATGCTGCCCTCCTCCTTTTCCCCCAAACCACACCCCACCGGAGCCACCAGGCTGCTCGCATTTCTCTCTGGACGCCCCTCTGCTCCAACGAGTTCGCCGTCGAATTCCGGTAAGCCCCGCGTCCCCCTCTGCCTCTAGTTCAGACTAGCTTATTCTACATTTCCGTGCGCATCTACTAACGCTCTCCGTTTGCTCGCGCATGCTCTGTAGCCCCGACAACGTCGTCGACTGAGCTCCGCCACTCTCTGCTTGAAATCCGGCGACCGTTCATCGTAAGCCCCAGCTTCCCCTCTCCCTCTGTTGGATACGCGTATGATCCCCAGTGTCCTACGCATCTAACGGCACCCTTATCTCGTCTTAGCGTGGCCCAGAGCGTCGCCTTCATCGCCAACCGAGAGCACCGTCGCCAGGGACTTCTCCGACGAGCAATCCACGACGACCCCGAGCACCCCTTCGCCCACCGAGCACACGTCGAGCATCTCCTCGTCACAGCGATTCTGGTGAGCATCCTCACACCTCCCCGCGCGACCTAGTTCGCCGGCTCCGCCGCTGACTGAGCACACCGCCGCCTGTCGCTGCCGCCAGCGCCGCCACTTGTTGGTCAGTTGCTGAGAGCCGTGCGATGTAGATCAGACGAATGCGATAGAACATAGACGAAGGCGTAAGTAGCGACTGTGCTACACGATTTAGTTAGATCTGACGGTGCGCAAGCACGATCCGGTGCGAAGCGGTATCAGCCAACCAGATACTACCGCGTGGCATGTTCTTCGTTTTAAAATTCTGAATTAGATCTATTAGATGTTTGAATTTGTTTAATTCATAACTTTTGAATGCCACGTCCAAATTTGAGAAATTTTATATCAATGGAATCATGAGATAAAATCCTTTCCATCTATGCAATGTGTTTAATGTTTTGCCTCTGTTAAAATGGTTGTTTTACAGAAACATGTGTAGGCCTATTTTGTGTATAATAATTATTTGAAAAATGTTTTAATGTTCAAATAAAGTTTATTTAGCTTGTTTTGTACTTATTTATGATTCAGTACCATGCACTTGTCTTGTTTGGTGTAGAAAATTATCACATGGCATTATGCATGCATCCATATATTTTTGCTTGTATTTATTTTGTATGTGATTTTGGTGCTATCATTTTATGTGTAGATTTTTGGTGCAAATAGTGATTGTGATTGTGAGGATTGTAGCTACTCTCCAAACTACCAAGGCAAGTGGTGCTTCATGATTTATTCCTATGTTTTTCAATTATGCATTAGAAATATTTTGTTAGTCTTGCATGGTTATTCTGATCTATATGCTATGCTTGGGAAATCCTAGTAGTTGTAGAATTGCTAGAAATATTTCTAAGTCTTATCAATGCCATGCTTTGCCTAGATAGTAGCAACCAAGGGTGGTTATATATTCATGCTATGAATAAATATTTCTAAGTCTTTGGACTATGTTTTTGCTTAATAAAACAACTAAGTGAATGAAACACCTGGGTGGAATGGAAAGAATGGGTTATGTTGAGTGGTTACACAAGGCCCATTTCTATGGTTTACCTCGTGTATCTCACTTGTGGAAAGCCACCCAGGAACAAAGGGATTTGAGAGGCCAAATGTTAAGAAGCTTCTAGTGCAGCCACTTGGAAATATGGGCTCTGCCTGGATCATATAGGTTGCAATAACTTAGCCATTTGGACAGTTGGTGGTAGTGGGATGATAGGTTGGAGCGCGTCCATTTGGTCTAAGGGAAGGCTTCTAAAAGGTCCTGTCTTGGTGAAAATCAAGTCTTTTGGGGAAAGTGCACAACCTCTGCAGATGGAATAATCTAAGTACTTAGCCATGTCCCTGGTATTGGACAATTTGAGCATCAAGACATGGAAGCTATCAAGAATCTCCTCATCCCAATTTCTAAGTAAAATCTTGTGGTTGAACAAGGGTGAATGTAATATCACTCCTTTATAAAGGAAAAGGATCCCTGTGATTGCAATGCTAGTCCCTGGATCAATAGCTAGCATCCACAGTTAAGATGTAATATCAAGAAACAAAGGTCATAATACAACTTTATAACCAGGAATAAAATAATTTATTACATCTTACATAGCTCATTTGGCTATCTCATTACAATGCAGCAGAATATAACAATAGCATGGGGTCCTTCATCTTCAAAGTGCCACAGGCAGACATGTTGGTTGTAGACTTTTAATCCTAAATCAATAAACTTCTCTAACATCAAACAAACCTGCAACATAATAAGTTACAGACACAAGGGTCAATACATTTGAATTGTATTGGCAAGTGATACTATGGTAGTATAGTGGAGTTTATCATCTATATGCATTTGGCTATGTGGAGCTTTAGGCTTGCATTGCTCAAAATAGATTTCCCTTATCATTTGAAAACACTAAGTTTTTGCTTGACAAAATCACCCAAGGCATATCCCAATAGAAATTGGTGATCCTTCAACCCTTGTTCAACCACAAGATTTTAACTTAGAAATTGGGATGAGGAGATTCTTGATAGCTTCCATGTCTTGATGCTCAAATTGTCCTTTGCGAGGGACATGGCTAAGTACTTAGATTTTACACTCTGCAGAGGTGGTGCACTTTCCCCACAAGACTTGGTTTCCCAAGACAAGATCTTTCAGAAGCCTTTCCTTAGACCAGAATGGACGCGTTCCAACCTATCATTCCCCTACCACCAACTGTGCATTTGGCTAAGTTATTGCAACCTATATGATCCAGGCAGAGCCCATAATGCCAAGTGGCTGCACTTGAAGCTTCTCAACATTTGACATCTCAAATCTCTTTGTTCCTGGGTGGCCATCCACAAGTGAGATACACAAGGTAAACCATAGAAATGGGCCTTGTGAACCACTCAACATAAACCATTCCTTCCATTCCACCCAGGTGATTCATTCACTTAGTTGTTTTATTAAACAAGACATAAGTCCTTGACTTGGAAATATTCCATAGTATGAATATATATTCCACCCTTGTTTTCTACTAGATAAGCTAAGCATGATAGTAGTAGGAATCTTAACTTAGGAAATTTCTACTAAGGTTTCATCTACTAGGATTTCCCATGGCATAGTTTACACTTAGCAAAATTCCATGCAAGTCCTACTTAGAAATATCACTAATGCATAGTGAAAATAATGGGACAAAAGTATGAAGCATCACTTGCCTTTTTGGTAGAGAATATAAGTTCACTCCTTGTCTTTGCAATGATCACGCTCTTCAAATCACTACAATTCAATCAAGCAAGGCACAATTTCAATCTACCATTCAAGCAAACAACACATAAAATGATAGAAACAAAACAATGCATGCAAGCATGCTAAAGATTGTTTTATTTGGAGAAGTGGTTTATAATAGGTTATAAACATTTGAAAACACCTAATGATCATTTTATAAAGTGGCAAAATCATTTGCAAAATATTTCACTGCATAAACCATTTTTAACCAAGTCATTATTTTATGTGGTTGAAAATGTCTTTAGTAAAGTAATAATTTTTATAGGATTCACCAAATACATTTTCAAATCATAAAACTTGGTGTTTGGGGTCAGAGAGTTTAAATCAAGACATTTCTCAAAGGTTTTCCTCCAAAATCATTTTTAAACCATAATCAATATTTTTATTTGGCTAGAAATGTTTTTAAATCAAAGATTCATTCTTTTGCTTCACCAAATACATTTTTGAAACCACAAATTGATTTCTATGGTCAGTAGGTTCAAAACAATCCATTTGCCAAAGGTTTTATCTCAAAAATCATTTTAGAACAATTTTTATATTCTAAACATGCATACACAAGTTTCTGCAAAAACAATCAATTTAACAGAAGTACTTTACTAAACAAAGAGCATGGTCAGAAAGTACTTGTATTGCTGATTCCATTGATATAAAATTTTCAAAATTTGGACGTGTGGTTTGAAAGTTATGAATTTTTCAAATTGGAACATCTAATAGACAGGTTTCTGGTTTTTAAAACAAACACAGGCCACGTGGAGCGTTTCTATTGGTCAATAACGGTTCGCGTGGATCGACCTCTCTGGAGCGTTAGATCTAAGTGAAACCATTCGGCTATGGTTCAAACTTACCTCTTCGCCTAGATCTAATCCTAGCCAGTCAAAATGGATCCTACGGCTACAAGGCGCTTGATAGGAACTGGCGGCGCGAGCGACGGTGGCTGGCGGCGGCGCGGTCTGACAGCGGTGTCGTCGGCGATGTAGGAAGCTAGGGAGAGGAAGGTGAGGCTTACTAGGTTCGCCGCGATGTTCTGAAGCTCAAGGTGGCCGTGGGAGATCAGGGGGCGCTTGGGGTTGACCGCAATTGCTCGTCGGAGGGATGCCTGGCGTCGGGTGCGGTCATTCGTCGTCCAGGGCGACGCTATGGAGCACAAGGGAGAAAACGGAAGATGCGGTTAGCTTCGTACGCGAGTCACGGACATGTGTGCATCAAAAGGAGGGCAAGGGGGGTCTGGTCTCACCGGTAGTGCTTGTCGGAGCGGAGGCAGACGGTGGCGATGTGCAGTGGTCATCGTTGTCGAGGTTCTGGGGCGCGCGGGGACGAGCTGGCGTTACGGGGAGATTCGCCAGGAGGTGGGAAGCAAGTGAGCATGGTTGAGGGGGCGAGGGGCGACGAGGGTCTGCCAGAATTGCCGCCGGAGAGCGTCGGAGGCAGAGAGGCTTGAGATCGCAATTCGCGCAGCCTAGAGGCAGAGAGGAGATGGTGCTCGGGGGAAAAGAGAGAGGAGAGCCTGGCGATTAATACAGCATGGTCACGGCGAGGAATAAACACGGCATTAAGGCGGATTTAAGACGAGGAATCAGTGCAGCAACGGCAGCAGAGTTGGGGGAAGAAGCGGTCGTCGCGGGGTAGGAGAGAAAGCTGACAGGTGGGGCTGTGGGTCCTGTTTGACACCGAGTGAGAGAGAGGAGTGGGGTCCAACTGTCATTCGTTGTGCGAGTCTACTTCTGAGTGTATAACGTTTCGCTGCGGGGGCGAGCAGGTGGGCTGCTGATGGGCTTAATGGGCTAGCTAGTCTGGGCTGAGTCTGTTTCCATTTTTTTTGTTCTGAATGTTTTTCCTTTTTCTGTTTGAATATTCTGATTTGATTTTCAAACAAATAATTCAAGCAACAAATCAATTCAAACCTCAACCAAAATTTGTGTAGATTCATATACTGATTAATAGTTCATTTTAAAGTCAAAATTAGAATATTATATTTAATCCTTTTAGGGTCTTTTAATTATTTAAAATAGGCCCTAGTATTAACTAATTAAGATTTAATAATATTATTCAATCTCCATTTGAATTCAAATCATCATCAAACTTTGGGTGAATTTTAATTCTGTTTATCAACATATTTCAAAGTCCAAAACAAAATAATTCTTTTATTCTTTTTAGGATCTATTAATAATTAAATAAATAGACCATAGTCTTTAATTCAAATAAATTTTAATTTAGTTTAAACTCTTTTTGAATCTAAATAATATCAAAATCTTTTTAGCAGGTTTCATTTGAAAAGCTAAAACACTTGGAATAATTAAAATAAATTAACAAGTTTTAGTGTTTATTTAAAATGGCAAAACCTTTACTTTAATAAAAATGGATATTAATAAATCCTCATTATTTTATTTAAATAAACCTTTACTCTTTTTATCAAATAAAAACATTTTATTTCAAAAGCTTGGCCAAGATTTAATTTGGCTCTACAAAATAATCCTTATTTATATTTCTACCCTTGCTTTATAAAAACCATATCTTTTTATTTAAGATCCAAAAATTGTAACACCGTGGTTCTGAAAAGACCGAGGCTTCTATGTGACATGCCAATCCCTGGATCGGTTCATGGGCCCACAATAGAATGAGATGAATAACATAGCAAAATATCCGTGTATCATAAATAACGAAGATCCAGAGTACCATTATTACAATAAAAGCTTAGCCCAAGGCTAGCTCAAATTATTCAGGTAGCAACATAAACAAAGTAAATCCTCCATTCTTCAAATTGCCCACAAGTGAACAAGTGCCGAGTGGAGTACCGTGGCCTATATCGATTACTCAGAATCGGAATAACCTGCAACATGAAACGTAGCAGCCCCGAAGGGTCAATACATGGAATGTATGGAAAGTAGAGCTAGTAATGGAGACAATAGTACTAACATCTACATGCATATTTGGCAAGTGGAGCTGTGTCTGGCTTGCATTTGCAAATACCTTTGTCCTACTTTCATAAACAGTTTTTGATTTTCTTTGAAAAGATCCCAATTAAGTTAACCCAACAATATTAAAACAATTATGAAATTAGAATGAGCGAGAAACATGTCATGGAATCAATATCAAGCAACTCAGTTGTCCATAACCGGGGACACGGCTAATCGATTAGATTATACACCCTGCAGAGGTTAGTACACTTTACCCATGTGACTTGGCCAGCCCAGCTCATACCATCACTCTCATTTTGGGTGATGATAGGGAGAAGTCCAAGAAGAGACTGTTCGGGAAGTAGCACCCCAATCCCGACGCGCACCGGTCCAACCTACCAAAATTCTACATCTCTGGATACGCGGGTTCGGGTTACCACAACCTACTAAGTCCAACCAACCGCCAATTTCGTTATTGGCACATGGTTGTACACGTAAGCTACACAATAAAGAAGCCAATCAATTTCTCTCGATACCTGGGTGCCTTTCCGCAATGAAACCACCAAAAATTATCAATACCATCACACCCAGGAGATTCATTGATTAAGTTATTTTAGTTTTCACAAACCAATACTTTTAGAGACAACTTTCAGTGATGTAACCCAGCCCTCGTTCATCATAGCATGGCTAAGCACATCTACCAACGGTGGTTCATCTACAAGGAAAGCCCTACCACATAATAGGTCATAGCATAACGATAGTATCATCCTACACATGCGTCTACAAAATACACGACAATGCATAGAAAATAGTAGGACGATATCATGAACAAAGTAGCATCTACTTGCCTTGGTTGTAGCGGTCGGAAGAACAATCCACACACGAGCAAGCGTTGCACTCGTCACAATCTACACGATACAATTGCAATCATAAACAAACAATCCACAAGCATATGCAACAAAGATGATGCATGAAGATATGCAAGGCAAGTGAATTGGTGCTACAGCTGCACCACATAATCCTATTCAATAATACTACTGATTGCATGCATGGAAAATAGTTTTAGCGCAAGGAAAACTATTAAGCAGAAAGTAATGCTCAAAACTAGAGCTAGAACTCGAATAATTCACTACCGGTAGTATACTGTTTGTAAAATCTTGGTAAAATTCTACAGTATGGGCATAGATATTTAGGAACAGTACCAATTGGAATTACTCAAAAAGGAATTATAAAACTCCCGGAGTAATTTAAACACTGCAGAAAGCCACTAGACAGTGTCTACAGAAGTTTTCACTGCAAGCCTATCCTTTTAATTCACGATGAGATTCCCCTCGTTCCACTGAATCCAGGGACATATCATACGCGATTTTTGGAGTTACAGATCTTTTTCTACGAATTAATTAGTCCAAAAAGGCCATTAACCTATTTGATTAAGATGTACTAAATCTTGCCGCAAAAGTGTGAAACTAAGGTACAACAAGATTCTACACGACTTACTGAATCTACACATATTTTATTTGCAATTTTTGTCCCAGCGGTTTAATTTCTACGCAATTTACAAGTTTCTACCGAAATGTGTCAACTAAAACGATTAAAGAAATACCCAGTCAACTGTGTCTGTTGACTGGTCAACGCAGCTGCTGACTGGGTGCTGACTGGGCGTCTGACTAGTCAACGCCTGGGGACTGACCGGTCAACGACCGATCTGGACCGCTGATCTAAAATCTAACGGCGGCTGCAGACTCACCGGAGACGAACGGCGGCGAGCTCGGGACGATGGCGGCGATCGGTTCCGGCGACGACGTTTCTCCTGCGCGGAAGAAAAGCGGTCAGCGCTCGGATCAAGGTAGTCAATGCGACGGCACGGCGGCGAGCAGCACGCAGTGCGAGGCGGCGCGGGCGACGGCGGCGCAAGGCGGCGTGGGGCGCGTGCGGGGCTGCGCGCGGCGCGGGCTGGCGGAGGCGCGCGGGGCGGCTCGGCTGGCGGTGCAGCAGCAGCAGCGGTGCGCGGCTGCAGGCGCGGGCGAGCGCGCGCGGGGCGGGCGCGGAGCAGCGGCGCAGTGCGACGGGAGGCGGGCGGTGGCGCGGTGGCGGGGTGCTGCAGCGGCTGCTGCAGGCGGGGGCGGTCGCGCGGGGCAGGCGGGCGGCGGGAGCAGGCTCACCTGGCGGTGGCGGCGATCCCGAGGCGGCGCGGGTGGCTGCGGCGGCGGCGGGTGCGGAGGCCGAGGGTGGCGGCGGTTCCCAGGGAGAGGCGGCGCGTGCGGGGTTCGAGGCGCGGGTGGGTGTGCGAATCGAGGCAGGGCGGCGGCGGCCTCTTAAGTGGGGTCCCCTCGTGGGGTCCTACGCGGACACGGGCTGCGCAGTTGGAGGCGGACACGGCGAAGTCGGTGCCGATTTTTCGATATTTTAATAAAACGGCCGTAACTTTTCCATACGAGCTCCTATTCGGGCGATTCTTGCTCCTATGTTTTTGTAAAAACGAGGGGAACAACCTAGGGTCAAGGGTTGAGTGAAACCACTAGGCTACAAGGGTGTACTACACTAGTCCTACTAATGCCTCCCGCAGGAGCTTCGTAGTAGAATAGAATAGGGTTTTGAAAATAGTGTTTTGCCGAATCTTTTCAACCGATGGTTTTGCATGGAAAAGTATGATGCAATGACATGAATGATATGCTGAACCAAATCAAAAATTTGGGATGTGACAAGACTAACCCCCGTAAGATGAATCTCGTCCCCGAGATTCGGCGCGGCTAGCAAATAGGTGTGGGTAGTCCTCTCGGATGTCATCCTCACGCTCCCAAGTGGCTTCCTATTCGGTGTGGTGGCTCCACTGCACCTTGCAAAACCTGATTGTCTTGGTACGGGTAGTCCTCTCCGCTGTCTCCAGAATCTTGACCGGTTTCTCCTCATAGGTCAAGTCGTTCTCAAGCTGAACCTCCTCTAGCGGTACAGTGTCTCTCAATGGTGTATCCGCCATCTCCGGATGGCACTTCTTCAGCTGGGATACGTGGAACACATTGTGAACAGCGGACAGAGCTTCTGGCAACTCCAACTGATAAGCAACTTCTCCTTTGCGTGCTAAGACCCGATACGGTCCAATAAACCGAGGTGCCAGCTTACCCTTAATTCCAAATCTCTTGATTCCACGAAGTGGCGACACTCTGAGGTATGCTCTATCACCTATCTCATACACCACTTCCTTGCGCTTGGCATCAGCGTAGATCTTCTGCCTTGATTGTGCTACCTTTAGCCTGTCCCTAATCAAGGCAACCTTCTCCTCAGTGTCCTTGATCAAATCGGGTCCAAACAATTGGCGTTCTCCTACTCCATCCCATAGCAATGGAGTCCGGCACCGTTTCCCATACAGTACATCGAACGGTGACGTCTTGATGCTGGTTTGATAGCTGTTGTTGTAGGAAAACTCAGCGTATGGCAAATTCTCATCCCAACTAGAACCATGAGCCAAAGCGCAAGCTCTCAGCATGTCCTCCAAAATTGATTCACCCTCTCAGTCTGTCCATCAGTCTGCGGGTGAAACGCTGTGCTAAACTCCAATCTAGTACCGAGTGACTCGTGCAGCTGGCGCTAGAAGTGTGAGGTAAATTGGGTGCCTCTATCAGATACGATACTCTTGGGGACTCCATGTAGGCACACAATTCTGTCCATGTAGATCTTGGCCAACTTTGCACTCGTATAGGTCGTCTTCACCGGTATAAAGTGGGCTACCTTAGTCAAATGGTCGACCACTACCCAAATGGAGTCATATCCTGACCTGGTCCTGGGCAATCCTGTGATAAAGTACATTCCCACTCTATCCCACTTCCAATCCGACACAGGCAATGGTTGTAGCAATCCTGCTGGCTTCTGGTGTTCCGCCTTCACTCGGCTACATACATCACATAGGGCAATATGCTCCGCGATGTCTCCCTTCATGTTGTTCCACCAGAATCTGTCCTTTAGGTCCATATACATCTTCGTACTGCCCGGATGTATGGAATACGGCGAGTCATGAGATTCCTGCAGAATCAAATTCCTTATCTCGGGATCGTTGGGAACGCACAAACGATCTCCATACCACAAGGTTCCTTGCTCATCCTCGCGGAATTCCTTTGCTCGACCCTCCTTCATCTTTTCCTTAACTTCATCTATCTCTTTGTCTCCTACTTGAGCCTTCCTGATTCTGTCCTGTAGCGTTGGTTGGACTTCCATTGTTGCCAAGTATCCTTCAGACACTACCTCCAGTCTAAGGTCCTTGAACTGCTTGCACAGATCCTCGGGCAATTCCCCAATTGTCAATCCATTGGCATAAACCTTCCGACTCAGAGCATCTGCTACTACATTGGCCTTTCCTGGGTGGTATTGTAGATTCATATCATAGTCCTTGATAATCTCCAACCATCTCCTTTGCCTCATGTTCAGTTCCTTCTGCGTGAATATGTACTTCAGGCTCTTGTGGTCGGTGTACACATCATAGTGTTTTCCCATTAAGTAATGTCTCCATACCTTGAGCGCATGAACCACTGACGCTAACTCCAAGTCGTGTGTGGGGTAGTTCCGCTCATGGTGCTTGAGTTGCCGCGAGGCATATGCCACTACTCCCCCATCTTGCATCAGCACACTCCCAAGTCCCTGTCGAGAAGCATCACGGTACACTTGGAAATCCTTCTGAAGATCTGGTAAACACAGAACGGGTGCGGTCACTAGTCGACGCTTCAGTTCCTGAAAGCTGGCTTCACATACGTCTGACCATTCAAACTTCCTCTCCTTCTTCAGAAGTTCAGTCATCGGCTTTGCAATCTTGGAAAAGTTTTCAATGAACCTCCTGTAATATCCAGCAAGTCCCAGAAAGCTGCGAATCTCTCCCGCATTCTTGGGTGCTTCCCACTCAGTTACTGCAGTCACTTTGCTTGGATCAACAGCGACTCCTTCTCCTGACACTACGTGTCCAAGAAACCCAACAGTGTTAAGCCAGAATTCACACTTGCTGAATTTGGCATACAACTTGTGTTCCCTCAGCTTCTCCATAATTAGTCGCAGATGCTTCTCATGTTCAGCATCGTCCTTGGAATATATCAGTATGTCATCAATAAACACCACCATGAACTTGTCCAAGTACTCCATAAATACCTTGTTCATCATGGTCATGAAATATGCCGGGGCATTCGTTAGTCCAAAAGACATAACTGTATACTCATATAAACCATACCTAGTGGTGAAGGCGGTTTTTGGTACGTCCTCCTCCCGGATCTTCAATTGGAAGTAGCCTGATCGCAGATCAATCTTGCTGAACACCTTTGCTCCTTCCAGTTGATCAAACAAATCATTTATGTTCGGCAGAGGGTACTTGTTCTTGATGGTTACTTCATTCAGCGAGCGATAGTCCACAACTAATCTCTTGCTGCTATATTTCTTCTCCACAAACAGAACAGGTGCTCCCCATGACGACGAACTAGGCTGAATGAATCCCTTGTCCAACTTCTCTTTTAGCTGCTTCTTCAATTCCTTCAGCTCATCCACATCCATCTTATATGGTCTCTTTGCTATAGGTCCTGTTCCCAGCATCAGGTCGATAAGAAACTCCACTTCCCTGTCAGGTGGCATTCCTGGCAGCTCTTCCGGAAACACGTCGGGGTAATCCCTAATCACTGGCACAGTATCCATGCTAACCCCCTTAAGAGAATTCAACTTATACCTTCCCGGTCGTACAGCCGACTTGAACCTAATTCTCTTGCCATCCGGGGTTTTGAGTGAAACAGCTCACTGTGCACAATCTATGTGTCCCTCATGCATAGACATCCAATCCATGCCCAGAATAACATCCAACCCTTGTGATTCCAACACTACTAGAGGTGCAACGAAGTTGTGTGTACCAATCCTCACAGTTAAGTCGCGGCATCCTGCGCTAGCTATCATATCTCCTCCAGGTGAACTCACTCTAATAGACCCTTTCATAGACTCAGTAGGTAACTTATACTTATCCACAAATGCCCTTGATATGAATGAATGCGATGCACCAGTATCGAAAAGTATAAGTGCAGGGTGAGTGTTGATTGGGAACTTACCAATCACAAGGTCAGGCTCATCTGGAATCTCCTCCACATTCATGTGGTTCACTGTGGCCTTCTCGTTGTTGGTTGGCTTCAGTCCCTTCCTCTCCGGACAGTTGTCAGCATAGTGTCCCTTCTGTTTACACTTGAAGCACGTCACCTCACTCAGATCCTTCTTCACAAAGCTGCGATCACGGTTGCGATCATGTCCACCGTGTCCTCCAGAGTGGTGAGAGTGTCCTCCCTTGTGGCTGTGGTGGGTGCTCCTATGGTTGTCATGACGATGCCCATCGCCTCCATGGTGGTGGCGGTCATGGCTCCCATGGTCACTCCCTCCATTCTTGGAGTATCCATCGTATGAAGTGCGAGACTTGTGGTGAGAACCGGAGTGGTGATTATTGCTCTTTCTCTTGCGGTTCTCCACCTGTTTGTGCTTCCTTTCCAAGATTCTGGCCTTGTCCATAAGCTCCTGGAAAGTGGGGCAATAAACCACCAGTATCTGCACTGAAATATCATCACTAAGGCCATCCAGGAATCTCTCCCTCCTTTTTGCATCAGTGTCAACATCCTTAGGTGCATAACGGGACAGGTTGTTGAACTCCTCAATGTACTCAGCCACAGTGCGGTTGGTTTGGCGCAAGTTGCGGAACTCCTTCCTCTTCAGGCTCAGAACTCCTGAAGACGCGTGGTTGGTCCTGAAACCTTCCTCAAACATTGCCCAAGTCACAGTATCCAGCGGGTGGGTGATCTGAAAAGTGTCCCACCAAGAAGCGGCTGGTCCCTCCAGTAGGTGAGCGGCAAACCTCACCTTCTCAGCATCAGTGCATCCAACAGTTACCAGATCCTTGTTGACTGAATGCAACCAGTCGAGAGCAACCATTGGTTCCGTTGCAGTAGAGAACTTAGCTGGCCTTAGCCTCAGAAATCTGGTGAGAGCATCTCCCTGAGGCTGATTGTTTCCATTGTTGTTGTTCTGAGCTGCCATGAACTGAGTCATCACTTGGGTCAGCTGTGCCTGAGCTGCCATGAGTTGCTCCAACTCAGTGGGTTGACGGCGGGGAGGCATCTGCGGTTCAGCACAGGTAAGTTTAGAGAGAATCAACTACGATAATAGGATTCTACCCATGCATTATGATCAAACAACAACAAACAATAGCAGACAATCTTAAGCAAGCAACACATCAACAAACAAGTGATCCAACAACATCCCAGGGGTTATCCTAGCAGTATATACCTACTGAAATAGTTTTACAAGAGTTGGCAATGGTTAACTAAACAGTTGATCAACTAAACAACAAAAACAACAATCTGCCAGAACAGTCCAGCAGCGTTCACGAATTTTTCTACCTGACTTAGACTCGTCAGAAAATTTAGATGATTTTTGCACATACAGTACAGAGAGTTTCGCACCAGCCCTATTTTTTCACATTTTTCCCAGTTACCAGAAAAATATGAAAAATCATACAGTACTGCTGTATCAGCAGAAAACTGCAGCGAAAATAACACAGATGTTAACCAAAATTGCCATAACTCTTTCATAAAATTCGCACAAATAATTCCTGGGATATTGGAGTACACAAATAAGCAACTAAACACTCTTAAACTAACAGCAACTAAGTTTCACATCGATCGAGACTAATCCTAACGAATTTGCCTAACGTGGACTAATTGATGGACTTCTATCTACTTCTTGAAGAGGTTGCGGTAGGTCCTTGCACTCATGCGTTGGCGCTTCGGTCCACGGTTCAACCATGGCGGTGGAGTGTACACTTCTCCCGAACCACCACTTGAGATCTCAAACTCTACCTCTTTTGGATCCTCCTCTTCTTCTTCACTTTCAGCTGCAACTGCAACTGCTTCATCTCCTCCACCATCATCGTCTCCATCATCATCATCCTCGTCCTCATCATCATCATCGTTCCCACTGTCATCATCATCCCCATTGTTGCCATCTTCTCCATTGTCATCATCAGAGGGTGGATTCAGCTGTGCTTGGAGGGCGACAATCTGGGCTGTCATAGCATCAATAGTTTGATCCCTTTCCTGGACGGTCCCTTGTAACTGTTGTATGTTCTGGGTGTTCTCCTGCACAGTACCATGAAGATGAGCTATGGTTGCATCTCTGGCTACCAGGGCATTCTCCAAAACTCCCACAGCTTCATGCAGGGTGTCAATCTCCTGTCCTTGGACCACCATACCATTGCTAGCAAAATCTGCAATCTCCTTTATCATCATCACTTTCTCAGCTAGAGCTCCATTCTCCCTTTCCATGTCCTCTATGTGCCTCCGACGGGGCGGCATGTTGTTCCTGTCGCCCGGGGTAACCACAATGTTCCCATCTTCATCACGCCTCCCATAGTCACGGTAGGGTGAATCTGCTGGCAATAGGTGTCGGACATGATGGCACTAGCGAGACAGGGCTTCATGTATGGCCAAGTTGATTCCAAGTCCCCAGTTGCAGTATGTCTTGGTGTAGATCAGATGCACAGGGTTTGGCAAGGCGGCATCCCTGAAGATGAAGGTGGTAATCTCCCATGCATCCTCACCATATCCATATGTGTACAGCCTTCTTCCCTTGAACATGGGCAGTGGCAATCCCAATGACTGCGAGAGCTGTGCTAACTGCCTTGCAAAGGGCCTTGGTGACTCCATGGTTGCATACTCAGTCCTGACTTCTCCCATCTATCAAGTAAAAGAGGAAAGTGTGAGAATAGCATATGACAAGAATTTTACGAGAGTGAAAGGCATAAGATGAAAGACAGAGTTAATATATGCTTTAGTAATTCTATGGCTTCCTAATCCAATCTTAGGTCACGATCCTACAGTCGACACACGGGCTCTGATACCATCTTGTAACACCGCGGTTCTGAAAAGACCGAGGCTTCTATGTGACATGCCAATCCCTGGATGGGTTCATTGGCCCACAATAGAATTAGATGAATAACATAGCAAAATATCCGTGTATCATAAATAACGAAGATCCAGAGTACCATTATTACAATAAAAGCTTAGCCCAAGGCTAGCTCAAATTATTCAGGTAGCAACATAAACAAAGTAAATCCTCCATTCTTCAAATTGCCCACAAGTGAACAAGTGCCGAGTGGAGTACCGTGGCCTATATCGATTACTCAGAATCGGAATAACCTGCAACATGAACGTAGCAGCCCCGAAGGGTCAATACATGGAATGTATGGCAAGTAGAGCTAGTAATGGAGACAATAGTACTAACATCTACATGCATATTTGTCAAGTGGAGCTGTGTCTGGCTTGCATTTGCAAATACCTTTGTCCTACTTTCATAAACAGTTTTTGATTTTCTTTGAAAAGATCCCAATTAAGTTAACCCAACAATATTAAAACAATTATGAAATTAGAATGAGCGAGAAACATGTCATGGAATCAATATCAAGCAACTCAGTTGTCCATAACCGGGGACACGGCTAATCGATTAGATTATACACCCTGCAGAGGTTAGTACACTTTATCCATGTGACTTGGCCAGCCCAGCTCGTACCATCACTCTCATTTTGGGTGATGATAGGGAGAAGTCCAAGAAGAGACTGTTCGGGAAGTAGCACCCCAATCCCGACGCGCACCGGTCCAACCTACCAAAATTCTACATCTCTGGATACGCGGGTTCGGGTTACCACAACCTACTAAGTCCAACCAACCGCCCATTTCATTATTGGCACATGGTTGTACATGTAAGCTACACAATAAAGAAGCCAATCAATTTCTCTCGATACCTGGGCGCCTTTCCGCAATGAAACCACCAAAAATTATCAATACCATCACACCCAGGAGATTCATTGATCAATTTATTTTAGTTTTCACAAACCAATACTTTTAGAGACAACTTTCATTGATGTAACCCAACCCTCGTTCATCATAGCATGGCTAAGCACATCTACCAACGGTGGTTCATCTACAAGTAAAGCCCTACCACATAATAGGTCATAGCATAGCGATAGTATCATCCTACACATGCATCTACAAAATGCACGACAATGCATACAAAATAGTAGGACGATATCATGAACAAAGTAGCATCTACTTGCCTTGGTTGTAGCGGTCGGAAGAACAATCCACACACGAGCAAGCGTTGCACTCGTCACAATCTACACGATACAATTGCAATCATAAACAAACAATCCACAAGCATGTGCAACAAAGATGATGCATGAAGATATGCAAGGCAAGTGAATTTGTGCTACAGCTGCACCACATAATCCTATTCAATAATACTACTGATTGCATGCATGGAAAATAGTTTTAGCGCAAGGAAAACTATTAAGCAGAAAGTAATGCTCAAAACTAGAGCTAGAACTCGAATAATTCACTACCGGTAGTATACTGTTTGTAAAATCTTGGGAAAATTCTACAGTATGGGCATAGCTATTTAGGAACAGTACCAATTAGAATTACTCAAAAAGGAATTATAAAACTCCCGGAGTAATTAAAACACTGCAGAAAGCCACTAGACAGTTTCTGCAGAAGTTTTCATTGTAAGCCTATCCTTTTAGTTCACGATGAGATTCCCCTCGTTCCACTGAATCCAGGGACATATCATACGCGATTTTTGGAGTACCATATCTTTTTCTACGAATTAATTAGTCCAAAAAGGCCATTAACCTATTTGATTAAGCTGTACTAAATCTTGCTGCAAAAGTGTGAAACTAAGGTACAACAAGATTCTACACGACTTACTGAATCTACACATATTTTATTTGCAATTTTTGTCCCAGCGGTTTAATTTCTATGCAATTTACAAGTTTCTACCGAAATCTGTCAACTAAAACGATTAAAGAAATACCCAGTCAACTGTGTCTGTTGACTGGTCAACACGGCTGCTGACTGGGCGCTGACTGGGCGTCTGACTAGTCAACGCCTGGGGACTGACCGGTCAACGACCGATCTGGACCGATGGTCTGAAATCTAACGGTGGCTGCGGACTCACCGGAGACGAACGGCGGCGAGCTCGGGACGATGGCGGCGATCGGTTCCGGCGACGGCGTTTCTCCTGCGCGAAAGAAAAGCGGCCAGCGCTCGGATCAAGGTAGTCAACGTGACGGCGCGGCGGCGAGCAGCACGCAGCGCGGGGCGCGTGCGGGGCTGCGCGCGGCGCGGGCTGGCGGAGGCGCGCGGGACGGCTCGGCTGGCGGTGTAGCAGCAGCAGCGGCGCGCTGCTGCAGGCACGGACGAGCGCACGCGGGGCGGGCGCGGAGCAGCGGCGCAGCCCGGCGGGAGGCGGGCAGTGGCGCGGCGGCGGGGTGCTGCAGCGGCTGCTGCAAGCGGGGGCGGTCGCGCGGGGCAGGTGGGCGGCGGGAGCAGGCTCACCTGGCGGCGGCGGTGATCCCGAGGCGGCGCGGGTGGCTGCGGCGGCGGCGGGTGCGGAGGCCGAGGGCGGCGGCGGTTCCCAGGAAGAGGCGGCGCGCGTGGGGTTCGAGGCGCGGGTAGGTGCGGGAATCGAGGCAGGGCGGCTGCGGCCTCTTAAGTGGGGCCCCCTCGTGGGGTCCTACACGGACACGGGCCGCGCAGTTGGAGGCGAACACGGCGAAGTCGGTGCCGATTTTTCGATATTTTAATAAAACGGCCGTAACTTTTCCAAACAATCTCCGATTCGGGCGATTCTTGCTCCTATGTTTTTGTAAAAACGAGGGGAACAACCTAGGGTCAAGGGTTGAGTGAAACCACTAGGCTAAAAGGGTGGACTACACTAGTCCTACTAATGCCTCCCGCAGGAGCCTCGTAGTAGAATAGAATAGGGTTTTGAAAATAGTGTTTTGCCGAATATTTTCAATCGATGGTTTTGCATGGAAAAGTATGATGCAATGACATGAATGATATGCTGAACCAAATCAAAAATTTGGGATGTGACAAAAATAGTAATTCCAACTACTTTAACTTTATTTATTAATTGTTTATCTTTTGAAATCCTTTTAGGATTTTATTTGATCAAAATAGGTTTTGATGTTTCAAATTGGAATCAAAAAGTTTCTTCTCACCCTAAATTTCATCAATTGATTAATTTGTTTATTTATTTTTCACATTACAAGATTTGGAAAATCTTGGGATGTGACAGTGAAGGACCCCAATGTCTATTGGTGGTTCCTTGGGAAAGATTTTGACAAAGAAAAACTTAGTGTTTTCAACTAATAGGTAAAACCTATTTTGAGAAAAGCAAGCCTAAGCTACACTTAGCCAAAATGCATATAGTATCTAGTCCACCAATATTCTACTAAGGTATCACTTGCCAATACTATTCCAATGTATTGACCCACTATGGATGTAACTTGTGATGTTGCAGGTTATTCTGATGATGATTAGGAGTCATGAGTCTACACTCAACATGCTTGCCTGTGGCACATGAAGATGAAGACTTATTTATTTTATTACATATATAAACTCTTGTACTAGGCCTGTGGCCATGGAGTTGTAAAAGACTATGTTTGTCTCTGGAATGACTTGTAATAATGACCTTTGTTTTTGTGTACTTCATCTTAAACTGTGGATGCTAGCATTGATCCAGGGACTAGCATTGCAATCACATGGATCCTTTCCTTTACAAAGGAGGGATCTTACAGGACGCTAGCCTAAGCCATGCCTAATCATGGTGGAAACTTGTAGCATCACCATAATGAGCATTCTGTAAAGTATCCTTAATAAAAAGCTATGCACATAGTAAATAAAAAGATCGCTGAGATGCTCATTGTCTGCTTGCCTTGTCATTTTGGTTATGGGATAGCTCCTGTACCATGTAAAAGGGGTACCCCGTTGGCGGTTCTTTATGATACACATGTACTTACAATGAAAAGAACTTACCGGTGACTAAATTTGAGTAGCATGAGGAACGGCCCTCGTACTCAAGGGACATGAGATTGCCAACTTATATTTTGTCAAGCATATACTCCATCCTTGTTCACTTTAACCTTAACCATCTCAAGATGCCTATGATAGGGGCAATGAGGGCTGAAAGCTAGTAAGTACCATAATCTTTTGGAAGCTCTTTATGACTTGAAATCCCTGCTTCCCTCTATGAAGGGACCTTTCTCCTATTTCCAAGTTGAGTCAGTAAACCTACTTCCTCTCTATCTCCAGCAAGCAATTGAGTTGTTGTGTTTCAAGAATTCATATGATGATTTATTCAATCATGTCCTTTATCTTCCTTGTTTGCACAAAACTCTGATTTATTGAGTATTACTTTGAAAGCCTTCATTGTTAAAAACCTTTTTGAGCAAAGAGTGCTCCTATTTTAAAGACTTCTACAAAAAGCTTTTTGTGAAACTGTTTGCCAGCTGTTCTCTGACCAAGAACAAAGTTTGCCAATTGCAATTATGATTTATCTTTATGCATGTCTACTGTGACTCCTGTACTTGTTGCAAGCTAAATTATATAATGGGTAGTTGCTTTCTTCTATGAGTTGTGTAATGGTAAGTGTGATGCTTCTTGTCCGTATTCTTTTATCGACACTTCACTCCATAAACCTGTGGACATGCTTAATGAGCTCAGTTTTCGCTTGGGGACAAGCGAAGGTTTAAGCTTGGGGGAGTTGATATGTCCAATTTGCATCACCATTCTATACCATAATTTGCCTCTATTCATTGATATATGTCTTATTATGAGGTATTACTTTGTATTTTCCTCTGTTTTGCATGTTGGATGATTCTTGGAGGATGGACTATCGGAGTCTGGATTCTGATGGAAAAGGAGGTGTTTTGATGCAATTCTGTGAAGATCTGAAAAATACCAGAAAAAAATTGGAAAGTCATATTTTCCCAGAAGACGAATGAAGCCAGAAGGGGAGGCGTGGCTGGGCCATAGGGGGCCCAGACCCCCCTAGGCGTGGGTCCCCCTAGGTTGCGCCTAGGGCAGGTCTGGCCCACCTGGCCGACTCCCGACTCCGCCCTCTCGCCTATAACTTCCTCTCGGAACCCTAATATTGACGGAGCGACCACGGATAGATTTCCGCCGCCTCTGTGGGGCGAAAAACACCGAGAGAGAAAGAGATCTCCGGCAGATAGATTTCTGCCGGGGAAATTCCTTCCCGGAGAGGGGAGATCATCGCCATCAACACCATCATCAAGCTAGGCTTCATCGGGATCATCATCATTATCCACACCATCATCACCACTTCATCCCGTTGTAAAAATTGTGTTGAATACTTGCATAGTTCTTAGGGGAAACTTTCCCGGTGTTGACTACTATTGTATTTGATGCTTGTGAGTGGAACCATTGGATTATTGTTTATGTTCAGATTGTTATCCATCACCATATAATCTTTGATCTTGATCCATATGATGTCTCGTGAGTAGTTCGTTTAGTTCTTGAGGACATGTGAGAAGTCATGTTGTTAGTAGTGGATTTGTGTTGAGTTATTATTCAATGGTTTAGTATTTAAGTTGTGGTGCTATTCTTCTAGTGGTGTCATGTGAACGTCGACTACATGATACTTCACCATTTATGGGCTGTGTATTTGTCTACTAATTGTGGGGTTTCCGGAGTGACAGAAACATGAACACCCGTTAGGACACCTTTGCACAAGGGAGTGTAGGATCTCAGAGTTTAAAGCTATGCTTAGGTTTATATCTTAATTACTTTCCTGTAGTTGCGGATGCTTGTAGGGGTTTAATCACAAGTATGTATTATTCCAAATAAGGTTGGTACATTAGCACAGGTTCACCCACACAACACTTACAACACCAAAGAAGAGTACTCAGCTATTTGAAGCGGAAGCACTTGACATAATTCCCATGTGTCCTCGAGAACGTTTGGTCCTTATAAGTATTTCCACCGGCTTGTCCTTTGCTAATAAAGGATTGGGCCAGTTGCTGCGTTTGTTCGTTGTCTTTATTACTTGCACTTTGTTTTGTTGCTTTATCATAAAACCCCTAAAAATCCGTTTGCTAAGTATTTACAGAGTTTTCCTGCTCCTTACCACTAGTCAACACCTTCTGCTCCTCGTTGGGATCGACACTCATATTTATCGAAAGTACTGCGATACACCCCCTATACTTGTGGGTCATCATAAGAATTTTCTTCTTTGCATATTTAAAGAAACCTTGCATTACGGTTTATGTGATCTTGGCACCGAAGGTAATGTTATATCTTATGACTTTTACTTAGAAATAAAAGAAGAAATAACACCGGCTACAATAGAAAATACTGATATGATAATCATGTTAGCCAATAAAATCTTAGAATTCCAATGGGAGTTGTTGAAGATGCAATTATCACAATTAACAATGGAAATTTCTTATTGATTTTGTAGTTGTTGATATGCCAATTGACACTCTTTGCCCAATTATATTTGGAAGAAACTTCTTGAGTGATATAGGTGCCACAGTTGACTTAAAAAAGGAGGTTGTGTCCCTTAAGTTTGGGAAAGCGGAAAAAGAATTCCACTTTTCCAAATTTAAAGACAAACCTCTATTCATAAAAAAATAGAAATAGAAAACTATTGAAGAAATGGCAGATCTTTTCTCAAATAATCAAGATGAAGAAATAAATGAAGACCCAAATTGTGGGAAATAATTATGGAGGATAGAACTTGAGAAGAACTAGAGAATGAATTTGACTCATCTCACATCAAAGAACCTCCAACTAATGAAGCTTTTGAAGAGCCAGAAAAGAAAGGGGATGAAGAATTACCACCTCCAGAGTTAAAAACTCTACCAGACAATCTTATGTATATATTCTTAGATGATACTAATAAATTCCCTGTTATTATTAGTGCTAAACTTTCAGGGGAAGAAGAATAACTCATGAAGGTACTAAAGGAGCACCGCAAGGCCTTTGAGTACTCAATGGATGACTTGAAGGGGATTAGTCCCATGATAGCCTCCCATCGAATATTCATGGAAGAAGGTGCTAAACCAGTTGCAGAATTTAATAGAAGACTAAAACCTGAAATGAAGGAAGTGGTAAGAAAATAAAAAGTACACCTACTTGAAGCAGGTATAATTTATCCTGTAAAACAAAGTGAATGGGTAAGGGTAAGTCATGTTCATAGTGTTCCTAAGAAAGGCGGCTTTACTATTGTTCCAAATGAAAATAATGAATTAATACCTACTAGAACTGTTGTTGGACATAGGATGTGCATAGATTTCAGGAAATTGAATAAAGAGACTGGGAAAGATCACTATCCTTTACCGTTCATAGATCAAACTTTAGAGAGTTAGCAAACCACACTCATTTTTGCTACTTGGACGGATACTCTGGTTTTTCCCAAATAGTTGTTCATCCTGAAGACCAACTTAAAACAACTTTCATTAGTCCTTATGGTTTACATGCTTACCGATGTATGCCTTTTGGTTTATGTAATGCTCCGACTACTTTTCAAAGATGCATGACTGCTATATTTGCAGATTTTATAGAACTGATAATGGAAGTATTTATGTATGATTTTTCTGTCTATGGAACTTGATTTACTAGTTGCTTGGATAATCTCAATAGAATCTTGCAGCGTTGTGAAGTGACTAATCTTTTCTTGAACTGGGAGAAGTGACATTTTATGGTCAAAGACGGTATAGTTCTTGGACATAAAGTATCAGGTAAGGGTATTGAAGTAGATAGGGCTAAAGTTGAAGTAATAGAAAGAATGCCACAACCAAGAGTCGTAAAAGGTATAAGAAGTTTTCTTGGTCATGTAGGCTTTTATAGAAGGTTCATTAGGATTTTTTCTGGAATTTCTAAACCTTTGACTAATCTGTTCCAAAAGTGAGTAAGATTCAATTTTGATGATAAATGCCTTATTACCTTTGATAAACTTAAGTATGCTTTGTCTCGTGCTCCCGTCATTAAACCACCTATATGGGATATGACTTTTGATTTAATATGTGAGGCTAGTGATGATGCTATAGGAGTAATTCTAAGACAACACATAGGTCATAGATTTAATATTATACATCTTGCTAGTAGAACTCTCAATAGTGCTCAAAAGAATTATCTAAGGAAGAAAGGGAACTCTTTGCTATATTTTCTCTTGTGATAAGTTTCTTTCTTATATTGTTGATGCAAAAGTAAGAGTTCATACAGATCATGATGGTTTAAAAGAACTCCTTGAGAGGAAGTTTCATAAGCCAAGACTGATCCGTTGGATCCTTTTACTTTAAGAATTTGAGTTACAGATTATGGAGAGACAGGAAGCAAAGGTAGTAGATGCATCATCTATACTTACCCAACAAGATATTGATCTTATTGAGAGGAGCTTTAGTCTTGATGATTTTTGTTTCCAAGAATTATTATATGAACTAAGGTCAAATCCTCCCAAGAAGAAGAAGCCCTTGTTGTTGGAGCAGCTTGTCACTCCCGACTAAATAAATGGTAAGTGGAAGGTAAGTTTTCTAACTCTAATAAGTGCTTAGTTTTCACAGTTTATACTATTAATTTTTTTTCTTTGAATTTCTCTTGTTTTTCTGAAGTTTTTGAGGGGATTCTGTAACTATACAACCGCAACTATACGGCCAAAGAAAAATCTCCCGCCATATAGTTGGTCGTGAAACGTTCTGTATCCCCCTTGCAAAATAATTTTCGGATGCTGTAACTATTCGGGTGCAACTATACGTCCGGAGAAAAATCTCCCGCCGTATAGTTGGCCATTAAACGTTTTGTATCCTTTTATGAAAATAATTTTCGAGGTGCGGTATCTATACGACCGCAACTATACGGCCGGAGAAAACTCTCCCGCTGTATAGTTGGTCGTCAAAGCTTTTGTATACCTCGACCATTTTTCGTTCTTATTGATATTCAAAAAACTCTTTGTCGGTTCCTAGTCAGTCATCTAACCGACCTGGGCTCGAGATACTTGGAATTATCTGCCTGGAGCCAACTATACGACCACAACTATACGGGTCATGGTTATATAGTTGGTCGTTATGGTGCATGACACCTCCAAATCATCGATTTCTTTTTCTAGTCGGTTTGGATTGTTTTCTTGGACAAAAATTTAGTGTTTCCCGCGAGTTTTTACTGACCTCTGACCCCTTTTATATACTTCCCTATTGTCCCTCTCTCTAATCACAAATCACCAGGAACAAATCCAGCTATGCTCTATCCTGTCCCAGGCCGTGGAAAACCTATGGGGCTCATTGCCCCTAGGGACCTTTCTAGCAGCCCGTCAATGGAGGACGGCGATGAGGAGGTGGAGAGGTTTAGCCCAGGGTACAAAGAGTACATCGAGCCAAGCTTCTACAACAACGACCCTGATGAAGGGGTGAGCGAATTTTACATCTACCGCGACGTCTAAGACTCCCCGGAGGTCAACTAGGCAGCGATGAAAAGAATCCGAGAAGAGAGAGGGCCGCAAGACGCATAGAAAAGGACGTGTGGAGACAATCAAGTTCATCACTACAGATCTGAGGCCACACAAGGGTAAGGAGAAACCTAACATTGATGCAGGTGCTAGCAAGGAACCAGTGTTGCCCCGCTCGAGGCCTACCACTGGCGCTCGTATGAAGGTAAAGCCTCAAGAGGAGTGGAGGAGCATCTTCTACTTCCCGATGCATCAATAATGGATGAAGAAGAGGAAGTTGTCCCCAGAACAAAGGATCACGTGCAGGCACTGGAAGTATATCAGAAGCAGGAGCAACTCCATCGCATGGAAGTCCGTCACTGCCTCAAGGAGATAGAGGAGAAGGGTGATCTTCTCCCGATGGTTACCAAGCTCGTTGATAGGATGTATACTCTGCAATCTGATTTGCACAGGTGCTACAGCCGCATCATCGCCTTGGAGGATACCAACAAGAAGCTACACACTATGGTTCTACATGCAATGGCGCCATAGTGACCTTCCAAAAGCACGGTATCAAATAATCGCAAGGGATTATTTGATCCCGCCTGGCTTGATTCCAAGCTTGGGGAGATCTTTAAGACCTTGTAATCTATCTTACAAGTTTTTTTATTTCTATTCTAGTTTTGCATTAGTTTGAGATCATAAAAAAAGTTTACATCATTAGATTCCCTTCAGGAATAGTTGATCCCTCTTATGAAATTCTGAGTTTATTATAATATATGGAGAATTATTGAGTTTGAGTTTGTCTTATTGGATATATGAATGACTTGAGTATGATTTTACTTGCACTTGATGATAGCAATATGAGTGTTCCACACCATTGGTATTAATGGAACATTTAAAAGATAATTTGATCAATATATTGTAGGTCAATGGTTTGATTTACAAAAAGGAGAGATGATCTAATTAATTAATATGAAAAAGAAAAACCTTGAACAAAGGAGAATCATAAGTGCTATCAAATAGAGTGAGAACAAGTACAGGTACTCAAGTTATAAAGATGCTTCATATATATTTGGAATTTGGTAATTGAGATCGTTAGACTTTGAAATTCCTACATGAAGTGGAATATATGGCTAGCTTCTTTGCACAACACTTAAACAAAAGTGTGAGCACAAATATATATAGAAAGAGAAGAAAAATAAAGATGAATAAAAAGAGCGAATGTGCAAAGAGCAAATAGGCATATTCCACTATATTGTAGTAAGACAAAGAGACGGTTGAGATTTTAAATCCCAAGTGAATATGTTAATCCTAAATACACTTGGGACTACCTCACTAACTCATCCTGTTGAATCGAATACTTTTACATCATGTTGAGAATAATATTTTATGAACTGTTAATTGCTAAGGTGTGGAAGCCTGCTAATATTATTCGTATGGTTCGAGTAAGGTACTATGCATGAACTTATTTATATGTATCCTTTATGATAAATACATGCTGCAACTGCCTCATTTATTTTATCGACTCGGTTTCATAAATATGAGGATCACATCCATTAAGCTAAACTTGCTCAGAACGAGCAAGAGTCTAAGTTTGGGGAAGTTGATGAGTGCATATTTGCATCATGTTTTAGATTATTATTTTGCATTGTACATGTAGGATCTTGGTATTTTATGGAGTTCACACACACTTTTTATGTTTATTTTCACTAGTATCAGATTAGATGATGGATCCAATGGACACAATTCTTGGAGCATTTGTATTGGAGAGAAAAGGAGCCAAAAACTACGAAAATCGCTTATTAGGGAAATATTAATAATACCAGAAGAAAACCCGAAGTGAGCAAAGGAGACAGAGAGGTTAACGGCCGACTATATGGGCCGCCAACGTATAGTTGGTGCCGCCTCCACCTCCTCAAATAGTTTCACCATGTGCAATTGGTTCGGAGAGATGACATATAGAACACCCAGAAATCACTGAAACCTAACCTCCGGAAGGCATCTGGAGGGGGAACTTGCCCTAGGGATCCATCTTCGCCCTACGCAGATCTGGGAGGCCAAGGCATCGATCTCCATCTTCATCACCACCATCACCTCCATCCATCCCATCTAGTTCTTGTTGTAATTCTTGCACTAGTTGTGGATTTATACAAGTAATATTCATCGATGATCGTTTCCAGTACCATTGCTATGATGCTGTCTGCCTCCATGTATGAGTAGATCATTAGTTCTTGGGGAGATGGAGAAACCCTAGCATGAGATTGCAATAAGATAAAGTTTATTATACTATTCATCGTTGTGACCATGTGTTAGATTGTCTACATCTTGATGTTGGGAGAAGTCGACCTCTCCAATATTTGCCTCTCGTGGGGACTTGATGTCGGGAACTACTTGTTGGTAGACGAAGGGATGTTAGCACTTACGGTGACTATAAATCTATTGGCACCCTTACATATCAACTTGGGAATAGAGGAAACTCACAAAACACTATACATGCCATGGGATACGTCCTGCGGGATTATGTCCCTTAATAGCGCAGTAGTTCAATTGATGTTGATTGTTGTCTGCTGTGGTTATGAGGATGATTTGAGCAATGGTTGCTATCTCTTTGTCCAAATACGTAGTTCGTCCCACACATACATAGTTGAGAATGTTCCTAATAATAATCTTTACCTTAGCCCTTTATAATGCTAGTGGTGTATCCGCTAATCCCTGAGAACGCTTTCTCCCACTGAAGTTTCAAATCTCTTTTACATACGCGATACTTATTTTCCGTATTCGGTTTTGTTTACTTTTCACATTGTTCTCTTATACCAAAAACACCTTTTTACACAATACTCGTATTTTATCTTGTTACCTAGAACTTTATTTAGCAATTCTATTTTCATTATTTATTTCAAGAATTCCTAGACTTCAGACTCCTGCTCCCTGTGGTATCAATATCTTTATTTCGAAACTAGCTACAACCAATCTGTGCACTTGCAGTCATCGGGTGTGCAACTGATGCAACATCAATACTTATTTGCTTGTCTTGGCAGAAATAGGAAAATGCCCCCTTGGCAAAATTTTGTTGGAGATATGCCCTAGAGGTAATAATAAAAGTAGTTATTATTATATCTTGGGATTTCTATTTTTGTGCCCCTAGTTTGTTAGATGTACTCACTTTTCCCTAGCCGCTTAGTTTTCCCCCACTTTTGTCTAGCTCCTATTATGGAACTCTCACATCGGTCTGAAACTCGCTCTCCGCCGGGTCCCATTAGTGGACCCTCGCTGTTATGTGCTGACAAGTGGAGCCACATTCAGGTGGGTCCCGTAATGGACCCTCATCATTACATGCTGACAAGTAGGACCTACCCCCGTTACGTGATGATAGCTGGGGCCACATTCAGTCGGGTCCCGTAGTAGGACCCCCCATGGTGTGTGGCCGACTTATTGGGAACGCGTTTTGGGGGATGTGGTGTGGGACCATGTGGGGCGCGTATGATAGTTACATGCGCCCTGGCGTCTAAATTGGAAGATTTATTTTTTGTTATTTTTATGATTGGCCTTTTTAAGAGCACCTTTTCCCCTTTATGTCGCGAACAGTTGTTATTTTTTCCCAAAAAGGCACCGAATCTAGAGCAGCTTCTCTCTTCATTCATGGTTCCTTTTGACCCTCGTATTGTCCAAATCTAGTAGAAAATCTAACCAACACCATAAATATGTAGATGAATAGAGCAGATGTAGATATAGCAGCTAATAAAGGATTATATAGTATGATACTTAAACCAGGTTCGACAATTAGGCTGCTCAGCAGCAGCCTACAAGTTCAACACAGACAACAAAACAAAAGAAGCTGCTTTATAGCAGCATCATCATGAACACAATGGACTCCGTTAGGAGGGCCTCCGCCTCCTCCCTGTGGCGCTTCATCTACTTCCTGCTGCCCAGTCCCTTGACCTTGGGCGCCTTGGGCTTGATCGGGGGCATGCGGCCCTCCTCGATGGCCACCTTCTGGGGGTTACGGAGGTGAAAATCGGGCGCCTTGTGCTGGGCTCTGAAGGCGTTGGCGTTCTTTGACAGGCCGCGGGTCTTCACGTCCTCGGCATGCATCAAAAGGGAGTTGAAGTCGGTGGCGAGGCTCCTGGTGCAGAAGGGGCACCTGTAGACGTCGCCGGCGAAGAAGCCGTTGAACTGGCAGCAGGTGATGGGACAGTGGAGATGCTTGCTTGAGTGAGTGAGCGAGTGAGTGATGAGTGAGAGTGAGGAGGCCTCTATAAAGGTGAAGGGAGGAGACATTTTGTTGCACCACCATGCACTGCGTAACCGCGTGCGCTACTGCACCATGCACGGCCACACGCGTCCGCTACCGCCCCGTGCACCGCGACACACGTATCGTGCGTCACGTTTTCCCCCTTGTGTCTAACCTTGGCCTCTTAGTTGTGCTCAGTTATACCCTCGAGTGTATAACTGGCAGTTTGGTTGTACTCAGTTTTGCCCTCCAGTACTAACACCGCCGTGTGCAATATACTCACTTTTACCCTCCGGTGGCTGGTCAACAGAGAGTCAACAAATGGGTTTTAGCTAGCTAATTGAGTCATTTTATGCACAACAAATTAAAAAAGATCAAAACATAGTGGCATCTACCCAGGGAGTCTTATTATGTGACCTTCCACAATAAGAAATATATATAAATCAAGTTTTAACCTAAATCGCCTAATATCTATGAAGGTTCATGGCTTTCTACTCAAGCCTCTCCCCAAAACATCCCTCCCCAAAACATAATTTGTCTGAATGAGGCAATAATTATCAAACTGATGTATATTTGTATTGGAAATAGTTTGATGTATGCCAATATGTATTTTATTGTATAAAAGAAGCATTTTCCATTTTTAAAATATCTTTTTGTTTTCTATTTGAACCCTCTTGTCAGTTTTGCCCTTGGTTTTAAAGTTTTACTCAGTTTTGCCCTTGGTTTTTAAGTTCTACTCAGTTTTCCCCTCCCTCTTAGTGACAAACTCTCACACCTATGCTCATCTTGGCTGCTCGCTCAGATTGGTTTAGACAGTTGTCACGCGGATCATATCCACCAACCGTTGATCCTCTGATTGACCCTTTGTGATCTAGCGGACATGATAACCCCTGCATCTGTCAGGGGGCACCCTCTATCCATGCAAAATAACGAGTTTACTACCGATGCTTTAACTCCATAAATAAATGATTTTGAATATAATTTGAAGGGAAATTGTTCAAAGTAGTATATTTTTTGCATCATATTTCACTCCATGTCCTAAGTGCGATTTCAAAGAGTTCAAAGGTGTATAATTTTTGCCATATGCAAGTTTACTAATTACATCCCTACATTCTATGAAAATAATAATCTCTCAAGATTTTCTTAGCACATCATTATCATGTATTAAGTGCGATTTCATAGTGTTCAAAGGTTTATAATTTTCGTATACGCAAGTTTAGGGATCACTTTTCACACTATAAAAATGGTAAACACCCTTTTCTTTTACATTAAGAGTTGTATAAATTTTCAATTTGAAAGTGTTCAAGAGTAGTGTCAATTATAAACACTCTTTTACATTAAGAGTTGTATAATTTTTCAATTTGAAAGTGTTCAAGAGTAGTGTCAATTATAAACACTCTTTTACATTACGAGTTGTATATTTTTTAATTTAAAAGTGTTCAAGAGTAGTGTAAATTATAAACACTCTTTTACATTAAGAGTTGTATAATTTTTTCAATTTGAAAGTGTTCAAGAGTAGTGTTAATTATAAACACTCTTTTACATTTAGAGTTGTATGATTTTTTCAATTTAAAAGTGTTCAAGAGTTGTGTCAACTATAAACACTCTTTTAGATTAAGAGTTGTATGATTTTTTTTAATTTGAAAGTGTTCAAGAGTTGTGTCAATTATAAACACTCTTTTACATTAAGAGTTGTATGATTTTTTTAAATTTGAAAGTGTTCAAGAGTAGTGTCAATTATAAACACTCTTTTACATTAAGAGTTGTATAATTCTTTTAGATTTGAAAGTGTTCAAGATGTGTGTCAATTATAAACACTCTTTTACATTAAGAGTTGTATATATTTTTTAATTTTAAAGTGTTCAAGTGTTGTGTCAATTATAAACACTATTGTATATTAAGAATTATATGACTTTTTAAATTTGAAAGTGAATCGCTAGCCGTGCGAGAGTTGTGTCAATTATAGTTTCAGACCACGCGAGAGTTTCATAATTATAAACACTCTTGCAAACCAACTGAATCGCCACTGCTCCAGGGGGATTTACAATAGATTTTAGGGAGATTTTATCTATCTCTGAGAGTTATGGAGGTTGAAACCACCGCTAGGAAGTAAAAATCTAGAGAGATATTGTTCACAACCACGAATTATGCCAGCACTAGATCAATCCTATTCGAGGTTGTTAGCTGAGCACCAGCGATTCGCATTCAAATACCGCCAATAATCAACCCACAAAAGGGAAACGATGCTTACCAGATGGAATCCATGTATTAGATCTCTGCGATTCCACCCAATCTTCTCTGTGCTCGACGGGGATGGATGGTGCACCAGCCGGCGTTGCATACTGTTCTGTGAAAGGGGTAGATCTAGCAGGGGCGGAAGTAGAGCCGGAGGTGGAGTGGGCTCCACAACTAGGGGGAGGGGGCGACTCTAGGGCCGAGGACGACATAAGGTAGGAGGGCACGATGGCGGGGCAGCGGAGGGGCAGTGTGGGAGTTGTTCCAGGATCAGGGGGAAACAAATGCTTTGGGCGAGCGAGAATGGTCGGTCCGACGTGTCTCCATGCGGCCCCACTCTTCACCACGTATGAAAGACCCGTCCCAACGCGGCCCCACCCTTCACCACGTATGCAAGACCCGTCCCAACGTGGCCCCACCGGTCAGGAATGTAACGGTTGAGGCCTCGTAACATAACGCTCAACGCCCGACCCGCCCCAACGCGGTCCCACTAGTCAGCATGTAACGGTCAAGCCTTTGACCTGACGTAATCCCTCCATCCAAGCGCATGTGAGCGCTCGCGAGGGTTTCTTAACATGGAGAGGGGAAACTTAGGAAAAGTTAAGAGGCTAGGGAAAAGTGAGTACAACTAATGAACCAAGGGCACGAAAATAGAAATCCCTTATATCTTTGTGTTTATGATAAATGTTTACATTAATGCTATAATTGTATTAACCGGAAACATTAATACTTGTGTGATTTGTAAACTTGTTAGAGTCCCTAGTAAAGCCTCTTTATAATACTAGCTTGTTGGTTGATAGATAATCATGGTTTCCTGATCATGAACATTGAGATGTTATTAACAACAATATCATATCATTAGGAGAATGGTGTGATGGACATACTCCTATAGATAAGCGTAGCATAAAGATCAAGTCATTTCAATAGTTCGTTTGCTATAAGCTTTCTGATACATAGTAACCTAATTCCTTCGACCATGAGATCATGCTAAGCACCATCACCGGATGGATACTTTGATGACATCAAATACCACATCGTAACTGGGTGGTTATAAAGGTGGCATCGAGTATTCAAAAAGTATGTGTTGAGGCACATGGATCAAGAGTGGGATTTGTCCATCCATATGACAGATAGATATACTCTAGGCCCTCTTGGTGGAATGTCATCCAATTAACTTGCAATCATGTGACTGGCTCACAAGGGATCACATATCACAGGAATGAGTAAAGAGTACTTATCGGTAACGAGGTTGAATTAGGTATTAAGAGATACCGACGATCAAACCTCAGATAAGTAAAATATCGCGAGATAAAGGGAAATTGGTTTCGTATGTAAATGGTTCATTCGATCGCAAAGTATTCATAGAAATATGTGAGAGCCATATGAATTTTCAGATTCCTCTATTGGTTATTGATCAGAGAAGAGTCTCGGTCATGTCTGCATAATTCACGAACCGTAGGGAGACACACTTAAGGATTCTATGTTGTTTAGTAGATATGGATGTAAGTAGTAAAATCGAATGTTGTTCGGAGTCTCGGTTGGGATCCGAGATATCACGAGGAGACCTGAAATGGTCTAGAGAATAAGATTCATATAACTAAAGTCCAATTCCGGAGTTCGGGAATGATTCCGGTGTTTTCACCGGAATGATCTAGAAGGGTCTAGAAGGTTCATCGGACCGGAAGGGGAAGGGTGCATGAATGTTTCATGACTAAGTGGAATGATTGCATCATGTCCTAGGTCACTTGGCTGGGCATTTGAAAAAAATAAATTAGACTCCAAAATTGAAAGTCGAAAGGCAAGTTTGAAAAGTCAAACTGGGACAATGTTTCCTGCTGGAGGAAGGAGAAGGAGAGAATCCTTCTCTCCCTCCACCACGCGCTAGAAGGAGAGGGAGTTGGGGTAGGATTCAAACTCCCCTCTCCCTAGTTGCCCCTCCCTCTCATAAATAGAGGGGAGGGGGTGCCCCCCAAAGACCACCACAAGCCCCACCCCCACCTAGCCACCGCCGCCCTAGTCGCTGCCGGCTCCACCTCCTCCTCTTTGGCTTCTAAACCCTAGATGCCGGGAACCCTACTACTCCACCATAACACGCTCCGGCTTAAAGCGAAGCCCTGCAGGATTTCCCCTCTAACTCCGACACCATGCCGTCGTGCTGCCGGAATCGTGAGGTGAGAACTACAACCTCCGCTGCCTGCTGGAACAAGGGAGAGGAAGGTATTCATTGAGTACCAAACGTGTGACCGACTGTGGGAGCGCTGCCGAAACGTAGCACCGGAAGGATCGTCTATGCGATCTTGAGATTAGCAAGTGTACGACTAAATCAGCCACGAGAATCTGCTCTCGTTAACCGCTTTGGAATCTTCGAGGGCGAGTACTCTAATCGACTCGTTGCTACAATCTTGTAGATAGATCTTGTCTTGTGTGTGTTCATGCAGTAGAATTTTTTTGTTTTCCATGCTACGAAC
The DNA here is from genome assembly GCA_910589765.1 of Avena atlantica. NCBI lineage: Eukaryota > Viridiplantae > Streptophyta > Magnoliopsida > Poales > Poaceae > Avena > Avena atlantica. The sequence continues at coordinate 424,324,530 of OU342739.1, forward strand.
CCCTACAGTGGTATCAGAGCCGTGTCTATATGTAGATATGTTGCACGAGTAGAATACAATGGTCATTGTGGGCGGTGGTGCTTTTATTATCAATTGCTTTTTGTGTACTTTGCATCTTGCGGTATGATGCGATGAAGCGGCCCGGGCTAACCTTACATGACATCATTTATGAGACTTGCTCCATGCTCAACATGCAACTTGTATTGCATAACTGGCTTTGCGGGTGTCTGTCTCTCCCATCATAGTAAAGATTCAATTTACAAGGGGCACTTGGTAGTTCAAGCATCAACATTGTGGTTATTGATCGTAAGTTAGAACGGTACTTATTGAAAGCCTCAAACTACGTAAAATATGCAAAGAAAATTAGAGGCGTCTAACTTTGTTTTGCAGGGGTGTGCTGTGATGTGATATGGCCATGATTGTGATTATATATGATGTATGCAATGTTCCTTATTGTAAGTCGGCAACCGGCAGGAGTCTTATGGTTGTATTTTAATTTCGTTAAGACCTGCATGTCTATTATTCAAAGTAGTTGTAATAGTTGATGATGGTGGACAACAACCATGGAGCGGTACCATTGACCTTGACGCCACGCCGGTGATGATGGAGATCATGTTCGTGCTTGAATATGGAGATCCAAAGCACAATAAGAAAGGCCATATCATGTCACATATTTTGAATTGGACGTGATGTTAATCCTTTTATGCATCTTGTATTGATTAGATTGCGATGGTATCATTATAAAATGATCCCTCTCACAAAATATCAAGTTATAAGGTGTTCATCCTTAGTAGGCACCATTGCCAAGACTCATTGTTTCGAAGCACCATGTGATGATCGGGTGTGTTAGATTCTGCGAGTGTATACAACGGGAGCAAGCCAGATTTTCTCATGTTAAAACTAAGGTTTGATCTTGACAAGCCTAGCATGTACAAACATGGTCTCGGAACACGGATCACCAAAAGGTAAAGCATGAGTCATATAGTAGATATGATGAACATGTTGATTGTTTGCCTTCAAAGCTACATCATCTCTCGTGATGATCAGTTTTGATGTAGTGGATTTGGTTCGTGTGATCACTAAAACAATGTGAGGGATGTTGTTCTGAGTGGGAGTTCACCTAGATTAATTTAACTATTAATTAGAACTCAATTTTTCATAAACTTAGTCTAAACTATTGCAAATATGTTGTAGATCAATGGAAGCCCCTACCATCAATTTTAATGCGTTCCTAGAGAAACAAAAGTTGAAAAAACAATTGAAGCAACTTCACGGATTGGTTCCGCAATTTGAGGATTGTCCTCAATGCTGGTCAGTTGACCTATGTGCTGGATGCACCACTAGGTGACCCGCCTGCAGAAGATGCTACTGATGATGAGAAAAATGTTTTCCGTACTCGGAAGAATCAGTACTCCACGGTTCAGTGTGCTATCTTGTATGGTTTGGAATCGGAGATTAAAAAGAGGCTTGAGAACTTTGACCCACATGATATTGTCCGTGAACTCAAAATGATATTTGGGGCTCATGCGGCAGTTGAGAGTTAAGAAGCTTCTGAAAAGTTCTTTAACTGCAAGATGGAGGAGGATAGCTCCGTAAGTGAGCATGTGCTTAAGATGTCTGGGCATGCTAATAAGCTCCATATCTTGGGCATAATAATTCCTAATGCGTTGGGAATTCACCGTGTCCTCCAATCACTACCACCAAGTTACAAGAACTTTGTGATGGACTACAACATGCAGCGCATGGATAAGACGTTGCCAAAACTCCTCTCTATGTTGAAGTCTGCAGAAGTGGAGATCAAGAAAGAGAACCAAGTGTTGATGGTCAATAAGACCACCAATTTCAAGAAGCAAGGCAGGCATAAGAAAAAGGGAAACTTCAAGAAGGGCGGTAAGAAAGCTACCGCGCCGACGAAGAAGACCAAGGCTGGGCCTAAGCCTGATACTGAGTGATTTTACTGCAAGGGAGAAGGTCACTGGAAGCGGAATTTCCGTAAGTACTTGGTGGATCTGAAGAATGGCAACATCAAGAAGAAAGGTATATCCGATATACATGTTATTGATGTGTATCTTACTAGTAGTCGTAGTAGTGCCTGGGTATTTGATACTGGTTCGGTTGCTCATATTTGTAACTCGAAGCAGGTGCTGCAGAATAGATGGAAACTAGCGAAGAACGAGGTGACAATGCGTGTTGGAAATGGATCAAAGGTTGATGTGATCGCGGTCAGCACGCTACCTCTTCATCTACCATCGGGATTAGTTTTATACTTAAATAATTATTTGGTGCCTGCGTTGAGCATGAACATTATACCCGGATCATGTTTATTGTGAGACAGTTACTTGTTTAAGTCCGAGAATAATGGTTGCTCGATTTATATGAGTAATATGTTTTATGCACATGCACATTTGATAGATGGTCTATTCTTGTTGAATCTCGATTGTAGTAATACACATGTTAATATCATTGAAGATAAATGTTTGAAATTAAGCGATAACTCGACCTATATGTGGCACTGTCGTATTGGTCACATTGGAGTGAACCGTATGAAGAAACTCCATTTCGATGGACTTCTTGAATCACTTGATTTCGAATCACTTGAAATATGCGAAGCATGTCTGATGGGTAAAATGACTAAGACTCCATTTTTTGGTATGATGGAGCGAGCTACGGACTTATTGGAAATCATACATACTGATGTGTGTGGCCCAATGAGTGTAGCATCACGCGGTGGTTATCATTATGTTCTTACTTTCACGGATGACTTGAGTAGATATGGGTATATCTATTTCATGAAACATAAGTCCAAAACTTTCTTAAGGAATTTCAAAGTGAAGTAGAGAATTAACATAACAAGAAGATTAAATTTCTATGATCTGATCAAGGAGGTGAATACCTAAGTTACGAGTTTGGCGAGCATTTGAAGAAATGCGGAATACTTTCACAATTGACACCGCTAGGAACACCACAACGTAATGGTGTGTCCGAACGTCGTAATCAAACTCTCTTAGATATGGTTTGTTCTATGATGTCACTTACAGATTTACCTTTGTCATTTTCGGGTTATGCATTAGAAATAGCCGCATTCACTTTAAATAGGGCACCATCTAAATCCGTTGAAACGACACCGTATGAATTATGGTTTGGGAAGAAACCTAAATTGTCGTTCCTTAAAGTTTGGGGTTGCGAAGCTTATGTAAAGAAGTTACAGCCCGACAAGCTTGAACCTAAAGATGAAAATACGTCTTCATAGGATACCCGAAGGAAACTATTGGGTATACCTTCTATCATAGATCTGAGGGCAAAATCTTTGTTGCCAAGAATGGATCCTTTCTAGAGAAGGAGTTTCTCTTGGAAGAAGTGACTGGAAGGAAAGTAGAACTCGACGAGGTTGTCGAACCTTCTCTTAGATTTGAGAGTAGTGTAGCACCAGGAGAAGTTCCTGTCCCGCCTACACCAATAGGAGAGGAAGCTAATGATAAAGATCATGAAACTTTGGTCGAAGTCACTACAAAACCTCATAGGTCAACGAGAACTCATACCACTCCCGATTGGTATGATCCTGTTATGAGTGTCATGTTGGTGGACAACACCGACGACCCTACGACATATGAGGAAGCGATGATGAGCTAAGATTCCAATAAATGGCAATAAGCCATGAAATCCGAGATTGGATCCATGTATGAAAACCAAGTATGGACTTTGGTGGACTTACCGGATGGCCGAAAGGCTGTCGACAACAAATGGATTTTCAAGAAGAAAACAGATGTTGACGGTAATGTGACCGTCTATCAAGCTCGACTTTTCGCAAAAGGGTTTCAAAAAATTTGAGGACTTGACTACGATGAGACTTTCTCACCGGTAGCGAAGCTAAAGTTTGTAACGATTTTGTTAGCAATCGCTGCATATTATGATTATGAGATATGGCAGATGGATGTAAAAACGGCGTTCCTCAATGGAGACATTGATGAAGAGTTGTATATGGTACAACCCAAAGGTTTTGTCGATCCTAAAGATGCTAACAAGGTATGCAAACTTCAACGGTCCATTTATGGATTGAAGCAAGCATCCCAAAGTTGGAAACAATGTTTTGATAAGGTAATCAAAAGTTTTGGTTTATACAAGCTTATGGAGAAGCTTGTATTTACAAGAAAGTGAGTGGGAGCTCTATAGCATTCCTAGTACTATCTGTGGACGACATATTGTTGATTGGGAATGGTATATACCTTCTTAATAGTGTCAAGGATTATTTGAATAATAGTTTTTCAATGAAGGATCTTGGCAAAGCTGCTTACATATTAGGCATAAAGATTTATAGAGATAGATCGAGACGCCTAATATCATTGTCACAAAGTACATATTTGGACAAAGTTCTAAAGAGGTTTGGAACGGAAGATAGAAAGAAAGGGTTCTTGCCCATGTTGCCCAATACGACCTTGAGTAAAACTCAAAGTCCTATTACGGCAGAAGATAGAGAAAGAATGAGTAAGACTCCCTATGCCTCAGCCATAGAATCTATCATGTATGCCATGCTATATACTAGACCCGACATTGCATATGTTGTTAGTTTAACTAGCATATATCAAAGTGATCCAGGGGTGGATCATTGGACAGCGGTAAAAACATCCTTAAGTACTTGAGAGGAACTAAGGATATGGTTCTTTCTTATGGAGGTGATGAACATCTCGTTGTTAATGGTTACACCGATGCTAGTTGGAACACCGATCCGGATGATTCTAAATCTCAATTTGGATATGTATTTACTTTGAATGGTGTAGCAGTGAGTTGTAGGAGTGCAAAGCAAAGTGTTATGGCGAGATCTTCAACTGAATCGGAATACATAGCTGCTTCGGAGGCTTCGCAAGAGGCGATATGAATGAAGGAGTTCATTACAGAGCTCGATGTGGTTCCCAGTATGCTGGAACCAATGTCTATCTACTTTGATAACATGGGTGTCATAGCCAATGCGCAAGAACCAAGGTCACACAAGAAGCTTAAGCATATCAAGCTGCGTTTTCACGCCATTCGAGAGCATGTCCAAGATGGTGACATAAAGATTTGCAAAGTACACACAGATCTGAATGTGGCGGATCTGTTCACTAAACCTCTCCCGAGGGCAAAACATGACCAGCACCAAACCTCCATGGGTGTTCAATATATTACCATGTAATCTAGATTAGTTGACTCTAGTGCAAGTGGGAGACTATTGGAGATATGCCCTAGAGGCAATAATAAAAGTAGTTATTATTATATCTTTGTGTTTATGATAAATATTTACATTCATGCTATAATTGTATTAACAGGAAACATTAATACTTGTGTGATTTGTAAACTTGTTAGTGACATGGATATGCCCTACGGGTACCCAATGTTAGCCTACCTGGTCCAGCCCGACAGAAGGCCCACTCGACGACCTACCTAGGTCCATGACGCCTATGATGTTTTGGCTGCTATGAATCCCATATGAACACGGACTCCCAAGCGCACAAGACAAGGAAACCTCAAGACTAGAGTTTGAATATAACTTGTAACCTGCTCGTATCGGTACCTGAGACCTAGCATCTCCATATATAAAGGCTAGGAGGGTCCAACGAGAAGGACACGACCTAGATCTCTCTCTCCACAACCACAACAGATCTACATATCCTGCATCCTCTCACCGCATACACACCTCCACGCCAGATTGCATCTGTGCACCCCCTATACTTTTCGGTTCCGCCATAATCAAGTGCAGCCAAGCAGGAGTAGCGTTTTCCCTCCGGGGGCCTGAACCTGGGTAAATCTCGCGTCCCCTAGTTGCTTGTCTGTTAACCGTTCCGCGATCTCCAGTACCCCCATCTTCTCCAAAACCCAAGCTCATAACAATTGGCATTGACGAGATTGAACCTCGTCAGTTAGAGTCCCTAATAAAGCCTCTTTATAATACTAGCTTGTTGGTTGATAGATAATCATGGTTTACTGATCATGAACATTGAGATGTAATTAACAACAAGATCATATCATTAGGAGAATGGTGTGATGGACATACTCCTATAGATAAGCATAGCATAAAGATCAAGTCATTTCAATAGTTCGTTTGCTATAAGATTTTTGATACATAGTAACCAAATTCCTTCGACCATGAGACCATGCTAATCACCATCACCGAATGGATACTTTGATGACATCAAACACCACACCGTAACTGGGTAGTTATAAAGGTGGCATTGAGTATTCAGAAAGTATGTGTTGAGGCACATGGATCAAGAGTGGTCTTTGTCCATCCATATGACGAATAGATATACTCTGGGCCCTCTCTGTGGAAATTTCATCCAATTATCTTGCAATCATGGGATTGGCTCACAAGGGATAACATATCATAGGAACGAGTAAAGAGTACTTATCGGTAATGAGGCTGAACTAGGTATGCAGAGATACCGATGATCAAACCTCGGTTAAGTAAAATATCGCGAGACAAAGGGAAATTGGTTTCGTATGTAAATGGTTCAGCCGATCACAAATTAATCATAGAAATATGTGGGATCCATATGAATTTCCAGATTCCTCTATTGGTTATTGATCGGAGAAGAGTCTCGGTCATGTCTGCATAATTCACGAACCGTAGGGAGACACACTTAAGGATTCAATGTTGTTTAGTAGATATGGAATGTAAGTAGGAAAACCGAATGTTGTTCAGAGTCTCGGATGGGATCCGGGATATCATGAGGAGATCCGAAATGGTCTGGAGGATAAGATTCATATAAGGAAAGTCCAATTCCGGAGTTCGGGAATGATTTCGGTGTTTTCACCGGAATGATCTAGAAGGGTCTAGAAGGTTCACCAGACCGGAAGGGGAAGAGTACATGAATGTGTCATGACTAAGTGGAATGATTGCATCATGTCCTAGGTCACTTGGCTGGGCATTTGAAAGAAAGAAATTAAACTCCAAAACTGAAAGTCGAAAGGCAAGTTTGAAAAGTCAATCTGGGACAATGTTTCCTGGTGGAGGAAGGAGAGAATCCTTCTCTCCCTCCACCACGCGCCTAGAAGGAGATGGAGTTGGGGTAGGATTCAAACTTCCCTCTCCCTATCTGCCCCTACTTCTCATAAATAGAGGAGATGGGGTGTCCCCCAAAGACCACCACAAGCCCCACCCCACCTAGCTGCCGCCGCATCGCCGCTGCCACCCTAGTCGCCATCGGCTCCACCTCCTCCTCTTTGGCTTCTAAACCCTAGACACTAGGAACCCTACTACTCCACCATAACCCGCTCCGGCTTAAGGTGAAGCCCTACGGGATTTCTCCTCTAACTCCGACACCACGCCGTCGTGTTGCCGGAATCGCGAGGTGAGAACTACAATCTCCGCTGCCTGCTGGAACAAGGGAGAGGAAGGTCTTCATCAAGTATTGAATGTGTGACCGACTGTGGGAGCACTACCGGAACACAGCGCCGGAAGGATCGTCTACGCGATCTTGATATCGGCAAGTGTACGACTACATCACCCACGAGAACCTGCTCTCGTTAACCGCTTTGGAATCTTCGAGGGTGAGTACTCTAATCGACTCATTGCTATAATCTAGTAGATAGATCTTGGCTTGTGTGTGTTCATGTGGTAGAATTTTTTTGTTTTACATCCTACAAACCCCTACAAATTTGTGCCATTATCAGTGATTATATTGTGTGGGTACCCATATCTTAAGATAATATCTTTGAGGAATTTTACCGCCGTGGTCCCATCACATTTCGTTATCGGTTTAGCCTCAATCCACTTTGTGAATTTATCTACCATGACCAAAATATGAGTCATGCCACCACGAGCCGGCTTAAATGGGCCAACCATATCTAGGCACCAAACAACAAATGGCCAAGTTATAGGTATAGTTTTTAACTCGGATTATGGCATGTGAATTTTGGTTGCATATCTTTGGCAGCCATTGCATTTTCTCACTAGTTCGTATGCATCTTGCAGGGCACTAGGCCAATAAAACCCATGTCGGAAATCTTTGTCCACCAAAGCTCCAGATGAGGCATGGTGCCCGCATTCACCTTGGTGGATATCTAAGAGGATCTCTTGTCCTTCTGTCAGGTCAACGCATCTCTGAAGGACATTTGTGACACTTATTTTGTATAGATCTTTATTTATTATAGTGTAGTATTTTTCCCTTCTCTCAATTTGCATGGCGAGGACTTCATCATTCGGCGGGGTTTCATCTTTTAGAAACACAAAAACTGGTCGTCCCCATTCTGGTATTTCACGTGTCGGGGTAATTACTTCATCAGTTTCCATTGCCTCTACTGACATAACCTCTGGCGGAATACTCTGACCAGTCCCCGGGTTCTGCGAGGCAGTCCTCGGGTGTGCCGAGTCAGTCCTCAGGTTACTCGGTTTATTCCTCCCATCTATGTCCATTGCGATAACCTCGGACCCTGGATCGACCGGGATACGAACTGAGTTAGATTCTGGTGATGGGATAACTGATGGTTTTCTGAGGTGTTCAAGAGCTATGCCGGGTGGAATAGATTGTCTGGATGAGCCAAGTTTTGACAAAGTATCAGCCACATCATTTTTCGCCCGAGGTATATGGTGAAATTCACACCCCTCAAAGAAACCACTTATCTTTTGCGCATGAAATCTGTATAATGCCATGTTTGCATTAAGTGCATCCCATTGGCCCGACACTTGTTGTATCACAAGGTCCAAATCACCAAAGCACTAAATTCAATGTATTCTAATGTCTTTTTCCACTTTTAAGCCATGAACAAGTGCCTCATATTCGGCCACATTGTTTGATGCAGCAAAGTGTATTTGCAACACATATTTTAGCTGGTCTTTCGTAGGCGAGGTAAGTACTATCCCGACACCTAGTCCAGTTTTTAGCTTTGATCCATCAAAGTACGTTCTCCAATAGTTCGAATCAGGCAAGGGCGGCTCATATTGCATTTCAGCCCAATCGGCAAAATAGTCGGCTACGGCATGAGATTTGATTGCATCTCGCCTGTCAAATTGTGGAGCATAAGGAGCTAGTTCAATTAACCATTTGGCTATTCAGCCATTGGCATCTTTATTTCCATTATCTTGGCTATTGGTGCCTCACATATCACTTTTTGGGGTGTTCTTCAAAGTAATGTTTCAGCTTCTTTGCCGACATATACACACCGTATGTCATTTTCTGGTAATGTGAGTAATTTTTCTTTGAGGCTGATAATACCTCGCTTAGGTAATAGACTAGCCTCTGCATCGACTTACCCTCTTCATCTCGCTCGGCCACTATTATGACACTTACGACTTGGTTTATTGCTGCCACATAGAGCAACATTGGCTCTTTAGATAGTGGAGAAGCTAAGACGGGTGTAGAGGCTAGCATTTTCTTTAATTCATGAAAGACGTTATCAGCCTATGGTGTCTAGATGAACTTATCTGACTTTTTCATCAATTGATAAAAGGGCAGTGCTTTCTCTCCAAGATGGCTGATGAACCGACTCAACGATGCCAGGCAGCCTGTAAACTTTTGGACATCGTTGAAACACTTCGGCAGCTCCATTCGCTGTACAACTCGAATCTTAGTCTGGTTTGCTTTGATACCTCAGCTTGTTACAAGGAAACCGTGTAATTTTCCGGTCGGGACACCAAAGGTGCATTTTTTTGGGTTAAGCTTCATTCAGAATCTTCTGAGATTCGCGAATGTCTGTCGGATATCATCTAGGAGCGTATGTCTCTCTTTGGTTTTTATCACCACATCATCCACATATACTTGGACATTTTTGCCAATTTGACCATGTTAGTATTTTTGCATGCATCTCTGATATGTTTCCCCTGCATTACGTAAGCCAAATGGCATAATGCGATAGCAATAAGCCCCATACAGGGTGATAAATGTAGTCTTTATTTGATTGGCTGGGTTTAATTGTATCTAGTGGAAATCAAAATACGCGTCTACAAATGATAACAGTTCACAACCAGCGTTCGAATCAATGACCTGATCTATCCTCTATAAAGGAAATGGATCTTTTGGACACGTCTTGTTCAGGTTCGTGTAATAGATACACATACGCCACACCACAACTACATTTGGATCATATTTTTTCTTCTCAACTAACACCGAATTACATAGCCAATCCAGATGAAACACTTCCATGATAAACCCGGCTACAAAGAGCCGAGATATCTCATCTCCAATGATTTTTCTCCTATCCTCGGCGAAGCGGCGGAGAGGTTGCTTCACCGGCCTTGCCTCTGGCTTTACATGCAAAGAGTGCTCAGCCATCTCCCTTGACACACCTTGAAGATCTTGAGTAGACCAAGCAAAAATGTCCCGATTCTCATGGAGGAAGCTGACGAGCTTGCTTTCCTATTTGTCATTTAAGCCGGCACCAATGGTGACGGTGCGCTCAGGGAACTGGTCATCAATCTGTATTTTCTTGGTATCCTTAGTCGGCTGAAACGACACACTCCCATGAGGGTTAGCAAGTGCCAGCATATTCAACTATGTCGATTGAGCCAAAGCTGCCACCTCATGAGTTCTTCTTTTTCCCTTGCAATCACCAATGAATCAGCCAGATTTGATCCGGTTGAGGCACATTCTATATATTGTCACATCCCAATTTTTTCCAAATTTTGAAATGTGAAAAATAAATAAACAAATTAAACAATTGTTGAAATTTAGGGTGAAAATAAACTTTGGATTCCAATTGGAAAACATCAAAACCTATTTAGAACAAATATAAATAAAAAGATATGGGTTTTAAAAGCAAAGGTAGAAATAATAAATAAGGACTATTTTAAAGAGCCAAATTAAATCTTGGCCAAGCAATGGAAATAAAATGTTTTTGTTTAATAAAAAGAGTAAGGGATTATTTGAATAATGAGGATTTATTAATATCCAATTTTATTTAAGTAAAGGTTTTTTTAAATAAACACTAAAACTTATTAAAGTATTTTAAATAAAAATTCCAAGTGTTTTGTTTTTTAAATAAAGCCTACTGAAAAGGTTTTTGTAATATTTAGATTTCAAATAGATTTTTAAAATATATTAAATCCTATTTGAAATAAAGACTAATGTCTATTTATTTAATTATTAATAGATCCTAAAAGAATAAAAGAATTATTCTATTTTGGACTTTAGAATATGATAATAAACAGAATTAAAACATACCCAAAGTTTGGTGGTGGTTTGAATTCAAATGGAGTTTGAATTGTTTGAATTAAAATTAAAACAGAAATTCAAAATAGAAAAAGGAAAAGCATTCAGTATAAAAAAATGAATGAAACACTAACAGCCCAGCCCAGCAGGCCCAGCGACGCAGCCCATCTCCTCCCCTCTGGCGAACCGTATTCCACTCAAAAACTAACCCGCTAAGTCACTGAGTTGCGGACCCCACTCTCTCTCCCTCTCCCTCGCTGACGAGCAGACCCCACCCGACTGTGCTTCGTTCCCACCCGCGACCAGTTCCTCGCTGCCGTTCCCAGGCGATTAACTCCGGCGTTGAATTTGTTTAAATATCAGCGTTAATCTCTCCAGTAACCATGCTCTTTTAAACGCCTCTCTCCCCTCTTCCATTCCCCCCAAGGAACGCCTCCTCTCTGCCACCAGGCTGCCACAATCACTTGCTCGAACGCACTGTCTCCGACGAGCAACTCCGGCCAATTCCGGCGACGTAGCTCCTCCCCTCGCCTCCCAGTGCACACTATCCTGCTCCCCCTCTTCTTGCGCATCTTCCAGCACCAACCCCACACCCGCGCGAGCACCGTAGCCTCGGCAACCTCAACAACAGAGTGTCTCCGCCTCCTGCCTCGACTCCGGCGAGTCCCCCGGTGAGTACAGACCGCCCCGAACCCTCTCGTTGATGCTCCCATGATCCCCAGTACCATACGCATCTAACCGCATGCTATGTTTGCCTTAGCGCACCCTCAAACCCCGCCTTCGACGATAACCAGACGAACCTGACGCCGTTGCAAGCTCCGGCGAGCAATCCATTCCGTTCCTATGCGCCCCTCGACGAACTAAGGCCACCTTGAGCTTCACCGCAACCACGCGAGCACGGTGAGCATCCTCACTCTCTCCCGCGCTTCCTAGTTCATCGGCAACGCTGCCGCCAGAGCGCCGCCCATCTGTGGTCGCCGTGTTCAGAACCGTAAGATGCTTATCGTCTGGCTAAGATTAGATTTAGACAAAGGGATAAGTTATGATATGTGCCGCACGATATTACTTAGATCCAATGATCCAGAGAGTGCAATCCGCACGAACCGGTACGCGCCAGTAAGATTAAGACACGTGTCCAGAGATTGTTTTAAAAACAGAAATTTGATCTATTAGATGATAGGATTTGTAAAATTCATAACTTTAAATCTACACGTCCAAATTTTACAAATTTAATATCACTAGATTCAGAAAAATGTGAACTTTCCAACCATGCACTTTGTTTAGTATTTTGCTTCTATAAAATTGGTTGTTTATGTAGAAACATATTTAGGCTTATTTTTTGGTATAAAATTTATTCTAAAAATGTTTTTAGGGTAAAATATTTTGTAAATGGATTGTTTTGAACCTACTGACCATAGAAACCAACTTGTAGATTTATAAATATATTTGGTGACACTTAGGAATTAAATCTTTGAATAAAAGCATTTCTAGCTAAATAAAAATATTGGTTATGGTTTAAAAATGCTTTTAAAGTAAAACCTTTTGGAAAATGATGTGATTTAAACTCTCTGACCCTAAACACCAAGTTTTGGGATTTGAAAACATATTTGATGAACCTTAGTAAATTATTACTTGGTTAAAGGCACTTCTAATAAATAGAAAATATTGTTTGATTTTAAAATAGAATTTAGGTGAAACCTTTTGCAAATGGATTAATATTAAACCCATTAACCATAAACACTAGCATTTGTGTTTAAAGAATATATTCGACTAAGACTACAAAATATTACTTTGATTTAAATCACTTCTAGCAAAACAAAAATGATTTAAATGGCCATTTTCACCAACTTGAATTTAAATGGTTTTACCACTTTTGTAATTGACCAATAGGAGCTTTAAAATGATTAGAGCCTACTAGAAACCACATTTCCAAATAAAACAATCTTTTGCATGCTTGCATGCATTGCTTGATTTTATTGTTTCATGTGATAAATTGTTTGAATGCTAGTTTGAATATGTCCTTGCTTGATTGAATTGTAGTGATATTAGAAGAGTGTGATATTTGAAAGATCAAGGAGTGAACCAATATTCTCTACTAAAAAGGCAAGTGACACTATCATCCATGTCCTACTATTTTCATTACACTTAGTGGATTTTTGTAGCATGCATGATATGACTACTATATTTCTATGCTATGTTATATCCTATTAGGGTATCCTTATATCTTCCTTAGTGAAAACATTGTAGTTGTAGTATGCTTAGCCCTGCTATATATTTGGGATGGGATACATGATATGATTATATAAAGTGTTGGAAAAATATATGTTTTATATAATAAAACAAGTACTCAATGAACCACCTGGGTGGAAAGAGGATACTCAATTTTGGACAAGGTGGCAACAAAGGGAACCATGTTTATATGGCTATCCTTTTGTATGTGCACTAGAAGAAAACCACCCAGGGACTTAGAGATTGAACATGTTTCTCGTACAGTGGCTTCCGTGTACAGCCACATGCTAAATGGGCTCTGGCTTAGTCAACTACATAGTGGAAGACCCTTGCATTGGCATCTTCAGGTTAACTAGAATTGTGTATTGGAAATATATCCTTACATTGGTTCCTGGTAGACAAACTAGCATTGTGTATTGGGAGGACTTCTATGGAAATACTTTGTCACATTCTCGATCTGCCGGTACTCCATTTGGTGAGTACTTACCCAGCGGCCACTGGTGGCGTCAAGACGAGATTGTGTCATGTGGGTAAAGTGTACAACTTCTACAAAAGATCAAATTCTAAGTACTTAGCCGTGTCCCCGGTTATGAACAACTCTGAGCAACTAAGGCCTGAAGCTATGGAAGATCTCGACATTCCAATTTCATAACAAGGGATTAGAAGCACTTGGAGATTTCCAAGGAGTTCAGAAAGATTTGACAAAAGACCAAAACTTTTTTCAAAAGATAGGATAAAACTATATTGCTTTCTGCAAATGAGCCTAAACCCTACTTAGCCAAATATGCATGTAATGATAGGATCCACTTAATTCTACATAGTAGTGAAGCTTGCCAATACAATTCAAATGTATTGACCCTTGTGGCTGCAACTTATTATGTTCCAGGTTTGTTTGATGTCAGTGAAGTGTGTTGAATAGGATTACAAGTCTACAACCAACATGATTTCATGTGGCACTTTGAAGATGAAGGACTCCATGCTATATAGATATTCTGCTGCATTGAAATGTGATGGCCAAATGAGCTATGTAAGATGTAATAAATTATTTTATTCCTGGTTATAAAATTGTATTATGACCTTTGTTTCTTGATATTACATCTTAACTGTGGATGCTAGCTATTGATCCAGGGACTAGCATTGTAAACACAGGGATCTCTACCTTATTGAAGGTTGGGACCTCTAAATTTATCTTTTGTAATCTCCAACAATGGTAATCACTCAATGTGGCCCTGGCATTTTCATCTTCAGGTAGCTGATGTGAGTACTAGACATGAACTTTGATATACCTGGTCTGTCGAGTAATGCATGATAGCAACTCTCTAGATCCACAACTTCAAACTCTAAGTTTTCTGCTCTCCAGTTTTCCCTCGTGCCAAATAAGACATCTATCTTGACTTTGCTAATTGACTCGCACGACAACCCCGGCACAATTCCATGAAAGGTGGTCTTGGTCAACCGAAGCATGTTCTTCGAGATTCCCAACTTCTGCATTGCATCCTTGTACATTATATTTATACTACTCTCATTATCAATGAGCACCTTTTAGAATTTCACATTTATGTTTGTCCCCACAAATGTCGGGTCAAGCACTAAAGCATATGGGCCCGGGTTTGGCATGATTTTCGGGTGATCCCTAATACTCCAAGTAATCTCTTGGTCTGACCAATGCATGTATCTCGGCACTGCCGGCATAACTGCATTGACCTCCATATGTCGGCGTTGAACACTTTTCCTATCTTTTAGCTCTGTTGTGAACACACAATATGCCTGATGGTGTTCTCTGTACTCATTACGGCCATCACTGCCGGGTTTTCCCATGTTGCCTTTCTCTTGATTCATCACATGGTGTACTGCATATCTTCTTTCCTAATTCTCATACGTCGGCGGAGGTGGAGGTAACATCAGTTGTTGGGCATTTCCCCCTGTAAGATGTGGCTGCTGAGGTGCTTGAGGCAGACCCATATTTCCCGTTGCCAGCTTCATCCAAACACACCGCCGAGTTGTATGATTAGCCGACTTAGGTGTGTGAAACTTGCAAGGCCGGTCCAACATTGATTCATATGTGTACGCTGGCCTCTCTTGCCATTGTTTTTTTGTTAATTACTCCATTGTTTTTTCCATCAGCTTTTGGTGTCCATTGTTGGCTATTATTCTTTTGTCACTGGCCACTCCAAACTCCTTGCTGATCTTGAGTTACAGCCACGACATGGTTTGAGTTATACCGATAATCCGGCCTATCATCCCTCCTTTTTCCTCGGAAATCATTCCTCCGAGATGACCCGGCTCCATCACGGGCATAATGCTCATGTTGTTCACTTTGATCAGCCGACATAAGCTCTGGCTGAGTCGGATCACCCAGAGCATATGAGTCGGAAATCCTGATTGTCTCGGCCAACATGGTTGGCATATCTCTTTGAAGCCTTTGCCACAACACACTTGCATATCTGCACCCTTGCACGAACCAAGCAATCGCCTGTGATTCAATCACTCCTTCACATGAATTCCTCAAGTTATACCACCGAGTCAAGAACTCTCTGTCAGTCTCATTCGGCCTCTATTTACACATTGCCAATTGCCGAGGTCTATTTGGCCTCTTGTATGTACTGGTAAAGTTACTGACAAACATCTCCTCAAAATCTAGCTAGCAATTGATACTTCTTGCTGGAAATTCAACCAAACTCTTTCTGGCCCTTCTACATCTGTGGTACATATCTCACTGCCCACCTAAGATTTCCTTCTGCAATTTTCACTGTTGTAGCATAGTCAATCAAGCAATTTTGTGGTTTTATGCTTCCATTATATGTTTTTGTTCCTCTTGGTAACTAGAAGTTTGACACATGTGTCTCCTTCATAATCTGAGGTCCAAAACATGCTGGACCCGGAGGACCTTGCTCTTCCAATAACTCAGATATATATATTCTGTACAATTTCAGTCTTGCATCATCCGGCTGCAAGTTTCCGTTTCCTACTCTTTCTTCTGTCACATGGTGATTAGGTCTGACAAATCCGACATTCTCCATTTCTGAATAACCATAATTATATCTGTCTTGTTCTAGGTTTCATGGAACTGGTCCTGTATCCCGTTCTTGCCAAGGTTCATATCTTGGCTGGCACTGCTGCGGAGGGTGTTTCCCTTCTCCAGCTGAGTTACGCGGGCGGGGTTACCACGCCCGTTATTCCCTTGGCTTCCATTTCCATGCCCAGGGTTTCTATTCCCACTGTTACCTCGACTTACATTGCCTTGGTCTACATTTCCTTTCCCAGCCACTGCCGGATCATACGACACTATTTGCTTGTTCCTCCTACCAGATGTCACTCCCCCATCTCTCCTTGGGCCTCCGCCGGGTGATGATGTCGCCGTAGCTGACACTATCGGGGCACCTCCAGCCGAATGAACGACTCGGGAGGCTCCAGGCCTTGCTAGGTTATTCTTGAGTATTTTCTCATTATGTTGGTTTGCTATACGCACCAGCTCATTGACTCTTTCCTGTTGCCTCTGCCGGGCTTCACTAGACAGAGCAGGTATCTCAGCATCAGTTGCATCTATAGCCCTCAGGTTTTTCGCTGGCGTGCTATACCTTGGCAACCCCGGATCAGCCGAGTCACCTGGTCTAGGCACATGTTCCTTGTTAATATACCCTAAGGAGATTTCCCCCCTTATCCTTACACCATCCATTCTAGATGGGCTAGTGTTTAACTTATTAGCCTTTGCATACTCACGCAATGTAATGTTCAGTGACTACTGAAGTTCTGCTACTTTTTTTAGCTCTAGCCAACAACTTTTGCCGAGTCTGTTCCAGCTCGGCATGTGCCTGAGCCGGATCTACGATAGGAGCTACATGAGTAGTAAAGCTATCTATAGCTGCCTTCAGTGTGTTCTCTGGTCTTTCGAGAGGAGGAAACTTCGAGCGTGTCGCTCTAGGGGTAACATTATCCAGATCTATCGGATCTTCCACAGCCGGGTATGTTGTTGCCGGGCCTTTGCGTGTGCCCGCTCTGGCACTAGCGGTAGGCGCCATCATCATCACCTCATCGTTGCCTGCGGGGCGAGTGATACGCAGACCGCTAGCAACGCTGAGGGGAGGCTCTCCTGTGAGGACGACTCGATGAGGGTATATGCAGGATACATCAACGTCGACATAGATCTTGTGCGCGCCTAGGTTGATGAAGACCCTATTGCACGAAGGAGCACGCCTGGCAAAGTGATGCGCATTGTCGCTGATATAGTCTAGCGAGCCGAATCATTGGACTAGCCTGGAGATGATGCGCTCTCTGGTGACGATGGGGTTTTCCGTCTAGATCTTGACTCCAGCTAGCACCGCCGCTGGCCCCATGGTGGGCCCCAACTGTCGTGGTGGTGGTGATACGTCGTAAACGTATCTATAATTTCTGATGTTCCATGCTTGTTTAGTATCAACTTTGCTATGCTTTGTCTACACTTTGAGTTATTTTTATACATTTTCTGGGACTAACCTATTAACAAGATGCCGAAGTGCCAGTTGACTATTTTCTGCTATTTTTTGTTTCAGAAAATCCAGAAAAGAAATATTCTCATAATTGGACGGAACAAAAGCCAAAGTCAATATTTTACCCCACACGACACGGAGCCCAAAGGAGAGAAAAAGGAGGGCAACATGGTGTCCACACCATACGGTGGCGCGGGCACACCTTGGCCACATGGTGTGGCCCCCTGGCACTCCACCTACCTTGCCCTTTCGCCAACATATACGTCTCCCCGAGACGTAAACCCTAACTTGGGCAGAAATCCACGAAAAGGTTCGCAGCATCGCCGCCACCGAAGAGGAGATTCGGTGCCCAGAAGTATCTGTTCCGGCACCCTGCCGGGACAGAGAATTGCCCCCAGAGCCATATCCATCGATCTCTACCACCATCTCCATCGCCGTTGCTGATTCCCATGACGAGGAGGGAGTAGTTCTTCCTCAAGGCTAAGGGCTCTAGCGGTAGCTATGTGTTCATCTCTCTCTCTATGCGTGATCTTATTGTGGTCATGAGCTTTGTAATCATGTAGATCTACTCTGCTACTCAAGTGCTTTAATTGTAATCTCTGGCTATCCCCACGCATGTGAAAGTGACAACGTACACACTGTGTGGCACTTAAGCTAGAGATTACATAAATACTTATCATGAGTTATATTTTGAGTTGGTTGTCTCTATGAAATTGTGGTGTTTGTTGGAACCATCTAGCGCTCAAGGTGATAGTGTGGGGTTATATGGATGGGGAATGCGAACTTTCAGGTGTGCTGTTATTGCCCTACCATGGATTAGAGTTGTCCAACCAGAGAGTAGTTTAGAGTAGTATCATGAAGAGAAGATATTTATATGAGAGTGTCCACTAGTGAAAGTATGATCCCTAGGTCTTGTTTCTAAGCATTGAAACACCACTTACAACTAGACCTGGCGCCGTTGCCGGGGAGTATAGGGCCTTCAATCTCTTCCTCCCCGTCAAGCTCTTTACTGGCGTCGTTGCTTGCTACCATCTTTATTTCAGATTGCAATTACCACTTAAAATCATCCATATCAATTGTATTTCACTATCTCTTCGCCGAACTAGTGCACCTATACACCTGACAAGTGTATTGGGTGTGTTGGGGACACAAGAGACTTATTGTATCTTGATTGCAGGGTTGCTTGAGAGGGATACCTTTGACCACTTCCTCCCTGAGTTCGATAAACCTTGAGTGATCCACTTAAGGGAAACTTGCTGCAGTTCTACAAACATTTGCACTTGGAGGCCCAACAACTGTCTACAAGAATAGAAGCATGCATAGACATCAAGATATTTTCTGACGTCGTTGCCGGGGAGGTAAGGTAAAAGGTAGTCACATCCTCTGGCTACTAAGCTATCTTCTAGTACCGTTGCTGGTGTGTAAGTGCTCGAAGTTATTTCCTTTAGATTCTGAAATTATATCTTTTTGTTTCTTGTTTTTATTTTCACTAGTTAGGCTTAATGGAAAACAACAACAATATTAGAGAGCATTATAGTATTTATCTTGAGTTAGGACATGAAGTGTTTGAACAGAAAATTAAAAAACTATGGAACTTTATTTGCATGCTAATTGCAATGTTATTAGTATGAATGCTTTGAACACCATTATTGCTAATGCTATGGAAACGTCTAAGCTTGGGGAAGCTAGTTTTTATGAAAATGATCTTTTTAGTTCCCCAGCTTTGGAAGATAGCTATTCTATTGCTTATGATGATACCAAACCTCCAATGTATGATGATTACAATGATGAATATGATATTTTTAGTCCACCTACTATTGAGGAGAAAATTAATTATGATTACAATATGCCTCCTATATTTGATGATTATGGTGATGAGAATAATAATGATAGCTATTTTGTTGAATTTTCTCCCACTACAATTAATAAGAATAACTATGCTTATGTGGATAGTAATAATCATTTTATGCATGAAGCTCATGATAAGAATGTTTTATGTGATAGTTATATTGTTAATTTTATTCATGATGCTACTGAAAGTTATTATGAGAGAGGGAAACATGGTTTTAAGTATTTCAACAATATTAAGTTTCCCCTCTTTATGTTGAAAATTTTGAAGTTACTCTTGTTTTATCTTCCTATGCTTGTCACTTTGTTCTTTGTGGATTTATTTGCATACAAGATTCCTATGCATAGGAAGTGGGTTAGACTTAAATGTGTTTTGAATTTGCTTCTTGATACTCTCTTTTACTTCAATTCATATTTCTTATGTGAGCATCATCTAAATTATCAAGCCTAATTTAAGGCATTAAAGAAAAGTACTAATTGGGAGATAACCCAAATTTCGGTAGGTTTTTATTTTGTTGAGTATTGGAAGTTATTACTTCTGTAATAACCTCTCCTTATACATTTTGTGTGGTTTTTATGCCAAGAATAACCTCTAATGAGAGAGAAGTAAGATTTGGGGAAGTTGTTGTCCCGAAACATATTTTTGTGCTTCACTGTAAAATTCGTGAAAAATCTCTATATGTCGGATTGAGTTTTAATTTTCTGAGCGTATGACCCAGGTTGTTATCTAAATTTAGTTAGTTCAATACTTTTCTATTTGATCAATAGAAGGTCTTCGAAAAAATCGGTTTTACCTACTGGTCTGTTTTGATAGATTTCTGCCATTGTTTGCATTTGCCTCTTATCGGTTTGTTTTTGAGTTCTCTTTGATCACTTGAGCTTTTAAAAGGAATTTTTATAGTATCTTGTGTTCTAATGGAAGTTTTACTTGTGTTGAAACTAAACCCAAAGGATTATTATCTTTAATACACTAATGTTGCTAATGAAGATTGTGTGAAGTTTTGTATGAAGCAAATTTTCAAGTGTAGGGGAAGAATGATATGATGATATGAAGAATGGACAAAAGCTCAAGCTTGGGGATTCCACCTATTTCACCCCAAGAAATATTCAAGAGATACAAGCGTCAAAGCTTTGGGATGCCCAAGGCATCCCCTTCTTCATCAATAAAAATCTTAGGTTTTCTTTCAAGACACTTTATATTTATTGCTTCATGCACTATTGTGTTGTTCTTGGAGCGTTTTTGTTTTTTTAGTTTTATTCTGCTTGTTTGCTGCAATAAATTGGTTGGATTACAGCCCACTTCTTTTGGAGAGAGACACGTTCCATTTTCATTGTTTAGAACACTCTAGTTTTCACTCTTATTGTTCTGTGAGTGTTCTCCTTTGCTAGCAATGTGTTTAGCTTTAGTTTTCTTGTGATTTTTGCTTAGAACTTTTTAGTTCTTCTTTGTGTATGTGTGAGACAAGCTCACTGGTCTTTATTGATTATTATCTTTGTGAGTTGTTTCAAATAAGTCGATTGGTGTTGGAAAAGAATAGAAAGTATCATTCTTATAGTGGTACAAAAAGAAGCTTGTCTTGACCGTGACTTAGACTTTATCATGTCATGTTAGATGTTGCTTTGACCCTATGATTAGTGATTATTGTTGTAGCATGACTTGCACCAAACAATTGAGATTGCTTAATGTTCCTTGAAAGAATCATGCGTTGTTTTAGCATACAAAAGCATAATATTGTGGTATTCTCATTTGATCCTTTGCTTGGGTTGACTTGGCACATGCTTACACCATGTTAAGACTATGAACCAGTCACCTTAGCCTCTATGATCATTTAGTTTTTGACTTGTGATATCACTTTATGATTTAGTTAATAATGTTTTGTTGCTTTGCATGATTATGGCCATTATTGCTCTCTTATTTTGCCGCTCCCAGTCTTTTGCTAGCCTCCACCTGTACCGAGTGAGCTCTACTCATGCATCCAAATCCCAAGAAACCAAGTTATTCGAGTCCGCTATAAATTCCTATGCATGGTGTGTTACACCATTCCAAGTATATTCATGTTTTATTAATCTTCCAAATTAAGCTTGTTATGTGAAAATTAGTGAATAAAGCTCTCACAAACTTGATGGAACACTTTATTTTTCATGCCCCTAATAAACTTGAACCATTGTGTCATCTATGTTATATATGCTTGCACTTATAAGTCGGGAATTAGCAGAACCGTGCTGTCACGGGGAACGCTTTCAACACCTGTACATATCTACCCAGTTGATATCATGCTCTTTTGTTTATGGATGTCGACGGTGTGAAATAAAAGGGGAGCCTGTAAGTCCATGGAGTTATGTATGTGTGTTAGAGAAACGCCTGGGCCGCTAGCCTAAGCCATGCCTAATCATGGTGGAAACTTGCAGCATCACCATAGTGAGCAATCCATGAAGCATCTTCAGAAAAAATATAGAAATAAAAAGAGAAAAAAAATATGCACCATTCTCATGGTAAATAAAAGGATTGCTGAGATTCTCACTATCTATTTCCTTTTCATTTTGATATGGGATAGCTCCTGTGTCATGGGGCAAGGGGTACCCCGTTGGCGGTTCTCTATGATACACATATACTTACAATGACAAGAACTTGCTTGTGACTAAAGTTGAGTAGCATGAGGAATGGCCCTCGTACTCAAGGGACATGAGATTGCCAACTTATGATTTGTCAAGCATATACTCCATATTTGTTTTACTTTAACCTTAATCACTTCAAGATGCTTATGATAGGGGCAATGAGAGCTGAAAGCTAATAAGTACCATAATTTTTGGAAGCTCTTTATGAAACTTGAAATCCCTGCTTCCCTCTATGAAGGGATTTTCTTCCTACTTTTATATTGAGTCTCCACCTTCTATCTTTATGCACCAATTAAGAGAGCATATTTGTCATTCTTAGTTCAATGTGCATTGTCGCAAAACTTATTGATTGATTCATAATGTTGATATTGCTTGTTCTTAAACTATTTGTATCTAGTCACCCTTATGAACTTTGAAGGTGTCATATGCATTTATGTTTTGCTACACCATGAGGGACAAGCTGAATACCACTATCCTAAGTTTTCTATATGTGAAACAAACAAACGTCTTTCAATGAATTGTTATTGATGATCTTTGTTTGTACCTTTCATGTCACAACATAGTTGCTATGTCTTATTTTTAGAACTACATCTTTCATGCTCATATTTAGAGTACTTTGATCCTAGCTATCAATGCTTTACAATACCTTGATCAAGATTGTGATGGTGCATGTCGCCTCAAAAATTATTCTTTTTATCACTTACCTACTCGAGGACGAGCAGGAGTTAAGCATGTGGATGCTTGATACGTTGTAAACGTATCTATAATTTTTGATGTTCCATGCTTGTTTAGTATCAACTTTGCTATGCTTTTTCTATACTTTGAGGTATTTTTATACATTTTCTGGGACTAACCTATTAACAAGATGCCGTAGTGCCAGTTGCATGTTTTTTGCTGTTTTTGGTTTCAGAAAATCCAGAAAAGAAATATTCTCGGAATTGGACGGAACAAAAGCCAAAGCCAATATTTTACCCGACACGACACGGAGCCCGAAGGAGAGACGAAGGAGGGCACCAGGGTGGCCACACAATACGGTGGAGTGGGCCCACCCTGGCTGCCTGGGCACAAGGTGTGGGCCCCCTGGCCCCCCATCGACCTTGCCCTTTCGCCTACATATGTCTTCCCGAGACGTAAACCCTAATGCGGGCAGAAATCCACGAAAAGGTCCGCAGCGCCACCGCCACCGAAGAGGATATTTGGGGGATAGAAGTCTCTATTCCGGCACCCTGCCGGGACGGGGAATTGCCCCCGGAGCCATCTCCATCGATCTTCACCACCATCTCCATCGCTGTTTCTAATTCCCATTATGAGGATGGAGTAGTTCTTCCTCAAGGCTAAGGGCTCTATCGGTAGCTATGTGTTCATCTCTCTCTCTCTCTCTCTCTCTCTCTCTCTCTCTCTCTCTCTCTACGCGTGATCTTATTGTGGTCATGAGCTTTGTAATCAAGTAGATCTACTCTGCTACTCAAGTGCTTTAATTGTAATTTCCGGCTATCCCCATGTGTGTGAAAGTGACAGCGTGCACACCGTGTGGCACTTAAGCTAGATATTACATAAATACTTATCATGAGTTATATTTTGAGTTGGTTGTCTCTATGAAATTGTGGTGTTTGTTGGAACCATCTAGCGCTCAAGGTGATAGTGTGGGGTTATCTAGATGGGGAATGCAAACTTTGAGGTGTGCTGTTATAGCCCTACCGTGGATTAGAGTTGTCCAACCGGAGAGTAGTTTAGAGTAGTATCATGAAGAGAAAATATTTATATGAGAGTGTCCACTAGTGAAAGTATGATCCCTAGGCCTTGTTTCTAAGCATTGGAAAACCGTTTACAACTAGACCTGGCGCCGTTGCTGGGGAGTATAGGGACTTCAAATCTCTTCCTCCCCGTCAAGCTCTTTTCTGGCGACGTTGCTTGCTACCATCTTTATTTCAGATTGCAATTACCACTTATAATCATCCATATCACTTGTATTTCACTATCTCTTTGCCGAACTAGTGCACCTATACACCTGACAAGTGTATTGGGTGTGTTGGGGACACAAGAGACTTCTTGTATCTTGATTGCATGGTTGCTTGAGAGGGATGCCTTTGACCACTTCCTCCCTGAGTTCGATAAACCTTGGGTGATCCACTTAAGGCAAACTTGTTGTTGTTCTACAAACCTCTACACTTGGAGGCCCAACAACTGTCTACAAGAATAGAAGCGTGCGTAGACATCAGGTGGCACGGCAGATTCCATGGGTAGGCTAAAGTTGGGGCCAATGTGCACTAGTGGGATCCAGGGAGGGATGATCTAGTGGTTTCTACACATTAAGAATACAATCTCGAGATTTACTTTGATCAACAATGGTTACACTTGCTGCTCGAGCTGTATCAGAGAGAGGAGGAAGAAGCTCTCCAGAAACCTCTGAGTGTAAAATTAATCGATCCCCCTACTAGGAGGCCCTGGCTTACCTTATAAGGGGTGGCCAAGATAAATTAGGGCTGACGTGGATGGCATATTCCCCGAATATGCTTCTCGCAAAGAGGTAATTCGGTGCACCTCTTTCCCTGTCGCACTTCTAGCAATGGCAAAGACCCGGAGCCCACGACATGTGATTGTTGGACTCTAGGACTGTCACCTCCATGACGCTTCTTCTGCCCTTCTGCCCCTCTGACCCTTGTCTGTAGTGCTTGGCACTACGTAGATTCTTGAGGGAGAGACAGAGAGTTATGTTGACTTTGGGGCTCACTCTCTCCTTCTCGAGCAAGCCTCCTCAAGACTTGGCCTCGTACAAGATGACTCGACCAAACTCACACCTGCAAATAGATAATACGATAGATACCGCGCTGACATACCCTGTATGTCGGCCGAGTCAAGCCTTAGCTATTGACTCAGGGTAATTCGATCTTTATTCGGCCGAAACTTGTTTAACTCGGCTGGGTCATTCTTTGACCCGGTCAATATCTCGGCAGGCTTTGCCCTTTTACCTTAGCTTGACCTTACCTGGGGTCACCCCCAACAAAGTACCAGGATATCTTGGTACTCATGAAATTTATCCTAATGATTAGGCTTAGTACTTAACCAAGTATTTTTTGTGCTTAAGCAAGATTCAAAATTCTGATATGTACACATGCTTAATGGTTGTGTGCATATTTAGTTGGTGCAAAGGCCGGTGAAGGGAAATTCTACCCCAATTTTATGACAAAGAGTTGAGACCCTTACCCTCATGTCGTCCCCTCCGAGCGACGTGGGGGGTAACCCTAGCCGCCATCGCAAGCCCTCCCCCACCACCGCTGATCCTCCCCGCTGCTGCCGCATGCCTTGTTCACGGTGGCGGCACCTCTGGTCTGGAAGGGGAGGGGGACCTACGGTCTTCCCTTGTGGCGATGGAGTTAGGTATCTAAGATAGTGTACACGTTGGCCGCTTTGATGGCATGATGGATAGGCCTAGAGGCTGCACATGCTACTGCCTAGCGGAAGCGGTGGGGCTAGGAGTCGGCTGACCAGCCGAGAGTGGTTGGCCCTCGTCTTCTAGCATGGTTGGCACCTTGCCAATATCGGGGCCTTCATGACGCGGGTGGCATGACGCAGCGTCATTGACCATCGTCTACTTGTCTAGCGGTGTGGGAGGCTGCTGGATTCACCCTATTAATAATGGTGGCTTGGCCCTAGCGAACTTCTTCAGCCAGGTCATCTTTCTACCAGATGTTGACCTCTTCGATCTGGCCACCGACGAGTTCCAGTCTTCACTATCACACACACACACACACACACACACACACACACACACATATATATATATATATATACAGATTGGCGTATGTCGCCCTGGATATGTTGATTGGAAAGGATTCAATCACACGCGCTCATGTTATCAACCAACATGGCTTCAAGATGGCGCAATGCGAAGCTTCTCTTTCTTATTGGTGTCATGGGACATGTCTAAGTCCATATTCCCATGGGACTAGTAGAGGTGGAGAAAGTCCTGGCTGTAATTGGAGGTCTGAAACTTTGGCGAAAAGTTGTAATATATGCGATGAAAACCGTGTGTCTGGTGTTTGGTGTCTTGCAACAGCGGTCTCGTCAAGCAGAGGTGGTTGCACTACAGGACTAAATTTTTGGTGGTGCTCCACGAGTACCAAGACACAATCCCTAGGGTAAAACCCAAGGTCTGGCATTTATTGGTTGTACCTGACAATGACCTTGCTGAAACCATTATATTTTTGGTGAATCTAGACTTTTTATGGAGTGAAAACCCAAGATATTCAATCGTGTGATGACAACACTTATGCATTGCTTTCTTCTTGAAGGCGCTGCTTTTGAAAAATATCTTTTGTAGTTCAGGTGTTATCTTCGGTGGTGGTTAAAGTGTTGATGTTGCGGGTGTCCAGCGACAGGGCTTTATTTTCTATTTCTTTCTCTCTTTTTTATTTTTACGTTGTTGTGTACATCCTTGATGTCTTTGGACATCGTTTTGTTGCAGAGGCTAGGTGTAATTGTATCTTCACGACATTAATATATTCCCTTTATCTATTTTTTAATCATTTTGGTAAAAAAAGAACTCGTTCATAACAACAATTGATTCATTTAGAACTCATTCAACAAACCACAAACATAATATTTTACCAATTCCTCTAAATGCAATATTAAT
This sequence comes from Avena atlantica, assembly GCA_910589765.1. Classification (NCBI taxonomy): domain Eukaryota; kingdom Viridiplantae; phylum Streptophyta; class Magnoliopsida; order Poales; family Poaceae; genus Avena; species Avena atlantica. The sequence continues at coordinate 424,351,439 of OU342739.1, forward strand.
ATATCAACCACATAATCCAGACCAAAGGAAAAAAAGAAAGAGAGAGAAAGTAATGCCAACAATGGGAGATCGACGACAAAGATGACCCGCCACCGATGCGATCTCCGGAGTTGTCCCACCACGCTCCTAGTACTCCGAATCGCCGCATACCAAGCCACACCTTAAATAAGGAATGCAACGACAATGACGGTGTTGCCCAGACTTATCCTAGGGGTTACCCGGTAATCGAAGGGGAGTGGGGAAGGGTTACTGACATGGTTATACCCTGCGGGTACAAAACATTAGTATACCTGGTCCAGCCCAAGGAAGGCCCACAAGAATATATGCGGCCTGTGAAGATTTTCGGGTGGCCCAAGCCCATGGTGTCTTCGGATCCTTGGAGAGCAAGACTAGGGTAGATAGAATATTCAAAGGGGCAAACCCTAACTTGTAACCGACTCGATCTGTGACCGAGACCTGCCTATCTCTATATAAAGGCTAGGAGGGCACGACGAGGAGGGCAACTTCTCACCGCATACACACCTCCACGCCAGATTGCATCTACGCACCCTTGTAACTTTCGGTTCCGCCGTAATCAAGAGCAGACAAGCAGGAGTAGGGTTTTCCCTCCGGGGGCCTGAACCTGGGTAAATCTCGTGTCCCCTAGTTGCTTGTCTATTAACCGTTCCGTGATCTCCAGCACCCCCATCTTCTCCAAAACCCAAGCTCATAACAATGGGCATTGACGAGTCGAAACCTCGTCAATTAGCGCAGTCTGTGGGAATCGGGGGCGCCGATCGTGCGATCGTGACGGTCCCAACCAAAGCGATCTACAACTCCTCAGCGACGGAGATCCATCTCCTCTTCGGCGCTTTCGACTTCACCACCCACTTGCCAGCCACCATGAAGGACTTTGAGCCCGTAGGCGACGGTCTCAAGATTCTGTTCGGGAGCTTCTGCTTCCAGGTAGGACAGACCGGCACTCTCCGCCTCCCGGAACGGGTGCCACTGCCATCAATCAGGCCCGCCTCATGGGCCCCGCATCCCAGCGTGCTACGCGCGTCAACACTGACAAATGAGTCATGCGACAGTAGCAGTTGCAACTTAGATCTGTGCCCCCCCCCCCCCCCCCCCCCCGTCGGATGAAGGAACATATGGTTTCAGATCCGAAAGCTGCGGCAGTAGCGATCCAATCCGCGGACGATACCAGTGCGTCGTGGTCATCCAAAGCGATGTGGAACAGCAACCACCAGGTTCGGGTGCGCACATACCACCACCTAACCCGCAAGGTGGAAATGGGAGACAACCGTCCCTCCCACCCAACGAGGGCGACGACTATCAGAAGATCAACCTCAACAAGGATGGATGGTGCTAGGCATGCGAAGCCATGGCGGGCAACAAGATCCTACCTATGAATGCTTCACGGGACCTGCTGATGGAATACCATCTCCTCCTCATCGGAGAGCACAACAAGCAGGTGAAGCTAGAGGAGGAGCTCGACAAGCGCAAACAAGCGGCCTTGGAGTCCAGCGCGCGGCGAGCTGCGCTCTCCGCCGCTGGCGGATCCAGCTCGCATGGCAACAATGCCAACAAACATAGCTCTCGCACAGAGCACATGGACCCCGTCGCACGCCTCGAGGTCACCCGAACCCTCAACACGTCCTTCATGGAGATGGACGTCAACGGCAACGTCATACCAAAGACGCCGCAAGCTGCGATCATGGCAGCCACCACATATCTCGCGTCCCATCCACCTCCGGTGGGGGACCCGAAGAGAGCCATGCATAAGTCCGCACTAACCGGACTCAGACTCGTCGGAGCCACGCTCCACAATGAAGCTCATGCGGAGCCGAAAAGAAAGATGCGTTCAGATTCAACCGCAGCCCCACGCCCTCATCCGATGAGGAGGAAGACGAGCACGATCTACCTCGACGACACAAGAGTCCGAGACGCCGTAGCCGCGACTATGACGCTTGAAGCGACCTTGCTCAGCGTAAGGTCGACAAGGCACATGCCAAACGCGCGTGCTCATCCGAATCCGAAGAGGATGACGACAAAGAACTCTGCGGAGCTTGATGCTTCAGCGGATCTGTTCGGCGAACAAGGATGCCAAGAAATTTCAATCTTCCTTCGGATACTCTGAAGTTCGACGGGACACAGGACCCAAAAGCCTGGCTCAGCGACCACCTGTCGTCCGTCAAACTGCACGGCGGTAACAAAAACACTGCCCTACAATGCCTTCAGCTGTAGCTGACAGGCGCAGCTCAAATCTGGCTCAGCAGCCTGTCTTCAGGCTCCATCCGAAACTGGGAGGAGCTGGCATACAGTTTCATCCGAAACTTCAAGGGCACCAGCAAAAGGCCAGCCTCGATAGAGGAGCTACGGGCCTGCACCCAACGAACGGGTGAATCCATTCGCTCGTACATCTTGCGCTGGTCCAACATCAAGAACTCCGCGGCGCACATCTCCAAGGAGAGAACGATCAACGCCTTCAAGGACGGTGTCAAGTGCCCTGACTTCAAGGAGGAACTTGGGCGCGTCAAGCCCAAGACACTGGACCACCTCATGGACATCGCCAACAGGTGGGAAGATGACGAGGATTCCCTCCACCGAGCACATTCAGAAGAGTAGGATGAATACGGCCACAGACGAGAACGCCGTAGCAAGCGAAGGTCGTGCGTCTATGATGACTGCGACGGACCCGACATGTTTGCGTCTCGCTACGCCGACCGTCGCAATGACAACAACCGCAGCAGTGGAGGATACCGCGGAGGCAATTTCCGCGAAGGAGGACGCCCAACGCAAACATGGCAGCGTCGCGGTCGTGACGATGAAACCTCCGCATACGACAAATTGTCGGGTCCCTGTACCATCCACTTCTACATCGACAAGCAGGATGGTAAAAAGAAGGCCAGCCACATGCTAAAGGATTGCCGAGTTCCAAACACTCAGCGAGGGTTTCACCCATATGCGACGCCAGACCCTGAACCCGGGTTCGGACCCGCAGCTGCACCAGGTGACATCGCCCACGGAGCCCCCCACCTCCACCCGTGGGACCTTCGAATCAAGCAATCACACCGGTGCAAAACAACAGTGTAAACGGGCACCTCGCGCCAAAAGGGTCCCTGATGATCCGAAAAGGGCGCCCAACGAATAGGGTGCAAAAGAAGATCACCCGCTAGGTCAGTCTGGCTGTGACCGCTCCACCCGCCATCCCTGAGTACCTCAGCGGCTCGAAGTCCTGCATCACATTCAGTCGTTCGGATCAACCCCGCCAGATCCCTCGCCCAGGTCATGCTTCCCTGGTGCTTGAGGCGCAGATCGGAGGGTTCGAGATGAGATGCTTCTTCATGGACGGCGGTAGCAGCATCAACCTGATGTTCGCTAGCACCCTAGCAGCAATGTGGATCCCGCTGTGCAGCCTAGAACAGTCCGACACAACGTTCCACGACATCATCCCGGGGAAGGGCATATACCCCCTGGGAAAGATATGGCTCGATGTCTTCTTCGGCAAGCCCGACAACTTCCGGTGCAGGCGGCTGGAGTTCGAAGTGGTGGATTGGCCATCAAAGTACCACACCATCCTCGGGCGTGTGGCATTCGCAAGGTTCCTGGCAGTACCGCACTATGCGTACCTGCTACTTAAGATGCCAGGAACTAGGGGCGTCATCACGGTCCAAGGAAGCTTCACCCGATCTGACCACCGCGACAGAGACTTCAACCGTATCTCCCAGTCGTTCGACATGCAGGAGGAGCTCACGAGGCTTCGAGAGATGACAGACAACGGGGCACCCCCAGTCTCCAGGCAAAATGCACCTGACATATCGATCGACTCCATAGTCAACACGAAGAAGGTGCAGGTACACCCGACGGACGCCTCGAAGACGGCGCTGATTGCCAATGACCTCAGCCCCGCATAGGAAAGCATGCTCGTCGAATTCCTCTGTGAGCGCTGGGAAATCTTCGCCTGGTGTCCTGCGGACATGCCAGGAGTTCCCAGGGAATTCGCCGAGCACGCACTCAACGTGTTTCCAGACGCCAAGACCATCAAACAGTCCATTCAACGATTGTCCGAGCCACGAGCCGAAGCCGTCGGAATCGAAGTCAACAGACTGCTCGACGCCGACTTCATCCGGGAGATCAAGGAGAGGGAATGGCTAGCCAACACTGTGCTCGTCCCTAAAAAAGACATGGACATCCTGCGGATGTGCGTGGACTTCACATCGCTCAACAAACACTGCCCAAAGGACCACTTCCCTCTCCCTCGGATCGATCAGATCATCGATTCGACTGCAGGATGCGAGAAACTCTCCTTCCTTGATGCCTACTCGGGCTATAATCAGATTCGGTTGAAGGTCGAAGACCAGGAGAAAACGGCATTCATCACACCGTTCGGAGTATTCTGCTAAAATACAATTCCCTTCGGTCTGAAGAACGCAGGTGCCACGTACCAACGATGCATGCAAGCGTGCCTGAAGAGCCAGATCGGCCGCAACATACAGGTCTATGTGGACGACATAGTCATCAAGACAAGAGAGGCCAAGATGTTGATCGATGATCTCCGTGAAATGTTTGACAACCTCGACCACTACAAGATCAAATTGAACCCAGAAAAGTGCGCCTTCGGCGTCCCATCTGGCCAACTACTTGGCTACTTCATCTCCCAGCAAGGGATCGAGGAGAAACCGAAGAAAATCCGGGCCATACTGGCCATGGAGAAGCCAAAAAACATCAAAGGTGTCCAGCAGCTATTTGGACGCATCGCGGCGCTGAGCAGATTCATCAGCCGCATGGGTGAGAAGGCCCTGCCATTCTACCAGCTGCTACGCAAAGCAGACAAATTCGAGTGGACACCCGAAGCAGATGGCGCATTCGAAAATCTGAAGCGACTGATCTCCACCTCGCTTGTCCTGGTCACACCAAAGGAACGCGAGCCTCTGCTGCTATACATAGCAGCCACACATCAGGTAGTAAGCATCGTACTCGTGGTCGAATGACCAGAAGAAGGCAAGACCCACGGGGTCCAACGCCCAATCTACTACCTCAGCGAGGTACTATCGCCAACAAAACAGAGGTACCCTCACTACCAGAAACTTGCCTACGGCGTGTTCATGACGGCTCGTCGGCTGAGCCACTACTTCAAGGAGCACCAGAAAATGGTCGTCAAAGAGGCGCCACTCTCCAACATCCTGAACGACCCTGAAGCCACGGGACGCGTAGCCCTGTGGGGCATCGAGCTATCACCTCTAGACATAGTCTACGAGCGATGCAAGGCGATAAAATCCCAGGTCCTCCCTGACTTCCTGGTTCACTGGATGGAGCTCCAGCTGCCATACACTCCGGACATGACGCGGTCATGGACGATGCACTTCGATGGATCCAAGCGCGACGCTGGAGTAGGAGCTGGCTTCATACTGACGTCCCCGTAGGGCGATAAGATTAAATATGTCCTTCAGATGAAATTTCGTGCCTCCAACAACGAGGCCGAATACGAGGCACTCATCCACGGCATGCGGATGGCCAAGATCTACGGCGCAACGCGCCTAGTCATCTACGGTGACTCGAACCTCGCCGAGCAGACAATGAATGAGTGCGACGCACACGCCGCTAACATGATCACATATCGCTCGCTCTATAATTCACTCAAAGGAGACTTCGACGGCTGTGAGCTTCGCCACGTTGGAAGGGAAAGCAACGAGGAGGCTGATTGACTCGCCAACATCGGCTCCACCTGCGCACAGGTGCCACCAGGTGTGTTCCTCGAACAAATCAACGTGCCTTCCATCAAAATGAAATTCCCCAAGGGATCGCCCGAAGAAGCAGAGCACTCGGGGCTACGCTACTCGAAGGACAAGAAGGACCCAAAAAGCTCGACACGGAGGTCGCACTGGTCAACCTGATGCAGGTCATGGCAATCAAAGAAACATGGACGCAGCCATACCTTCGGTACCTGATAAACAGAGAAATGCCTGATGACCCGACAGATGCCCGGCGCATATCTTGCCAGTCCAAGGCCTTCACCATCATCAATGGAGAGTTGTACAAGCGCAACATTTTGGGTGTACTCCAAATATGCGTCACCATTGGTGACGGCAAAACCATCCTCCAAAACATCCACGAGGGCATCTGTGGCCATCACGCGGGCAGCCGCGCCCTCGTCGCCAAAGCTCTACGAGCTAGATTCTACTGGCCAACGGCCATGAACGATGCCAAGGACATCGTCCAGAGGTGCAACGGCTGCCAGAGGTTTGCGGACAAGCCACACGCACCAGGATCGGAACTCAGGCCCATACCCTTGGCCTGGCCCTTCGCCCAATGGGGCCTCGACATGATCGGCAAGCTTCCCAAATCTTCGAAAGGAGGCCACATCTACCTCCTGGTCGCAGTCGACAAGTTCACTAAGTGGATCGAGGCCATGCCTGTCACTAACCAAAAGGGCAAAACGGCCGTCAAGTTCTTCGAGTCCATAGTCTACAGGTTCGGTGTACCGCACAGCATCATCACAGACAACGGGTCGAACTTCATCTTTAAAGAATTTCAGGACTTCTGCGAAGGCCTTGGCATCAACATATCATACGCCTTTGTGGCGCACCCGCAAACCAACGGGCAAGTCGAAAAGGCCAATGGCCTCATAGGCAGCGACATCAAGAAACGCATACTCAGCCCACTTGAACGGCTTGCGGGAGCCTGGGTAGAAGAGCTACCCTCCGTCCTCTGGAACTTGCGCACAACGCCAAAAACCTCAACTGGCTACACGCCCTTCTTCATGGTGCACGGAGCCGAAGCCGTGTTACTCGTAGAAGTACGCCATAAGTCCCCAAGGGTCATCACCTACAACAAAGCCGAATCAACGGCCACACTTGAAGACGCAGTCGACACACTCGACGAGGCACGTGACATCGTTGCAGCTTGCTCGACGATCTACCAGCAGAGCCTCCGCAACTAACACAGCCATCTGCTGCGCCCAAGGTCCTTCGTCAAAGGGGACCTCGTCCGACGACTCAAGCAAGAGCGGCCGAAGAAGTTTGAGTCACCCTGGGAAGGACCCTACATCGTCACCGAAGTCATCCCAGGTGGCGCCTACCGCCTCAAGGACGTCAAGTCAGGAGTCGCATAGTCCAACCCATGGAACATCGCACAACTGCGACACTTCTACCCCTAGCTATCCCTCTTTACTTCCAATAAGGCTACTCAGCCGAAAAATGTACCTCCTCGTTACGATATGAATGAAAGCTAAGTCCCTAGTCCGAAAATCTTTTTCCTTACATTTACTTTCTATTACAACACACTCGGGGGATCCGCCTCACCTCACAACTTCATCGACTGAGAACAACGCATGAAAACCTGAGTAGCTGACCACATCAGGCTAACGAAAAGGGCATGCATACAACAAAGCACCATGTGCTAATACAAATAATATTTACAACAAAGGGCACAACAAGCCCACTCGGAAATATACAAGTTTTACATCTATCTTTTTACAGGGTCTACCTATTCTGAAGGATCATGCAAGCCCGATGCTCAAAGAGATCCACAATCTCTTCGGCATACTGCCTAACAGCCGCATAGTGCGGGCGCATGTCCCAGAGGATACCGTTCGGTCAAAGAGGCGGCCCAGTCGCCATAGCCGCAAGGTCGACATCCGGACGATGCAGCCGAACATGGGAAAGGGCGGCCTTCACCCCTTGATGACCCACAAGTATAGGGGATCTCAACAGTTTTCGCGGGTAGTATTACCCAATTTATTGATTCGACACAAGGGGAGCCAAAGAATACTTGCAAGCCTTAACAACTAAGTTGTCAGTTCATCTGCACCTGGAAATAGTTCTTGCTCACAGAAGTTTATCAGTAGCAACAGATTGGTAGTAGCAACAGCAAAACAATAGCAACAGTGAAACAGTAGCAATAGTAACAGTAACGGTAACAGTGGGATTCGAGTGCGGTAGGCATAGGTATGGATGGACGGGCGTTGCATGCACGAGTATAAACATGTAACTTCAAGATCTAGGGCATTGCAGATAAATAATAACAACCATCCAAGTACTAAACAATCCTAGGCATGTGCTCCAAATATAGTCATATGTGCTCGCAATGAGAACTTGCACAACATCTTCTGTCCAGCCAGCCCGTGGCAGCGGGGCCTCTAGGGAACTTCTGGCAATTAAGGTGCTCCCTTTAATAGAGCACAAGAGCAAAGCATTAACACTCCGTGAACACATGTGATCCTCACACCACAACCATCCCCTCCGGTTGTCCCAAATATTGTCACCATGGGGCCTTTGGATCCAGATAATGATATGTGCACACAACTTGCAGATAAGATCACAAACAATACTATCATAATGATTCAATAATAAGTTCAGATCTGAGATCATGGCACTCGGGCCCTAGTGACAAGCATTAAGCACAACAAGTTGCAACAAAGTCAAATAGCACTAATAGAGATACTAGGCACTATGCCCTAACAATCTTATTCGATTACATGACTGAACTCATCCAATCCCTACCATCCCCAAGTCTACAACGGGGGATTATTCACTCATGGATGAGGTAAACATCGGTGGTTGATGGAGATGCGTTGGTGATAACGATGGTGATGATCCTCTCTAAATTCCTCGTCCCGGCAGGGTGCCAGAACGGAGTTTCTGGATCTGAATCTTGGTTTCTGGTGGTGGCGGCGGAGCGGAACTCTTTCTGGTAAACTATCAAACCCCCCTCGTTTTTAGGTCGAAAGGCAACTTATAGGCGCAGAGGGTGGCTGCACCCCCTAGGCGCGGGCAGGGCCCACCCGCGCCTGGCAGGGGTGTGGGCCCCCCAGGCCTCTCCGTCTCGTCTTCTGGCTACGTGGATCTTCTGGTGAAATATATTTTTTGGCATATTTTCCAAGATTTTTCCTGATAGTTCATTTTCTGCACAAAAACAAGACACCAAGTTAATTCTGCTGAAAACAGCGTCAGTCTGTGTTAGTTGTATCCAAATCACACAAGTTTAGAGGAGAAACAATAGCAAAAGTGTTCGGGAAAGTAGATACGTTTTGGACATATCAACTCCCCCCCCCCCCAACATTATCTTATTGCTTGTCCTCAAGCAATTCAGCTGAAAACTGAGTGCGATAAAAGAACTTTCACAAACACATTTGCTCCATATGATGTAAATATTCTCAGCACAGGAGTAGATGCTTAGAAAATTCATAATAAAGAGTATGCAACTAAGTCTACTCAATAGTCATTGCAAGCTATGAAGAGAAACCAACTTAATAATAATAAGTGGCATGAAACATAAACATAAGCAACATTGCAATGCTCATAATAAGGTATGATAGAGTAGTATCTCGCTTGCCTTTGTCTGAAGAGCATAATATAAATGCCAAGGCACCTCTGAAGTTCAAGTGAAGACTAGAGATAAAGATTTTAGAGATACAAGGATCAAAGTCATGACATAATTAAGCAAGTTTTGGAACAAACACAAGAATGACAACTATGCTCTCAAGAAGGTGCTCATAGAATAAGTGATGACTCAACAAAGTTGTGAAAACGGTTTTGTAAAGTTTGAAAGGCTTCCAAATGATGAAAGGAAGGTACTCATTATCTTTGAGCTCTCATTGCCCCTATCATAGGCATCTTCATATGGTTAAGGTGAAAGTGAGGTCCACTCTGAATCATATGCTTGACAGATCATAGACTGGAAATCCCAAGTCCTTTGAGTACGAGGGTCGCTCCGCATGCTACTCAACTTTGGTTACCTGAAAGTTATTGTCATTGTAAATACATGCATATCATAGAGAACCGCCAACGGGGTACCCCTTTCACATGAAACAGGAGCGATCCCATGATCAAAATGACTAGGCAAGTAGACAATGAGCATCTCAGCGATCTTTTTATTTACTATGTGTATAGCATTTTTTATTGAGGATGCTTTATAAATGCTCATTATGGTGATGCTGCAAGTTTCCACCATGATTAGGCATGGCTTAGGCTAGCGGCCCAGGCGTTTCTATAACACAATGTATAGACTCCATGAACTCACAAGCTCCCCTTTCAGTTCACACTGTCGACATCCACAAACAAAAGACCAAGGTATCAACTGGATGAGATATCCAAAAAGTGTTGAAAGCGTTCCCCATGACAGCACGGTTCTGCCGACTCCCAGCATATAATTTGCAACCATATAACTTTCATGGACATGTCACAATGGTTCAGTATTATTAAGCGCAAGGAATAAAATGTGCCATCAAGTTCGTGAGAGCTTTACTAACTAACTTTCTCAAAATAGACAAACATTTTATTTGGAAAAAACACGGCATCAATATGCACTAAAATAGCAAATGATGATAATAGGTAGGTATGGTGGACACTGTTGGCAATATTGGTTTTGGGGAGTTGGAAGCACATATAGAGCTCATACTCAATGCAAGTGAAGGCTAGCAATAGAGAGGGAGCAACAAACGAGAGAGCAATAACTGTCATAATCATGCTTGCAACAATAGAGGACTAATTATGGCATGAAAGTGATACAAGAACTCTGAGGCAAAATAAATCATCGAGGCTCACTGACTATTGTTTATTCATATGCATGCGTGAGCATGTGCCAAGTCGATTCACATGAACAGTCAGAGGAGGATACCATAATATCATACCAAAATATGAATAAAACAATGCAAGCAAACATTCATATGACATGCTACAAACTATTAGCAAGCTGGAGCTGATCACAAGCAAGCAAGAACTAGTAAGCATCCATAATGACATACACCTTACACAAACAGGCTAAGCATGCTCACAACGATGAGTATATGTACAAAAATGAACACAAATAGAGTTCGTTACCAGCCTCTTACCACACCTCGAGTTGTCTTAATCTTCATTATTGCCCTTCACTTGTGTGAGTTGAATAATAACATGAAACCAAAATCCACTGAGGACGGCTGAAACCTGCAAAGAACTCAAAAAACCAAAGAAGAACAACAAATATTTTTGGTGTTTTCGATTTTTTAAAGCAAGCAAACAAAACCAAAAACAAGCAAAGCAAAAACAAAACAAAAAAAGAAAAAAAAATCAAAAGAAAACAAAAAACAAAAACTAAGACGCTCCAAGAACAACACAACTGTGCATGAAACAATAAAAACGAAGTGTCTAGAAAGACCTAAGATTTTTATTGATAAAGAAGGGGATACCTTGGGCACTCCCAAGCTTTGACTGGAGGGTTTCGCGGCATAGTAAATCAAAATTTTCTACGGATGCGAACAGAGGGAAGCCAAGATCTAATCTAGGAGATGCAAACAACGAGAGAGATTGGATTAGATCTTCATACCCTTGAAGATTCGCACAGCGGAACGTTCGTCGGAACGTGGGTGATGTAGTCGTACTCGCTTCTCCTCCTCGCGATCCGATCTGATCTAGCACCACAAGTGGCGATGCCTCCGTGAGATGCACACGTGCGGCACCTCGACGTCTCCTCCTTCCTTGTTCCATCAAGTATGGTGGAGAGATGGGTTGGATCTACAACGCGACGGGGCGGTGCAATTGGTGGAGAATTTCTGCAGCAGGGCTTCGCCTACAAGCAGTCGGGAGGGAGAGAGGAGGGCAGCAGGGCGGCTAGGGTTGGAGGGGAAGGTGTAGGGGGTTGGTGCGCCCCCACCCCTCTTTATATAGAGGGGGCGCAGCCCTAGCCCCTCCCCCAAGCCCAAACTGGCGGCCCCAAAGGATAAGGAGTGGGGGGCAAGGAAACCCCCCCTTCTAGAAGGTCTATCTCGAGTTTAAACCTCTCTTGGCCGGCTGGGCCCTATGGGGCCTTGTGCCCCTGGCCCAATGCGGCCAGGGCACTCCCTCATAGGCCCATGCCCCCTCCCGGAAGGTGGGGCCACGTTGGTCCCCTTCCGGGAGTTTCTAGAAGCTTCCGGTACAATACCGATTAATCCGGAACAATTCCGAACTCCAAAAACTGCACTGCCTTATATGAATCTTATTCTCCGGACCACTCCGGAACCTCTCGTGATGTCCCGTATCCCATCCGAGACTCCGAACAAAAACTCACAAACCAATTATCCAACCTATCCTAGCGTCGAGACACGTTAAGTGTGTGACCCTGCGGGTTCGAGAATATGCAGACATGATCTTCTATCAATAATCAACAGCGGGGTCTGGGAACCCATATTGACTCCCACACATTCATCGATGATCATATCGGATGAACCACGATGCCAGGATTCAATCAATCCCATATATATATTCCCTTCGTCTCGCGATATTTTACTTGCCCGAGATTTGATCGTCGGTACCGTCATACCTAGTTCAATCTCGTTCACAGCAAGTACTTTACTCGTTCCGTAATCCGATATCACTTTGTGATTAACTCCTTAACCACATGCTTGAAAGCGGTGTTGATATCGATTACCGAGTGGTCCTGAAGTATATCTCTCCAACTTGGGAGGGACAAATCCCATCTCGATACATACAACCCAACAGATACTTTCTGATCACCTGAGAGACACCTTTATGATCACCCTCACATAGGATGACGTTTGATGACCTCAAAGCTTTCTTCCGATACCAGGGAGTTGTATTATCTCATGGTCTAAGGAATACAATATTTGACATAAGAAAAGCTTCGCAAAGACGAACACGATGACACGATCTAATTGCTTCGCTTAGTTTGGGTCTGTCCATCATATCATTCTCCCAATGATACGATCTCATTATCAATTGACAACTCATGTCTATGGTTAGGAAACCTTAACCATCATTGATCAATGAGCTAGTCCATAGAGGCGTACTAGGGACACGGTGTTGTTCACAAACCACACAAGTATTAAAGTTTCCGCTTAATACAATTCTAGCATGGAATATAAACATTATCATGAACAAGAATTATAATAATAACATCTTTATTATTGCCTCTAGGGTATAATTCCAACATTGACGCTTGTACCTTTTGAATATTTCTTGGGGTGACATGGGGTGGCTCCCCCCAATCTTGAGCTTTTGTCCATTCTTCATCTCATTACATCATCCTCTCTCTACACCTGATTTTTTTCCTTCATACAAAACTTCACACAATCTTCATTAGCAACATTAGTGTATTCAAAAGATAATAGACCCTTAGGCTTAGCTTTAGAACAGAAAAACTTTTCACTAAAAACACAAGCTACCGTAGCAACTCCTTCAAAAAGCTCAATTCCCCAAAAGAGAACTCAAAAAGGAATCAATAAGAAGCAAATACAAATAATGGCAGAAATCTGTCAAAACATACCAGAAGGTAGAAATCGATTTTTTCGAAAATCTTCTGTTGCTCAAATAAAAAAGTGTTGAACTAACGAAAGTTAGCTAACATACTAGGAGATTAATTCGTAAATTTTCAGCTCATTCCGACTTACAGAGACTCCTCACGAATTTTTATGGTGGAGGATAGAAATCTATTTCGGGACAGCAACTCCCCAAATCTTACTTCCCTCTCATTAGAGGTCATTCTTGGCACAAAAAGCAAAAAAAAGGATAAGGAGAGGTTATTACTGAAGTAATAACTTCCAAGACTCAGGAAACTCTTGGTTATCTCCCAACAAGTACTTTTATTTAACGCCTTTATGTTAGGCACGGCGAATAGCAAAGATTGGAAAGGGGAAAAATAAAAGTGAGCAAGTATAACCATAATGAAAGCATTATTTTGTTCATTAAAATCATTTTGTTAACAAGGTTGATCAATTCTTGTTACCAAAACAATCTTATATGAAACAAAACTTTGAAATCCACAAGGTGATTATGTTACCTCATATTTGACATAAGAAAAGCTTCGCAAAGACGAACACGATGACACGATCTAATTGCTTCGCTTAGTTTGGGTCTCTCCATCATATCATTCTCCCAATGATACGATCTCATTATCAATTGACAACTCATGTCTATGGTTAGGAAACCTTAACCATCATTGATCAATGAGCTAGTCCATAGAGGCGTACTAGGGACACGGTGTTGTTCACAAACCACACAAGTATTAAAGTTTCCGCTTAATACAATTCTAGCATGGAATATAAACATTATCATGAACAAGAATTATAATAATAACATCTTTATTATTGCCTCTAGGGTATAATTCCAACAGTCTCCCACTTGCACTAGAGTCAATAATCTAGTTTACATTTGGCAACAATCTCACACCCATGGCACTGAGGTGCTGATCATGTTTTGCACGCGGAAGAGGTTTAGTCAACGGATCTGCGACATTCAGATCTGTATGTACTTTGCTAATCTTTAGATCTCCATCTGCTATATAATCTCGGATTATATGAAACTTGCGGTTGATATGCTTGGTCTTTGGATGATATCTTGGTTCCTTAGCGAGTGCTATGGCGCCAGTGTTGTCACACAATATCTCCAGTGGGTCCAATGCACTTGGAACCACGCCAAGCTTAGTGATGAAGTTTCTGATCCAAACTCCTTCACTTGACGCTTCTGCAGCAGCCATGTATTCCGCTTCTACTGTAGATCCCACGATCACGCTTTGCTTGTAGCTTCTCCAGCTCACAGCTCCTCCATTCAAAATATACACGTATCCTGTCTGAGATTTAGAATCATCCTTGTCGGTGTCAAAACTAGCGTCGACGTAACCTTTTACGACGAGCTGTTCATCACCCCCATAGACTAAGAACATTTCTTTAGTCCTATCTAGGTACTTTAGGATGTTCTTCACGTCTATCCAGTGGTCCACTCCTGGATCACTTTGATACCTGCTCGTTAAACTAAGAGCATTGGACACATCCGGTCTAGTACACAACATGGCATACATGATGGAACCTATGGCCGAGGCATAAGGCACTTTGCTCATACCTTCCCTATCATTTACCGTAGCTGGACACTGAGCCTTGCTCAACATCTTACCTGACAACATAGGCACCGAACCTTTCTTTGCCTTATCCATTCTGAACCTTTTCAGAACTTTGTCTAGGTATGTACTCTGGCTTAAAGCTATCAGGCGTCTTTGTCTATCTCTATAGATCTTGATGCCCAATATATAAGCAGCTTCACCTAGGTCTTTCATTGAAAAACACTTGTTCAAATAACTCTTCACATTGTTAAGCATGTTGATTTCATTTCCAATAATCAATATGTCATCCACATATAGTACCAGAAACGTCACCGAGCTCCCACTCACTTTCTTGTAGATGCAAGCTTCGTAGCAATTTGGAACAAATCCAAAGCTCTTGATCACTTGATCAAAACGAAGGTTCCAACTCTGAGATGCTTGCTTCAGTCCATAAATGGAACGCTGAAGTTTGCATACTTTATCAGCATCCTTAGGATCGACAAAACCTTCGGGTTGCATCATATACAACTCTTCATCAATGTTGCCATCGAGGAACGCAGTCTTGACATCCATCTGCCATATTTCATAATCATGAAACGCAGCAATTGCTAATAAAATCCGAATGGACTTAAACATCGCTACGGGAGAGAAAGTCTCATCGTAGTCAACACCTTGAACTTGTCGAAAACCTTTCGTGACAAGTCGTGCTTTATAGACGGTAACATTACCATCCACGTCCGTTTTCTTCTTGAAGATCCATTTGCACTCAACGGCCTTTCGGTTGCTAGGAGGGTCCACCAAAGTCCATACTTGGTTTTCGCTCATGGATCCCAATTCGTATTTCATGGCTTCTAGCCATTTCTCAGAGTCTGGGCTCATCATCGCTTCCTCATAGTTCGTAGGTTCACTGTCTTCTACTAACAAGACAGTCAAGACAGGGTTGTCGTACCACTCAGGAGGGGCACGCGACCTTGTCGACCTGCGACGTTCAGTAGTAGCATCGTCCGAAGCTTCATGATCCTTGTCATTAGCTTCCTCTATTGTTGGTGCAGGCGGCACTGGAACAATTTCAGGTGCTGCGCTACTCTCCAACTCAAGAGAAGGTTCAATAACCTCGTCTAGCTCTACTTTCCTCCTACTCACTTCTTTCGAGAGAAACTCCTTCTCAAGAAAGGAACCGTTCTTTGCGACAAACACTTTGCCTCCGGTTCTGTGATAGAAGGTGTACCCAATAGTTTCCTTAGGGTATCCTATGAAGACGCATTTCTCCGCTTTGGGTTCAAGCTTGTCCGGCATCAACTTCTTGACGTAAGCTTCGCATCCCCAAACTTTAAGAAACGACAACTTAGGTTTAGCACCAAACCACAGTTCATACGGTGTCGTCTCAACGGATTTAGATGGTGCCCTATTTAAAGTGAATGCAGCGGTTTCTAATGCATAACCCCAAAATGATAACGGCAAATCAGTAAGAGACATCATCGATCGGACCATATCTAATAAGGTTCGATTCCGGCGTTTAGACACACCATTGCGCTGTGGTGTTCCGGGTGGCGTGAGTTGCGAAACGATTTCGCTTGCTTTAAGATGCGTGAGAAAATCATAACTCAAATATTCACCTCCACGATCGGATCGTAGAAACTTAATATTTCTGTTACGATGGTTCTCCACTTCATTCTGAAATTCTTTGAACTTTTCAAACGTTTCAGATTTATGTTTCATTAAATAGATATACCCACATCTACTTAAGTCATCGGTAAAAGTGAGAAAATAGCGATATCCACCGCGCGTCGAAACACTCATCGGTCCGCATACATCGGTATGTATGATTTCCAACAAGTCTGTTGCTCGCTCCATCATACCGGAGAACGGGGTTTTGATCATCTTGCCCATGAGGCATGGTTCGCATGTGTCAAATTATTCAAAATCAAGAGACTCCAAAAGTCCATTAGAATGGAGTTTCTTCATGCGCTTTACACCAATATGACCTAGACGACAGTGCCACAAATAAGTAGTATTATCACTATCTACTTTGCATCTCTTAGCCTCAATGTTATGGATATGTGTTTCATCCCTTTCGAGATTTAGAAGAAATAAACCATTCACAAGAGGTGCATGACCATAAAATATGTTACTCATATAAATAGAACAACCATTATTCTCCGATTTAAATGAATAACCGTCTTGCAATAAACACGATCCAGAAATAATGTTCATGCTCAACGCAGGCACATAATAACATTTATTAAGGTTTAAAACTAATCCTGAAGGTTAAACTAAGGAGAGCGTGCCGACGGCCATCACATCAACTCTTTATCCGTTGCCAACGCGCATCGTCACCTCATCCCTCGCAAGCCGCCGTCTATTCCTTAGCTCCTGTTTCGAGTTACAAATATTAGCAACTGAACCGGTATCAAATACCCAGGCACTACAACGAGGGCTAGTAAGGAAAACATCAATAACATGTATATCAAATATACCTTTGATGGTGTCAGCCTTCTTGTCCGCTAAGTACTTCAGACAATTGCGCTTCTAGTGACCCTTGTCCTTGCAATAGAAGCACTCAGTGTCCGGCTTAGGACCAGACTTGAGCTTCTTTTCAGCAGGGGCAACGCGCTTGCCGCCGCCTTTCTTGAAGGGCTTCTTTGCACCCTTACCTTTCTTAAAGGAGGGCTTGTTGACCATCAACACATGATTATCCTTCTGTATGTCCACCTCCGCAGCCTTCAGCTTTGCGAAGAGCTCGGTGATTGTATCAGTGGAACCAATCTGATTGTGAGTCACTACAAAACTTTTGTAGCTGGGAGGGAGTGATTGCAAAACCCTGTCAATCTTGAGCTCCTCTGGAATCGTGCATTCCAGTTGCTCAAGGCGTTGAGTGTAGCCCGTCATCTTAATGGCGTGCTCACTAACGGAACTCCCTTCCTCCATCTTGCAGTTAAAGAACTTCTCAGAGATCTCATATCTCTCAGAACGGGCCTGAGTCTGAAACATGGTTTTCAGCTCTTCGAGAATCTCAAAGGGCCCGGGATAGTCTTCAAAACGATTTTGAAGTTCCGGTTCCATAGGAAACAACATGGTGCTCTTAATCACACCATAATCATCCTTGCGCGACTGATAGACAGCTTTCTCATCAGCCGGCGCAGTTGCAGCAGGGGGGTCACCTAACGCTTTCCCAAGGACATAGTCCTTTTGACCACCAGAGAGAATGATTCTTAGATTGCGGAACCAATTGGTGAAGTTAGACCCATTGTTTCTAAGCTTTTCCTTCTCGGCAAAAACGTTGAAGTTGAAGTTGGACTTAGCCATGTGATCTACAGTATTTGCAAGTACAAATTAGACTATGTTCATGATAACTAGTTCAACTTAATCAAATTACTAGATGAACTCCCACTAAATTCAACATCCCTCAAGTTGTTTAGTGAACATGATCCAAATTCACCACACCTAATCCGATCATCACGAGAAGAGATGTGGTTTCAATGGTGGACAACGAAGTGTCGATCATATCATTCATATGACTCATGCTTAACCTTTCGGTTCTTGTGTTCCGAGGCCATGTCTGTACATGCTAGGCTCGTCAAGTTAGACCCGAGTATTTCCGCGTGTGCAAAACTGGCTTGCACCCGTTGTATGTGAGCGTAGAGTCTATAGCACCCGATCATCGCGTGATGCTTGGACACGACGAACTTTCGCAACGGTGCATACTCGGGGAGAACACAGTTTTTATCTTGATCTTTAAATGAGAAATCATCTTATAATGCTACCGTCGCGATCTAAGCATAATAAGATACATAAAAGGATAAACATCACATGCATATAACTTTATGTGACATGGTATAGCCAATCTTCGCGCAATGATCTCCATCTTGTGCGTTCCGCCATGATCTCCATCACTCCACCATGATTGCCTCCACCACGAATAGCAACTACAACTTTTGCTAACTACTTAGCGATAAAGTGAAACTATTACATGGCGTATAAGAAGTTGACACACAGGTCATACACAATTATAAAGACAACCATATGGCTCCTTCCGTTTGTGTACTCATCGACATGCAAGTCGTGAAACATTACAAAACATGATCATCGCATACATTATACACATCACATCCCGGGCCATACCATATCACAGAAAACACTCTCTGCAAAAACAAGTTAGACGCCTCTACTTTGTTGTTGCATGTTTTACGTGGCTTATGGGAGTAGATGCTAAGAACGATTCTTACCTACGGAAAGCCACAACGGTGATATTATGGTTGCCAAACTCCGGTGTTAATCCCATGACAACTATAGTGAGAGAAACTGACATCCACCAGCCGCATGTGTGGAACAAGCGACACGTCAAGTGCGGAGCCGGTCTCGCGAACGACGTCGCGTAAGGTTGGCCTGGACCGCTTCAATCTCACTATCCTGCGTCATAAGAAGAACACAAACAAGAGGCTTGCAACAGAAAACATCAACGCCCGCAACAACCATGTTTCGTTCTACTCGTGAAACACATCTACGCATAGATCTAGCTCTGATACCACTGAAGGGTTTTGCGGCATAGTAAATCAAAAATTTCTACGGATGCGAAAAGAGGGAAGCCAACATCTAATCTAGGAGATGCAAACACCGAGAGAGATTGGATTAGATCTTCATACCCTTGAAGATTCGCACAGCGGAACATTCGTCGGAACGTGGGTGATGTAGTCGTACTCGCTTCTCCTCCTCGCGATCCGATCCGATCTAGCACCACAAGTGGCGATGCCTCCGTGAGATGCACACGTGCGGCACCTCGACGTCTCCTCCTTCCTTGGTACAGCAAGTATGGTGGAGAGATGGGTTGGATCTACAACGCGACGGCGCGGTGCAATTGGTGGAGAATTTCTGCAGCAGGGCTTCGCCTACAAGCAGTCGGGAGGGAGAGAGGAGGGCAGCAGGGCGGCTAGGGTTGGAGGGGAAGGTGTAGGGAGTTGGTGCGCCCCCACCCCTCTTTATATAGAGGGGGCGCAGACCTAGCCCCTCCCCCAAGCCCAAACCGGCGGCCCCAAAGGATAAGGAGTGGGGGGCAAGGAAACCCCCCCCCCTTCTAGAAGGTCTATCTCGAGTTTAAACCTCTCTTGGCCGGCTGGGCCCTATGGGGCCTTGTGCCCCTGGCCCAATGCGGCCAGGGCACTCCCTCATAGGCCCATGCCCCCTCCCGGAAGGTGCGGCCACGTTGGTCCCCTTCCGGAAGGTTCTAGAAGCTTTCGGTACAATACCGATTAATCCGGAACAATTCCGAACTCCAAAAACTGCACTGCCTTATATGAATCTTATTCTCCGGAACCTCTCGTGATGTCCCGGATCCCATCCGAGACTCCGAACAAAAACTCATAAACCAATTATCCAACCTATCCTAGCGTCGAGACACGTTAAGTGTGTGACCCTGCGGGTTCGAGAATGTGCAGACATGATCTTCTATCAATAATCAACAGCGGGGTCTGGGCACCCATATTGACTCCCACACATTCATCGATGATCATATCGGATGAACCACGATGCCAGGATTCAATCAATCCCATATATATATTCCCTTCGTATCGTGATATTTTACTTGCCCGAGATTTGATCGTCGGTACCGTCATACCTAGTTCAATCTCGTTCACAGCAAGTACTTTACTCGTTCCGTAATCCGATATCACTTTGTGATTAACTCCTTAACCACATGCTTTCAAGCGGTGTTGATATCGATTACCGAGTGGGCCCGAAGTATATCTCTCCAACTTGGGAGGGACAAATCCCATCTCGATACATACAACCCAACAGATACTTTCCGATCACCTGAGAGACACCTTTATGATCACCCTCTCATAGGATGACGTTTGATGACCTCATAGCTTTCTTCCGATACCAGGGAGTTGTATTATCTCATGGTCTAAGGAATACAATATTTGACATAAGAAAAGCTTCGCAAAGACGAACACGATGACACGATCTAATTGCTTCGCTTAGTTTGGGTCTGTCCATCATATCATTCTCCCAATGATACGATCTCATTATCAATTGATAACTCATGTCTATGGTTAGGAAACCTTAACCATCATTGATCAATGAGCTAGTCCATAGAGGCGTACTAGGGACACGGTGTTGTTCACAAACCACACAAGTATTAAAGTTTCCGCTTAATACAATTCTAGCATGGAATATAAACATTATCATGAACAAGAATTATAATAATAACATCTTTATTATTGCCTCTAGGGTATAATTCCAACATTGACGCTTGTACCTTTTGAATATTTCTTGGGGTGATATGGGGTGGCTCCCCCCAATCTTGAGCTTTTGTCCATTCTTCATCTCATTACATCATCCTCTCTCTACACCTGATTTTTTTTCCTTCATACAAAACTTCACACAATCTTCATTAGCAACATTAGTGTATTCAAAAGATAATAGACCCTTAGGCTTAGCTTTAGAACAGAAAAACTTTTCACTAAAAACACAAGCTACCGTAGCAACTTCTTCAAAAAGCTCAATTCCCCAAAAGAGAACTCAAAAAGGAATCAATAAGAAGCAAATACAAATAATGGCAGAAATCTGTCAAAACATACCAGAAGGTAGAAATCGATTTTTTCAAAAATCTTCTGTTGCTCAAATCAAAAAGTGTTGAACTAACGAAAGTCATCTAACATACTAGGAGATTAATTCGTAAATTTTCAGCTCATTCCGACTTACAGAGACTCCTCACGAATTTTTATGGTGGAGGATATAAATCTATTTCGGGACAGCAACTCCCCAAATCTTACTTCCCTCTCATTAGAGGTCATTCTTGGCACAAAAAGCAAAAAAAAAGGATAAGGAGAGGTCATTACTGAAGTAATAACTTCCAAGACTCAGGAAACTCTTGGTTATCTTCCAACAAGTACTTTTATTTAACGCCTTTAAGTTAGGCACGGCGAATAGCAAAGATTGGAAAGGAGAAAAATAAAAGTGAGCAAGTATAACCATAGTGAAAGCATTATTTTGTTCATTAAAATCCTTTTGTTAACAAGGTTTATCAAGTCTTGTTACCAAAACAATCTTATATGAAACAAAACTTTGCAATCCACAAGGTGATTATGTTACCTCATACTTGATAGCAATGGTCCCAATCATAATAGTTTCAAAATTTTCTTGTGGAATGGGACAATATATTTCTCCAACCTTGATGCTCTCTATATTTTCAATGGAATTCAGGCAATAGCTTTTAGTAACCTTCTTGGGGAAATAGACAGTGTGCTCTTTGTCCTTAATATTGAATGTTACTTTCCCTTGATTACAATTGATGACAGCACCTGCAGTATTAAGAAAAGGTCTCCCAAGAATAATAGACATATTATCATCTTCAGTCATTTCAAGCACAACAAAATCAGTTAAAACCATGCAATTATGAGCTACTTGAACAGGAACATCCTCACATATACCAACAAGAATATTAGTTGACTTATCAGCCATTTGCAAAGATATATCAGTTGGTATCAACTTTTCTAGCTGGAGTCTCTCATAGAGAGAAAAAGGCATAACACTAACTCTAGCTCCCAAGTCACATAAAGCAGTTCTAACATAATTATTCTTAATGGACTAAGGAATAGTTGGTATACCTGGATCACCAAGTTTCTTTGGAACCTTACCATTGAAGGAGTAATTAGCAAGTAGAGTAGAAATCTCCTCATTAGGAATCTTCCTTTTATTAGAGACAATATCCTTCATATACTTTGAATAAGGAGGCAACTTAATAGCGTCAATCAAAGGAATTTGCAAGAATAAAGGCTTCATCCACCCACAAAACTTGTTGTAGTGTTCTTCCTCCTTTGACTTGTGTTTCTTACCTGGAAAAGGCATAGGTTTCTGCACCCAAGGTTCTCTCTCTTTACCATGTTTATTATCAATAAAGTCCTCCTTTGTGTACCTAGTGTTCTTAGTATGCTTTTCAGGTTCTTCCTCACCTTCCTCCTTATCAGGAGCATCATTTTTATCATTACCACTCTTAGTTTCATCATCAGAGACAGATATACTATTAGGATCCACGGCATGTTCAAGTGGCTCCGCAACTATTTTGTGTTTATTTTTGTTTCGTTTACGAGGACTACCACTACTCTCACCTTGCTGAGAGTCCTGCTCAATTGTTTTAGGGTGTCCTTCAGGATATAAAGTATCTTGAGTAGCTATACCACTCCTAGTTCTAATTCCATAAGCATATTTATCTCCTGAAGCATTAACTAGCATATCCTTTTGTACCTTAGCAAGTTGATCAAGTTGGGTTTGAACCATTTGAAAGTGTTTACAAAGCATTTTAATATCATTAGAAGTTCTTTCCACAATATCTTTCAACTCATTGATAACTCTAGAGTTTTCCAATAAATGATTCTGAACTTGTTTATTAAAATGACCTTGTTTAACAATAAAAATGTCAAGTTCCTCTAAGCATTGATCAGGAGGCTTACCATAAGGAATATCACCTTCATCAAAGTGTTGGAGAGAGTGTACCTCAATAGTAGATGAGTGGGGAATTGGCTTACATAATTCTTCTATAGGAGGTAGATTCTTCACATCTTCAGCTCTAATACCTTTCTCCTTTAGACACTTCTTAGCTTCCTTCATCACTTCATCATTTAATGCAATAACTCCTCTTTTCTTTGGTGTTGGTGTTGGAACTAGTTCAGGAACATCTGGTTCAGGAGTAATAGGCTCGGGAGCATTCATCTCAGTTGAAGTCCAATCATCATAATTCTTTCTTATTTTAGCCATTAATTCTTCAGCATCTGTAGGAGTCCTTTTCCTAAAAACACAATCAGCAAAGCTATCTAGGTAGGTCCTAGAATCATCAGTTAGTCCATTATAATAAATATCAAGAAGCTCATTCTTAGGTAATGGACATCCAGGATGTGCATGAATCAAGGCACAGAACCTTTTCCATGACTCATGCAATTTCTCTTCTTCTCCCTGTTTAAAATCAAAAAGTCTTTGCAAAGCAGCATGTCTAGCATTGGGAGAAAAATATTTCTGGAAGAAAGAAGCAATCAAACAATCAGGGCTATCAATTGAACCAGGAGGTAATATATTAAACCAAGCCCTAGCTTCTCCTTTTAGTGAAAAATGGAAGATCTTAGTAACAAAATACTTGCGCATCTTAAAATCATCAGAGAATAAAGCACTCATAGTAGAAAGCTCATTCATATGAGCCACATCACTCTCATTTTTAGTCCCACGGAAAGGTTATTTCTCAACAATATCTAAATAAGATAAATCAAGAGAGAAATCATAATCTTTATCTTTAATATCTATGGGAGAAGTGGCAAACTTAGGATTAGAGGACAACTTAGGCATAATAGTACGTCTAGCAAGGAGACTCTTAATAGCACTAGTGCCATGTGTGTTTCGGCACTCTTCAACAAAATCATCAGTGAACTCAATGTAACCATCGTCAATATCATAACTCTCACTAGACTCAGGTGAGCTAACAGGTGTAACAGTGTCTTCACTAGGAGTTTTGGTATTTCCTAGACTAGCCATAGTAGCATCTAGAAAAGGACCTAATGAACCACTCGCATCAAGCACAGTAGAAGTAACATCATGAGTATCAAAAGCAGTTTCAGACTCAGCAGTAGTAGCAGTGTGTGTAGCATGTGTATGTGGTGGTGGTGTGTCAAGCTTACTTATAACAGACGGTGAATAAAGAGCAGCAGAGGTGTTTAGGACTTTACATCTTCTTGTAGTGGATGGTAAAATAGGGAACTTTCCATCACGATACTTCCCCGTGATGGAAGGAGTAGCAGTGAACAATAATAGATCCAAGTGAACTTACAAATAAAGCTATGCTCCCCGGCAACGGCGCCAGAAAATAGTCTTGATGACCCACAAGTATAGTGGATCGCAACAGACTTCGCGGATAGTATTACCCAATTTATTGATTCGACACAAGGGGAGTCAAAGAATACTTGCAAGCCTTAACAACTGAGTTGTCAGTTTAGCTGCACCTGGAAATAGTTCTTGCTCACAGAAGTTTATCAGTGGCAACAGTTTGGTAGTAGCAACAGCAAAGCAACAACAACAGTGAAACAGTAGCAATAGTAATAGTAACGGTAACAATGAGATTCGAGTGCGGTAGGCATAGGGATGGATGGATGGGCGTTGCATGGACAAGTCTAAACATGTAACTTCAAGATCTAGGGCATTTCAGATAAATAATAACAATAATCCAAGTACTAACAATCCTAGGCATGTGCTCCAAATAAAGTCATACGTGCTCACAATGAGAACTTGCACAACATCTTCTGTCCAGCCAGCCCGTGGCAGCGGGGCCTCTAGGGAACTACTGGCAATTAAGGTGCTCCTTTTCATAGAGCACCGGAGCAAAGCATTAACACTCCGTGAATACATGTGATCATCACACCACAACCATCCCCTCCGGTTGTCCCAATTATTATCACTTTGGGGCCTTTGGATCTAGACAATGATATGTGTACATAACTTGCAGATAAGATCACAAACAATACTATCATAATGATTCAATAATAAGTTCAGATGAGATCATGGCACTCGGGCCCTAGTGACAAGCATTAAGCACAACAAGTTGCAACAAAGTCAAATAGCACTAATAGAGATACTAGGCACTATGCCCTAACAATCTATTTCGATTACATGATAGAACTCATCCAATCGCTACCATCCCCAAGCCTATAGCGGGGGATTACTCACTCATGGATGAGGGAAACATCGGTGGTTGATGGAGATGCGTTGGTGATGACGATGGCGATGATCCTCTCAAAATTCCTCGTCCCGGTAGGGTGCCAGAACGGAGTTTCTGGATCCGAATCTTGGTTTCTGGTGGCGACGGCGGAGCGGAACTCTTTCTGGAAAACTATTGAACCCCCCTCGGTTTTTAGGTCAAAAGGCAACTTATAGGCGCAGAGGGAGGCCGAGGGGGTGCCTCGGGTGGCTGCACCCCCTAGGTGCGGGCAAGGCCCACCCGCGCCTGGCAGGGGTGTGGGCCCCCCAGGCCCCTTCTCCGTCTCGTTTTCTGGCTCCGTGGATCTTCTGGTGAAATATAATTTTTGGTATATTTTCCGGGATTTTTCCTGATAGTTCATTTTCTGCACAAAAACTAGACACCAAGGTAATTCTGCTGAAAATAGCATCAGTCTGTGTTAGTTGTATCCAAATCAGACAAGTTTAGAGGAGAAACAATAGCAAAAGTTTTCGAGAAAGTAGATACGTTTTGGACGTATCACCCCTGCAACCAGCTAGTGCCGCACCAACTCCCTGACGTGACCCACGTCTCGAAACTTCATCAGCAAACCCCATAGAGTTGAAGGTGCCTCATCAAGGGGGTACATGACGTACATAATCGACGCCAAGGAAGTCTTCACCTGCCTTTAACACCCGGGACACCTGATGAACATGATCTTGCACAGTCGCAAGGACAGTGGCCCGGTCGTGGTCCATCCAAAAAAAGCCCCCGGCTTCCATATCCTGTTGGGTCGGGCAGTTGATCCGAACTGCAACGCCTTCCTTCTCCTTCCTCGGAACAAGGTTGGCACCTGCAGAAAATACAGAGTAACATGACACGCAAACAAGACGCATCCGAAGATGAGCAGCAGCTCAAGACAACTTACACTACAGCTGCTCGGCAAACTGCCACAGCTCCCCCATCAGATAATCCTCCCTAGTGGTAGCTCGATCTGCCTTCGACTCCCACACGTCCGCATGGCCTCGGACGCCAAGTATCTCCTTCTCAAGGCTGCGGACGCAATCACGAAGGAAAACAAGCTGTGATGCATCATCCGAAGATGGTCGCGGTTGAGGGGCAGACGAATCATCAACGAGAGCCACACCCGAAGGACCCTAAAGGCAAGCAAGTAAAAGTATGAAGAGTATGCCTCATTGACAAAAGCTCAAATCATCATTTATATACATAAAAAATCCACTGCGTGGCACAAGGAAAATGTTTGACAAATATTACAGCAAAAGAAGAAGACAACTATCCTAAACTACAACAACAGAGCCTAGGCAGCCGCATCCGGAGTGGCCTTCAGAGCCAGACTGCCTGCTCTTGACCTCCTCCTACTGCTTCACCACATACTGCACTAGAAGGTCAGTGAGCTTCGGCCCATAGCGCTTACAGCGAGAGGCGAGGAGAGCGAAAGCTACCTCTGAGCCATCGGCAGCCATTGGCATCTGGGAGGTGATGCGCGGAAGGTCCAGCTCCGCTACGGATGCCATGGCCATGTCCAACCCCTTCGAGGCGCCAAGGCCCTTCTGCTTGCGCTTGTAGGCGGCAGGTGCATCCTCTGACAGCGCATCCGCCAAAGAATCAACATCCTCAAGGGCAGCACCCTTGGGCATGATCTCCTTGTAGAAACGCTGGAGAACATCCTTGGCCTTAGCAAGAGTACCAGCAGCAGTACCATAGCGATCTTCGACTGCTGCGGCAGCATCTTCCAGCGCGCTCCCATGCTCCAAGACATTGTGATCAAACGCAATACCTGAAGCATCTGGTGCAAGGAAGAACAGGCAGGAGCCGAATAAGAACACATAGAAAAAGCAGTCAAAAATCCAAAAAAGACCAACTTTCACACAAGATACTCACCGAAAAAATATTTGGCAGCAGCCATTAGCTTATCAACCACCTCCTTCTCGCGTGCAGCCGCAACCTTCGCAAGATGCTCCTCGCGATCCGAAGCTTCCCGTTGCAAGCGCTCCTTAGCCTCGGCGGCAGCAGCCAACTCCTGCTGCAGGCGCTCCTTCGGCTCCACAGCATCCTCAGTCTTCTTCTCCGCTCGCCCAAGGCTCTTTTTGAGAGCATCAAGCTGGCGAAGAGCAGCGTTATTTTCATCTGCAAAATCATCAAGAACATACATGAGCAACACAAGCTACAGTTAAGCGAGCAAACGAAAAAAGAACAAGATCAATTCGGCACGTACCTCGAAGTTGCTGTATGCTAGCATCCAGCGCTAGATGCTGCTGCACAAGAAGGTTGGCACTGCACACAAAAGGCTGCGAGAGGAAACAAAAGTATCACAAAAGATCTTGGGGGCTGCGCCCGAGAAACGAGTAAAACATCAAACAACATGACATGAAAAAAAGGCTCGGGGGCTCCCCCCGAGACACACAGAAAGGAAACAAGACCAGCAGGTCATCCGAAAATAGGGCTCGGGGGCTCCCCCTAAAGCAAGAGGAAAACAACTTACATGCTCAGACGAAGACTCCGAAGGTCCAGGTGCAGTCTTCTGGGCGACAATCACTCGAGCCCCCTACGGAGAGGGGTTCAGAGCATCACCCCTAGAGGTGGCCACCGTCTGAGAGGGAGGGGCCACTGGCTTCGACTCCCCTACGGTCTCCTGTGAGTCCTCACTAAGAGAACCCTCCGAGGAGTGGCTGCAAGGAAAACAATCATCAAAATAAGAAGAAAAGTGCACAAAACAAGAACGAATGGCATCTGAAGGTACTTACGAGTCGATGTCGCTCAAATCGAAGACAGGTGGCGCCCTCTTCTCTTTCTTCTCTTCCTTCTTCTTCTTTGCCAGCGGCTGCGGTGCCACTGCTTGCAGAGGCACAACCGGGAACGACGCGGAAGAAGCACCGTCATCCTCGCTGTGGCGCACGAGGAAGGAGGGGTCCCTAGGCGTCGGCTGAGTCGAGGCATCCGAAGACTCGCTCGAGCTCCGCGCTCGCTTTCGGGTCTGCCCCTCCCTTGCCTCGGGGGCATCCTGAGTTGGCGACTGCACCGGCGGAAGCTCGGACTCGGAGTCCACGACTTTGTTGTCCGGCGCAATCGGAAACCTTTCGGGCAATGGAGGCACCATGCCAGCCACCTTGATCTCCTGCACAATAAAGACATCAAAGATCAGTACAAGATATCATAAGGAAGAGCACTCAAAAAAAGGCGCAACCCGCACGTCGCAAATCTACACCTGCGGAACTGGTTTCATGGCACTGAAGGGGGACGTCAACGACTTCCCCGAAAGATCCTCCTCTAACTTGTACTTCAGTAGCGGCCGAAGAACTCTGTCGAGGTCGCCTTGGGATAACTCCTCGGCTGAGACCCTTGTCGGGTCGTTGCGGCCAGCATAAAGAAACATCGGATGCGCCCTCGCCTGGAGTGGATGCACCCGACATTTTAGGAAGGTGCGGATTATGTCCACACCATTGACCTACTTACCAGGTTCCATTTGGAGCGCCTCCACCTGACGGTAGATCTCCTCTACCTCTGCCACCTCTCCCTCCAGGATATGGTTCTTCCAGGATCTCTTCGGCAAGATCTCCTGGGTGGAGTCAAAAGGGGCAAGGCCAAAGACTTGCCCGTCCACTGTGGAGTCGCGAATATAAAACCACTTCTTCTTCCAGTATTGGACGGACTCAGACATAGAGAAAGAGAAGAAAAGAATAGTAGATCGGATAGAAATGACGCAGCCGCCAAGCGGGTAGACCCCGCCGGTGCCGGTCTGCCTCTTCACGGAATAGAGCTTCCAGAAGAGGCCAAAGTGCGGCTCGATACCGAGCCAGCACTCACAAAAAGTAATAAAGAAGACGATGTGGAGAGGAGAATTGGGCGAAAGATGATGGAGTTGAATGGCATAGAAAACAACAGTCCACGAAGAAAGTCGTGGACTGGGAGAGAAAGGCCGCGAAGAACAAAGGCGACAAACATCACCCGAAACCCTACGGGTGGGCGGGGAATTACCTCATCGCTGGGGATTTTGACGGCCTCCTTATCCTGCGGGATTAAACCCGCATCACGCAGCTTGCGCAGGCCGCCCTCGTGCGTCTCCGTGCGCCGCCACCCGCCATCGGTGATGCGAGCGGAGGTGGTGCTTTTCTTGCCGCCGGCAGCAGCACTTGTGCCCGCTCCGGTGGAGGCCTTCTTCGACTTCACCATCGTGGCGCGTCGACGGCGACGGTGTGCGCACAAAAATGAAGAAGGGAAAGATCGAAGAACGTCCAGTGCGCGCGAAGATGAGCTCGTGAAAATGGTGGTAGTGAAAGAAAATGGCAAAGGGTAAAAAGAAACTTTTGTTTTCCCCACAGTTATAAGGATGAAGACGATGAACAAGAACCATTCATCCAGAAGCCCTAACGCCAGGGACAGATCCAACCGTCCATGTGTCAAAACATCAGCGAACCGTTGCCCGCACGCCATCCACTACGCACGGAAACCGAGGAGATGCCGTAATTCTTGCCACGTCACGCACGACCAGTCAACTCCAAGTCAGAAAGTGGGACCCACGTTCACCCAGTCATGTCACCTCTGGCGCCGCAGACGGTTGAGGTTACCAATCGTCAGCAATGACGTCATCAAAGCCACGCTATCAACGGTAAAATATCTTCGATTGATAACTAAAAGTACTCACTCGAATCTACAATTCGAGCAATTACTCGCGGGCTACTCCTATCAGGAGCGCTGGCCGCACACCTGAGGCATGATTAAGGTCCTGCACTACTGTCAATTCTTCGAGTCCTACGTCGAGTCTACGGCTCCAATAAGGACTCGAGGGATACTCCCATAGGGAGGATTGATCAAGCATCTGAAAAAATTGTGTCCTACGGACCTGAAGCTCAAATTACCTGAAATAAAGTCTCTGCTCGAGTCTACGACTCGAACAGACACTCGGGGGCTACTCCCATAGGGATCGCTGGTCGCGCACCCTATGAATTCTTCGACTATGATCCTTCGGATCAAAAATACAAAAACTTTCTGGCAACTTTGCCCCAATCAATGCTAAGTGAGAAGCATCCTCCTTGGCCACCCGAAACACCTCCACGATGATAACATTTCGGATGTTGTGTCTGCGACACAAAGATAAGACCTGCAGATATCATCTGATGGCCTGGTAACGCGCCTGACTGCGCTCTTCCAGTAAAAATCCGTGTCAACAGGCACGATGAAAATCCCGACAGACGCATTGGGTACGTCACTCGAAAACTATTGGGATTCGACTCCTATAAGACCTCAACAGCCTGAGTCGAATTACGCCAGCATCCGTTCCAGATTTGAGTCCCTAGAAGATTGTGTTGTTTTGTCCTAAGACAGTTAACTGACCCTGATCCATCAGGAGAGTCAGGCACGCGTGTTGGGGATGTAACCCCAGGTACCCCAGAGTTGAGGTATAAAGAGACCTCAAGAGAGTAGTTGACATTCCTATAGAAGAATGTAGACATATAAAAATATATATTTATCAATAGATATGAGAAACTAAGAAATATAAAAGAGAAAAGGGAGAAAGGGGGACCTGGGCCGAATTACAGCTAATTCGGCCTAATTCAGCTTTTCCTCCTAGGAGAAAACAGCACCACGGGCCGAATTAACCTCCAGTCGGCCCAAGCAGCATAGCAATCACAGTCGGGCCGAGTTAAACTCCACTCGGCCCACTTACCCGTCGACTCCGGTCCTGCTCCCGCGGTGCCTGGCGTCGCACCGCACCGCTAGCTCCCGCCAAGATCCCCGCGACACCCGGCGGCCCCGACGAGGACTCCCGCGTTTCCTCGCCTGCTCCACCTCGCCACCTTCCCCGGCTGGGCCAGCGCTGGAACAAACCAGCCCACCACGGGCCACCTCTTCATCCCGCGGTCCACCGGCTCCACCACGCACCCTGCCAACGGCCGGCCCGGGTGGGCCGGTTTCTCCCTCAACCCGGCCGGCCCACCACGGGAGGAGCAGCCTAATTCGAATAGGACCAGACCCGGCTGGGTCTAGGAAACCCCGGCTGGGACACTGCAGCTCCAGGCCGACTCTCTCCCTCTGGGCCGAATAAGAAGCAGTCCGGCTGAGGCAGGACAAAACCCGGCTGTGCCATTTCTCTGACAGGCCGAATCAACCTTCTCTTAGGCCGAATCTCCACTATTTCTGGGGCACTAGGGCCGAGTTATAATGACCCGTATGCCCTATAATTTACCTTCAGATGCCTTCACCGTCTCTACGAGAACACGCCATCGGATCGAGACAAGGCCAACGAGTATTGTGCCAGTCTTGGGAGCCCACCAGCTCAGACTGGCACATGACGTATGGAATATGCCCATGGCTTCTAACGAGATGCTAGGGATATGCTCTTAGCATCAAATAAGATGCTGGGGAATATGCCTGGCATCTCCAAAGATGCCAAGGCATATGCTCAGCATCTCTGGAAGATGCCCAGAATATGCCGTCTAGATGCTATGCGTGTAGCACAAGACTTGTCCCCTGGGCTCCCCTTTATAAGGAGCACCAGGGGGATCGTAAGGGAGGCCCCCAAAAGGGCTCCTCCCCTCTTTGCTCATTAGGAGCTCTCCTTATTCTTCTTCCTCCACTCTCACAGAGAGATCTAGATAGAAGTATAGGAGATACAACTCAAGGAGCATGGTTGTAGCCACAAGTATGGCAAGATTATAAGAGATTAGATGTATAGAATGAGGGGTTATCTCCACTTGAGAGCTTCAATCCAATATACATTGTATTTCTCTTTGTTCATACGAGTGCGGTCTTCACTGCATCATCCCTCCCCGGATTCCTCCACGCCCATCGGCCCCAACTTTAGCCTACCCATGGCATATGCCGTGATACCACCATGACATTTGGCGCCCACCGTGGGGCCTTCTAGTGGCGTTGGTTGGGTTTCCATCCGGACGGGAACACCTTCATCAATTTTCTTCCTCATAGGGCTCATTCAGCTTCACCAAGCCAACAGAGAACAAAGAGGTAAGCGCAGAGGCTCTCCAAGTCTAACTCATCAAAGCAGGTAAGACTCAGCAAGAAGGACTCAAGCACTACTCCAAGCTTATTGTAAGTACCAAGTAACTCAGCAGGGCAGGTACGACCTAGAAAAACTCACCCAAACACTTCTCCAAGTATACTGTAAGTGCCAGGTAACTCAGCCACCAACACTCAATCCTTCACCCCGGGGAGAAAATGTAACTACCTCGGTGAACTACGCTCCTAGATACAAGCCTGGATGAGTGGTAGTGGTTGAAATAGTACGGTGGGGCCCCAAAAGCCACTCACTGGTAGTCCTTTCAGACGTCCCAACCACTACCCTCTCAACGGGACCTGTACGGGCGGCGTAGTCGGCAGGCGAAGGGATCAACTACGTACACAAGTGGGTATGTACGCAAGCCACCATACAAGAGTACATCAGAGCCATACCATCTAGAAAGAAAGGAAATATACCAACGCCATACGGCAAGATTCAAATGACCTAGATAGATCTATATTTTAGGATACTTCCTCATACAACACACATCAGAGAATCATGCGGAAGCGGCAAACAAAATCCGAGTACGGATAAGAAGCAAATCGGCATAAGATGCCAGAGAAAAATAAGCACATCCCAACTACAGGTCTCACGGATCCCCGATCCCGGAATCTCTACACCGAACGATCGTTGCCCACATCATCGGCTTCTTCCACCCAGTATCCGTCCTGCGGGGGTACCTGTTCATCTGAATCAAGAATTTATCGTGTGAGACCCTAAGGGTACTCAGCAAGTCTTAATGCCTCTAAAGGGGACACAACCTGGGGTGACGCAATTGCAGCAAAAGATAAACCCTAGCAATTCTACAGATAAACGCTAACCATCCGCCTAACCAAAGATAGACGGATGTCCGTGAATTTAAGTACAGCAGTTATATTGGTAATCTCATCCGATCCATCCTCCTCCCTGCTTACCAACAAGGAAGCGGACGAACAACCCCCCCTTCCGTTGGCAGTTTTATTAACCATTCCATGAGTATTGCACTATTTACTAGTCAAGTTACTTAGTCAAATTAAGGCGGTACTTTAGTTATGTTTGTCTATGATCAAGAAACTGTGCTCCAAGTCGTCCATAACCGCGGACACGGCTTTCAGAAAGTTTTACCCGGCCGGGGTGCACCAATAGCAACACACACTCGATCAACCTCGGAAAAACCAAATCAAAACCCAACGAGGCCTTCACGACAAAGCAATCACAAGATTCAGAAATATTTCAGGGGGCCACCCCTTAAGTAGATCCCGCAACGGAGTAAGCAAGCTCCGAGACGGCCTCAAGGTCCTGGGTAGACGGCTGTGAACGACTGGGAACCCCAAACGGGGCTTGTCGACACCGCGGAATCGTGTCCCGATCCTAAACAGTACAGTGTGCAGTACCTCGCACAATCGTAAATAAAGCAGTAAAACATGGCATAAGTACAAGATAGTAATAAAACCTCAAACTAGTTTGTGGCCCCAAGAAATAAGACGGAATCAAGCTCTGGCTCAGGGGGGTCCCATATACCTCCCGGATGTGGATAGCGCGATAAAATCAAGGAACAGGAATCAAGTACTCGGGGTCTTACGGGACACAAGTGAGCAGGAAAAACCAAATAGCAGATGTTGCTCACCGGTGCCACTTTCTTTAGTTATCCCAGAACTACTCAGGTTAAGTTGTTTAGGTACCTCGTTATCCAACAGACACGCACATACCCTACACATGCTGTTCTACGACTCGCATGGCTCAAACAACTCCTATAGTAGTGGCTCATGGGATGGAGGAAACAAGCTTGGTGGGGTTTAAAAGTAAAGGCTATGCATACTTGGGATTCAATTTAATGCAATCGCGACTCGATGATGCAAGAATAAGATAGGGGCAATAGGTACTGTATGTATGCAAGCATGTGGTAGTGCTTGCCTGGTATCTCGGTTGAAGCGAGGGACGGATCTGGGTAGTGCTCCTGGTTCTCTTGATACAACCCCTGCTCAGAGTCTATCCGAGAAAAACCAAACAAACAAGGCCAACATGAATATAGAGCACAAGCATATGAATAAGATGCGTCAAGCAAACAATCATGCCATGATGTATGATGCACAATTTACATGACAAGTAAGGTAGCATGGCATGGTGAGGTGTGGTGGACAAGAAAATAACATTTAATTGGTTTTTTAGTCACATTTCATTGCCATAACAGTTGTTGTTCATTATATAGTTATATGATGCATGCTGCAATTGAAGTCATGGATAGCGTAAACAGAAAGGTCTCGTCGAGCTGATCAATTTAGACTCATCATTTGCTAAATTTGGATTTACAAAACAAAAGTTTTTAATTATTTAAATCCTAGTGGCAATTGTGTAATTTAAATAATCCTGGAATTTTATTTGTGCAAAAGGCAAAATGGATGGCATAATTGAATTCCTCTCATTTTTCTGATATCAATACATATATCATTTGTCTAATTTGGATAAAGTATGACAAAGTTATTAAAAATCTGAATAGAATTTGAATTTTGAATTTATTTAACAGGGTTTGAAATTTAAACAGCCTCTGAATCGTTTTCTACTCTTCACACTCGTTCCTGAGTCGCTGACAGGTGGGGTCAGATGGTTCTCTGGCCCACGCGACAGCGACTGAGGGCACAGGGGACCGCGGGTTTATTTTGGCAAAAGCCAGGAGCCTATTTGCAAAAACTACAGAGACACAGACGCTGGGCCCGGCTGGACCGCGGGTTGGATAACGTTTTCCCTGGGAGCCTTTTTGCAAGATTTTCTCGGTCGCTGGCGGGTGGGGCTGGTGGACTGCAGGTTTGAGGCGGGAAAAAGGAGAAGGGCTAAACGGCAAAACTACCGCGCGCTGTCGGACGGCAGCGGCGCAGCGCTGCTGGCGGCTGCGACTGGCCGGACTTTGGCCGTCGTTGGCGACGCCGCTGCTGCTCCAAACAACAGGGGCCAAAAACGAAAAACGAAGAGGGTAGCTGGGCCTACAACTTCTGTACAGGGGGCTAGCGCGGAGGTGGCCTGTGGCGTGCGGGGCAGGGCTCCAAACTTGCTCAGATCTGCTGCTGCAGCGCTGCTGGCGCCAGCGCGCGACGCGCGGCGCGCGCGCAGAGCGCTCGGCGGTTCGCGACGGCGACGCACGGCGAGAGGGAGAGGGGGATGTTGTCTGGGGGAGGGAGGAGCTCACCAGCAGCACGACGGTGCGGTGGCCGGGCTCGGGACGGCGAGGATCGACGCGGGGCAGCTGGCCGGGGGCGTTCTGGCGATCGCGGGCACGGCGGCGGCGCGGCTCCTCCGGCGAGCTCCAGCAAACTCCAACGCGTCACGTCGAAGCAGGGGAGGTCTTCGCTGCTCCTGGTGCTGCTGGCGCGCGACGAGGAACTCTGGAGCGGAGGGTTGCTGGGGGGCGCCGATCTAGGGTTTAGAGGTAGCGGGTGGACATGGCCGAGCTGGGGATGGGGAAAAGAGGGGGAAGGTTCCTGGGGATCTGGGGGGAAGGTTGGGGCGACGTGGGCAGATAAGATCGAGAGAGGGGCAGGAGGGTTGCGTAGGGGGCGCCGATGGCCAGGGTGGCGTCGGCGTCGGGCTCCTCTTCACGTGCCAGGCATGGGGGGGCCAGGGTGCAATGGCAGGCAGGTGAGTGGCTTCCAGGTGGGTCTGGGGGGGAACTCGTGGCCCAGGGCGAGCTAGAGGGGGGGCCGGTAGGCAGAGAGAAAAAGGGAAGAGAGGAAAAGCAAGAGAGGGGGAGAGGGGGTGGTACGGTCTAGGTTAGGTGAGGGGTTTCTTTGTTGATGAGAGGGGGGGTAGCTAGGACATGGGTATGGCCAGACTAGAGAGGGGAGATAGGGAGAGGGACATGGGGTAGTTTAGGTTTTTGTGTGAAGTAGGTGTAGATTAGGGTTTAGTTTAGGGATAGATGTAATTGGGGGTGTTGGTTTAGGGTAGAAAAGAGAGAGAGGGAGCACTTGGTTTAGCTAAGAAAAGGTGTAGATTAGGGGTAGGAGGGTGGTTTAGGGTTTGATTTAGCTAGGTAGAGTTTAGGGTCTTGGTTTAGAGAGGGAGAGGAAGGTGGCACTCTAGTTTGATCAAGCAAACTACAAGCAAGCACTAAGCAAGAGAAAGCAAGAAAAGAGGGAAAAGAAAGAGAGATGGCCATAGGGTGGTGAGGTGGTCCTCCTTTGGCCCAAGCCTGATCCAAGCAAGAACAAGCAAGATCCAGGGAGAGGGGGGTTTTAGAGGGGGCATGCCACATTAGCACATGTGTGTGCATGGGGCATGGGGAGGGGACCTTGCAAAAGGGAAAAAGAGAGGGAGAGAGCTAGGGTTTAGACTCACAAAACAAGATCAAGCAATGAAGAGGGGATCCATTTAGAAAACAAGCAAGAACCAAATTCTAGGAAAAAGGTGGCTATTGCATGGCCCATGCAAGATAATTAATGCCACAATTAATCCTTGTGAAAACAATGACATTAGCAAGGCATTATTCACATGCATTCCCAAAAGGTGGGCAAGGCCAAGCAAAGACTATGGTTGGATCCAACCAACAACATGGACTAGAGATAACTCAATAAAATGCCAAGCCCATATTATTGGATGGTGGAATTAAGGTGGTGAAAGAAAGGTGGTGGAGTCAATAAGAGAGATGCCCCCAACTCAACTTGGGCATTTAACAATTTATTAAGACCCAAATACAATATCAAGAGGCAACTACAACTAATCATGCACATGATATAAGAACCAAAGAAGAAAGGGTTTTATATGATGCTCAAATGCAAGGTGGTATGATGACATGAGCATGATATGATGATGATGCAACAATTATATGTTGGAAGTGGCCCTTTTTATTATTAAAACATGTAGCATTACAGGGGTTAGACAACTGGGATGCTACAACTCTCCCCCACTAAACAGGAATCTCGCCCCGAGATTCTAGGAAGAAGAAGAAGAAGACACAAAGAGAGAAGGGTGGTTGGCACGGAGTTCATCTTCACGCTCCCAAGTGGCTTCATCAACAGAATGGTGTGACCACTGCACCTTGCAGAACTTGATGGACTTGTTGCGAGTCCTTCTTTCTGCGGTCTCAAGGATTTTGGTGGGGTGTTCTTGATAAGACAGATCTTCTTGGAGGTCGATCAACTCATGGTCCACGGTCCTGCCGGGATCTTTGAAGCACTTCTTGAGCTGAGAGATGTGGAAAACATCATGGACTTTGAGTTTTTCCAGAAGCTCCAGTGCATAAGCAACTTCTCCTCTTCTACCACGTATCTTGAAAGGACCGATGTATCTAGGAGCCAACTTTCCTTTGATACCGAAGCGGTGTGTTCCTCTCATGGGAGTGACACGAAGGTAGACGAGATCACCAGGGGCATATACCATATCCGTGTGTTTCCTGTCATAGTTGCTCTTCTGACGACTTTGAGCAATCTTCAGGTTCTCCAGAATGATATGCACCTTCTCCTCTGCCTGAGTCACAATGTCAGGGCCAAACCAGATTCTTTCTCCTGCACCTGACCAACC
Organism: Avena atlantica; assembly: GCA_910589765.1. Lineage (NCBI taxonomy): Eukaryota > Viridiplantae > Streptophyta > Magnoliopsida > Poales > Poaceae > Avena > Avena atlantica. The sequence continues at coordinate 424,389,430 of OU342739.1, forward strand.
AATTGGAGTTCTGCACTTGCGACCATAGAGAGCCTCGAACGGTGCCATCTTCAGACTCTTCTGGAAGATGTTGTTGTAGGAGAATTCAGCATATGGAAGGCATTCCTCCCACTTCATGCCAAAAGAGATGACGCAAGCTCTAAGCATATCCTCTAGAATCTGATTGATTCTCTCCACTTGTCCTTGAGACTGAGGGTGGTAAGCAGTGCTGAAGTTCAACTTTGTTCCCAAAGCTTTTTGGAAACTCTCCCAGAACTTTGAGGTGAAAATGCTCCCACGGTCTGAACTGATTTCGAGTGGAACCCCATACAGAGAGACAATTCTGTTGATATAGAGCTCAGCCAACTGAATTCCAGAAATTGTTTCTTTGACGGGGAAGAAATGAGCCACTTTAGAAAGCCTGTCGATGACAACAAAGATTGCATTGTTGCCCTTCTGCGATCTAGGAAACCCAGTGATGAAGTCCATCTCAACTTTCTCCCATTTCCATTCCGGAGGTTTCAATGGCTGTAGAAGACCAAATGGTTTCTGATGGACAGCCTTGACTCTGCGGCAGACATCACATTCTGAGACATACTTGGCGCAATACCTTTTCAACCCAGGCCACCAGTATTGTGTTTTCAAGTCCATGTACATCTTTGTGCTGCCAGGATGGATAGATAGAACCGAATCATGTGCCTCCTTGAGAACTTGGTCTCTCAAACCCGGGTAGTTTTGAACAAACATCCGGTGATCAAAGAAGAGCGAGCCTTGATCATCAACGTGGAAGGACTCATACTTCGGAAGACCAATTCTAGAGATGAGCTTTCTGGTGTGCGGATCACCACGCTGACGAGAACGAATCTGTTCTTCCAAGAGAGGAGTAGCCAGAAGATTCAGGAGATGCCCTTGTTCCACAATTTCCAGGTTGAGCTGACGGAATTCCTCGTACAAGAGAGGCTGCTGCTCTTCTACCATGAGGTTGTTGACATAAGCTTTACGGCTAAGCGCATCTGCCATGACGTTTGCTTTGCCTGGAGTGTAGTTGATGGTCACATCAAAGTCATTGATTGCTTCAATCCATCTCCTTTGCCGAAGATTGAGATCCGGTTGAGTGAATATATACTTCAAACTCTTGTGATCCGAGAAGATCTCACAACGGTTACCCAGCAAATAGTGCCTCCATAGCTTCAAAGCAAAGACCACTGCTGCTAGCTCAAGGTCATGTGTGGGATAGTTGATCTCATGCGTCTTCAACTGACGAGAAGCATAAGCAACCACCTGTTTCTCTTGCATCAGGACCGCACCCAATCCTTGCAAAGAGGCGTCGCAGAATAACTGGAAAGGCTTAGATGTATCCGGAGGAACCAAGACTGGCGTGGAAGTGAGCTTCTCTTTGAGTGTCTCAAAACTTTCTTGACAAGCAGGAGTCTAGAGGTACTTCTTGCCTTTCTTGAGGAGATCGGTAAGAGGTTTTGCTATCTTCGAGAAGTTCTGAACAAAGCGACGGCAATAGCTAGCCAAGCCGAGAAAACTCCGCACTTCCTTGACATTAGCAGGAGGAAGCCATTCAACTATTGTCTTCACGGTTTCCGGGTTGACTGCAATGCCCTTGGCAGAGATAACATGACCCAAGTATGTTACTTCAGGCAACCAAAACTCACACTTAGAGAACTTTGCATACAAGCGGTTCTCACGAAGCTTGTTCAGGACGCACCGCAGGTGTTCTTCATGCTCCTCCTTGGACTTGGAATAGACCAGAATGTCATCCAGATATACCACCACAAACTTATCAAGGTACTCCATGAAAACGGAGTTCATCAGCCTCGAGAAGGTAGCAGGTGCGTTGGTGAGTCCGAAAGACATGACCGTGTACTCATACAGGCCATAGCGGGTGGTGAAAGCTGTTTTGGGCACATCTTCTTTGCGAATCTTGATTTGGTGATAACCACTTCTCAAGTCCAGCTTAGAGAACACCACAGCTCCTGCCAGCTGATCAAATAGATCATTTATCCGTGGAAGAGGATATTTGTTCTTGATGGTTTTAGCATTGAGAGCCCGGTAGTCAACACAGAGTCTATCGGTTCTGTCACGCTTCTTCACAAAGATTGTTGGGCTGCCCCAAGAAGAAGTGCTGTGTTGAATGAATCCCAACTTCTCTTGTTCATCAAGTTGTCGTTTGAGTTCAGCCAACTCAGAAGGACCCATTTTATATGGCCTCTTGGAGATAGGAGCCGTTCCAGGTTCAAGCTCAATCACGAATTCAACCTCGCGATCCGGAGGCATACCTGGCAACTCTTCAGGAAAGACATCTGGGAACTCACAGACCACCGGTACCTTCTGAATAGCTTCCATAGCATCATTATTCAGAGCAGCCAAGGAATAGAGCTGGACAGCAGGAGTCAGACTTGGAGAAAAGACTATGTGGCCTTCAGGAATCTTCAGAGACACTGAGCGTTCAGCACAATCAATCACAGCTGCATTTGCTGTCAACCAATCCATGCCCAATATGACATCAATGTCAGAGTTGCCCAGAACAATCAAAGAAGCCAAGAATGAAGAACCACCAATCTCAATCTTATTGCCATGGCTGATAAGCTCAGCCCTCATGTTTGCCCCAGGAGAAAGAACCATCAACCGCTTTTGGAGAGGAACCATAACGAACTCATTTCCATTTGCAAACTTGTGAGAAACAAATGAATGCGATGCACCAGAATCAAAGAGAACTCGTGCAGGAACTGAGTTAACTGATAGCATACCCATGACAACTCCTGGTGCGAGCTCAGCTTGAGAGGCGTTGACGCAGTTGGCCCGAACAACCGCAGACCCGGGCTTAGTGTTGATGTTGAGAGCCCGAGGCGGTGGTGCACGAACCGAAGGAGAGCTTGTTGCAGATCTTGGCGGGGGTGGAGGGAGAGTTTTGTTCTTCAACGGACAGTTCCAGTGGGGATGTCCAGGATCTCCACACGAGTAACAGGCACCAGCTGGACGTGGAGCAGAGTAGCCAGGGACTCCGCCAGGCGCTCCAGGGTAGTGGTTGTTGTAGCCCCTGGGAGCCGCAGTGGTGAAGTTTGGTGGCCTTGGCGCGAAACTTGCAGGTCTTGGTGGAGCCGGGAGCGACGGTGGGGTGTTAGGAACCCAGACACGCCGCTTAGAAGGAGCTGCCATAACCGAAGAGCTTGATGCATCCCTGTTATGTTTCTTGGACTCCTCAAACATCTGCCTGCTTGCCTCCTCTTGCAGTGCTGTGTGTTGGAGTTCCAGGAAAGTTGCCGGTCTTGCATGCGTGATTGCATACTTGATCGACGCATTGAGCCCTTGCCTGAACCTTTTCTGCTTCTTCTTGTCATCAGATACCTCATCACCACCATAACGAGATAGATTCATGAAGTTCCTGATGTAGGTGTTGACGTTATCATTTCCCTGCTTCAGGTTGAGGAAAGCCTCCTTCATTCTTTCCATTACCATCTCTGAGAGAAACTGCTCTTTGAACGCTCCAGTGAACCTTTCCCAAGTTGGCTGGAAACCAGTGCATCTTGCCTTCAAGTAGTTCTCCCACCAGAGAGCTGCATCTCCCTTGAGAAGGTGAGTAGCGCACTTGACCCACTCCTGTTCCGGAACATCAGCAGTCTCGAGCAACCTTGAGATCTCACGCAGCCAATCATCTGCGTCCAGAGGTCGGTCAGACACATCAAACTGACGAGGGTTGAATTTGAGGAAGCTCTTGATGTCTCCACGCCTGGGAGGTGGAGGAAGTGGAGCAAACTCGTTTCTTCTGACGCTCTCCTCAAAGCGCTGCTGGTTCTCTTGCATAGCTGCCAAAGCATTAGCAATGTTTGACAGCGCGGAGCCCAGTTCCGGAGGTATGTCCTCATCAGTCCGGCGTGGTGGAGCCATCCTGTCATTGATATAAAACTCAAGTCAGTACTATGATGGAGAATGATAATAATCCAAAATAGTACCAAGATGGAATTAACCAAGATTTGAAGGATACAATTTACTGAGATGATATTAAAATATCAACAAAGTTCATAGAACCTAAAAGATATTAAGCATATCGCACACGACTGAAAAGGAGTGTGGTACACAAATATATCAAAGAAAAATTTTCCACAAATTTCGGCATTAGAATACCAATAGATGCGCAAAATTACTTAACGAATCAAGATTAGTGACTCTACCGATCCAATATACAAAAGCGAATGAGAAGAGTAGTGGTATGGTCGCGACTCCATCCCGCACTCAAATCATTACTCCGCACATGAACAAGTGGAACACATATCCTAACCCCTTCTTCTCACGACGAAACCTAAAGAGTGGTACTACGGAAACGAACACCCCAAACAAGATAGCGTCGGATACAACGAGGAAGATAGATTGCGTCGGTTTACAAAAGCCTGTCGGTATGGAATGTACCAACAGTTGATAACCAAAGGCAGATAAGATAACAACTTGGATGCAACAGGTAGACAAGGGATTACACACACACACACACACACACACAACCTATGGTACTACGGAAACCCAGAACACGTGAATCCTAGTTTGAACTTTGAGAAGAGAATTGAAAACGTTGCACTTCCTTACCAGAAAAGGGTGGGTGGAAGGATAAGAAGAAAAGTGGAAGCAGTCCTACTCTCGCGTTTTTGTTTTTCCCTAATATACATAACTACCAAAATATTTGCTACACTGACAACGACCGTTTGGCTGAAACCCTGAAGGTCGGGATGGCTCTGATACCAATTGTAACTACCTCGGTGAACTACGCTCCTAGATACAAGCCTGGATGAGTGGTAGTGGTTGAAATAGTACGGTGGGGCCCCAAAAGCCACTCACTGGTAGTCCTTTCAGACGTCCCAACCACTACCCTCTCAACGGGACCTGTACGGGCGGCGTAGTCGGCAGGCGAAGGGATCAACTACGTACACAAGTGGGTATGTACGCAAGCCACCATACAAGAGTACATCAGAGCCATACCATCTAGAAAGAAAGGAAATATACCAACGCCATACGGCAAGATTCAAATGACCTAGATAGATCTATATTTTAGGATACTTCCTCATACAACACACATCAGAGAATCATGCGGAAGCGGCAAACAAAATCCGAGTACGGATAAGAAGCAAATCGGCATAAGATGCCAGAGAAAAATAAGCACATCCCAACTACAGGTCTCACGGATCCCCCGATCCCGGAATCTCTACACCGAACGATCGTTGCCCACATCATCGGCTTCTTCCACCCAGTATCCGTCCTGCGGGGGTACCTGTTCATCTGAATCAAGAATTTATCGTGTGAGACCCTAAGGGTACTCAGCAAGTCTTAATGCCTCTAAAGGGGACACAACCTGGGGTGACGCAATTGCAGCAAAAGATAAACCCTAGCAATTCTACAGATAAACGCTAACCATCCGCCTAACCAAAGATAGACGGATGTCCGTGAATTTAAGTACAGCAGTTATATTGGTAATCTCATCCGATCCATCCTCCTCCCTGCTTACCAACAAGGAAGCGGACGAACAACCCCCCCTTCCGTTGGCAGTTTTATTAACCATTCCATGAGTATTGCACTATTTACTAGTCAAGTTACTTAGTCAAATTAAGGCGGTACTTTAGTTATGTTTGTCTATGATCAAGAAACTGTGCTCCAAGTCGTCCATAACCGCGGACACGGCTTTCAGAAAGTTTTACCCGGCCGGGGTGCACCAATAGCAACACACACTCGATCAACCTCGGAAAAACCAAATCAAAACCCAACGAGGCCTTCACGACAAAGCAATCACAAGATTCAGAAATATTTCAGGGGGCCACCCCTTAAGTAGATCCCGCAACGGAGTAAGCAAGCTCCGAGACGGCCTCAAGGTCCTGGGTAGACGGCTGTGAACGACTGGGAACCCCAAACGGGGCTTGTCGACACCGCGGAATCGTGTCCCGATCCTAAACAGTACAGTGTGCAGTACCTCGCACAATCGTAAATAAAGCAGTAAAACATGGCATAAGTACAAGATAGTAATAAAACCTCAAACTAGTTTGTGGCCCCAAGAAATAAGACGGAATCAAGCTCTGGCTCAGGGGGGTCCCATATACCTCCCGGATGTGGATAGCGCGATAAAATCAAGGAACAGGAATCAAGTACTCGGGGTCTTACGGGACACAAGTGAGCAGGAAAAACCAAATAGCAGATGTTGCTCACCGGTGCCACTTTCTTTAGTTATCCCAGAACTACTCAGGTTAAGTTGTTTAGGTACCTCGTTATCCAACAGACACGCACATACCCTACACATGCTGTTCTACGACTCGCATGGCTCAAACAACTCCTATAGTAGTGGCTCATGGGATGGAGGAAACAAGCTTGGTGGGGTTTAAAAGTAAAGGCTATGCATACTTGGGATTCAATTTAATGCAATCGCGACTCGATGATGCAAGAATAAGATAGGGGCAATAGGTACTGTATGTATGCAAGCATGTGGTAGTGCTTGCCTGGTATCTCGGTTGAAGCGAGGGACGGATCTGGGTAGTGCTCCTGGTTCTCTTGATACAACCCCTGCTCAGAGTCTATCCGAGAAAAACCAAACAAACAAGGCCAACATGAATATAGAGCACAAGCATATGAATAAGATGCGTCAAGCAAACAATCATGCCATGATGTATGATGCACAATTTACATGACAAGTAAGGTAGCATGGCATGGTGAGGTGTGGTGGACAAGAAAATAACATTTAATTGGTTTTTTAGTCACATTTCATTGCCATAACAGTTGTTGTTCATTATATAGTTATATGATGCATGCTGCAATTGAAGTCATGGATAGCGTAAACAGAAAGGTCTCGTCGAGCTGATCAATTTAGACTCATCATTTGCTAAATTTGGATTTACAAAACAAAAGTTTTTAATTATTTAAATCCTAGTGGCAATTGTGTAATTTAAATAATCCTGGAATTTTATTTGTGCAAAAGGCAAAATGGATGGCATAATTGAATTCCTCTCATTTTTCTGATATCAATACATATATCATTTGTCTAATTTGGATAAAGTATGACAAAGTTATTAAAAATCTGAATAGAATTTGAATTTTGAATTTATTTAACAGGGTTTGAAATTTAAACAGCCTCTGAATCGTTTTCTACTCTTCACACTCGTTCCTGAGTCGCTGACAGGTGGGGTCAGATGGTTCTCTGGCCCACGCGACAGCGACTGAGGGCACAGGGGACCGCGGGTTTATTTTGGCAAAAGCCAGGAGCCTATTTGCAAAAACTACAGAGACACAGACGCTGGGCCCGGCTGGACCGCGGGTTGGATAACGTTTTCCCTGGGAGCCTTTTTGCAAGATTTTCTCGGTCGCTGGCGGGTGGGGCTGGTGGACTGCAGGTTTGAGGCGGGAAAAAGGAGAAGGGCTAAACGGCAAAACTACCGCGCCTCGGTGAACTACGCTCCTAGATACAAGCCTGGATGAGTGGTAGTGGTTGAAATAGTACGGTGGGGCCCCAAAAGCCACTCACTGGTAGTCCTTTCAGACGTCCCAACCACTACCCTCTCAACGGGACCTGTACGGGCGGCGTAGTCGGCAGGCGAAGGGATCAACTACGTACACAAGTGGGTATGTACGCAAGCCACCATACAAGAGTACATCAGAGCCATACCATCTAGAAAGAAAGGAAATATACCAACGCCATACGGCAAGATTCAAATGACCTAGATAGATCTATATTTTAGGATACTTCCTCATACAACACATATCAGAGAATCATGCGGAAGCGACAAACAAAATCCGAGTACGAATAAGAAGCAAATCGGCATAAGATGCCAGAGAAAAATAAGCACATCCCAACTACAGGTCTCACGGATCCCCGATCCCGGAATCTCTACACCGAACGATTGTTGCCCACATCATCGGCTTCTTCCACCCAGTATCCGTCCTGCGGGGGTACCTGTTCATCTGAATCAAGAATTTATCGTGTGAGACCCTAAGGGTACTCAGCAAGTCTTAATGCCTCTAAAGGGGACACAACCTGGGGTGACGCAATTGCAGCAAAAGATAAACCCTAGCAATTCTACAGATAAACGCTAACCATCCGCCTAACCAAAGATAGACGGATGTCCGTGAATTTAAGTACAGCAGTTATATTGGTAATCTCATCCGATCCATCCTCCTCCCTGCTTACCAACAAGGAAGCGGACGAACAACCCCCCTTCCGTTGGCAGTTTTATTAACCATTCCATGAGTATTGCACTATTTACTAGTCAAGTTACTTAGTCAAATTAAGGCGGTACTTTAGTTATGTTTGTCTATGATCAAGAAACTGTGCTCCAAGTCGTCCATAACCGCGGACACGGCTTTCAGAAAGTTTTACCCGGCCGGGGTGCACCAATAGCAACACACACTCGATCAACCTCGGAAAAACCAAATCAAAACCCAACGAGGCCTTCACGACAAAGCAATCACAAGATTCAGAAATATTTCAGGGGGCCACCCCTTAAGTAGATCCCGCAACGGAGTAAGCAAGCTCCGAGACGGCCTCAAGGTCCTGGGTAGACGGCTGTGAACGACTGGGAACCCCAAACGGGGCTTGTCGACACCGCGGAATCGTGTCCCGATCCTAAACAGTACAGTGTGCAGTACCTCGCACAATCGTAAATAAAGCAGTAAAACATGGCATAAGTACAAGATAGTAATAAAACCTCAAACTAGTTTGTGGCCCCAAGAAATAAGACGGAATCAAGCTCTGGCTCAGGGGGGTCCCATATACCTCCCGGATGTGGATAGCGCGATAAAATCAAGGAACAGGAATCAAGTACTCGGGGTCTTACGGGACACAAGTGAGCAGGAAAAACCAAATAGCAGATGTTGCTCACCGGTGCCACTTTCTTTAGTTATCCCAGAACTACTCAGGTTAAGTTGTTTAGGTACCTCGTTATCCAACAGACACGCACATACCCTACACATGCTGTTCTACGACTCGCATGGCTCAAACAACTCCTATAGTAGTGGCTCATGGGATGGAGGAAACAAGCTTGGTGGGGTTTAAAAGTAAAGGCTATGCATACTTGGGATTCAATTTAATGCAATCGCGACTCGATGATGCAAGAATAAGATAGGGGCAATAGGTACTGTATGTATGCAAGCATGTGGTAGTGCTTGCCTGGTATCTCAGTTGAAGCGAGGGACGGATCTGGGTAGTGCTCCTGGTTCTCTTGATACAACCCCTGCTCAGAGTCTATCCGAGAAAAACCAAACAAACAAGGCCAACATGAATATAGAGCACAAGCATATGAATAAGATGCGTCAAGCAAACAATCATGCCATGATGTATGATGCACAATTTACATGACAAGTAAGGTAGCATGGCATGGTGAGGTGTGGTGGACAAGAAAATAACATTTAATTGGTTTTTTAGTCACATTTCATTGCCATAACAGTTGTTGTTCATTATATAGTTATATGATGCATGCTGCAATTGAATTCATGGATAGCGTAAACAGAAAGGTCTCGTCGAGCTGATCAATTTAGACTCATCATTTGCTAAATTTGGATTTACAAAACAAAAGTTTTTAATTATTTAAATCCTAGTGGCAATTGTGTAATTTAAATAATCCTGGAATTTTATTTGTGCAAAAGGCAAAATGGATGGCATAATTGAATTCCTCTCATTTTTCTGATATCAATACATATATCATTTGTCTAATTTGGATAAAGTATGACAAAGTTATTAAAAATCTGAATAGAATTTGAATTTTGAATTTATTTAACAGGGTTTGAAATTTAAACAGCCTCTGAATCGTTTTCTACTCTTCACACTCGTTCCTGAGTCGCTGACAGGTGGGGTCAGATGGTTCTCTGGCCCACGCGACAGCGACTGAGGGCACAGGGGACCGCGGGTTTATTTTGGCAAAAGCCAGGAGCCTATTTGCAAAAACTATAGAGACACAGACGCTGGGCCCGGCTGGACCGCGGGTTGGATAACGTTTTCCCTGGGAGCCTTTTTGCAAGATTTTCTCGGTCGCTGGCGGGTGGGGCTGGTGGACTGCAGGTTTGAGGCGGGAAAAAGGAGAAGGGCTAAACGGCAAAACTACCGCGCCTCGGTGAACTACGCTCCTAGATACAAGCCTGGATGAGTGGTAGTGGTTGAAATAGTACGGTGGGGCCCCAAAAGCCACTCACTGGTAGTCCTTTCAGACGTCCCAACCACTACCCTCTCAACGGGACCTGTACGGGCGGCGTAGTCGGCAGGCGAAGGGATCAACTACGTACACAAGTGGGTATGTACGCAAGCCACCATACAAGAGTACATCAGAGCCATACCATCTAGAAAGAAAGGAAATATACCAACGCCATACGGCAAGATTCAAATGACCTAGATAGATCTATATTTTAGGATACTTCCTCATACAACACACATCAGAGAATCATGCGGAAGCGACAAACAAAATCCGAGTACGAATAAGAAGCAAATCGGCATAAGATGCCAGAGAAAAATAAGCACATCCCAACTACAGGTCTCACGGATCCCCGATCCCGGAATCTCTACACCGAACGATCGTTGCCCACATCATCGGCTTCTTCCACCCAGTATCCGTCCTGCGGGGGTACCTGTTCATCTGAATCAAGAATTTATCGTGTGAGACCCTAAGGGTACTCAGCAAGTCTTAATGCCTCTAAAGGGGACACAACCTGGGGTGACGCAATTGCAGCAAAAGATAAACCCTAGCAATTCTACAGATAAACGCTAACCATCCGCCTAACCAAAGATAGACGGATGTCCGTGAATTTAAGTACAGCAGTTATATTGGTAATCTCATCCGATCCATCCTCCTCCCTGCTTACCAACAAGGAAGCGGACGAACAACCCCCCCTTCCGTTGGCAGTTTTATTAACCATTCCATGAGTATTGCACTATTTACTAGTCAAGTTACTTAGTCAAATTAAGGCGGTACTTTAGTTATGTTTGTCTATGATCAAGAAACTGTGCTCCAAGTCGTCCATAACCGCGGACACGGCTTTCAGAAAGTTTTACCCGGCCGGGGTGCACCAATAGCAACACACACTCGATCAACCTCGGAAAAACCAAATCAAAACCCAACGAGGCCTTCACGACAAAGCAATCACAAGATTCAGAAATATTTCAGGGGGCCACCCCTTAAGTAGATCCCGCAACGGAGTAAGCAAGCTCCGAGACGGCCTCAAGGTCCTGGGTAGACGGCTGTGAACGACTGGGAACCCCAAACGGGGCTTGTCGACACCGCGGAATCGTGTCCCGATCCTAAACAGTACAGTGTGCAGTACCTCGCACAATCGTAAATAAAGCAGTAAAACATGGCATAAGTACAAGATAGTAATAAAACCTCAAACTAGTTTGTGGCCCCAAGAAATAAGACGGAATCAAGCTCTGGCTCAGGGGGGTCCCATATACCTCCCGGATGTGGATAGCGCGATAAAATCAAGGAACAGGAATCAAGTACTCGGGGTCTTACGGGACACAAGTGAGCAGGAAAAACCAAATAGCAGATGTTGCTCACCGGTGCCACTTTCTTTAGTTATCCCAGAACTACTCAGGTTAAGTTGTTTAGGTACCTCGTTATCCAACAGACACGCACATACCCTACACATGCTGTTCTACGACTCGCATGGCTCAAACAACTCCTATAGTAGTGGCTCATGGGATGGAGGAAACAAGCTTGGTGGGGTTTAAAAGTAAAGGCTATGCATACTTGGGATTCAATTTAATGCAATCGCGACTCGATGATGCAAGAATAAGATAGGGGCAATAGGTACTGTATGTATGCAAGCATGTGGTAGTGCTTGCCTGGTATCTCAGTTGAAGCGAGGGACGGATCTGGGTAGTGCTCCTGGTTCTCTTGATACAACCCCTGCTCAGAGTCTATCCGAGAAAAACCAAACAAACAAGGCCAACATGAATATAGAGCACAAGCATATGAATAAGATGCGTCAAGCAAACAATCATGCCATGATGTATGATGCACAATTTACATGACAAGTAAGGTAGCATGGCATGGTGAGGTGTGGTGGACAAGAAAATAACATTTAATTGGTTTTTTAGTCACATTTCATTGCCATAACAGTTGTTGTTCATTATATAGTTATATGATGCATGCTGCAATTGAAGTCATGGATAGCGTAAACAGAAAGGTCTCGTCGAGCTGATCAATTTAGACTCATCATTTGCTAAATTTGGATTTACAAAACAAAAGTTTTTAATTATTTAAATCCTAGTGGCAATTGTGTAATTTAAATAATCCTGGAATTTTATTTGTGCAAAAGGCAAAATGGATGGCATAATTGAATTCCTCTCATTTTTCTGATATCAATACATATATCATTTGTCTAATTTGGATAAAGTATGACAAAGTTATTAAAAATCTGAATAGAATTTGAATTTTGAATTTATTTAACAGGGTTTGAAATTTAAACAGCCTCTGAATCGTTTTCTACTCTTCACACTCGTTCCTGAGTCGCTGACAGGTGGGGTCAGATGGTTCTCTGGCCCACGCGACAGCGACTGAGGGCACAGGGGACCGCGGGTTTATTTTGGCAAAAGCCAGGAGCCTATTTGCAAAAACTACAGAGACACAGACGCTGGGCCCGGCTGGACCGCGGGTTGGATAACGTTTTCCCTGGGAGCCTTTTTGCAAGATTTTCTCGGTCGCTGGCGGGTGGGGCTGGTGGACTGCAGGTTTGAGGCGGGAAAAAGGAGAAGGGCTAAACGGCAAAACTACCGCGCGCTGTCGGACGGCAGCGGCGCAGCGCTGCTGGCGGCTGCGACTGGCCGGACTTTGGCCGTCGTTGGCGACGCCGCTGCTGCTACAAACAACAGGGGCCAAAAACGAAAAACGAAGAGGGTAGCTGGGCCTACAACTTCTGTACAGGGGGCTAGAGCGGAGGCGGCCTGTGGCGTGCGGGGCAGGGCTCCAAACTTGCTCAGATCTGCTGCTGCAGCGCTGCTGGCGCCAGCGCGCGACGCGCGGCGCGCGCGCAGAGCGCTCGGCGGTTCGCGACGGCGACGCACGGCGAGAGGGAGAGGGGGATGTTGTCTGGGGGAGGGAGGAGCTCACCAGCAGCACGACGGTGCGGTGGCCGGGCTCGGGACGGCGAGGATCGACGTGGGGCAGCTGGCCGGGGGCGTTCTGGCGATCGCGGGCACGGCGGCGGCGCGGCTCCTCCGGCGAGCTCCAGCAAACTCCAACGCGTCACGTCGAAGCAGGGGAGGTCTTCGCTGCTCCTGGTGCTGCTGGCGCGCGACGAGGAACTCTGGAGCGGAGGGTTGCTGGGGGGCGCCGATCTAGGGTTTAGAGGTAGCGGGTGGACATGGCCGAGCTGGGGATGGGGAAAAGAGGGGGAAGGTTCCTAGGGATCTGGGGGGAAGGTTGGGGCGACGTGGGCAGATAAGATCGAGAGAGGGGCAGGAGGGTTGCGTGGGGGGCGCCGATGGCCAGGGTGGCGTCGGCGTCGGGCTCCTCTTCACGTGCCAGGCATGGGGGGGCCAGGGTGCAATGGCAGGCAGGTGAGTGGCTTCCAGGTGGGTCTGGGGGGGAACTCGTGGCCCAGGGCGAGCTAGAGGGGGGGCGGTAGGCAGAGAGAAAAAGGGAAGAGAGGAAAAGCAAGAGAGGGGGAGAGGGGGTGGTACGGTCTAGGTTAGGTGAGGGGTTTCTTTGTTGATGAGAGGGGGGGTAGCTAGGACATGGGTATGGCCAGACTAGAGAGGGGAGATAGGGAGAGGGACATGGGGTAGTTTAGGTTTTTGTGTGAAGTAGGTGTAGATTAGGGTTTAGTTTAGGGATAGATGTAATTGGGGGTGTTGGTTTAGGGTAGAAAAGAGAGAGAGGGAGCACTTGGTTTAGCTAAGAAAAGGTGTAGATTAGGGGTAGGAGGGTGGTTTAGGGTTTGATTTAGCTAGGTAGAGTTTAGGGTCTTGGTTTAGAGAGGGAGAGGAAGGTGGCACTCTAGTTTGATCAAGCAAACTACAAGCAAGCACTAAGCAAGAGAAAGCAAGAAAAGAGGGAAAAGAAAGAGAGATGGCCATAGGGTGGTGAGGTGGTCCTCCTTTGGCCCAAGCCTGATCCAAGCAAGAACAAGCAAGATCCAGGGAGAGGGGGGTTTTAGAGGGGGCATGCCACATTAGCACATGTGTGTGCATGGGGCATGGGGAGGGGACCTTGCAAAAGGGGAAAAAGAGAGGGAGAGAGCTAGGGTTTAGACTCACAAAACAAGATCAAGCAATGAAGAGGGGATCCATTTAGAAAACAAGCAAGAACCAAATTCTAGGAAAAAGGTGGCTATTGCATGGCCCATGCAAGATAATTAATGCCACAATTAATCCTTGTGAAAACAATGACATTAGCAAGGCATTATTCACATGCATTCCCAAAAGGTGGGCAAGGCCAAGCAAAGACTATGGTTGGATCCAACCAACAACATGGACTAGAGATAACTCAATAAAATGCCAAGCCCATATTATTGGATGGTGGAATTAAGGTGGTGAAAGAAAGGTGGTGGAGTCAATAAGAGAGATGCCCCCAACTCAACTTGGGCATTTAACAATTTATTAAGACCCAAATACAATATCAAGAGGCAACTACAACTAATCATGCACATGAGATAAGAACCAAAGAAGAAAGGGTTTTATATGATGCTCAAATGCAAGGTGGTATGATGACATGAGCATGATATGATGATGATGCAACAATTATATGTTGGAAGTGGCCCTTTTTATTATTAAAACATGTAGCATTACAGGGGTTAGACAACTGGGATGCTACAGAAAATAACTTAACCCGGGGACTAGTCGACTTATCCTTAGAGTCACCTTTGGATTAAGAGAACATTATGTTGATTTAGATCTGTACACCAGCTAGCTTATTTATAACTCGGCCATAAGTTGAATCAGCTTATTTATGATTCAGATAGATTTTGAGTCAGTTAGTTTATGTTTTGGATAATCCTTTAACTCATCTCACCTGCCAGCTTATTTATAACTCGGCCATAAGTTGAATCAGCTTATTTATGATTCAGATAGATTTTGAGTTAGTTAGTTTATGTTTTAGACTGACCTGTGACTCAGCTCACCAGCCAGCTTATTTATAACTCGGTCATAAGTTGAATCTGCTTCTTTGTGATTCAGATAGATTTTGAGTCAGTTTACTTATGCTTTGGATTGTCCTTTAACTCAGCTTACCAGCCAACTTATTGTTAAATCGGATATAGTTTGAAGTCAATTTGTTTATGCTTCGAATTAACCTTTAACTCAGCTCAGTAGATTGTCTCTGATTCGGACTAACATTTGATTCAGCTTGCCAGGGTATATTATAATTCGGATTGGTATTCAGACTCGGCGTACTAATCATATCTCTGATTCAGGCCGAAGCTTTATTCAGTTCGCCAGATTGCCAGGTTATGTTATGACTCGGATTGTTATTTCACCATCTTGCCAGGTTATCCCATATCTCGGATGACTATTGGCCATCTTATCATATCTCGAATCTATATCTCATATCTACATCCCGAATCAAATCTCTCAGCGGTTAGCCCTATTATCATATCCCAAAGCTTAATCTCGGATCCATATCAAAGGCAAATTATCGTCATCACGCCAAATCAAGTTATATCGTGGCAAACAGGTGAATCGGATTTGAGTAATATAACTCGGATTTGAGACAGATGACTCAGACTTAAGATATATAAGTCAATTTTGAGTAAAGTAACTCGGATTTGGGATGAGTTAACTCGGATTTGAGTAATATAACTCGGATTTGAGTCAGAGGACTCAGACTTAAGACATATAAGTCAAAATTGAGTAAAGTAACTCGGATTTGGGATGAGATAACTCGGATTTGAGTCATATAACTCGGATTCGAGTCAGATGACTCAGATTTAAGACATAGGGTCAATTTTGAGTAAAGTAACTCGGATTTGGGATGAGTTAACTCGGATTTGAGTCATATAACTCGGATTTGAGCCAGAGGACTCAGACTTAAGACATATAAGTCAAAATTGAGTAAAGTAACTCGGATTTGGGATGAGTTAACTCGGATTTGAGTCATATAACTCGGATTTGAGTCAGAGGACTCAGACTTAAGACATATAAGTAAAAATTGAGTAAAGTAACTCGGATTTGGGATGAGATAACTCGGATTTGAGTCATATAACTCGGATTCGAGACAGATGACTCAGATTTAAGACATAGGGTCAATTTTGAGTAAAGTAACTCGGATTTGGGATGAGTTAACTCGGAATTGAGTCATATAACTCGGATTTGAGTCAGATGACTCAGACTTAAGACATAAAGTCAATTTTGAGTAAAGTAACTCGGATTTGGAATCAGATGACTCAGATAACAACTTACCCAAAGAGGTTAAAAGAGCGGTGCCCAAGAAGGCCAGAACTCACAACTTACCCAAAGGGGTTAAAAAAGCAATGCCCAAGAAGGAAAGAACTCATAACTTACCCAAAGAGGTTAAAAGAGCGGTGCCCAAGAAGGCCAGAACTCACCACTTACCCAAAGAGGTTAAAATAGCAGTGCCCAATAAGGCCAGAACTCATGACTTACCCAATGGGGTTAAAAGAGCAATGCCCAAGAAGGCAGGAACTCATAACTTACCCAAAGAGGTTAAAAGAGCAATGCCCAAGAAGGCAGGAACTCGTAACTTACCCAATGGGGTTAAAAGAGCAATGCCCAAGAAGGCAGGAACTCATAACTTACCCGAAGAGGTTAAAAAAGCATTGCCCAAGAAGGCAAGAACTCATAACTTACCCAATGGGGTTAAAAGAGCAATGCCCAAGAAGGCAGGAACTCATAACTTACCCAAAGAGGTTAAAAGAGCAATGCCCAAGAAGGCAGGAACTCAAAACTTACCCAAAGGGGTTATGACCTGAGCCCATGAAGGCCAGAAGTCCAGAAACTTACCCAAAGGGGTTATGACCAGTGCCCAAGAAGGCCAGAAGTCCAGAAACTTACCCGGGGTTATGACCTGAGCCCACGAAGGCCAAAGTCACAAACTTATCCGAAAAGGTTATGACCAGTGCCCAAGAAGGCCAGAAGGCCAGAAACTTACCCAAAGGTGTTATGACCAATGCCCATGAAGGCCAGAAGTCCAGAAACTTATCCGAAAAGGTTATAACCAGTGCCCGATAAGGCCAGAAGTCGAGAACTTACCAGAAAGGGTTATAGGCAATGCCAAAGAAGACCAGAAGTCTAAAACTTGCCCAGAAGGGTTGTAAGAAAAAGAAGTATATTACGAAGAGGTTATAAGTCATAAAAACAACTCTGGGAATATTTGATACAAAGTCTATGAGCGACTCTGCGAATCCCACATAGACTCGGGGACTAATGTTGGGTATGTAACCCCAGGTACCCCAGAGTTGAGGTATAAAGAGACCTCAAGAGAGTAGTTGACATTCCTATAGAAGAATGTAGACATATAAAAATATATATTTATCAATAGATATGAGAAACTAAGAAATATAAAAGAGAAAAGGGAGAAAGGGGGACCTGGGCCGAATTACAGCTAATTCGGCCTAATTCAGCTTTTCCTCCTAGGAGAAAACAGCACCACGGGCCGAATTAACCTCCAGTCGGCCCAAGCAGCATAGCAATCACAGTCGGGCCGAGTTAAACTCCACTCGGCCCACTTACCCGTCGACTCCGGTCCTGCTCCCGCGGTGTCTGGCGTCGCACCGCACCGCTAGCTCCCGCCAAGATCCCCGCGACACCCGGCGCCCCCGACGAGGACTCCCGCGTTTCCTCGCCTGCTCCACCTCGCCACCTTCCCCAGCTGGGCCAGCGCTGGAACAAGCCAGCCCACCACGGGCCACCTCTTCATCCCGCGGTCCACCGGCTCCACCACGCACCCCGCCAACGGCCGGCCCGGGTGGGCCGGTTTCTCCCTCAACCCGGCCGGCCCACCACGGGAGGAGCAGCCTAATTCGAATAGGACCAGACCCGGCTGGGCCTGGGAAACCCCGGCTGGGCCACTACAGCTCCAGGCCGACTCTCTCCCTCTGGGCCGAATAAGAAGCAGTCTGGCTGAGGCAGGACAAAACCCGGCTGGGCCATTTCTCTGACAGGCCGAATCAACCTTCTCTTAGGCCGAATCTCCACTATTTCTGGGGCACTAGGGACGAGTTATAATGACCCGTATGCCCTATAATTTACCTTCAGATGCCTTCACCGTCTCTACGAGAACACGCCATCGGATCGAGACAAGGCCAACGAGTATTGTGCCAGTCTTGGGAGCCCACCAGCTCAGACTGGCACATGACGTATGGAATATGCCCATGGCTTCTAACGAGATGCTAGGGATATGCTCTTAGCATCAAATAAGATGCTGGGGAATATGCCTGGCATCTCCAAAGATGCCAAGGCATATGCTCAGCATATCTGGAAGATGCCCAGAATATGCCGTCTAGATGCTATGCGTGTAGCACAAGACTTGTCCCCTGGGCTCCCCTTTATAAGGAGCACCAGGGGGATCGTTCTAAGGGAGGCCCCAAAAAGGGCTCCTCCCCTCTCTGCTCATTAGGAGCTCTCCTTCTTCTTCTTCCTCCACTCTCACAGAGAGATCTAGATAGAAGTATAGGAGATACAGCTCAAGGAGCATGGTTGTAGCCACAAGTATGGCAAGATTATAAGAGATTAGATGTATAGAATGAGGGGTTATCTCCACTTGAGAACTTCAATCCAATATACATTGTATTTCTCTTTGTTCATACGAGTGCGGTCTTCACTGCATCATCCCTCCCTGGATTCCTCCACGCCCATCGGCCCCAACTTTAGCCTACCCATGGCATATGCCGTGATACCACCACGACAACGCGCATCAACAATCCCTACGAACTAAAGTCATTCTTTTCTCTTATGAACAGAAACAGCTGCACCCGAAAGATTGAAGAGTCCTCAGCCGAATCTATGATTCGACTGAACACTCGGGGGCTACTGACATGGTTATACCCTGCAGGTACACAACATTAGTATACCTGGTCCAGCCCAAGGAAGGCCCACAAGAATATACGTGGCCTGTGAATATTTTTGGGTGGCCCAAGCCCATGGCGTCTTCAGATCCTTGGAGAGCAAGACTATGGTAGATATAATATTCAAAGGGGCAAACCCTAACTTGTAACCGACTCGATCTGTGCCCGAGACCTGCCTATCTCTATATAAAGGCTAGGAGGGCACGACGAGGAGGGCAACTTCTCACCGCATACACACCTCCACGCCAGATTGCATCTGCGCACCCATGTAACTTTTGGTTCCGCCGTAATCAAGAGCAGACAAGCAGGAGTAGGGTTTTCCCTCCGGGGGCCTGAACCTGGGTAAATCTCGTGTCCCCTGGTTGCTTGTCTGTTAACCGTTCCGCGATCTCCAGCACCCCCATCTTCTCCAAAACCCTAGCTCATAACAATGGGCATTGACGAGTCGAAACCTCGTTAGTTACACCCGACGCCCTTCAGGGAGGAAGGATGACATCCATAGGTGTCACCGCGTCGGTGCTAGATGAGCTTACATAGATTTTGCCGACCCCTAGAAAATCACTACCACAGACGCCCCATAGAACTCCACCCAACTTCCCGCCACCATCCTGCACCACCACAGTCTCGTCGCCACCCTCATCGTCTCACTGCGGTCAATGTCGCGAGGCCAAGAGGTGAGAATAGGATAGCACAATAGGAGTAGGGGCGGCAACACTACGGCCGAGCGGGATGTCAATTCTTCCACCTTTGTCGTGGTTGCCAACCGGACATGGCAGTAGGGGAACACCAGAACCCGACGAGTATGGCCGGGCTCAGATCGATCCCACAAAGCCCCCCTCCCACGCCATGTTGCAGCAAGCTGGCTGACAACACCGCCACCACCCAGTAGTTATCGAACCACCACCACCTCTAGGAGCTTCCCCATCACCAGCAGAGATGTTGGTCCGCCCCGGCCAATGTGGGAACCAAAGGGGCCTAGATTTGGGTCGAGCGGGCATCATTACCGCCTGCCCGCATCCCCCTGCCGCCAACGGTCGTGTTGTCACGCTAAATACCACCCAGACCAGCTCTAGGTGGCCTAGCCGCCAGACTGCTGTCGCTGGAATGCAACATCCGGAGCCGACCACCCCACACAGGAACATCTCCGAGAGGGAAAAGTAGGAGGTCGTCGCTGCCCGAACCTTTCCCGGTGGCGCACACGGGTGACAGTGGGCGAGGAGCTGGAAATGTTTGTGCGGCCATTAGGGCATCTCTAACCGATCCCCTAAAATCGGTTAGAGGAGTAAAAATACGCAGCAGCGGCACCTAACCGAACTCATAAACGGTTAGAGGAGTAAAATTATACTCATCGGAGGAGTAAAAGTGGCGGCCGACTCCTAAATTTACTCCTACGAGGCCACTTCCAAGAAAACCTCCTGCCTACCTACCCGCCACACCCATTCCCGCTGGCGTCTCTGCCGGCGACCCCCATACACCGCCGCCCCCACCCCGATCCCTCCGCCGCCCTCTGGCCTACCTCTCTCTCGCTCGCCGCCTCTGGCCATCGCTGGAATCGATGGGGCGAGCTCATTTTCGCCGATCGCCGCCCTGATTTGGAGCAAATCGGGCTTTGTTGCCGTCGATTTGCCGCAACTTCGAACCGTCGGAGGTTGGGAAGGCTGCAGAAGGCAGGTACAGTCGCCCTCGACGCCTCCTCTTCCCTACCCAATGACTACCCGACAACCACCCGACCAACCTCGTCACCTCCTTCGCCCGTGAGGTGTTCGACAGAATAGCAAGGTGAGGTTTTTTAGCCAAATTTGTTTGTTTTGGCTTTCAAATTTGACCGTTGCCGTCGTCGTGTAGATGAAGAGGTTGAGGGAGTACATCTTGGACGACTCATCGTCGGAGGAAGAGGAGGAGGACGACGATGACGCCGAGATGGCCATGGCCATCATTTTGAACGATGAAGTTCGGCGGCCGAGGCTGCAGCAGGATTGAAAATAAGAAGGTGCATGAACAGCTGCAGCAGGACCTTGTTAAGCATTACTGGGCCCTCCATGGTGCTACCTTGTTGAGTTTGAACTATTCTGACGATTTGTTGAATTTGAACCCTGCTATGTGTTTGGCTTTGAATTTATTTGGTTTGTAAACTTAATATTTATTCATTCGTAAATATTTTAATTGATTGTATGTGAACTATGCCGAATATTTAGCTATTGATAGTTTGATTTCTAAAAAAAAGTTTTACTCTAGAGGTTCGGTTCAGTTCAGCGTCGACCTCCTTTATAGGAGTATACTAGAAAAAAATCATGCTTTGCAACGGAAGAAAAAACAGATTAACTTTTGAAAAAAAATACGACAGTACAACTTTTGCCCAAAAGTTGATCGACTAGCGTAACTCGTCCCGAAGCAAATAAAAAATCTAAGCGGTTTGGGGGCTATAAAAAAGGAAAATACTATGTGCAGGGTTTGTTTTTCACTGGGCTAGACGTCTATCTGTTGCACCTCTGATTGCTCTTCTTCTTCCTTTGCTGCTACAAACGATTCGGCTTAATTAAGGCATGGCTAACGTTCGTTGGACGTCTTGTTAGGCGCTTGAGAATAAATAAAAATAGAAATAGAAATAATCCCAGCGTGCAAGCTCTAAGCTTCCTGGAACTATGGAGCTGTGGTTACTCCACGGTTGCGGCTGGTTTCGTTCGAGCGTGTCGGTTCCACCATGTGCGTGTGTATGTGCTACGCTTTTTTTTACTTATGTGCTGCGCTTTTATTTTTGCGAAAGTGTATGGGCTGCGCTCTGTCCTTGGCGGCCATAGGAACCGACTCGATCCACGCGATCCCACCCTAGAATTCCTTCTCTCCGGCCGCTCAATTGGTACAGTCGTTCCATCCCAACGCGCATGCCGCCATCGCTCCCACCTAGCACCCTCCTCTCTGGTCGCCCCATTGGCGCTGCCATTCCATCCCCCATCCGCAGGCCGCCGCCGCCCCCACTTAGCACCGTCCTGATAATTTCCCTTTCCCTTTTGGCTCCTGCCACCATCTTGAGCTTTTGGAGTACCGGGAGGGCACCGTGCCACCCCCAACTTTTTGCCGACAGAGAAGATAGAAAGGGGGACGATGGGGTCGTTCGTCCTGCTGCCATCACGCGCCTTATCGCCGGATCTAGCCGCCGACAAGGGCGTTCCCTCAAGATGCAGCCAAGAGAGTGAGAGGACGGGGACAAGGCGGGAGCGGGCAGGCAAGAAGGTGGCTGTGGAGGGAGCCAGGACAGGATGTGGGAGAAAGGAGCAGGACGCTGGGGCAAATCTGCAAGTGATACCTCCCAATACAGAACCACTGGAACCGGCCACACCGCTGCGCCGATCATCTTGCTCCTCGATGTGCCGGTCATCTCGCTTCTCCCCCACACGCAAGTGAGCTGATGAGGTAGTGGTCGAGAATGTATGTACATATTCAGTTTGTTTTTGTACCCTAATTTCTTCGATTATTCATAGTATTTAATTTCCACTAATCATCCCTCAGTGCGGCCATTCTTGTTATGATCCAGTATTTCTGAAAAAGTTATGCATGTATTCTTCTTCCACACATTATCTAGGTCTCCATCTCCATAGATTAATGTTCTCATTTTAAGATTAGTGCCTCTTTTTTGCTTAATTATGGAGCCTCCCGTGGTTCTCTAAATTTTGGTTATGCATATACCAAATAAGTTATATGGTAGTTCATTTTGTTTTCTTAGGTTCTGTGATGTATATCTACAAAATTTTGTACCTGATTGAAGTTACTTCCTCCGACCCATATTAGTTGACTTCAATTTGGATGTATCTAGACAGGTTTGGTATATTTTTGTCCATAGTGAAGGTGCTCTTTTTGTATATTAGATAATACTTGCTTGCTCTTTGGGTTTGATTGATCGATCAATTCACGTTTAAGGTCGATTGTGTAGGCGGAGGTGGTTATACTAGAAGGGATAGTGTATTATGGTCGATGTACCTGGAACTGCGGAAGCATTGTAAGTGAATACTACATCCAGTTTCTCTTGAATATATTTATTTGCTGTTATACGTGTTTGACAGTAAATATCGATAAGCCTTTTGGTTGCGACCATAGTTCACATCATAGTAAGTTAGAACGTCTGCATTTACGATCAAATGAGGGGTGAGCAATTATGGAGTGGATTATGGAACAAATGATAGGTTCTGAAATGAACTAAAAATATCTAAATTTAAGTGCAGCTTTAGAAAAAATTAACAAGTTAATGACTTTATATAGAACACCATAATAGGAACACCATTGAAAGGATTGTAGCATTATGAATATAGGATTAGTTGAGTATTGAAAGTTCAGTAGAAAAAGGAAGTCGGTCCTCAAATATCCATTAGTGAAGATTTTTGGAACTTACTATTGCAGTAAGTTCAGTTGCATTTTTTTGAGTCTCTATTAAAAGTTGGAAGACTTAAGATGGGTTAGACACAGTTAAAGATCTGTCTGTACTGCAGAAAAATAATTATAATTAGAACTACAATATGACAAGACAATAAATAGGAACTGTAATGGTCTGGTCCATATTTGGAGCGTATTGTGGTTCAATTCATTCTTATATCTTCATGTAATTTTATGGTGCTATCATGTCATGCTAGGTTCCTAACTTCTACACACAGATCCAATTCCGACCAACCTGAACAATACATACAATTTTATTTGCTAATCGAGACAGTCATTCTTCCTTGCAGGTGAGGGGAGGCTTAGAACCTGAAGATTCAAGTTAGGAACGGGTCATTAAGGAGCCTTTTTCCCTCTATGATATATTCGTCTTTCTCCTTCAAGCTTAATTGGCCTGCCATTCAATGGATTTTGCATTGAAGAAATATTGTGGAAAAAGAAAATGTCTTCTCTTGGAAAGTATTGTGTTGTACCATAATATACCGAACATGTAAAGTTTCCCTGAGAACAACATTGATTTTGTTTTACAGTTTATAGGGCTACAATAGTTGCTAGGGATCTGGAATTGGTACACATGTGCAAAAGAGTTGGTCTAAACACCATATAGAACATAGATAAGATCTGATTTCTTCTAGACCAGATCCCCTATAGAATTAAAATTTGAATTTCATCTCATACTTATTTTCCCAGGACCACTTCCTAAAAGATAGATACCCAAATTGTTGGCTTTTGTTCGTGAAAAGTTGTGTATCTACATTCAGAGATGAGTTCTTTAATTTTCCATGTGCTAAAGTTTTTGTCATTGTAGGACAATTGGCTCTTCAATTTAGTTTTCATTCTTCAGGCACATCCTGTCTATCACAATATGCTACCATTTTAAGATGAATCAGCTTATGTTAATGTTTCTACTGTCATTCTCATTCATCGTTTAGGAAGTGGTCCTGGAAAATAAGACATGGGATGAAACTTCCACTGCATTTCAACTTTCGTCCCACACACATGTCCTACTAACATTCAGTGGTATTTTTCGAAGTTTGTAGTGGTGTGGTTCCAATTTTCCCTCTCCTTTTCTAAGAAAATGTAAATTACAAATCGGAAGGACTGGTAACTACTAAACTGTTGGTGTTTAACTGTTTATATTTTTCTGAATTTCGTTTATTGTATTTGTATGTCTCAGTTGGAACTGCTAAGTTCCACTGGCACAGAACAAAAATTTGAAGCCACCATAGTGTACTGCATATGCATCTGTTCTAATTGATTTTGTTGAAGGAAGGAGCAGAGATTTATTGATTCACGTCGTTTCATCCTTGGAGGGTTCTTCTCTTCTTTGCAACTTTTAAGTCATTTGCCTTTCAATTGTTACTCATTTTGCTAGTTTTGCTCTACCGTGTGCTGGTCTGATCTTAGTTACATAGTCCTAAGTAGCATGCAACAAATACTCTCGAGGAAGAAAAGACAATATGGCATGTGATATGTATGTTGGCTTGCACTCTTCGGTACAAATATTATGAGGTGGCCTTTTCTACTGTTTAGTACAGTTAATATTTCAGTAGTTTGGAAACATATCATTACAATGGGAAATTTCGGTATCTTTAAAGTAGTTTTATTATTAGTATGAACTAGAAGTAGTGCTCGATCAGGAAAGTTCATGATAAGGCACATAATGTTATAATCAACTGGCATTATTGGTTAGAGTGTTGCATCTGCTATACTTATTTTGTTTAGTACATGGATCATTTGCTTGCAGATATCGCGCCTCATTCAGTAACCAGTCTGTCTCATTTGCTGACATATATCTATACTTGTGATTCAGTTTCAAAATTCTAGAAGATGCTTGCATACAATTGTTCAATCCACATGAAGGTGCAGCTTCCAAAAAATACACACATGCTGAAACAAATCACGAACTATGGACACTGCACAACGAAGTTTGAGCACGAGCGACAGCTAATATGCGAACCGCATAGAGTGGGTCTTTGGTACTCCCTCCGTTCCAAAATAGATGTCTCAAATTTGTCAAAATTTAGATGAATCTAGACACTATTTAGTATATAGATTCATCCAAAATTTGAAAAATCTAAGACATCTATTCTTGGACGGAGGGAGTATTATAGATTTTAGAGAGATTACTAGCTGTGTATATATGATCAAAGATGAAGATTTGATAGAGATTACCAGCTCTCTCTCAAAGTCCTAGGGCTTGTCCTAGGCATTTGTCTAAACAATTCTTTCCTACTAATGAAAATGGCAAATATTTTGCCCTGTTTCAAAAAAATAGCTGCTTATATGTTTCTCAGTATAGCTTATTTTAGTTATGGATGCATCCATCTGTTGTAAGCTTCCTAAAATTGACCGGTTGATTAATTAATTGTTCCATATCTCCTCAAATAATTTACTGAATATTACATATATAGAATATATTTATTTGTTTTTGCATTTTGATGCATGAACTTCCATGCTTCCCTCCAGATGTTGATTATGTTTGATGTTGGTATAGTTGTCTGGCAAATTCATTGTTGCTCAATGTTCTAAGCCTAGAGATAATGACAGGTGTGTTATTATCATGGCAGTGTCCGGTTATTGTTGAAATACTGTTTTGCTAGTTGTGTTTCTGCGTCGTTCCAGACTTCCAGTGCCCAACACAATTTTTGCTCCTAATTTTGCTCAAGCGAGCTGCTCTTTTGCCTATATGGATGCTGCTAAGGGGTCTTGAGGACGCCGTGGTTGCCAACACGTTGGGGTTGTATTTGCTACTGGATAGGTTCTCCGTGTTTCTGGTTCGCTTGCTGCATGCACTAGTCGAATGCATGACGGAGCTTTATTTTTGTTCTGTATGTGGTAACTGAGTTGTCTGTGGATGGTATGTCTAGGGTTTCGAATGTGTCTCGTGCGTGTCAACGGACTCCTTGGTGAGCTGCTGGTAACTGTTGTTAATAGTTGAGGTGGAGCTATTTGCCTTGTCCTTGCTCTATGTTTTTGTTCTAGGTCTTATTTAGTTGAGGACCTCGCAGGCACATACGCAAACCGACAGAGAAGAAAACGCCACAAAATAGGGTGCAACAACGCGCGCATGGTCCTTCTAGTAAGAGTCCATTGCTCCAACAGTTCACCCACTGATTAAAACTTAATGTGCGTAGAACAGAAAGAACTGGTTCGTCCGCCAACTTAATCAGCATCGACGCCAGGTTGTTTTCCAGGGGATTGAGTGTAACGACCAGGGACTCGGCATCGGGCCCGCGTTGTGATGGGCCGAGGAAACAAAGGAAGTACATGTTACAATAGTTTTGGACCTTTTTTTATTTATCGGTGGTAGTGGTATGTAATTTTTTTTAACCTTCCTTCCTTTATTAGTAGGCATAGTTATAAGTATAGATAGTCAATGTATCCATACGTTGCAATGGGAAGATAAAATATACATTTAGAAGGCCTAGAAGACTTCATTGAATATTCTTTTTAACGTGACTATGGCGGGTTTATGCCAGCCTAGACATTTTTATAACTTCAAACGGTTCATTACATAGAGGTTCGGGGGGGGGGGGGGGGGGGGGGGGGGGGTACGGGAAGAGATTGGGAGGATCATATCTATTACACCAATGATTTAACCTACCCGAGGAGGAGGTCGTATTGCATCCGTTAGCCCCCATAATCTCATATCTTCCTCAATTGCGGATCGCTACATGGAGAGGTTTATCTTTGTGATTGAAAACGAGGGCGTTTCTACATGTAAATATAATTTAAGAGCATATCTCATAAACAATAAGATCCTACTTTATTTACTGAAATGAAATTTAATAGAAAAACTATTATTAACTTACATGTGAAGAACTCAAAGCCGTATCTTTTCGAGACAGACGTAGCACCGTGAGGACATGAATCCGGAATAGAAGCAAGTTCTCTCAATACCAGTCTCCCACTCATCGTTGTTTCTAGAATTCCATTTGAAAAAAATATAGAATTCCTTTTGCAAAAATATATAATTCTAATATAATTACCAGTGCTATGTGTGCATCCAAGAAAAGAAATATAATCTAAAAAAGAGAGGCAAACTTAAGCATGATTACAGATCCAGTTTTATATTATCCTAGTACGTTTATTTTCTCCTTCTAATTAAATAGACTAATGTAGTGCTCCTGTCCTGTGTGCATTCAACAGTGATCATATGTTGGTATTTTGAATACCAAGTGTAATCTATAGGAATTTGTTGTATGAGTTCCTATGCACCTTGTTTTGTAAGGAGCTGATCTTGTTCCACCTCCATCTTTTGTGATTGCCACCACACGGCGGCAACATATGCAGGCAACAACCGGCAATCTTGTTTAATTTCACAACGCCACATACAGGGTGTGGCTGACTTGTGATGCGGCTCAGATCACTGTATAGCTTCGTTGGGAGACCCCAAGAGGAGGGTATGATGAGTACAGCAGCAAGTTTTTCTCTTAGTAAGAAACCAAGGTTATCGAACCAGTAGGAGGAAGGAAACGACTCAAAGGTGTTGCTAGCAACTGGAAACCTGCACAACACAAACTCAAGACTTTGCCCCAAAGAAGAGTGAGGTTGTCAATCTTACCGGTTTACTGAAAACAAATGATTAATTGTATGGTGTGGAAGGTAATGGTGGTTTGCAGAAGGTAAACAGTAACAGTGCAAGATGTATTAATGGTAAAGATTGAACCGGGGTCCATAGTTCACTAGAGGTGTTCTCCTTTAGATAAACAACATGACATGCTGGGTAAACAAATTACAGGAGGGCAATTGACATGACAGAGCAAAGCATAACAATGCAATACTAGACATTCATGATCCTATGAGATTTGATTGGGCAATACAACAATATATATATAGACTGCCATCCAACTGCATCTATGACTAGTAATTCACCTTCAGGTTATCATACGGACCTCCTCCAGTATTAAGTTGCAAGCAACGGATAAATTCTTTAAGCAAAGTGCGTAAGGTAAACAATCCACTTATTTCATGAACAAGAGATCGTTGTTTTCTACCTAGTAGCAACAACACATCTACAACCTTAGAGATTTCTGTCACTTCCCCAGATTAAATAGAGGCATGAACCCACTATCGAGCATAAATACTCCCCCTTGGAGTCAGTAGCATCTACTTGGCTAAGATAGCTACTAGAAACGGAGAGCATGCAAGATCACAAACAACACAGACATGATAGAATCAATAAGATAGAATCATTAACCAATCTGACATAGTAATCTCAATATCCATCGAATCCCCGCAAACACAACATGCATGATTACAAATATATGGTCTTGATCATGAACAGAGCTCACAAGATCTAAACATGGTAGCACAAAGGAGGAGAAACAACCATCTAGCTACTACACGGCCCGTAGTACAAGGTGGAACTACTCACACTTCATACCGGAGGCTGGAATGGTGATGAAGAAGGCCTCCGGGATGATCTCTCCCCTCCGGCAGGGTGCCGGGAAGAGCTTTAGATCCCCCCGATCTAGGTACGATGGTGGCGGCGGCTAAGGACTGTTTTGTGGAAGATTGATCGGGTCCTTAGGGTTTTGGTATCGGGAGCTTCTTATAGGCGAAGAGGGAGGCCGAGGGGGTGCTCGAGGCCGCTACACCCCCCTAGGCGCGGGTCAGGCCTGTCCGCTCGGCCAGGGGGTGTGGCCCCCTCGCGGCCCTTCTCCGTCTCGTCTTCTGGCTCTGTGTTCCCCACGGTAAAATATTGACTTTGGCTTTTGTCCCGTCCAATTCCGAGAATATTGATTTTCTGAATTTTCTAGAACCAAAAACAACAGAAAACAGGCAACTAGCACTGTGGCATCTTGTCAATAGGTTAGTTTCAAAAAACATATAAAAATACCTCAAAGACAAGACAAAGCAAAGCAAAGTAGATACTAAACAAGCATGGACCATCAAAAATTATAGATACGTTTACGACGTATCAAGCATCCCGAAGCTTAACTCCTACTCGTCCTCGAGTAGGTAAGTGATAAAAAGAATAATTTTTTAGGTGACATGCACCATCAAAAACAAGATCAAACCATTTGCAAGCATTGAAAGTTGGGATCAAAGTACTCTAAACATGAGCATGAAATAAGAAGTTCTAACAATAATACAAAGTAACTATGCATGCAACATGAAAGGTTACAAACAAATATCATGAATAACAATGTATTGAAAGGCGTTTGTTTGTTTCACATATAGAAAACATAGCATAGTGGCATTCAGCTTGTCCCTCATAGAGTAGCAATAAATGCATAGGACAACTTCAAAGTTCATAAGAGTGACTAGATACAAATAGTTCATGAGCAAGCAATATCAACAATATGCATCAATCAATAAGTTTTGGGACAATGCACATAGAACTAAGAATATCAACTATGCTCTCTTAATTGGTGCCTAAGGATAGAAGGTGGAGACTCAATATAATGGTGGAGAAAGGTCCTTCATAAAAGGGAAGCAGGGATTTCAAGTCTCAAAAAGAGCTTCCAAAAATTATGGTACTTGTTAGCTTTCAGCTCTCATTGCCCCTATCATAAGAATCTTGAAGTGATTAAGGTTAAAGTGAACAAACTATGGAATATATGCTTGACAAAGTATAAGTTGGCAATCTCATGTCCCTTGAATACGAGGGCCGCTCCTCATGCTACTCAACTTTAGTCATCGGTAAGTTCTTGTCATAGTAAGTACATGTGTATCATAGAGAACCGCCAACGGGGTACCTGATACGTCGGAAACGTATCTAGCACAAAGGAGGAGAAACAACCATCTAGCTACTACACGGACCCGTAGTCCAAGGTGGAACTACTCATTCTTCATATCGGAGGCTGGCATGGTGATGAAGAAGGCCTCCGGGATGATCTCTCCCCTCCGGTAGGGTGCCGGGAAGAGCTTCAGAGCCCCCCAATCTAGGGACGATGGTGGTGGAGGCTACGGACTGTTTTGTGGAATATTGATCGGGTCCTTGGGATTTTGGTATCAGGGGATTATTATAGGCGAAGAGCGAGGCCGAGGGGTGCCCGAGGCGGCTACACCCCCTAGGCACGGGCCATCCCTGTCTGCTCGGCCAGGGGGTGTGGCCCCCCGTGGCCCTTCTCCGTCTCGTCTTCTGGCTCCGTGTTCCCCATGGTAAAATATTGACTTTGGCTTTTGTCCTGTACAATTCCGAGAATATTCATTTCCTGACTTTTCTGTAACAAAAAACAACAAAAAATAGGCAACTTGCATTGTGGCATCTTGTCAATAGTTAGTCCCAAAAAACATATAAAAATACCTCAAAGAGAAGACAAAGCAAAGAAAAGTAGATACTAAACAAGCATGGAACATCAAAAATTATAGATACATTTATGACGTATCAAGCATCCCCAAGCTTAACTCCTGCTCGTCCTCGAGTAGGTAAGTGATAAAAAGAATAATTTTTTAGGTGACATGCACCTTCAAAAACAAGATCAAACCATTTGCAAGCATTGAAAGCTGGGATCAAAGTACTCTAAACATGAGCATGAAAGAATAAGTTCTAACAATAAGACAAAGTAACTATGCATGCAACATGAAAGGTTATAAACAAATATCATGAATAACAATGCATAGAAAGACGTTTGTTTGTTTCACATATAGAAAACATTGAAGGGTTTTGCAGCATAGTAAATCAAAAAAATTCTACGGACGCGAACAAGAAATCCAACATCTAATCTAGGAGATGCAATCAACGAGAGAGATAGATGAGATCTTCATACCCTTGAAGAAATCGCACAGCGGAAACGTTCAACAAAACGTGTTTGATGTAGTCGTACTAGCCGTCTCCTCCTCGCGATCCGATCTGATCCTACGCCGCAAGTGGCGGCGCCTCCGAGAGATGCACACGTATGGATCCGCGACGTCTCCTCCTTCCTTGGTCCAGTAAGTGGGTTGGAGAGATGGATTGGATTTGCAGCACGACAGCGTGGTGCTATGGTGGAGAGTTTCTGCGGCAGGGCTTCGCCTACGCGTAGTCGGGAGAGAGAGAGGTGGAGGGGCAGCAGGACGACGGCTAGGGTTGGAGGAGTGGGAGGGGGAGGGTGCGCCCCTGCCCTTTTTATATAGGGGTTGGCAGGCCCCCTTGTCCCCTCCTAAAATCCCTAGGGCGGCGGCCCCAAGGGTTGGACTGGGGGGCAAGTTTCCCCCCTCCTTCTAGAAGATCGATCTCCCCTAGGGTTTCTCCTAGGCTGGCCGTATGGGCCTTTGGGGCCTTGTGCCCCTGGCCCAATGCGGCCAGGGCACTTCCCCTTAGGCCCACGCAGGCCCTCGACAAGTGGGCCCACGTTGGTCCCACTGTGGAACCTTCTAGAACCTTCCAGTACAATACCGATAAACTCCGAAACGATTCTGAAATCCAAAAACTGCTTTCTTTTATATGAATCTTATTCTCCGGACCATTCCAGAACCTCTCGCGATGTCCTGGATCTCATCCGAGACTCCGAACAAAACTTATAAACCAATTATCCATTCTATCCTAGCGTCGAGCCACGTTAAGTGGGTGACCCTATGGGTTCGATAATATGCAGACATGATCTTCTATCAATAATCAACAGCATGATCTGGAAACCCATATTGACTCCAACATATTCATCGATGATCATATCGGATGAACCATGATGCTAGGATTCAATTAATCCCATATATGTATTCCCTTCGTCACGCGATATTTTACTTGCCCGAGATTCGATCGTTGGTATCGGTATACCTAGTTCAATCTCGTTCACATCAAGTACTTTACTCGTTTCGTAATCCGATATCACTTTGTGATTAACTCCTAAACCACGTTCTTGCAAGTGGTGTTTATATCGATTACCGAGTGGGCCCAAAGTATATCTCTCCGACTCGGGAGGGACAAATTCCATCTCGATACATACAACCCAACAAGTACTTGAGAGACACCTTTATGATCACCCTCACATAGGATGATGTTTGATGACCTCAAAGCTTTCTTCCGATACCAGTGAGTTGTATTATCTCATGGTCTAAGGAATACAATACTTGACATAAGAAAAAGCTTCGCAAACATGAACACGATGGCACGATCTAATTGCTCTGCTTAATTTGGGTCTGTCCACCATATCATTCTCCTAATGACATGATCTCATTATTAATCGATAACTCATGTCTATGGTTAGGAAACCTTTAACCATCATTAATCAATGAGCTAGTCCATAGAGGCGTACTAGGGACATAGTGTTGTTCATAAACCACACAAGTATCAAAGTTTCCGCTTAATACAATTCTAGCATGGTATATAAACTTTATCATGAACAAGAATTATAACAATAACATCTTTATTATTGCCTCTAGGGCATAATTCCTCAACAGTCTCCCACTTGCACTAGAGTCAGTAATATAGTTTACATCTGGAAACAATCTAACACCCATGGCATTAAGGTGTTGATCATGTTTTGCTCGTGGAAGAGGTTTAGTCAACGGATCTGCGACATTCAGATCCGTGTGTACTTTGCTAACTTCAGATCTCCATTTGCTATATAATCTCGAATTATATGAAAACAGCGATTGATGTGCTTGGTCTTTGGATGATATCTTGGTTCCTTAGTTAGTGCTATGGCGCCAGTGTTGTCGCACAATATCTCCAGTGGGTCCAAGGCACTTGGAACCACACCAAGCTCAGTGATGAAGTTCCTGATCCAAACTCCTTCACTTGACGCTTCTGAAGCAACCATGTATTCCGCTTCCATTGTAGATCTCGCGATCACGCTTTGCTTGCAGCTTCTCCAGCTCACGGCTCCTCCATTCAAAATATAAACGTATCCTGTCTAAGATTTAGAATCATCCGGATCGGTGTCGAAACTAGCATCGACGTAACCTTTTACGACGAGCTGCTCATCACCTCCATAGACCAAGAACATTTCTTTAGTCCTATTTAAATACTTTAGGATGTTCTTTATGGCTGTCCAGTGTTCCACTCATGGATCACTTTGGTATCTGCTCGTCAAACTAAGAGCATTGGACACATCCGGTCTAGTACATAGCATGGCATACATAATAGAACCTATGGCTGAGGCATATGGCACTTTGCTCATAGTATCTCTATCTGTTACCATAGCTGGACACTAAGCCTTGCTCAATATCTTACCTGACAACATGGGCAATGAACCTTTCTTTGCTTTATCCATTCTGAACCTTTTCAGAACTTTGTCTAGATATGTACTTTGGCTTAAAGCTATTAGGCGTCTTTGTCTATGTCTATAGATTTTGATGCCTAATATATAAGCAACTTCTCCTAGATCTTTCATTAAAAACATATATTCAAATAACTCTTCACATCGTTAAGCATACCAATGTCATTTCCAATAATCAATATGTCATCCACATATAGTACTAAAAATGTCACCGAGCTCCCACTCACTTTCTTGTAGATACAAGCTTCTTAGAAATTTGGAACAAATCCAAAACTCTTGATCACTTGATCAAAACGAAGGTTCCAACTCCGAGATGCTTGCTTCAGTCCATAAATGGAACGCTGAAGTTTGCACACCTTATCAGCATCCTTAGGATCGACAAAACCTTTGGGCTGCATCATATACAATTCTTCATCAATGTTGCCATTGAGGAACGCATCCTTGACATCCATCTGCCATATTTCATAATCATGAAACGCAGCAATTGCTAATAAAATCCGAATGGACTTAAACAACGCTACGGGAGAGAAAGTCTCATCGTAGTCAACACCTTGAACTTGCCGAAACCCTTTTGCGACAAGTCGAGCTTTATAGACAGTAACATTACCATCCGCGTTTGTTTTCTTCTTGAAAATCCATTTGCACTCAACGGCCTTACGGTCGCTAGGAGGGTCCACCAAAGTCCATACTTGGTTTTCGCTCATGGATCCCAATTCGGATTTCATGGCCTCTAGCCATTTCTCAGAGTCTGGGCTCATCATTGCTTCCTCATAATTCTCAGGTTCACTATTCTCTAACAACAAGACGGTTGAGACAGGGTTGCCATACCATTCAGGAGTGGCACGTGACCTTGTCGACCTGCGAAGTTCAGTAGTAGCATCGTTCAAAGTTTCATGATCCTCGTCATTAGCTTCCTCCCTTGTTGGTGCAGACGGCACTGGAACAATTTCAGGTGCTGTGCTACTCTCCAACTCGAGAGAAGGTTCAATAACCTCGTCTAGCTCTACCTTCCTCCCACTCACTTCTTTCGAGAGAAACTCCTTCTCAAGAAAGGATCCGTTCTTTGCTACAAACACTTTGCCTTCGGATCTGTGGTAGAAGGTATACCCAATCGTTTCCTTAGGGTATCCTATAAATAAGCATTTCTCCGCTTTGGGTTCGAGCTTGTCCGGCATCAACTTCTTGACGTAAGCTTCGCATCCCCAAACTTTAAGAAACGACAACTTAGGTTTAGCACCAAACCACAATTCATACGGTGTCGTCTCAACGGATTTAGATGGTGCCCTATTTAAAGTGAATGCAGTTGTTTCTAATGCATAACCCTAAAATGATAACGGCAAATCTGTAAGAGACATCATTGATCGCACCATATCTAATAGAGTTCGATTTCGGCGTTTAGACACACCATTGCGATGTGGTGTTCCGGGTGGCATGAGTTGCGAAACGATTTCGCTTGCTTTAAGATGCGTGAGAAAATCATAACTCAAATATTCACCTCCACGATCGGATCGTAGAAATTTAATTTTCCTATTACGATGGTTTTCCACTTCGTTCTGAAATTCCTTGAACTTTTCAAACGTTTCAGATTTATGTTTCATTAAATAGATATACCCATATCTACTTAAGTCATCAGTAAAAGTGAGAAAATAGCGATATTCACCGCGCGTCGAAACACTCATTGGTCCGCATACATCGGTATGTATAATTTCTAATAAGTCCGTTGCTCGCTCCATTATTCCGGAGAACGGGGTTTTGATCATCTTGCCCATGAGGCACGGCTCGCACGTGTCAAATGATTCAAAATCAAGAGACTCCAAAAGTCCATTAGAATGGAGTTTCTTCATGCGTTTTACACCAATATGACCTAGACGGCAGTGCCACAAATAAGTTGGATTATCACTATCTACTTTGCATCTCTTAGCCTCAATGTTATGGATGTGCGTTTCATTGCTTTCGAGATTCAGAAGAAATAAACTATTCACAACAGGTGCATGACCATAAAAGATGTTATTCATGTAAATAGAACAACCATTATTCTCTGATTTAAATGAATAACCGTCTTGCAATAAACACGATCCAGATATGATGTTCATGCTCAACGCAGGCACATAATAACCCTTATTAAGGTTTAAAACTAATCCCGAAGGTAAAACTAAGGAGAGCGTGCCTGTGGCATCCCGCCAAAACCACTACTAGAAAATCGCGATGTTTTTGTGCATTGCATCATCATGACCGCATGCTCATGTCATCATGCCACATTGCATTTGAATCGTCATCATCTTGCAATTGCTTGCATAAAACTATTTGTAGAAAAACCTGTTTTTGTTTTCTAAACGCCCCGTCTTGCTTTCAAACACAAACCCGGGTCTCCGGATTATTTTATCTTGTCTGCTATCGGTTTGCAAAAGCCATGTTTGGAATGTATAAAAACCTTTAATTAATTATTTTAGTGGGGGCAGTCGAACGGGCCAAATCGACCCGGACGACCACCCCCAGTACAAAAATCGGTCCACCCTAAGACCCTTTTTACACCCAGACCTAATCTACCCACACCCCCTCCACCTCACCCTGACCAATGCCCTCTCTCCACCTCACCTCTCCCCAAATCCCCACCACTAGCCACACACCACCTCACCCAGCCCCTCTCAACTCACCCCACTCCCTCTGCCACGCAGCAACCCAACCAACCCCCACACACACGCAGCCAACCCACCCTGGCCCCACCTACCAGACCCCACACCGTCAGCCACCAACCCCCTGGCCCCACCCGCGCCCTGGCCACCCCAACACTCACCCAGCCACCACCCCACCCACGCGCCATCCTCCCTGGTCGCTAGGCCCGACCCCACCTAGTCCCCACCTGCCAGCCGGCCCAGCCAGCACACACACCCACTCCGCGTGGCCCCACCCCCACCGACACCTCCCTCTCTGTTCCTCCCCCGCTCGCTCCCCACCCCGCGCCCAGGAACCGGCCGCAGCCCCGCCGCCGACCAGCCGTCGCCCTCCCTCAGCCCGGCCATTGTGGCATCCCGCAAAACCACTACTAGAAAATCGCGTTGAATTTGTGCATTGCATCATCATCATCATGCATTGTTTGCATAAAACTATTTTCGCAAAGCCGTTTTGTTTTCTAAACGCCCCGTCTTTTATTCAAACGCCAAACACCGGGTCTCCGGAATTATTTTTGTTGTCGGCTATCGGGTTGCGAAAGCCGTGTTTTAAAACAAATAATATTTAAATTATTTTAGTAGGGGCAGTCGAACGGGCCGAATGACCCGAACGACCACCCCAGAAAAATGTAATCGGTCCACCCCTTATTCCTAAACCTACCAACTAATCTACCCCAACCCAGCCTCCACATCACCCCACCCAATCCCCTAGTGACACCTCACCCTCTCTCCCCCTCTACCCAATCCTAAACTGCCACCTAGCCCACCCCCACTTCCTCTCCCTCTAAACCCACCCTGCCAGCTCACCCACACACACCACTCACACACACTAGCACCCATGCACGCACGCCAGACCCACCCAACCGCACGCCAGCTGCCCCCTGGGTCCCACCACCCGGCCCCACCAGATGCGCCCCGTGCCCTGTTCTTCTTCTCCCTGGCCCTCTCCTCCCCCCGCGCGACACGCCCAGCCCCGCCCCCCTCCGGCCACCTTCTGCCGCCTCTCCCTTTCCCCTCGCTCCGCCGCCCCGGCGGCTCCCTTCCCATCTCCGGCGAGCGCCCGCCCGCGCCTGCGTCCCCCTTCCGCCGGCCCCTTCCTTCTCCGTTCCTCGCCTCCCGCGCCCGACCGCGCTCGAGACGGCCCCGCTCGCCGGCAAGCATCCTCCTCCGGCCCCGCGCGCCGCCCGCGTTCGCCGCCCCCAGCGCGCTCGCCAGGACCTCGCCCGCCTCCGTCAACGCCCCGCCGCCCCTGCTCCAACCTTCCTCGCCGGCAACCTCTCCTCCGCGCGGCGCGCGCCGTCGTCCACCCGAGCCCCGCCTCCGGCCTCTCCCTCAAGCGCCGCCCGACCCGCAGCTACCTCGACGCCGGTCGCCTCTCCCCAGGCCCCACCGTCGCCCCAGCTCCCCGCCTCTGCGCCCCGCTCGCCCGCCTCCGGCCCGGGCCAGCGCCGCCGGCCGCGCGTGCTCCTCCACCTCGCCGTCGCTGGCCGTGAGCGCCCCGTCCTCGTCGGCCCCTCCCTCGCCCCAGGACCCTCTCGCCGGCCTTCTGCCTCCGCAGCGTCGCGCTCGCCCCGCGCCTCCTCAAGCGCGCACAGGCCTGCCTCCTGCTGCAGGCAAGCGTCGCCGCGTGGGCCAGCTCGCAACGCCGCATCGCCGTTCCTCGACGCGTGCTGCCCGAGCCGCCTCGGCCCTGATCCTCCCTGCCAGAAGGCCGATGTGGTGGTGTGCCGGTGGATACCGACTGGATGGCGGAGTAGTGGCTGCACAAGCCCACAAGATCTTCCGTATACATGACCCGCAAGTTCGACCCCGAGGATGACCGACGCCAAGATCGCCTCACGGACGCGCCACGGTTTTTGGAGGAACTCTCGGACACCGTGCGACAAGTACTCCTTCCCCGGACGCCGAGCCCGTACCCGACGACCGCCAAGATCGCCTCAAGGTTCCGAAGGACCCCCGGTATCAGCCAAGTTCGCCAACGACACTGAAGACGGAGCGCTAAGACCGTGCCCGGATCCGGAGTTCGAACCCGATACCGTCAAGGCCACCGACGCGGAGACGCCGAGTACTTCATCCCGGACACCGAGAACTTCCCCCCTGAACGCCATGACCGTCAATAT
Organism: Avena atlantica; assembly: GCA_910589765.1. Classification (NCBI taxonomy): domain Eukaryota; kingdom Viridiplantae; phylum Streptophyta; class Magnoliopsida; order Poales; family Poaceae; genus Avena; species Avena atlantica. The sequence continues at coordinate 424,427,752 of OU342739.1, forward strand.
GACCCGAAGACCACGGATGCGCCAAGATCTACCACCCCGATCCGAAGACCCTAGATCCCGGAGTCCAAGAACGCTTCCGTCGAACCCTAGATCCGAGCCCTGAGACCGACCCCGAACCCCGGAATCCCAAGATCGCCGAGACCCCTAATGTGTGAACCCCTTTCCGAGAACCCTATTTTTTATAAATGGTCAACTACATGAATTGTTGCATATTTAATTGTCATCTCGCATGCATATCATTGGTTTGGGGGCCTTATGCCGATTCACCTAATAATTAAATATGGGGCCCATATGCGGGCAAATCTAGTCTCATATTGGCCTCATTTAAATCTGAGTAGCGAACCGGTGCTATCTTTTGCCATGTTAAAACAACATTTAAATTGCGGGGTAGCTAAACAACTCGAACCATCTAACTAATTGTCGGGACCCCGGTTCCACTTAATATTGACCTAATTGCATCGCACCTTTGCCATGTCACACATCATACATGCATCATGCCGATCTTCTGCCGTTGTATTAAATATTGCATCCGGTGTTTATTCTAGTGTTTTGCTTCTTCGCGGATAAGGCCGTTGAGTTGATGTGAGCTTCGCCCCGATCTTCGGATGAACCTTCGACAATGTTTTCAGGCGAGCATCTCCCCCTTTCTACCTATCTTACTTTTATAGTATTTATTTCCTCCTGTTGATCTATTGCTATCTGTGTTGCGATGCTCTAGTGTTTCGTACCCGTGATATCCCTTGCAGCCCTATATTGCCTCAGACACATCCTATTACCTGTTGTTTGGTAGATAGTTGGACTTGCGCGCCGTAGTCGCTTGCTCAAGTGTTGTTGCGTGTCGTCAAATGCCACAGTTGTTGATGTATTGCCGCATGTTGATGATGGAGATGATCATAGTTTTACTTATTGTTCACTTTAATTCCTGTTTAACAACTAAAATTGAAGTAAGCAGAGGCATCGGTGGGTGATAGAAAACATTTGGTTTCCGAACGCCCACTTGTGTCCCGTAGGACCCCGAGTACTTGATACCTGTTCCTTGAATTATCGCGCTATCCACATATGGGGAGTATGGGCCCCCCTTAGCCAGAGCTTGATTCCGTCTTATTTCTTGGGGCCACAACTAGCTTGAGGTTTTATTTACTATCCTGTACCTATGCCATGCTTTACTGCTTTATTTACGATTGTGCGAGGAGCACACTGTACTGTTTAGGTATGCGGAGTGATTACGCGGTATCGACAAGCCCAGCCACACTTTCGGGTTCCCAGTCGCTTACAGCCATTGGCGCAACCTTGAGTCCGTCTCGGAGCTTGCTTACTCCGTTGCGGGATCTACTCAAAGGGGTGGCCCCCTGAAATATTTCTGAATCTTGTGATTGCTCTGTCGTGAAGACCTCGTTGGGTTTTGATTTGGTTTTTCCGAGGTTGATCGTGTGTGTGTTGCTATTTGTGCACCCCGCCCGGGTTAAAACTTTTCTGAAAGCCGTGTTCGCGGTTATGGACGACTTGGAGCACAGTATCTCGATCATAGACAAGCATAACTAAAGTTTATTGCTATAAATTTGACTTTATAATGACTAGTAATCAGCTTCACTACAACGGAATGGCTAAACAATACTGCCCACAAGTGCTTGTTTGGTTTGTCGCTTGCGACAATTGTATCTGACTAGTAAGTATTGCAACTACAACGGAATGGCTGAATAAAAGTACCAACAACTGCTGGGTTTTGGGTTTATCTCATGCTATCTGTATCTGATTAGTAATTGTTGCAACTACAACGGAATGATTAACTAAAAGGGCCCACTGCTTCGTTTATCAGAACGATTATCTAAACCTGACTAGTAAATTGCCGCAACTATAACTGAATAAGTAAAACTGCCAACTGTGTGAGTTCCTCGGTCGACTTCCTCGTTTGGTATCGAGGGGGAAACACCAGGATGGGTTTGTTTGGTGGTAGTATCAGGTTGGTTCTGAATAGGTCTTTCGTACCCCTCTCTGATAGTCGCCAGTTGTATCGAGTCTCTATAGTTTGTCTAGTGCATGCTGCCGCTGCCGCTTCAGTCCACCATACCTATGTAGGCGAGGACCGCCGAATTCTAGTCTCGCCGTGTACTGGCCTCAGTACTGACGCTCCTCTTTTTCCTTTGCCCTTTGTCGGCACCCCTTTTGTTTAAGCAGGTTGAGATCGACGTCGTTAGCACGGTTACCCTTCCGGCTTGGCCTGGGCAGGGTTATGGACGCCATTGGTTATTCTTCAGGGCTCTTAGCCCCATTTGCATCTTGTCCGTAGCTGGACGCTCTATCGTTTCAAGGTGATTTGGATCTTTGTATATTATATCTGTATTCTTGACTCTTTGAGTCGCTGTTATATATATATCTGTTCTGTGGGTCCCATCGAGGACTGTTGTGTAATGTTATTACTTCGTTTTCCACCCGCACGAAAGTGCCTGGTGGGCACCTTTGAATCGTTTCTATGCGGGTTTGGCGGGTTTCGCTAAAACTTGCATAGGGTCGATTCTGAGGGTGTTACAGCCATCCCTTCCTCCCCTCTAGCAACCGCCTCGCGCCGGATCGCCGTCCGCCGCCGCCCCGCGGTCGAGCCCGCGCCGCCCGCGTCCCCAAGCTCGTCGCCGGCTCGCGCTCGCTCCCAGACGACCCCGCGTCCCCGGCCACCCCGACGCTCCTCGCCTCCCCGCTCGCCGGCGTCTGCCACCGCGTCTCCCTCCTCCCGCTGCAATCCCCGCCGCCCATCCTCCCCAGAGTATCGTCGCCGCCAGCGACCCGTCGCCAGGAGCTCGCCTCCCCAAGCCTGCCCGCCCCTCCGACCGTCGCGTTCCAGCGTCGCCCGCGGCCGCGTCCTCGACCTCCCCGCCTCCGGCCAGGGCCCCACCTCCTCGCCCACGACCCGCACCGCCTCCGGCCGACCCCGGGCCCCTTCCCCGCTCCCCTCCACCGCCGCGTCTCGCCCGTCCCGCCGAGCTCAGCCGTCCTCGCGCCGCCGTCGCCAGGCCGTCCCCTCCTCTGCGCCTCCGAGCCGCCTGGACCCCGCCTCCTCGGCGTCCTCCTTCCCTTCCGTCCTCGTCGCGCCCTCTGATGCAGTCGCCGAGCGCCACCGGCCGCCGTCCTCCGGCGAGCAGCGCCTGCGCCGGCCGTCTTCGGCTGCCTGTGCTCCGACCGGCGTGCCCAAGTCTGTCGCCCGCAGATCCTGGCGACCCTGGGGTCCCTGCCGGCCTCCAGTACCACGTCTTGGTGCTCTGCTTCAGATGACCGCCGGTGACCTCTGTCACATCTTCCTCCTGGGTGCTTCCTGCCGCCTTGTACCAGGTTGTCCCAGCAGCTACACCCTCCTGCTCTTGCCCCGGACACGGCGATGCCTCCCAAGATCTTCGACACGGAACTTCGAGTACTTGTTCGCCGGCTCACAGGAACCCGGTCCCGGACCCGAAGACGCATCGACGCCAAACCAAGTGCATCATCGACAACCGAAGCCGGAATACCTTGATCCCCAACACGGGACGCAGAGCGCTTCGACACGGACCCAAAAACCGAACCCGGCACGCCAAGTTCTCCCTCTCGGATCCAAAGACGCCGAGACCCGGGACACCAAGATCTCCGCCGTGAAACAACAAGCCCGACGACACGAGCCGACGACCGCGGATGCGACAAGATCGTTTCTCGGACGCCAAGTTCTGCAACCCGAACGCCAAGACTGACCCGATACACGGACCCGACCAGGTCTTCTCGACAACAAGATCGACCGCTTGGAACCAAGATCTCCGGCACGTCACGACAAGTTCTCCCTCTCATATCTGAACTTCGTCGAACCCTGGACCCTGAGACCGACCCCGAACCCCATCGAGCCCCAAGATCGCCGAACCCTAATGTGTGACCCTTACCCGAACCCCTAATTTTATAAATGCTAAACATAAAACTTGTTGCATATTAATCATTCATCTCGCATGCATATTGTGTGGTTTGGGGGCCTTATGCCGATTCACCTTATAATTAAATATGGGGCCCATATGCGGGCAAAACTAGTCTCATATTGGCCTCATTTAAATTTGTGTAGCGAACCGGTGCTATCGTTTGCCATGCTAAAACAACATTTAATTTGCGGGGTAGATAAACAACTTGAACCATCTAACTAATTATCGGGACCCCGGTTCCGCTTAATATTGACCTAATCGCATCGCACCTTTGCCATGTCATGCATCATATCATAAGCATGCCGATCTTTTGCCGTAGTATTAAATATCGCATCCGGTGTTTATTCTAGTGTTATGCTTCTTCGCGGATAAGGCCGTTGAGTTGATGCGAGTGTCGACCCGACCTTCGGTTGAACCTTCGGCAATGTTTTCAGGCGAGCATCTTCCCCTTTCTACCTATCTTACTTTTATAGTATTTATTCCCTCATGTTGATCTATTGCTATCTGTGTTGCGTTGCTCTAGTTTTCGTACCCGTGATATCCCTTGCAGCCCTATATTGCCATGGCCACCTCCTATTACCTGTTGTTTGGTAGATAGTTGGACTTGCGCGTCGTAGTCGCTTGCTCAAGTGCTGTTGCGTGTCGCCATGTACCACAGTTGTTGGAGTATTGCCACATGTATGATGTTGGAGATGATCTCGGCTTTATTTATCGTTCACTTTAATTCCTGTTTAACAACTAAAATTGAAGTAAGTAAGCAGAGGCATCGGTGGGTGATAGATAATATTTAGTTTCCGACCGCCCACTTGTGTCCCGTAGGACCCCGAGTACTTGATACCTGTTCCTTGATTTATCGCGCTATCCACATACGGGGAATTATGGGACCCCCCTTAGCCAGAGCTTGATTCCGTCTTATTTCTTGGGGCCACAAACTAGTTTGAGGTTTTATTTACTATCCTGTACTTATGCCATGCTACTGCTTTATTTACGATTGTGCGAGGAGCACACTGTACTGTTTAGGTAAGCGGAATGTTTTCGCGGTATCGACAAGCCCAGTCACACTTTCGGGTTCCCAGTCGTTTACAGCCATTGACGCAAACCTTGAGTCCGTCTCGGAGTCAGCTAGCTCCGTTGCGGGTCTACTCAATGGGGTGGCCCCCTGAAATATTTCTGAATCTTGTGATTGCTCTGTCGTGAAAGCCTCGTTGGGTTTTGATTTGGTTTTTCCGAGGTCGATCATGTGTGTGTTGCTATTTGTGCACCCCGGCCGGGTTAAAACTTTCCGAAAGCCGTGTCCGCGGTTATGGACGACTTGGAGCACAGTATCTCGATCATAGACAACTATAACTAAAGTAGTGCCATAAATTTGACTTTATAATGACTAGTAATCAGCCTCACTATAATGGAATGGCTAAATAAAACTGCCCCCAATTGCTTGTTTGGGTTGTCGTTGGCGACCATTGTACTTGACTAGTAAATAATGCAACTACAACGGAATGGCTAAATAAAAGTACCAACAACTGCTGGGTTTTTGGGATATCTCATGCTAATTGTATCTGACTAGTAAGTGCCGCAACTACAACGGAATGGTTAACTAAAATGGCCCACTGCTTATTTTATCAGGATGATTATCTACGCCTGACTAGTAATTTCTGCAACAATAACTGAATAAATAAAACTGCCAACTGTGTGAGTTCCTCGGTTGACTTCCTCGTTTGGTCTCGAGGGGGAAATACCAGGATGGGTTTGATTGGCGGTAGTATCAGGTTGTTCCGAATAGGTCTTTCTTACCCCTCTCTGATTGCCGCCAGTTATATCGAGTCTCTATAGGTTGTTTAGTGCATGCTGCGCTGCCGCTCAGTCCACCATACCTATGTAGGCGAGGACCGCCGAATTCTAGTCTCGCCGTGTACTGGCCTCAGTACTGACGCTCCTCTTTTTCCTTTGCCCTTTGTCGGCACCCCTTTTGTTTAAGCAGGTTTTGAGATCGACGCCGTTAGCAGGGTTACCCTTCCGGCTTGGCCTGGGCAGGGTTAGGGACGCCATTGGTTATTCTTCAGGTCTCTTAGCCCCATTTGCATCTTGTCCGTAGTCGGACGCTCTATCATTTTCAAGGTGATTTGGATCTTTGTATATTATATCTGTATTTTTGACTCATTGAGTCGCTGTTATATATATCTGTTCTGTGGGTCCCATCGAGGACTGTTGTGTAATGTTATTACTTCGTTTTCCACCCGCACGAAAGTGCCTGGTGGGCACCTTTGAATCGTTTCTATGCGGGTTTGGCGGGAATCGCTGAAACTTGCATAGGTCCGATTCTGAGGGTGTTATAGTGCCGACGGCAATCACATCAACTTTTGATCCATTGCCAACGCGCATCGTCACCTCATCCCTTGCTAGTCGCCGTCTATTCTATAGCTCATGTTTCGAGTTACAAATATTAGCAACTGAACCAATATCAAATACCCAGGCACTACAACGAGCGCTAGTAAGGTAAACATCAATAACATGTATATCAAATATACCTTTTATGGTGCCAGCCTTCTTGTCCGCTAAGTACTTCGGACAGTTGCGCTTCCAGTGACCCTTGTCCTTGCAATAGAAGCACTCAGTGTCCGGCTTAGGTCTAGACTTGAGCCTCTTCTCAGCAGGGGCAACGCGCTTGCCGCTGCCTTTCTTGAAGGATTTCTTTGCACCCTTACCTTTCTTAAAGCTGGGGGTCTTGTTGACCATCAACACATGATTATCTTTCTTGATATCCACCTCCGCAGCTTTTATCTTAGAGAAGAGCTCAGTGATCGTATCAGTGGAACTAATTTGATTGTGAGTGACTACGAAACCTTTGTAGCTGGGAGGAAGTGATTGTAGAACTCTGTCAATCTTGAGCTCTTCTGGAATCTTGCAGTCCAGTTGCTCAAGACGTTGAGTGTAGCCCGACATCTTAATGGTGTGCTCACTAAGGGAACTCCCTTCCTCCATCTTGCAGTTAAAGAACTTCTCAGAGATCTCATATCTCTCAGAACGGTCCTGAGTCTGAAACATGGTTTTCAGTTCCTCAAGTATCTCAAAAGGCCCGGCGAACTCCTCAAAACGATTTTGAAGGTCTGGTTCCATAGGAAACAACATGGTACTATTAATCACTCCATAATCATCTTTGCGCGACTGATAACTTTTTCATCAGCCGGCGCATCAATAGCAGGGGGCGTCACCTAGCGCTTTCTCTAGTACATAGTCCTTTTAACCGCCAGCGAGAATGATTCTCAGATTGTGGAACCAGTTGATGAAGTTAGACCCATCGTTCTTAAGCTTTTGTTTCTCAGCAAAAACATTGAAGTTGAAGTTGGACTTAGCCATTTTATCTACAAAATTTGCAAATACAATTTAGACTATGTTCATGATAACTAGTTCAACTTAATAAAATTACTAGATGAACTCCCACTAAATTCAACATCCCTCAAGTTGTTTAGTGAACATGATCCAAATTCACCACACCTAATCCGATCTTCACGAGAAGAGATGTGGTTTCAATGGTGGACAACAAAGTGTCGATCATATCATTCATATGACTCATGCTTAACCTTTAGGTTCGTGTGTTCCGAGGCCATGTCTGTACATTCTAGGATCGTCAAGTCAAACCCAAGTATTTCCGCATGTGCAAAACTGGCTTGCACCCGTTGTATGTGAACGTAGAGTTTATAGCACCCGATTATCACGAGGTGCTTGAACACGACAAACTTTCACAACGGTGCATACATGGGGAGAACACAATTTTATCTCGATCTTTAGGTGAGGAATCATCTTATAATGCTACCGTCGCGATCTAAGCATGACAAGATACTAAAAGGATAAACATCACATGCATATAATTTTATGTGACATGGTATAGCCAATCTCCGCACAATGATCTCCATCTTGTGCGCGCCAGCATGATCTCCATCACTCCACCATGATTTCCCCCACCACGAATAGCAACTACAACTATTGCTAACTACTTAGCGATAAAGTAAAGCTATTACATGGCGTATAGGAAGTTGACACACATGTCATACACAATTATAAAGACAACCATATGGCTCCTGCCGGTTGTGTACTCATCGACATGCAAGTCGTGAAATATTACAAAACATGATCATTGCATACATCATACACATCATGTATTGGGCCATACCATATCACAAAACACTCCCTGCAAAAACAAGTTAGACGCCTCTACTTTGTTGTTGCATGTTTTACGTGGCTTATGGGAGTAACAAGCTAAGAACGATTCTTGCCTATGGAAAGCCACAACGGTGATATTATGGTTGCTAACATCCGGTGTAAATCCCATGACTACTATAGTGAGAGAAACTGGCATCCACCAGCCGCATGTGTGGAACAAGCCACACGTCAAGTGCGGAGCCGGTCTCGCGAACGAGGTCGCAAGTTGGCCTGGACTGCTTCGATCTCACTATGCCGCGCCATACGAAATACACAACAAGAGGCTTGCAACAGAAAACATCAACGCCCGCAACAAGCATGTTGCGTTCTACTCGTGAAACACATCTACGCATAGATCTAGCTCTGATACCACTGAAGGGTTTTGCAGCATAGTAAATCAAAAAAATTCTACGGATGCGAACAAGAAAGCCAAGATCTAATCTAGGAGATGCAATCAACGAGATAGATAGATGAGATCTTCATACCCTTGAAGAAATCGCACAGCGAAACGTTCAACAGAATGTGGTTGATGTAGTCGTACTAGCCGTCTCCTCCTCGCGATTCGATCCGATCCTACGCCGCAAGTGGCGGCGCCTCCGAGAGATGCACACGTACGGAGCCACGACATCTCCTCCTTCCTTGGTCCAGCAAGTGGGGTGGAGAGATGGATTGGATCTGCAGCACGACGGCGTGGTGCTATGGTGGAGAGTTTCTGCGGCAGGGCTTCGCCTACGCGCAGTCGGGAGAGAGAGAGAGAGAGAGGTGGAGGGGCAGCAGGACGGCGGCTAGGGTTGGAGGAGTGGGAGGGAGAGGGTGCGCCCCTGCCCTCTTTATATAGGGGGCTGGACGGCCCGATTGGCCCCTCCTCCAAGCCCTAGGGCGGCGGCCCCAAGGGTTGGAGTGGGGGGCAAGTTTCCCCCCTCCTTCTAGAAGATCTCCCCTAGGGTTTCCCCTAGGTTGGCCGGCTGGGCCTTTGGGGCTTTGTGCCCCTGGCCCAATGCGGCCAGGACACTTCCCCTTAGGCCCACGCAGGCCCCTGACAAGTGGGCCCACATTGGTCCCACTCCGGAACCTTCTAGAACCTTCCGGTACAATACTAATAAACTCCAAAACGATTCCGAAATCCAAAAACTGCTTTCCTTTATATGAATCTTATTCTTCGAACCATTCCGGAACCTCTCGCGATGTCCTGGATCTCATCCGAGACTCCGAACAAAAACTCATAAACCAATTATCCATTCTATCCTAGCGTCGAGCCACGTTAAGTGTGTGACCCTACGGGTTCGAGAATATGCAGACATGATCTTCTATCAATAATCAACAGCGGGATCTGGAAACCCATATTGACTCCCACATATTCATCGATGATCATATCAGATGAACCACGATGCCAGGATTCAATTAATCCCATATATGTATTCCCTTTGTCACGCGATATTTTACTTGCCCGAGATTCGATCGTTGGTATCGGTATACCTAGTTCAATCTCGTTCACAGCAAGTACTTTACTTGTTCCGTAATACAATATCACTTTGTGATTAACTCCTTAACCACGTGCTTGCAAGCGGTGTTGATATCGATTACCGAGTAGGCCCAAAGTATATCTCTCCGACTCGGGAGGGACAAATTCCATCTCGATACATACAACCCAACAAGTACTTTCCGATCACCTGAGAGACACCTTTATGATCACCCTCACATAAGATGATGTTTGATGACCTCAAAGCTTTCTTCCGATACCAGGGAGTTGTATTATCTCATGGTCTAAGGAATACAATACTTGACATAAGAAAAAGCTTCGCAAAGATGAACACGATGACACAATCTAATTGCTCTGCTTAATTTGGGTTTGTCCATCATATCATTCTCCTAATGACATGATCTCATTATTAATCGACAACTCATGTCTATGGTTAGGAAACCTTTAACCATCATTAATCAATGAGCTAGTCCATAGAGGCGTACTAGGGACACGGTGTTGTTCATAAACCACACAAGTATCAAAGTTTCCGCTTAATATAATTCTAGCATGGAATATAAACTTTATCATGAACAAGAATTATAACAATAACATCTTTATTATTGCCTCTAGGGCATCATTCCAACAAACATATCATAGTGGCATTCAGCTTGTCCCTCATGGAGTAGCAATAAATGCATATGACAACTTCAAAGTTCATAAGAGTGACTAGATACAAATAGTTCATGAGCAAGCAATATCAACAATATGCATCAATCAATAAGTTTTGGGACAATTCACATAGAACTAAGAATGGAAACTATGCTCTCTTAATTGGTGCCTAAGGATAGAAGGTGGAGACTCAACATAATGGTGGAAGAAAGGCCCTTCATAAAAGGGAAGCAGGGATTTCAAGTATCAAAAAGAGCTTCCAAAAATTATGGTACTTGTTAGATTCCATGTCTCATTGCCCCTATCATAAGCATCTTGAAGTGATTAAGGTTAAAGTAAACAAACTATGGAGTATATGCTTGACAAAGTATAAGTTGGCAATCTCATGTCCCTTGAATACGAGGGCCGCTCCTCATGCTACTCAACTTTAGTCACCGGTAAGTTCTTGTCATAGTAAATACATGTGTATCATAGAAGGTGGAGACTCAAGGATGCATATTCTACCTTTTATTGTTTCATGCACAGTTGTGTTATTCTTGGAGCGTCTTAGTTTTTGTTTGCTTTGCTTAGTTTGTTTAGTTTGCTTGAATAAAGTAGTTTGGGCCCCCGTTCTTGTTGTGTTGTTTCAAATAAGTTTCTTGGTGTTGGAAAGGAATAGGAAGTTCCTGCTTGAAAGTGCAAGAGGAGCTTGCATCGACTGTGACTTAGACTTTAGCATGACATGCTAGGTGTTGTTTTGACCTTATGCTTAGTTATTATTTCTATAGCATGTCTTGTTCCAAACAATTGGGATTGCTTAGTGTGCCTTGAAGAAATTATGCGTTGTTTTAACATGCAAAAGCATAGTATTGTGGTATTCTCCTTTGATGTTTTGTTTGGGTTGACTTGGCACATGCTCACACCATGTTATGACTATGACAAGTCACCATAGCCTCTATGATCATTTAGTCCTTGACTTGTAGTACCACTCTATGCTTTGATTAGTAATGTTTTGTCGCTCTGCATGATTATGGCCATTATTGCTCTCTTAGTTGGTTGCTCCCAGTCTTTTGCTAGACTCCACTTGTATGGGTAAGCTCTACTCATGCTTCTAACTCCCAAGAAACCAAGTTATTCCAAAGTGTCCACTATAGTTACACCCTTCCAAGTATATTCTTGTTTTTAGCTATCTTCCAATTAAAAAGTATTTTGTTATGTGAAAACTTAGTGATTAAAGTCCTCACAAACTTTATGGAACACTTTATATTCTTTGCCCCTAATAAACTTGAACCATTGTGTCATCTATGTTGTATATGCTTGCACTTATATGTTGGAATTAGCGGAACCATGCTGTCATGGGGAACGTTTTCAACATTGCACTTGTACTTTGTACTCAGTTGATATCATGCTCTTTGGTCTATGGATGTCACCGGTGGGAAATAAAGAGGGATCTTGTAAGTCCATGGAGTATGTATTTTGTGTTAGAGAAACGCCTGGGCCGCTAGCCTAAGCCATGTCTAATCATGGTGGAAACTTGCAGCATCACCATAGTGAGCTATCTATGAAGCATCCTCAATAAAAAGCTATGCATATAGTAAATAAAAAGATCGCTGAGATGCTCATTGTCTGCTTGCCTTGTCATTTTGGTTATGGGATAGCTCCTGTACCATGTGCAACGGGTACCCTGTTGGCGGTTCTCTATGATACGCATTTACTTACAATGACAAGAACTTATAGGTGACTGAAGTTGAGTAGCATGAGGTGTGGCCCTCGTATTCAAGGGACTTGAGATTGCCAACTTATACTTTGTCAAGCATATACTCCATAGTTTGTTCACTTTAACCTTAACCACTTCAAGATGCTTATGATAGGGGCAATGAGGGATAAAAGCTAACAAGTACCATAATTTTTGGAAGCTCTTTTTGAAACTTGAAATCCCTGCTTCCCTTTGTGAAGGGCCTCTCTTCCACTATTATATTGAGTCTCCACCTTCTACCTTTTAGGCACCATTAAGAGAGCATAGTTGCCATTCTGTGTGCAGTGTCCCAAAACTTATTGATTAATGCATATTGTGATATTACTTGTTCTTATGCTATTTTTTTCTAGTCACCCTTGTGAACTTTGAAGGTGTCCTATGCATCTATTTGCTACTCTATGAGGGACAAGCTGATTGCCACTATGCCATTTTTTCTGTATGTGAAACAAACAAACGTTTTTCAATGCATGTTATTCATGATCTTTGTTTGTAGCCTCTCATGTTGCATGCATAGTTACTCTGTCTTATTGTTAGAACTCCATCTTTCATGCACATGTTTAGAGTTCTTTGATTCCAGCTTTCAATGCTTGCAAATGGTTGATCTTTATTGTGAAGGTGCATGTCGCCTCAAAAATTATTATTTTATCACTTACCTACTCGAGGACGAGCAGGAGTTAAGCTTGGGGATGCTTGATACGTCGGAAATGTATCTATAATTTTTGATGTTCCATGCTTGTTTAGTATCTACTTTGCTTTGCTTTATCTACACTTTGAGGTGTTTTTATATCTTTTTTGGAACTAACCTATTAATAAGTTGCCATAGTGCCAGTTGCATGTTTTCTTCTGTTTTTGGTTCCATAAAGGCGGAAAATCAATATTCTCGGAATTGGACGGGACAAAAGCCAAAGTCAATATTTTACCGTGGGTGACACGAAGTCCAGAGGAGAGAGGGAGAGGCGAACTAAGGCAGCCAGACCCCCCTAGTGCGGCCAGGGTGCGCCCGCGCCTGGGTAGGGTGTGGCCCCCCTGGTTGCCTCCCAGCCTCGCCTCTTCGCCTATAAGAATCCCCCGATGCAGAAACCCTACGCACCCGATCAAAACTCCACAAAACCGTCTGTAGCCGCCGCCACCATCGTCCCTAGATCAGGGGGATCTAAAGTTCTTCCCGGCACCCTGCCGGAGGGGAGATCATCCCGGAGGCCTTCTTCTCCGGTATGATGTGTGAGTAGTTCCACCTTGGACTATGGGTCCATGTAGTAGCTAGATGGTTGTATCTCCTCCTTGTGCTTTCATGTATAGATCTTGTGAGCTCCGTTCATGATCAAGATATAATCTATTTGTAATCATGCATGTTGTGTTTGCGGGGATCCGATGGATATTGAGATTACTATGTCAGATTTATTAATGGTTTTGTTTTATGATACTATCATGTCTATGTTGTTTGTGATCTTGCATTCTCTCTGTTGTTAGTAGCTATCTTGGCCAAGTAGTTGCTAGTGACTCCAAGAGGGGGTATTTATGCTCGATAATGGGTTAATGCCTCTAGTTTCCAAGGGAAGTGACAGAAATCTCTTCGGTTGTAGATGTGTTGTTGCCACTAGGGAGAAACCAACGGTCTCTTGTTCATAGAACAAGTGGATTGTTTACCTTACACACTTTGCTTAAAGAAGTTGTCTGTTGCTTGCAACTTAATACTGGAGGAGGTTCGGATGATAACCTAAAGGTGGACTTCTAGTCATAGATGCAGTTGGATGGCGGTCTATATATATATTTGTATTGCCCAATCGAATCACATAGGATCTTTTTGTCTCGTATTGCATTGTTATGCCTTGCTCAGTTCCTGTCAATTGCCCTACTGTAATTTGTTTACCCTTCATGCCATGTTGTTTATCTAAGAAGAGCACCTCTAGTGAACTATGGATCCCCGTCCGATGTTTACCATTGATACATCCTCCACTGTTACCTGTTTACTTACTGCAAACCATTACCTTCCACACCATACGTTTAATCCTTTGTTACAACAACTGGTGAGATTGACAACCTCAATGTTAGTTGGCAAAGTCTTGAGTTTGTGTTGTGTAGGTCTTCCCGTTGCTTGCAATAGCCGTGTGACGTTTCCTTCCTCCTACTGGTTCGATAACCTCAGTTTCTTACAGAGGGAAGACTTGTTGTTGTGCTGCTTCACACATTGCTCTTGGGGTTCCCAACAGGCTCCACATCAACCAGCCATCAGTACCCCTTGCAGATGATATAGGAGCTATCCCATAATCAAAATGACAAGGCAAGCATACAATGAGCATCTCAGCAATCTTCTTATTTACCATGGAAAAATGGTGCTTTTTTCTCTCTTTCCTCTTTTCAACGTGTCTCTTTTTTATAAGAAGAATGCTTCATAGATTGATCACTATGGTGATGCTGCAAGTTTCCACCATGATTAGGCATGGCTTAGGCTACCGACCCAGGCGTTTCTCTAACACACATACATAACTCCATGGACTTACAAGCCCCCCTTTCATTTCACACCAACGACATCCATAAACAAAAGAGTATGATATCAACTGGGTACAATGTACAGGTGCAATGTTGAAAGCATTTCCCATGACAACATGGTTCTACAAATTCCAACGTATAAGTGCAAGCATATACAACATAGATGACACAATGGTTCAAGTTTATTTAGGGGCAAGAAAAATAAAGTGTGCCATCAAGTTTGTGAGAGCTTTAATCACTAAGTTTTCACATGCCAAGTGACTTTTTAATTGGAAGGTAGATGAAACAAGAATATACTTGGAAAGGTGTAACACACCATGCATAGGAATTTATAATGGACACTTTGGAATAACTTGGTTACTTGGGAGTTGGATGCATGAGTAGAACTTACTCATACAAGTGGAGGCTAGCAAAAGACTGGTAGCGACCAACTAAGAGAGCAATAATGGCCATAATCGCTACTACAGAATAGACTATCAGTGACAGGGTCAAAATGCCCACTAGTGACGGACAAAGTGCCTGTCACTAATGACTAGTCACTGGTACGAAGTTACTAGTGACGGGCATGTGTCTGTCACTACTATGTTTACCAGTGACGGACATTTACATGTGCCAGTCACTAGAATGTGTATACTAGTGACGGGCAAAAGCGATGCATGTCACTGGTTAGGGTCAAAGGATGCTTCCGAGGGTTGTTCTAGTGACAGACACATTATCCTGTATGTCACTGGTTTGTGTTTTGATAATAAATAAAATGCGGTTTCCATGAATATTCCATATAGCTCAATAAGATGTTATAAGAAATTAAATGCATTTGCCATGAATATTTCGAATAGCACATAAAATGTTGTACCCATATTAGTTGAATCAAATTTGTCTAGATACGGATGTATCTAGCACTAAAATTTGATTTGTACCTAGATGAATCTAAGTGGTCGGAGGGACTACCAATAAGATATATTTTTGCGGGTAGTACGAATAAGATTTAGCATGAATATCTTCAATAACAAATATGACTAGATAAAGCCATCCTTGGAAGAAAACACAAATTTAGTTCTTGTAATCATTCTAATTTGAAAGCTTCCATCCAAGACTAAAGTCCATTTTCCTACACTTTGTGCCTTTATTTCCTTCCTGCGAAGCACAAAGCAGATTATTTTGTTAGCTTTGAACAAAGAAAATTGAACTTATATTGGGCTTTGAACGAGGAAGCTTTCTGCTACAGAACAATAGATGATTGTCGTACTACTTTACAAATAAATGTGTGAAGTGTAGTATTTAGCAATCAACACTATTTATCTAGTTCTACTTCTCCTCTTTTATGTAGATTAATGATCTAGACCTATAGCGGGACAACAAGGAAAGAAAGCGTTGTGCTTGTGATGGGCTCCAAAGACAAACTAAAAAATTGTTGGGAGACTAGGATATGCTAAATCTAATGTCAGCTACCTACAGGAGGAAAACAGTGGGAACCTGGTCTGCAATTCTAAGAGACCGGAAAAAGAAAGTGATCCTGTCCGCCTAGGTAATAATCCCACTTTCTAGTAAATGGTACGCACGCTGCAGTTCTAAGAGGTTGTCACTTACCATAGCCTACAAAATACGTGGGATCAATTTAGCAGCTTGAGCGACCTAGTTAGGCGGAATCACATTTTTTGTATCCAGAGTTGTCCAGTACTCGAGGTCTGGAAATGTGACCTTGACTCATTGGCGCCATTCCTTGTAGGGGCGGTCTGCACAGAATTATAATATGAACATGCAGCTCAAATAAAGTTAAAATTTAACAAAATAGTGGCTTCAATTACATATTGCGTATGATACCTTCGAGAACACCTGGCCCATTCTTCCTTTGTCCATGAGATTCTACAAATTAATGTATATAAGGAGTAATCATCTTTGGACAGGCAAAACATGCCACCGTCGGATCCCGACTACCCCTGCGCTGCCGCCACCTTCCCCACATTCCAGCGCTGCCGCCAGTGGGGAGTAGCTCGGGCGGCAGTGCGGTTCTTGGCAACAACCGGAAGAAGGAGACAGGCAAGGTGGTCGAAGACGAGTGGGACATGGCTGGATCGTCGTGGCCCTGTGCCTGCAGTAACATAACTGTACACAATTAAAAAATCAAATATAAAACCAATAGCATGAAATTAATTGACCGTATAAGATGGAACCTTTTTTTGCAGATCTAGGTTGTCTGCGTCACTGATTTTTGTAACTTGTTATGGTTGAAGAATTTTAAGAAGAGGCACAACAAAGTCGACAAGTTTTTTTAAAGAAGTGCAAGAATAACAACTAAACAATAACAAGTGCGCATAATGTGCAAGATTTTTTGTGGTATCGAATCACATTAGCCACATCTATGTTGGCATATAATAAACATATTTTTCTAAGTATAATACTTGCATGATGCACTACTAGTGGGGTTATATTTTCTACCATTTAGTGAGTTCTAAAATCAAAATGTTGTATGCTTAGACAAATATACTGGTATTCTGAAGAATCTCTATCATGTGTAGCATTCACATCAAGTGATGCATCCTGACCTGGTTGTGAACGTTGACTATTACCATGTTGTGGCACCATGGTTTGATTCCGGTATGAACTACCTTGCCTTGAATTTATAATTGCTTATGTTTCTAGTTAATCTTCCGAATCTACTTATAAAAAAAGTATGTGTTAGTTCTCACCAATTTTGCAAACTTACCAATTCTGTCATTCAAATAAACTTACTACAAGTCAGAGGAATCAATATGAGATAGTACAGAATATATAAGACGTACCTAACCTGTCTAGAAAGATTTACTTTTCTCACAATGACCGCAAGATTGCTGCATAATACGATGTTAGTCACGGAATATGAACACATAAAGGAGCATAATAATCACAAAATTTGAAGGAAGGCAGTGGTGTTTAACCACCGAGATGACAAAACAAAAAAACCTTAGGTTAGAGACCATGATGGGGCATCCAGGTCAGTATTTTAGTCCCATGCAACACTACTCATTGTGAGAAGAGATTGATAGGATGATGTCTGGGACAGGCCTTTACACCATAGCCTGTATCCCGACAGGCCGGTGTCCCGGATAGGCATACAGTCATCCAGATCCAGACGAGAAATAGATCGACGGAGTGATACTACGGTGACCAGAAGGCGGAGCTACAAACGGAGTTGCCGGCCGGAGAGATGCACGCCGGCGAGGCTCAGACTACCGGTTGGCGACATGCGTGCACACACGCACGAGCAAGCTAGCACTTGGATGGCTGAGAATCAAGGACTTGGTTCGTGGTACCAAGATGACCTGGATTTCGCGATTGATTCTTTTTTCAAGCACCAGGGTTAGAGGAGGACATTGGATCAATAGATTGGTTTAGGAGGGGATCGACACGATTGGCCGGGATTATTCGCTCTAGCAACCGAGGTGGGCGCAGTGGTGGGTGGGAGATGATGAACTGGAGAGCGCGGCCGTCGGAGACTGCGCATGCTAGAAAATATCATGCGATCTTAGATCTCTGTGTTGACGGCATGATGAGGAAGGAAGTAGGTCAAGGAGATAAGTTTCAACCGAAATTAACTTCTGAGGTTGTTGTGGGTTTGCACAAAAAAGAACTTACGAGATAGGTTCTCGCGGTAAACTAAATTTGTTTTTGTGGGAAATTCTCCATTTTGATTGGTGAGAATAAAATATTTGGAAATATAAAGAGCAGTTTCGATGGAAATTGGTAATTGTTTTCGTGAGAACATCTTGTCGATCTAGACTCCGTGTCGATAGGAGAGCGACCGATCGATCGCTGGAGACAGCCGAAGGAGAGGAGTGCAGGAACGAGTGGGCTGGCTTTATTTTTTGGTTGGCAGTTGGCACCAGTCTAGATGGTACGTGTTGGGAGAGAAAAAATAGTGACAAGCATATTGAGACTGTCACTAATCATAGGTTTAGCAGTGACCGGCACTTATAGATACATGTCACTAAGTAATTTTTTTGTTTAGACGGTCTTCACAAAAAAATACTAGTGACAGGCACTTTTATATGTCTGTCACTAGTATTTTGTACTAGTGACAGGCTTATCTTTGTCTGGTTGCTGGTAATACTTAGTAATGACGGGCACAGTTTTGCCTGTCGCTAACCACCTGGCGCCTATAAGCCTTTCTGCAGTAGTGATCATGCATAGCGATAAAACATTACTAATCAAAGCATAAAGTGGTACTACAAGTCAAAAACTAAATGATCATAGAGGCTATGGTGACATGTTCATAGTAATAACATGGTGTGAGCATGTGCCAAGTCAACCCAAACAAAACATCAAAGGAGAATACCACAATATTATGCTTTTGTATGCTAAAACACCGTATGATTCTTTCAAGGCACATTAAGAAATCCTAATTGTTTGGAACAAGTCATGCTACATCAATAATCACTAAGCATAAGGTCAAAACAACATCATGACATAATAAAGTCTAAGTCACAGTCAAAGAAAGCTCCTCTTGTACTACTAAAGCAAGAACTTTCTACTCTTCTCCAACACCAATCAACTTATTTGAAACAACACAACGAGAATGGGGGTCCAAACTACTTTATTAAAGCAAACTAAGCAAACAAAAACCAAAAACAAAAACTAAGACGCTCCAAGAACAACACAACAGTGCATGAAACAAAAAGACGAAGTGTCTAAAAAGACCTGAGATTTTTATTGATGAAGAAGGGGATGCCCAAGGCATCCCCAAGCTTTGACGTTTGTACCTCTTGAATATTTCTTGAGGTGACACGGGGTGGCATCCCCATGCTTGAGCATTTGTCCATTCTTCATCTTATTACATCATTCTTCCTCTACACCTGCAAATTTTCCTTCATACAAAACTTTACACAATCTTCATTAGCAACATTAATGTATTGAAAAGATAATAGACCTTGGGGTTTAGTTTTAGAACAAAAAAACTTTCACTAAAGACACAAGCTACTGTAGCAATTCCCTCAAAAAGCTCAATTTTCCAAAAAGAACCCAAAAAGGAATCAATAAGAACAAATGCAAATAATGGCAGAAATCTGTTAAAACAGACCAGCAGGTAGAACCAATTTTTTCCAAAAAGAACCCAAAAAGGAATCAATAAGTATTGATCATCATATTTTGATATCCACCAAATAATCATCATCTACCAACTAGGATCACCCCCTCGCACCCATGAGGAATCATCCTTAAGCACACGTTGATCTGCCTAGTTTTACGATTAGGTTAAAGTTCTCTATGATCTTAGAATCTGGTCACCAAGCATTCATAACCGTGAACGCGGATTTTCGAAAATATTATTACCCTGCAGGGGTGTACAACTTTACCCACACGTACCAACCGACTCTTAATGCCAAGCTATTAGCCCTCTTCCTTGGAAGGCTAGCGGAGGGTGGTTGGCCACGACCTTTACCTTGATTTCGCCGAGATCATGAGTCACGCAATAAGTATTGTTCCGCCGTAATGGGTCAAATCCCGAAGTCAGTACTTAAAGATGTGAGGCGAGGTTGGTTTACCAGGGGCGCCATCAACCCCAAGCAACCGCGGCCACGCTTCCCTACCTGTTATGAATGCACCAACTTCACCCGGCAAATCTTTCAAAAGATTTTCTATGCATATGTCAAATGGAATGCTCAAACTATGTGACTCATGGAATCTACTAGGCAAGTTAATTAGGCGAGGGGTTCCCAAGCCCCGTGTGGCTGTACGCTCATCTCGGTTCCAAAGGCAAGAACTCGGTTCCTAGTGGTGGCGAGCATGGGACTAGAAAAACCACATCCCACCATGGCCTTCCATACAAGCCTTAACATGTTTAACTCAAATCACATCTGATCTCATCTCATCACGTTCTCCTATCATACTAGATTCTCTGCATCTGATACATCATCTGGATGGACCAGACTCAATAGCTATGCTTGGCTAAGTAGACACGAATAAGAGCTCTAGCAGTGTACGCAAGCCAACCCTAGATATGCTAGGAGCAGTGGATCAGGTAATATAATCTCAAATGGAGTAATGCAATAGATAGGATGCTCTATCTATCAATAAAAGACCACAGTAGAATCGCATGCATCATGGCAGAATTGAAATGCTTTCGAAATCATAGGATTATAACATGGTGGGGCTATGCTTGCCTTTGCCAGTTGATAAACAATAAGTAGATCTTCGGGATCCTTGTACTTGACTTGGTTATAGTTGGTCAAGTATGGTTCGTCGATCTTCGAACTTTGACGGTGTTGATCTCTGGCTTCGATCTTGATCTCGATCTCGTATTCTACCGGGAAGAACCGAATACCGGAAAGAGAGGTAAACAATCAACACATGGCATTGATGCAATGCTCAAACAAGTATGATGATATGACAAGTTAATTTGCATTGAATTGAAACCCTAAAGCATGCTCCACAACTTAATCGGGGTTCCGAGGGGTGAAAACCCTAATTCGGGAAACTCCGGAATCATATGAGAGGGGTTACTATGTTCTTCTAATTAAGCTTGGCATTTAAGTTGCTGAACAATGCATGATTATAGCTTAAAGAGGTAGGTCTCATTTTTCTGAACATTTTGGTATATTATTTGTATTTTTCTGACTTATAAATCAAAAGTTATTGAATTTACAAGTTTTATTCAAATTCTAAAAATATTAAAACATATTAAAGGGGTTTACTGCGTCATTATGACGTCAGCATAGGGGTGTGGTTTGTTTTCCACTTGGGCAGAGCCTAGCCACAGTCACTGACGACTGGGCCCTATGGCCAGGTCAGCGGTTAGACGGTCAAGCGGGGTCAGCGCACGCGTGGCAGCTACGCAGGTGCCACGTCGACGCCACCTGGGCGCCACGTCGGCTCGCCGGCCAACGGGCCAGACGGCGGCGAGGAGTGGAAAACAGGGACACGCGGGGCTGCGAGAGGAGGCGCGTTCGACACGGGGCGCTGCGCTGGACCAAATAGTGGCGGCACCGCTGTGGGGTGGTCATCGGAGCATGGTGTACGGCGGCGCATGATGGCGAGGCTTGCATATCAACGGCGAGCGGCGGTTACAGCGAGCTAGCGAGCAAGCGAAGGATGCCTAGGGCACGGAGGCTCACCCCGAAGCAGTTGGTGGTGACGGCGAGCCGAGGCGAGGTCTTGAACGGCGGTAATGGCCACGGCGGCGGGCGTCAGGCTCGGGGAAGACGGAGGCGATGCGGTTGATTCCGAGCGCCCCTGCTCGATTCCTCTGGCGAGTCGAGGTAGGCAAACACAGTGGTGATGATGGCACACTCGGTCGGGCTCGGGGGTGGCCAGAACGGCAACAAGCCGAAGCTAGGGTTCCGGGCTCGCTGCAGAGAGGAAGAGGGAGGTCTGGGGAAAGGGTAAATGGATGGGGATGGCCAGGGTGACGCCGCGGGGACCTTATCCTCCCCCAGGGAGCGATGGGCGGCAGAGGAAAGGCGAAGCGGTATTGGGCCGGGGACGGACTGCAGCTAGGCCAAGCTGGGCTGCTGAGCGCTGCTCTGTGCGGGAGAGAGAGAAGGGAGATGCGAACTAGGCCTGATTGGCTGCTGCTCTATTTTTTTATCAAAAACATTTTTCTTTTCCTGTTTTCTATTTCTATTTATATTTTCAATTCAAATCTGTTTTGAATTATTTCAGAACTACTAGAAGGCTTTGAAAATATATAAATTAATGAGGGACCCTCTTATTCAACTTGGGTTCCAACTATTTTGATACTTTTCAAAATATTTCAAACCATTTTGAATGCTTCAAAGAGAGGGGGAAGATTAGGGTTTTAGGGTTTGATTTGTTTTCTTCAATGCACAATTTAAATGATGATGCTCATGAATGCGCAAACAAAACCCTAACTAAAGATTAAATAAAACTGGGGTGTTACAGCTCTATCCCCCTTACGAGAATCTCGACCCGAGATTCCAAAGGTAGGAAGAGACACAGAGGAAGAAAGAAACAGGGCCACTCTAAAGATAAGAGGGAAACACAGTAAACAACGCAGAGTATCTCATGGTAAACTCATGGATGGAGTGTTCAAAACTACTCTGAGGTGGCATGAAACACGTCAAGGTAACAGAGGAAACAAGAGGAGATAGTTTCAAGTTGTCAGATAGATGGTCTTCATACGGATTGAGACCATGGAACTTACATGAGGTTTTAAAGCTTCTGAAGAAGAAAGCTTCCAACAGAAAGAACATAACCACAGACTTCGATAGGGAACCTCTACTAAACGACTTAAGTAGAGATTTCAGGTTGCAGAGATATGGATCAACAAAACCAAGCTGTTGAACTACTTTTGACACAGAAGGTTCACTCTTTCATTCAATAGAAGTCTTAAGACAGAAAGGTGTTTTGTGGAGAGGACTCATAAGAGTCACAAGTAACATGTAACAAGAGAAACTTTTAACTACTAAAATCGTAGTCACTTGTGGCATCCCGCAAAAACCACTACTAGAAAATCGCGTTGTTTTTGTGCATTGCATCATCATGACATCATCATGCATCTCATTGACTAAAACTATTTTGTTCAAACCTACTTTTGCTTTCTACAAAGATCTCTCTCTATTTCAAAATAATCCCCGGACCCTTCCGGATATTTTGTTTGTCTAAAAATAAATTGCACAAGTCTTTAAACAATACATAAAATTTTATATTATTTTTAGGGGGCAGCCGAACCGGGCCGATCCGACCCAGTCGACCACCCCCAGTACAAACCAGCCTACCCTAAGCCCTACCTACCCCAGAACACCCGGAACCTATGCTACCAGATAACCTACCCAGCCCCCTCCCTCCACCTCACCCTGACCAATCCCCTCCCTCCACCTCACCTCTCCACCTCACTCCAGCCAACCACCTACTGCCACCTACCCTGGAGCCAAACCCACACACCACCCCACAGTACACACACAACACACACAGAGCACGCACGCCACTCTCGCACCCGCGCGCAGCAGCCGACCCCACCTGCCCCGCTCCACTCCCAGCAGACCGAGTCCACCCTCCCTGGACCCACCTCCCCGACCCCACCTGCTCTCTCGCGACCCGGCCCCGCCTGGACCCACCACCTTCCTCTCGCCCCACTCGCGATCCCCTCCCTCAGACGCCGCGCGCCTCCCTTCTTCCCTGACCCCGACCCACCTCCCCTCGATCTCCTCTGCCGTGCCCTGGCGCCTTCCTCTCCACCGACCGCCGCCCCCGGCCTCTCTCCTCGCGCCGGCCCCGTCGTCCTCCTCCCCGTCGCTCGATCCGGTTCCTCTCCCCTCCTTCTGCGCTCGCTACCTGCCGCCAGGGCCCTCCTCGCTGCTCCCGTACGAGCTCGATGCCCCCATCAGCCTCACCCCCCCCGCAGCTTCCCGTCCGCGAAGCCCACCCGCCGGCGACGCCCGCGGCCAGCTCGCCAGGCGCCACCATCCCCGCCTCGTCCCTCCCTGACCGCGTCGACCTCACCCCGCCGCCGCTTGGCCTCTGCTTCTCTACCACGCGGCCTCCGTCTTCCCCGGCCTCTCGTCGCCCTCTCGCGAGCTCCGGCCCTGCTCACCGTCGTCCGTGCCGCTGAAGTCCCCGGGCCGCACCCTAGTACCGCCCCTTTGCGAGCTTTCCTCTGTTCCCTGGCCGAGACCGAGAGCACCGCACTGCTGGAACCTCCAAGAAGTTCGTCTTGGAACCGTCAAGTTCAACCAATGACAAGATACATCAAGTTCTTATGATGCCGATGCCGCAACGATATCGGGTCCAAGTCTGCCGATGATCGTTAGCGCCGGGTGCAAGATCTACTTGGAGCCGAAGACCACGGGACACCAAGTACTCCTATATGGTGCCGCACGCCAAGTCCTCCGTCACCGGTTAGGTGGTAACCCAAGATCGTCCACAGGGATCTGGCGTCCGAGACCAACTCGCTAAAAATGCTTCGTATCGACATGATCTTCCTCGGGCCTTCGACATGGAATCGCCAAGATCCACCGGCGCCAAACCCAAGACCGACATCGTCACCCGAGAACTCTGACAAGGACGCCAAGGTCGCTTACACGGAACGCCAAGTTCTCCACCTTGAACGCCATGACCGTCTACGCGGACCCGAAGACCACGAATGCGACAAGATCGACACCGACCAGGGCGATACCGATGCGCCCCGACGCCAACCAAGATCTCCTCTTGTATCCGAACCCCAGATCCGGCCCCCGGAGACCGAACCCCGAAACCCCCGAAACCCAAGATCTGCCGAACCTAGATGTGTGACCCTAAGCCCTTATTTTATTAAATGATATATACTTGTTGCATATTAAATTGTCATACTTGCATACATGTTGTGGTTTGGGGGCATTATGCCGATTCACCTTATAATTAAATATGGGATCCATATGCGGGCAAATCCAGTCGTATATTGGTCCCATTTAAATTTGTGTAGTGAACCGGTGCTATCTTTTGCCATGTTAAGACAACATATAAATTGCAGGGTAGCTAAACAACATGAACCTATCAATTAATTGTCGGGACCCCGGTTCCGCTTAATATTGCCTAAATGCATCGCATCCTCGCCATGCCATACATCATACATGCATCATGCCCGATCTTTTGCCGTAGTATTAAATAGTGCATCCGGTGTTTATTCTAGTGTTTTGCTTCTTCACGGATAAGGCCGTTGAGTTGATGCGAGAATCGACCCAATCTTCGGATGAACCTTCGGCAATGTTTTCAGGCGAGCATCTCCCCCTTTCTACCTATCTTAATTTTATAGTATTTATTTCCCTCATGTTGATCTATTGCTATTTGTGTTGCGATGCTCTAGTTTTCGTACCCGTGATATCCCTTGCAGCCTTATATTGCCTTGGACACATCCTATTACCTGTTGTTTGGTAGATAGTTGGACTTGCGCGTCGTAGTCGCTTACTCAAGTGCGCTTGCGTCTCGTCAAGTACCACAGTTGTTGGAGTATTGCCGTGTGTTTAAGGTTGGAGATGATCAAGACTTTAATTACTGTTTAACAACTAAAATTGAAGTAGGTAAATGCAGAGGCACAGGTGGGCAATAGATGTTATTTGGTTGTTAACCGTCCACTTGTGTCCCGTAGGACCCCGAGTACTTGATACCTGTTCCTTGAATATTTGCGCTATCCACATCCGGGAGGATTATGGGACCCCCCTGAGCCAGAGCTTGATTCATTCTTATTTCTTGGGGCCACAAACTAGTTTGAGGTTTTATTTACTATCCTGTACTTATGCCATGCTTTACTGCTTTATTTACGATTGTGCGAGGAGCACCTGTACTGTTTAGGATCGTGACCCGTTTACGCGGTATCGACAAGCCCAGTTTTGGGTTCCCAGTCGTTTACAGCCGGCCCCACAAACCTTGAGTCTGTCTCGAAGTCAGCTAACTTCGTTGCGGGTATACTTAATGGGGTGACCCCCTGAAATATTTCTGAATCTGGTGATTGCTTTGTCGTGAAGGCCTCATTGGGTTTTGATTTGGTTTTTCCGAGGTTGATCGAGTGTGTGTTGCTATTTGTGCACCCCTGCAGGGTAAAACTTTCTGAAAGCCGTGTCCGCGGTTATGGACGACTTGGAGCACAGTATCTCGATCATAGACAACTATAACTAAAGTAGTGCTATAAATTTGACTTTATAATGACTAGTAATCAGCTTCACTATAATGGAATGGCTAAATAAAATTGCCAACAATTGCTTGTTTGGGTTGTCGCTTGCTACCATTGTACCTGACTAGTAAGTATTGCAACTATAACGGAATGGCTAAATAAAAGTATCAACAACTGCTGGGTTTTGGGGATATCTCATGCTAACTGTATCTGACTAGTAAGAGTGCAACTACAATGGAATGGTTAACTAAAACTGCCCACTGCTTATTATATCAGGATGACTATCTATACCTGACTAGTAATTTCTGCAACGATAACTGAATAAATAAAACTGCCAACTGTGTGAGTCCCTCGGTTGACTTCCTCGTTTGGTATCGAGGGGGAAATTCCAGGATGGGTATGCTTGGTGATAGTTAAAGATTGGATCCGAATAGGTCTTTCTTATCCTTTTCTGATAGCCGACAGTTGTATCGAGTCTCTATAGGTTGTTTAGTGCATGCTGCGCTGCCGCTTCAGTCCACCATACCTATGTAGGCGAGGACCGCCGAATTCTAGTCTCGCCGTGTACTGGCATCAGTACTGACCGCTCTCTCTTTTCTTTTGCCCTTTGTCAGCACCCCTTTTGTTTAAGCAGGTTTTGAGATCAACGTCGTTAGCAGGGTTACCCTTCCGGCTTGGCCTGGGCAGGGTTATGGACGCCATTGGTTATTCTTCAGGGCTCTTATCCCCATTTGCATCTTGTCCGTAGCTGGACGCTCTATCGTTTTCAAGGTGATTTGGATCTTTGTTCTGTATATCTGTATTCTTGACTCATGGAGTCGTGTTGCATATATATCTGTTCTGTGGGTCCCATCGGGGACTGTTGTGTAATGTTATTACTTCGTTTTCCACCCGCACGCAAGTGCCTGGTGGGCACCTTTGAATCGTTTCTATGTGGGTTTGGCGGGAAGCGCTAAAAATTGCATAGGGTCGATTCTGAGGGTGTTACATCACTCTTAAAACATGGTCAGGAAACGAAAGAAACTCTTTATTCATCCAGGTCTACCAAAATCTTTGCCAAAGATCGTGATATCACTTTACACCACTGAGATGAATAGCTAAGAAGATTCCTGATGACACGAGAAGAAAGAAACTTCAATTTTGGACTTAAAGTACTTGGCACAACAAGACGCTTGCCAACATAGAAAGGTCTGGAGGGTCGACCGAGAGACATTTAGCAACACTAGTTTAAATGTTCTCCTTGATGTTCGAGAAATCAGACACCAAGTAAAGGTCGGACTTCGGATACAAGGAAACCATAAGCACAACTCCTATAATTAATTATAGAAGAAGCCTCATGAAGAGTGGTTGTTATTGCTGATTCAAAAGAATATGACAAAAGGTCTTTCCGGCTAAGTGTGTCAACCATTACATCAATCTTGCTAGATTTTACAGAGACCTATGTCAAAACCTTGAGGAACACCAACCATCATTGCTGCTTGAGGTTCAACTTTAGTTAGGTGGAATGTACTTCAGACTCAGCATGTCCGAATAGAAATTTTGCAACATTTACCACAAAGGTAAAGTTACTAGATTCTCAAGACACGGACTACAGTGTCAAGCTCCAAAAGACTGAGCTAGATTGCTATACCCATGTATTTAGCAACTTGTCAAAAGACAACTGCATACATATAAGGTACTAACAATAAGCGCACATATATCCTTGAGGGACGGAGATAACTCTTCTCAAATCCACGGCAACATCTTTCAACTTTTGCACGTGAATCAGAGAAGGTTGCTACTAACATCCAGAGCACAAACTTCAAGATGAATTGAAGATGGTTCTCGAAATTTTCCAACATTAATGCCAATTGTTCCATATGAATCTTGTCTAGCATAGAGAAGATAATAATGTCATTGATGGGTTCAATAACAAAATTACCAAAACACTCCAAGAAGATGGACTCATATGTTGCTTCAACGAGGCAAACATATTGGTCAGACCAAAAGACATGAAGATGTACTCAAGTGAAACATCACAAGTAGAAACATCATCAAGATAGTCCTTGGAACTGAGTTTAATTTGACGATAACCCAAATCAAATCAAAGATTGGGGAGAATAATATATCCATAAAGGAAATACTATCTTTCTTCAACACGAACAAAACTAGACATCCCATTACAAAGGAACTGGGTCAGCTAGAACTTTTATCTTACAACTCTCCAAGTTGTTGTTTAAGCTCAACCAACTAGTTCAGGGGTATCCAATACGGATTCTTGGAGAAAGGAGCAGTTCAAAGAACTTGCTTGCTCAAGAACTTGACAACACGGTCATGTGGCAACATGGTGATGCTTCTAGGAAGACATCTAGAATATCACGAACCACCGATATGTCACTTAGTTCGAGAGGAAACTTGTTTGGTAAGGCAAGAGGACATAGTCTTAGAGCTTTGGCACAAACCTAACTCTTTGACCGAGAAGAGTGTACCAGAATAACGGACTTGGTAGCACAATCATACTTTTCTTAGTGACGGGGTTAACCAATCATGCTAGGAATGACTCAAATGTCCTTTGAGTTCAAACAATAAGAGTTGCTAGAATCTCAGATGGCCACATTATTACGCACACGCATCACTCACGAGCGCGAAAGCTCGAGGAAGGTGGGTAAATATGTATAAGAGCATCACTTCATTAAGGGGTCAGGAAACTCAACACGGCCTCTTAGTATGAAAGAGTGTGATACTTTAAGGTAGGACAAATAGAAGCTCATTAATGCCTCCTGATCTGCGGTTTACAACACTTTGACCTGGTCCTAGATATGACGAGGTACTGGAGTTTGTTTCTCCTAGACATTCCGAAATGGTTTGTCTTGACGGACCTCAAGAGTATCTTACATCGGAAGGCACCGCTGCACATTTACTACTTGGCTACCAACTGGTAGACAAAGGTCGGAAAACAACAAGGGAAAAAGAAATATGCTCAGGATGGAATCCCGAGATGTGGATGCATAAGTCAACAATCTTACGAAAACCAATGCAAAGAATAGGTAAGGTGTGGCAGAGTCACGAATATAGATGCGAGACTCCCGAGAAGTACTCTTGTCGTGATCTATTTGATTCCATTAAAGAACATCTGCCATAGCATGTGGTAGGGGAAGTCCTTTGTTGTCACAATTCATTCGCAACAATAACCACAATCTTGAAGGCTAGGATTGTAATACCAGCTATCCTGAGGTAATGTGTGAACATTTACAATAGGGGTCAAAGGGATGGATCTTAGGTTAAAGGTCAGCTTCATGTACAAGATTCACAACACCAGAATCCAGCATAATCAGGGATCTTAGGTTCAAGTCCAAGGGTTAAAACCCAAAGAAAGGAGTAAGTACTACTTGAGTGACATAGTGTACACTGCAAGATAGTATTCACGAGGTAGCTTCCAAGAGAAGAAACAACTTCTGAAGTACCCAACAAACGAAAAGGAGGCACTCGAGGCGAAGGGAAACCTTGAAGCCTAGAACAGAACACTGTAGATCCAACAATATAATATTGCGGTTCTGAAAGATAGAGAGATCATGATGGAAAGAAATCTCTAAGATGAACAAGATCAAAGGGAAACAAGGAATTCACAACACACACAACTCTAAAGAATTCAACACTAGGTCAACTGGCTTAGAAACGGCATGCCAAGAAGGCACCTAAGTTTTGAAAGACTAGAAGAGATATCAAAACTGTTCCAAAATCAACACCAGATAAGATAACCCAGAGTTAGAGCGAAACTGGATAAGGAGAAAAAGAAACATACTAGAGTTTTCGCAAATACTTTTTAGCTTTTAAAATAGTTTTCACAAGCACTAGACTCAACATCGACCAATAGCAAGGTTTTCCTACGGTCGGTACTGCTCTGATACCAAGAACTGTGACACCCCCGGGATCAGGGCTAAACAAATCCCAGACCTCCGTCTGAAATAAGCTTAACCTTGAGCTCGGGAATATCCAGTGAAGAATCGGTAACACAACAGTGACCCTACGACACAAAATTTATTACAGCAAGCTCATAACTGAGCAGAGAACCAAATTATTACAAGCATAGGTCACTGACCACAAACATCAAACAACGAAAGGAAAATTATGCTATTAAGTATAGCAAACTTAACAAATGGCCTAAGAGGCCTGGAGCATAACGATGACGTCCCAGCCCATAGATTCTAGGCTGCCGGCCGGGAACCCCAAGCTACTCGTCGATGTCGATGTAGTACCGAACTCGTCTTCAAGGAACACTTACTCTGCCAAAAGTATCAACAAAGCAAGGGTGAGTACAGGGTGTACTCCGCAAGACTTATGACTGGTGGAGTTGTTTTGCATAAAGCCACTTTTGTTTATAAAACAAGAGAGAGAAGAAACTCGTCTAATCAGAGTATTTTAAAGGGGGATAAGAGAGCGACATCTCCGAAGTATTGATCATCATCTTTTGATATCCACCAAATCATCATCATCTACCAACTAGGATCACCCCCTCGCACCCATAAGGAAGCATCCTTAAGCACACGTTGATCTGCCCAGTTTTACGATTAGGTTAAAGTTCTCTATGATCTTAGAATCTGGTCACCAAGCGTTCATAACCGTGAACACGACTTTTCGAAAATATTATTACCCTGCAGGGGTGTACAACTTTACCCACACGTACCAACCGACTCTTAATGCCAAGCTATTAGCCCTCTTCCTTGGAAGGCTAGCGGAGGGTGGTTGGCCACGACCTTTACCTTGATTTCGCCGAGATCATGAGTCACGCAATAAGTATTGTTCCGCCGTAATGGGTCAAATCCCGAAGTCGGTACTTAAAGATGTGAGGCGAGGTTGGTTTACCAGGGGCGCCATCAACCCCAAGCAACCGCGGCCACGCTTCCCTACCTGTTATGAATGCACCAACTTCACCCGGCAAATCTTTCAAAAGATTTTCTATGCATATGTCGAATGGAATGCCCAAACTATGTGACTCATGGAATCTACTAGGCAAGTTAATTAGGCGAGGGGTTCCCAAGCCCCGTGTGGCTGTACGCTCATCTCGGTTCCAAAGGCAAGAACTCAGTTCCTAGTGGTGGCGAGCATGGGACTAGAAAAACCACATCCCACCATGGCCTTCCATACAAGCCTTAGCATGTTTAACTCAAATCACATCTGATCTCATCTCATCACGTTCTCCTATCATACCAGATTCTCTGCATCTGATACATCATCTGGATGGACCAGACTCAATAGCTATGCTTGGCTAAGTAGACACGAATAAGAGCTCTAGCAGTGCACGCAAGCCAACCCTAGATATGCTAGGAGCAGTGGATCAGGTAATATAATCTCAAATGGAGTAATGCAATAGATAGGATGCTCTATCTATCAATAAAAGACCACAGTAGAATCGCATGCATCATGGCAGAATTGAAATGCTTTCGAAATCATAGGATTATAACATGGTGGGGCTATGCTTGCCTTTGCCAGTTGATAAACAATAAGTAGATCTTCGGGATCCTTATACTTGACTTGGTTATAGTTGTTCAAGTATGGTTCGTCGATCTTCGAACTTTGACGGTGTTGATCTCTGTCTTCGATCTTGATCTCGATCTCGTATTCTACCGGGAAGAACCGAATACCGGAAAGAGAGCTAAACATTCAACACATGGCATTAATGCAGTGCTCAAACAAGTATGATGATATGACAAGTTAATTTGCATTGAATTGAAACCCTATAGCATGCTCCACAACTTAATCGGGGTTCCGAGGGGTGAAAACCCTAATTCGGGAAACTCCTGAATCATATGAGAGGGGTTACTATGTTCTTCTAATTAAACTTTGCATTTAAGTTGCTGAACAATGTGTGATTATAGCTTAAAGAGGTAGGTCTCATTTTTCTGAACATTTTGGTATATTATTTGTATTTTTCTGACTTATAAATCAAAAGTTATTGAATTTACAAGTTTTATTCAAATTCTAAAAATATTAAAACATATTAAAGGGGTTTACTGCGTCATTATGATGTCAGCATAGGGGTGTGGTTTGTTTTCCACTTGGGCAGAGCCTAGCCACAGTCACTAACGACTGGGCCCTATGGCCAGGTCAGCGGTTAGGCGGTCAAGCGGGGTCAGCGCACGCGTGGCAGCTACGCAGGCGCCACGTCGACGCCACCTGGGCGCCACGTCGGCTCGCCGGCCAACGGGCCAGACGGCAGCGAGGAGTGGCAAACGGGGACATGCGGGGATGCGAGAGGAGGCGCGTTTGACATGGGGCGCTGCGCTGGACCAAATAGTGGCGGCGCCGCTGTGGGGTGGTCATCGGAGCATGGTGTACGACGGCGCGCGGCGGCGAGGCTTGCAGATCAACGGCGAGCGGCTTTTACGGCGAGCTAGCGAGCAAGCGAATGATTCCTAGGGCACCAGAGGCTCACCCCAAAGCAGTTGGTGGTGACGGCGAGCCGAGGCGAGGTCTTGAACGGCGGCAATGGCCACGGCGGCGGGTGTCGGACTCGGGGAAGACGGAGGCGATGCGGTTGATTTCGAGCGCCCCTACTCGATTCCTCTGGCGAGTCGAGGTAGGCGAACACGGTGGTGATGATGGCACACTCGGCCGGGCTCGGGGGTGGCCAGAACGGCGACGAGCCGAAGCTAGGGTTCCGGGCTAGCTACAGAGAGGAAGAGAGAGGTCTGGGGAAAGGGGAAATGGATGGGGATGGCCAGGGCGACACCGCGGGGACCTTATCCTCCCCCAGGGAGCGATGGACGGCGGGGAGTAGGCGGCAGGGATCGACGGAGGCACCAACGACACCGAGAAGCTTACCGACGACGAGGAAGACGACAGAGGAAAGGCGAAGCGGTATTGGGCCGGGGACGGGCTGCAGCTGGGCCAAGCTGGGCTGCTGAGCGCTGCTCTGTGCGGGAGAGAGAGAAGGGAGATGCGAACTGGGCTAGGCCTGATTGGCTGATGCTCTATTTTTTATCAAAAACATTTTTCTTTTCCTGTTTTCTATTTCTGTTTATATTTTCAATTCAAATATGTTTTGAATTATTTCTGAACTACTAGAAGGCTTTCAAAATATATAAATTAATGAGGGGCCCTCTTATTCAACTTGGGTTCCAACTATTTTGATACTTTTCAAAATATTTCAAACCATTTTGAATGCTTCAAAGAGAGGGGGAATATTAGGGTTTTAGGGTTTGATTTGTTTTCTTCAATGCACAATTTAAATGATGATGCTCATGAATGCGCAAACAAAACCCTAACTAAAGATTAAATAAAACTGGGGAGTTACAGTAATAAAGTTGCATTATTGGTAAGAGATATTTCGTCTCCTCCTTCAGAAAGTCCCCAAAGATTGAAAGACTCATAGATATCTTTAGGCATAAGACAAAATTCATACATGATATCACAACAAGCATCACAAGTTTCACTGTTTATAGGAACTTTTATTGTAGAAAACCATTTTGAAGGCTTAAAATTTATTGAAACATAATCATGATGCTCTCTAAGCATGTTATAGCAATCTTTCAAAGCAACTGTATGGGTCTCAAGAGTGTTCAACCTAGCATAGATGTTTATAAAGGAAGAATCAGACTTGCTAGGCATATTATAAATTATAATAAACTTCTTTATAGCATCCAAAGCTTCATTCTCATTACATCGAAAAATATTTTCCCAATTACAACATCCAAAGCATATCTATAAAAAAGGGCAAGACCATGGTAGAAACTATTAATAACTAGGCTTAGACACATCTTAGGCTCAGTTTTCCTTGTAAATCAGAGATTCTAGACCAAGCTTCTTTGAAACTCTCTTCACTTTCTTGTTTGAAAGTAAAGATCCTTTTCATAGGTGACACGGTGATTGGACCAAAACCAGGCATGGTAGCAACTAAAGTAGGAACTATTTTTTTGTGTTTTTTATAAAAGAAAGCAAACCAATCAAAATTAATTTTTTTTGGAGTTTTTGATAAAAAAATGGCAAACAAAATAAGGCAAAAGAAACTAAGAAAAACAAAAACAAAGTAAAGAGAAAGGTTGTGAAGGACTCCCCTTGTGAAGTCGTCCTTAGCCTCCCCGGCAACGGCGCCAGAAAAAGGCTTGATGCGGCTCAGATCACTGTAGAGCTTCGTTGGGAGACCCCAAGAGGAAGGTATGATGAGTACAACAGCAAGTTTTTCCTCAGTAAGAAACCAAGGTTATCGAAACAGTAGGAGGAAGGAAACGACTCAAAGGTGTTGCTAGCAACTGGAAACCCGCACAACACAAACTCAAGACTTTTCCCCAAATAACAGTGAGGTTGTCAATCTCACCGGTTTGCTGAAAACAAAGGATTAATTGTATGGTGTGGAAGATAATGGTGGTTTACAGAAAGTAAATAGTAACAGTGGAAGATGTATCAATGGTAAAGATTGGACCGGGGTCCATAGTTCACTAGAGGTGTTCTCCTTTAGATAAACAACATGTCATACTGGATAAACAAATTACAACAGGGAAATTGACAGGACAGAGCAAAGCATAACGATGCAATACTAGACATTCATGATCCTATGAGATTTGATTGGACAATACAACAATATACATAGACTGCCATCCAACTGCATCTATGACTAGTAATCCACCTTCAGGTTATCATACGGACCCCCTCCAGTATTAAGTTGCAAGCAACGGATAACTACTTTAAGCAAAGTATGTGAGGTAAACAATTCACTTATTCCAAAAACAAGATATCATTGTTTTCTCCCTAGTAGCAACAACACATCTACAACCTTTGAGATTTCTGTCACTTCCCCAGATTTAATAGAGGCATGAATCCACTATCGAGTATAAATACTCCCTCTTGGAGTCACTAGCATCTACTTGGCCAAGATAGCTACTAGAAATGAAGAGCGTGCAAGATGACAAATAACACAGACATGATAGAATCAATAAGATAGAATCATTAACCAATCTGACATAGCAATCTCAATATCCATCGGATCCCCGCAAATACAACATGCATGATTACAAATAGATGATCTTGATTATGAACAGAGCTCACAAGATCTAAATATGGTAGCACAAAGAAGGAGAAACAACCATCTAGCTACTACATGGACCCGTAGTCCAAGGTGGAACTACTCACGCTTCATACTGTAGGCTGGCATGGTGATGAAGAAGGCCTCCGGGATGATCTCTCCCCTCCGGCAGGGTGCCGGGAAGAGCTTCAGATCCCCCCGATCTAGGGACGATGGTGGCGACGGCTACGGACTGTTCCGTGGAAGATTGATCGAGTCTTTAGGGTTTTGGTATCGGGGGCTTTTTAGAGCGAAGAGGGAGGCCGATGGGTGCCTGAGGCGGCTGCACCCCCCAGGCGCGGGCAGGCCTGGCGGCGCGGCCAGGGGTTGTGGCCCCCTCGCGGCCCTTCTCCGTCTCGTCTTCTGGCTCCGTGTTCCCCACGGTAAAATATTGGCTTTTGTCCCGTCCAATTTCGAGAATATTGATTTTCTGACTTTTCTGAAACCAGAAACGTGGCATCTTGTTAATAGGTTAGTCCCAAAAAATATATAAAAATACCTCAAAGAGAATACAAAGTAAAACAAAATAGATACTAAACAAGTATGAAATACCAAAAATTATAGATATGTTTACGACGTATCAACTTGCACGTCAGAGATTCCGTTAGCTCACAACATCCAGGGTGTAGCTTTCTCTCACGTTTTTCCAAGGCAGCGTAGTAGCACATGGGGAATTTAATTTCCTTTCGATCATT
Source organism: Avena atlantica (assembly GCA_910589765.1). Taxonomy (NCBI): domain Eukaryota; kingdom Viridiplantae; phylum Streptophyta; class Magnoliopsida; order Poales; family Poaceae; genus Avena; species Avena atlantica. The sequence continues at coordinate 424,463,535 of OU342739.1, forward strand.
AGATTTCAGGCCAAACAATTACCGCTGCTTGTTAATTTCCAACGGGATGAGATGTGCACCCTACTTTTCTCTTCGCTCGTGAGGGTGACATGGTCTGGACTCTGGATGCCGCTCGCTACTCTCACCATGTGGAGGCCCATCAGGCTGTCGTGCATGCCAGTGGTCCATGAGGCCGGCTGCTCGGGAGAGATGGGGACGAACATGGCGACAGTTAGTGAATGTGCGGCAACTCTGCAGCTGGCCTTCGGTGGCGAAAACAACGGCAGGGGTTGGCGGCGTTGGCGTGTAGCTGTGACGATGGAAGAAACGCTATGGGTAGGGAGGAGGGCGGCAGGCGGCTTTGTGGCAAAATATAGAGGGGTGGGTAGGATAGAGAAGCACGATGAGAAAAGTATAATCGTTTTGTGGCAAAAGATGTCGTATGTAGTCTTGTGGGAGTGCAAAATCGTCCAGAAAAAGCGAAATCCGTAAAAAACACTTCGTCATTTATTATTAGGTACTAGCAAAAGTGTCCGTGCTTTGCACCAGGTTTATAAATAATAATTACATTGAATAATAAAAATAAAAATTTGTTCTCAATCAACATGATAATCAGATTTTGATTGCTTTACTGCATAATGTAATAAGATTAGGGGATCAAGTGACAGATATAGGATCTTTTATGTAATACTCCCTCCATCCCAAAATACATGTCTCAAATTTGACAAAATTTGGATGAATCTAGATATTATTTAGTATAACTATTTATCCAAATTTTGATAAATCTAAGACATCTATTTTGGAACGAATGAAGTATCATAAGTGACTAAAAAGAAAAAAATGACGAAGAGATAAGGTTCTCCCCAACCAGGCACCCCACTCGACACGCACACAACCGCACGCGACGCAACAACACAAGACACGCGCACACACTCCCCCATCTCCTTCGATCCTCTTCCTCCTGTTGACCCTGCATCTCCGCCGCCACCCCCTTCCTGGCCCGCGCAGCGCCGCCTCCCTCTCCGGCCGCCACCAGCCAGCCGTCTCCGAGCACTGTCCTCCCCCTTGCAGCGCCGCCGCTCCCAAGCCCTTCTTCGCCACCAGGTGCCCGCCGTTGTCGCCGCCGTGCGTCTCGCCTCCGACCGCCACCACTCCCTCCGCCGCGCTGTTCGGTTCAGCGTCGACCTCTTTTATAGAAGTATATTTACTTCTCTAAAGTTTACTTCTCCATTTACTCCTCTAACCGATCAGAGGTCGTGAAATCGTTTTTTCCTCGCTAAGCTTCCTAATTTTAGGTACCTCCAATATTTTACTTACCAATTACATTCCACAACAAAAGAATAATGGAAAAATCCAACGAATTCACCGGCTTTACTATGAATCAAAGTCATGATAATCGAAGTAACTAATAAACCAATTCAATGAAAGAATCAAATTTCGTACAAAAAAAAAAGAAAGAATCAATGAAACTACGGACTAATTCGCCGTGATCATTCCAGCCTTATGATCTTGTTTGGCCGGGCTGCGGCCGCGGTTTTTGCCGTCTCGATCTCCTGCAGCTTGCGGACCACGGCGGTTCTAAGCTCGAGCAGCCGCGCCTCGTGCGCCTTGGCCTCCTCCAGCCCCATCGCAGCCACGTCCTTCCCCAGCAGCCGCCTTATCGCCGCCGACTGCTGACCCCCTGGGCGGCCGGTCGCACCGGGGAACTTGTCACAGGTTCCGTGGGTGCCGCGGGCAACGGCGTAGACGCACACATCCACGCCGAACTCCGCCGCAACGCCGGCCGCCTCCGCGCAGAGCTCCGCGTGCTTCCGCTTGAACGTCACCGAAAGCGCGGTTCCTCGCCTCGCGCCGGCGTCGCGGGAAGACGTGGCGGCGGCGGCAGTCTGCTTCATCTGGCCCGCGCGATCGCGGACCACCTCGTGCTCCCGTGCGACCATCGCCGGTGTTACTTGCCTTGGAGCGACGAAGGCGGGTGCGGCGGCGGTGGCCTGTCGCTTCACGTCGGGGCCGGGAGCCGCCGGGCGGGGCGCGCCGTGCCTCTGGACGTGGCCGGCGGACAGCACGCCGATGACTTGCCTCGCGGCCGCGGCGGCGGACGAGTTGATGATCAGCTGCCTCTCGCCGTCCATGGGTTCGAACCGTAGATCGTCCGCCAAGCGCTCGATCTTGCACGCGCACAGGGCACGCACAGATCGATTGTGTGTGAGACTTCGAAGGACGTACAGGTTATTAGGGGCTTGGGCATGCATTATATGACCCTGGCAAATTACGAGAGGGATTAGGATTAGGATTAGGACCCGAAAGAAGAAGAATAGAATCATTAAACTCCTTCTGAGGGTATGAAAATCATACGTACTAGTATCCTCGTTGTGGCGTCGATGCGTCCTTGTTCGACCCGGAGTCGGCCAGACTGCGACAATACGCATGCTAACCACGGTTGCATGTTTGCTGGGCTCGATTTTAGTGAGTTTTTCAATAATACGATTTTGGTTTAATGGGTTTTATCGGTAATTGTATACTTGGGAACGCCTACGTCTCAAGCGACTGAGAAATTAACGTGGCTGGCTCAATCGAATAGAAACATGCATGGTTTACAAACAAAAAAACTACAATCAGAATGCACGAATCTTGAAACCAAAATCCAACGGTGAACAAGATGACTGACCGTAATAATTTTATACGTGTACATTCTTTTACAACAGGTTTTAAAAATGTTTTGCCATAGCATCTCTTGGATACATCACGGAGTTACTAAAGGCTAGCACAATACGTCGCAACGAGTCAACAAATGATAAACCTTCTCGTGAAAATAAAATATTCAGTTAAAATCAGATTTTTCATGTTCAGGTCAGTTTTCTTGAGAATCAGTAGCATGTCGTAGCGCTGCACTTGGACTTTATTTTATCTCGTCCAATGAAGTCGTTCTGATCCTCGATCGACCAACCCAATTCATACAACGAAAAGTGGTCCGATTTGCACATGCGATATATGGAGCTGGGCCCCGAAGTCAAAATTATTTTTCACAGCCCATATTCCACATGGAAGTGCCATTGCGTTGCACTAGTTGTAAAATAATTTTAGTGCATAGTAGGGCAAGATAGGGAAGCCGTCCTAGCTTGATTTTTTGGCAAAAAGTTTTAGATGTGCATGTTTTTTTGAACAATCTGAATGGTCATATATTGAAAATGGACTTCATATCAGAAAGTTATGCTTGTTTTATGGAACACTGCGCAAAACCGATTCTAAAGTAAAATAAAGACTAGGTGTAGTCTAGTTTTAAACCAATTCTTTCTTTTTGCAAAAGCTAATTATCAATCTAATAAACTCAATGTCCTAGATGAGGTATCTAAGGAGGACCTGATACTACTTTGGCTACCTTATGGCCGTGTGGCCAAAACAAACTTAATTATATGACGGTTTATGTTTCTATTTTTGCTTGTATATACTATTAATTTAAATTCTAATTGATATGATTGCTCAATTGGAGAACGGAAGGTTTAGAGCCCTCCTAAAAGATTTGAATTCACGTAAAAAATAATACCACAATCCTAAGTATGGACGAAATGGTAACAAAATAAATGAATAGTCATCAAAAGCAAAAACAACATGGTCACTATTGATTATTTCGGAGTGTGGACACCTATTTTTCTATAGAGTGTATTACAACGTATTTTGACCATCACTTTGGTGAGTTCTCGTTAGAGTTGCTTTAGAACTTCTTGTCTTAACTCAAGTGACTCCTTTTATAGATTCAATATGAATAAGATTTCTCGGCTTTTAGAGATTTATTATGGGATTTATCTTATTATGAGCATGAGCCTATATATTTTTCTTCATAAATGGATAATTAAGGAATTCATGGATTATCTTAATATTTGAATGATACATCATGATTCATATCGTTTATCGTCTTATTGAGTTGCCGGTGGCAACAACAACAGTTGAAAGGTTTTTTCGATGGCAAAGATCATCAAGACCGAGGTGCCAGTTACTTTTCTTTAGAGTTTGCCCTATCTGAGACTTTTTTGTCCTCTGCCACTGAATAATTTAATATATGCTCACGAACCTCGAAACAAATATGATGTAGTTCCTAGCTCTCCAAATATCATGTATCGCACTTTAGTTTTTGGTTTGTATCATTTGAAACATTTTAGGTTTTTCCTTGATTCATGGTACATCAATTCTCTTGAAATAGAACTAAAACTCAGCACCGAATTTGCAATCTTCTTTATGTCCATCATGTTTTTCTAATAGTACAAAATATCATGTATATCATGCAGAAAATTAAAGGTAAGCCATAGATGTTGTTGGTCTCCACTTGTATTTCTATAAAGAAAAATAAAAAATAGGGGGTCTGTAGAGAAACTGGTAGGCTATAGTAGCGCAAAGTAAAATGTTCTACAGCATAAACCAAGCAGTCACATGTCACAAAATTACCATTAGACACGTTGTCGATGAACTCAGTGAAGCACGCCAAGACAATGTAGATTATCTAATTTCTTGTCCTCGTCATGTCGTCCCACTAACAACTCCTCTTGTGCGGCTCATGCAAGTGATACAGATGCAGCATCTCCAAGTTATCCGAACATACGGAGTGGAGGTGTCACACACTTGACCGCTAGATCCACGCGTACAACTGAGCGTGAGAGGTGTGATGGCTGGATGGAGTGATCAACCCTAATCAGCTCGTCCCACCCTCTCTTATATGGGCGTCCCTGATGGTGTTCTACATTGGAGACCCTTTAATACTCCTAAACCTAGTCTAATCCAGATTAAGTCCGAACAAGGCATCTAGCCTCTTAAGTGTGTGATCCTATAGGTTCACACACGTATAGACATGACATGAGTATTTCTACTAAGCTAATAGTTGGTAGCGGCCTCTATTAAGACATGCCAACTCCTTAATGCATATAAAGATCATATCGGACAAACCATCACAATGTTACGTACATGTCATTCCTTCTGCCTCACGGTATTTGGTCGAGCTCCAAACTAACCTATCTTTCTATATCTATGATTCGAAATCCTTACTAGGTTAACTCTTAACCTTAAGTAGCATGACCATGCATTTGTGAATCCAATCATTCCACAGCCCTAGAGATATCTATCTCATGTAGAGAGGGGGAAAATCCTATCTTGACTGACCATGCCTCCAATTATGCTTCCTGAAAATGGAAGTTACCTTTATAACTACCATGTTATGATGTAGCATTTGATAGACCCTAAGTAGGTCGATTCATATCTTGAGTTCATGTGACAGTGTCAGTTCTAAGAAAAAAAAGCGCACACATTGTATATAGAGAGAACTATAAGTGGTTTTGCTATGTCTCGTGTTGGGTTAGTCCAACCCCATATTCATAATACATGTGTCCACATTATTGGTTTCATATCTTCATGACCATAACTAGTGAAACATAGTCATCGACTAATCCACATGCTAGTCTAATGTTTAAGTGTGTCCTCACATGAACTCCGACTAAGGAAAACTTTAGAATAACCATACAAGTATAGTGTTCTACAAACAATTCACCATAATTGCCAATCAATACAAGTTTCTATTATGAATATTGAAGAAACATATATAATAAATCATGAATACAAGGAAATATAATAATCTCTATAATTTCCTCTAGGGCATATTTATAACAAAGACCTTCAACGAGGACCAGCCAACCAAGAGGCCCAGCCAAGCTAGCCCAACAGAAGCCTATCCCGCCCTATAGCTAACCCCAACCCTAACGTGCACAGTGCACTTGAGCGCACCTAGCTATCGCTGCTTCCGTCCACCCACCGGCTCTCATATCGATCCCCAATCCTCTCGCTCGTCCTCATGCCTTCACGCGTGCACGTGTAGCACCTGCCTCCCTTTCCCAACTGCTTGACCCCGACGCCAGCCCCACGCCTCCACCTTCCTCGTGACATCATCACCTCCCTCACCCACATGTCACACGCTCCTCCACATCCCTCTTGCACTCCTCTCGCTGGACCTCTTCGCCCTTCTCCACTAGAGGCGTCTGCTTGGCTCACCAGGGAAACCCCGCCTCATGTTGCACCTTCCCTACAATTGCTCCAGCTAACAGTGCGCCTCCTAGCGCTAGCCACCATCCCAACGCTCATAGATCCTATTTTGATCACTTCTTATCGAGTCTTTTCTATTAGTTTCTATTCGTTTTCGATGGTTTTCACTCTTTAACTAACGCTAAAGTTGCTAAAATAAAAAAACCTTGTTATCTACCATGAATTTTAGGTGATATACACTTTTGGAAGGTTTGGAAGCCATTTATGTGCTAAATGAAGAAATAAAACAAGTCATCAATTGGGAAGATTTGAATTGGAGGCTTCAGACATTTTAACGAGCATTAGTATGGGCAGGAGCCATCGGTACGGCCCGCCCGTACCAAGTACAACTGCCTCTACCTCGTTAATAGAACAACTTTCATGAAGGACCGAGAGCGAAAACGGAACAAAATATACGCCATTCGTTTCAGGAGAGGGAGAAGATATTTTGAGGAGAAGAAGAACCCCTTTGATCTACTCCAAGATCTTCAACCTCTAGATCATCCATTCTACCATCATTCTCCTTACATAAGAGAGAGTGATAGAAAGATTCGAACTTGTTAGATTAGGATTTGAGACTCTATTCATACCTGTATTTGTATTTGATTTTATCTTCCTTCTTATTATGGCTTGCTACAGTAGTATCAAGATGGAATCTATATACTTTATGATGATACCATTGTGTTATTCTCCTATCATGTGCGAGTAAATACCCATAGGCGTGGAATATGTAGGATATTGGTGAGATGTGGTGACAAGGTTTCGACTCGTCAATGCCCATTGTTATGGGCTTGGGTTTTGGAGAAGAGGGGGACGCTGGAGATCGCGGAACGGCTAACAAACAAGCAACACATGATACGAGATTTACCCAGGTTCGCCCTATGGAGGGAAACCTTACTCCTGCTTGTTTGTTCTTGATTGATGGCAAAGCCGAAAGTTACAGGGGATGCGCAGATGAGATCTGGCGGTGTGTATGCTAGGGTTATGGATCCTCCTCCTCGCCGTGCCCTCCTAGACTTTATATGGGGAGGCCAGGTATCGGGGGTAGGTCAAGTCAGTTACAGGTTAGGGGTTTTCCCTTTGAATTTCTATCTAAAGCTAGCCGTATTCTTCAAGGAGTCGCATCCTTCTTGGGCCTGGGACACCCGAAATCCTCCTAGGCTTCGCCATCAGGGGTACATCATCACATGGGCCTCTGCTGGGCTGGACCGATAGGCCAATGTTAGCCACCCGTAGGGCATACCCATGTCAGTAGCCTGAAACATATATTAATTCTTAATTAACATATAATAAATGCATATTTAAATTCCCCATTTACCTGAAACTCTTTTCAGTCCTTTTCCTTCTTTCTTTCTCCGAACAACTTTGGATCTCTCCAGAACAATTCTGGTTTCTCTCTCTTCTGGGATTCCTTCTTACATGTAGATCTCTAAGCATCATAGTGCCCTTAAGCGTGTGTCCCTATGATTCAGAAATGTCATAGACATGATATCTATCAATGATCAACAGCGGGACCGAGATGCCCATGATGACCCCTATGCACTCCATGAGTCTCCATCGTGTCGAACCTTAAACAATGTGTCATATTCCTTTTGTCTCTACGATACTTGCACTGTCCGAGATTTGATCATCGACATCACCATGTCGGGCTCAACCTCATTACCGACAAATGCTACTTTACTCGTACCAATAAGTGATACCCCCGTGACCTAGTCACATGTTGTGCAACATATTAGATATAACTTATCCAAGTGGGTCCAGAGTATCTTCAATCACACGGATCCCGCTCTTGACTCATACGCCTCAACCTGCCCCTCTGAGTACTTGATCACACCTTTATAATCACTGTTTTATGGAGTGATGTTTGATGCTCTCTAAGCACTCTCGGGTGACAGTGATTAAATATGGTCTCACAGTCTGAGGAACAAATCACTATGTTTCTGACAATTACAACTATAAACTTTGTAATATGATCATGTTGCAACAATCATCTGTGGAACTATCCACCATCTCATTCTCCAATAAGATGGCTCCATTGTCAAAAGGCGCCTAAGCACCAACATGATCAGGAAAACCTTGATCATCCGTTGACCAATGAACTAGTTAAATAGAAGCTACTAGGGACCTGGGTTTGTTTACATATCACACCTATATCAATGTTTCGTATTGATATAGTTGTAGCATGATATAAAACTATTATGAACTAATGAAATGTGTTAAATAGACTCCTTTATTGTTTGCCTCTAGGGCACATTTCCTTCACCGTACTGCATACCTATCTCCTCATAAACCCCATCTCCACATTCTAGGTCGCCGTGTCCAAACATCCCACAGACTTCGCAAAATTTTGGGATTTTTTTCGTATAAGACCAAGAAGGACATCCTCTCATTGCCCTCAGGATGCAGGCCTACCACCCGTGTGAGCGGCTTGTTGATGTCAAGATTCACTCGACACCCGAACAAAACTTGTGCCGCTTGCTCCCATGGCGTACAAATCAACACCGAGCACCTCCCCGATGCGCGCCGCCATATCTCTCACAATTCCTTCCTTCCAAAACAATGGGGGAATTCCCCTTACCTGCACCTAGGCATGTATTTTGTTGAGAGTGACCGATTTTGGATCAACTATTCCATCGTAAGGTTCTAGCATCACTCACTGCTGCCTAAAGATCCAGGGCCCCTCTTGCATGGCCCTGTTCCAATCGCCGAGATAGAACTTGGAGGATAAACAGGTTTTCCTCCACCGGGCGAATCAACCACTTATTCGCAAAACTCCAAGCCACATCCATCTTATGATAGAAAGGCTGGTTCCCAAAGTTCTTTGTTGTGTGAACTTTCACCAGTGCCATCCAACGTGTGCTCTCGCGGAGATTCACAATCTCCTCTCGAGGGAGAACCACGTCATCCAGTTCCTCATCTTTGAGTACCAAGTATTTTAGCAGCTCATGTAGATCCGACGAGGGTTTCAGGCTCGATGATCCACCCTCACGCGGAAACTTGGCTGCCATCTCTAGGGTTTTGAACGACGGGACAACAGAACCAATCTAGCCCCCGTCAGCCTTCTCAAAGCCTCGCCGAAGCTAAGTAAAAGTGCAAGACTTCCCCTTAGTCAGCCCGAGCAGAGAGTAGATCAGAGGGACACAACGAAATATGGTCAGAGTTGGAGATCGCCTTCCGCCACCGTGATTGCGAGCACAAGTTAAAACCCTAAAAAACTAGCCAGACAGCTAGCCAAGTTACCAAACAATCAAACTCAGATTTTCCTCTGCATAGGCAGCCTTGGCCCAAACAAACGGGCCCTTAGGCATCGAAGCTTTAGGAGATGAGCTCGTGCGTAGCCCGGCCCAAATAACGGTGAGCTCTGTCTTCGTCCTACTTCCTGAGTCCCCGAAGAAACAGAAAACAGGGGAGGGGGAAAAGGGATCCGCAGCCATGGACATCATCTCGCAGCTGCAGGAGCAGCTCAACGAGATGGCCATGGTGGCCGTCAACACGTTCGGCACGCTCCAGCGGGACGCCCCTCCCGTCCGCCTCTCCAGCAGCTACCCGGACCCACTCAACCCGAACCCTAACCCAGCCGACCCCGCCTCCCAGCCCCAGGCCCCGCCCGCGCCTGTTGCTGCTGCTGCTGCTGCTGCGGCGGCGGCGGCGGCGGTGGCGCCTCCACCGCAAGTGCCGCCCCAGCCCGCGCTCGACCTCGCCGAGCATCCCAAGGCCATGAGCCACGCGCTCGTCCTCGCCGCAAAGAAGGTGCGCATCCGATGGCCTCTCGCAGTTTCCCCTTTTGTTCTCTGCTCGCCACCTGCTCGAGGAATTGCTACAAGTTCTTTAGAAAATGGAGGAATTTAGAGATGCCTGCATAGTTTGTTTTTCCGTATGCTTTCCATCTTTCTGTGCGATTAACAGAACAATGACGGTTATATATCCTGATATCAACGGATTGGGTCTGGCAGACCTAGCTGTTAGATGATCAGTGCTCCTGTTTCTTTTACCGCTCTTCTGTATTATGAGTAATGCTTACAAGACCATTGCTTGTAGAGTGAAGATTTGTCTGTTTCGTCATTTCTGTAGTAGAGCTAGATCACTTTCTACAGCAGCGTGTCCCTGTCTTAAATGGACATTCTTATCAGCATACTTAGTGTTGTGCTAACGGTACCCTCCTTCTATGCTTCTGTCTGTAGCTAAAAATCAGGCACCTTCAGCAACTGTGTATATTTTAGGTTAATCATTGTTATAACATGTGAGAATGTCATACCGTTCTCCATCTGTAGTACACAAACAGGAAGCGCAATTTTGGTAATCTCGGAAGAGACCGGAATTATTTAAAAATTAGCCCCAAGTCACTACTTCCATTTTGTTCACGTTGGAAGAAATATTGTCCCTTCCATGCAGTTTGATGCTCTTGTCGCGGCATTGCCATTATCATCAGAAGAGGATCAGTTGAAAAGAATTCAAGAACTTCAGGTGTGTATCATCATAGTATAAGTATCAAATCAGTTTAGTTTAGTTCACCCAGAAGTGTGTTATGATCAGTGAAATAGGCTAACTTACCAAAATAGCTACACAAGGAATTATGCACCTGCAATTCTGAACCAAAGGGTACTGGCACCGTTTCCATTCCTTTATTTCAATACAAAAACTAGGAAATTAGACCATCTGTTACACATTTAAGTTCACATACTACTAATACAAGAGAAGCTAAAGAGGGGATGTGGCAGCACCACGCCAACAGCAGAAGTATTCGTAGCCATGGCAACATGCATTTTTCCAACTACTTCTGTCTCTTCAAGAAAACACAAAAGCTTGCATTTCATTTCATTGCAAAGATAGAAATAGTGAAATACTAGCATGTTATCCTTGCACTCCAGTTCATTATATTTTCCAACTATGCATCTGCTATGTTTACCCTAATCTAGATGTAGTTTTTGGATCTGACACACACTTTAACCTGTTTTAGTATATTATACTATCTTTCTACATGTTATCTTTCCTCCTGTATGTTCTTCTTCTGCATCATGTCTCATGTTAGACCTGTTCTGAAACATTGTTCTTTGAAGGCAGATGCTTGGTATTGTAACCTCTCATGGCACTTGTATTTAGGGAAAAATCGCTCTTTCTGATATGCTCCAGCAAATGACCACCATTTTGCAGTACCCATCAGCAAATTGTCGAACTTTCTGCTTGTCTTGGCAAATGCCAACCAGTGCATTGTCTAAGAGTCACATTTTTTTTGTTTTTATCTTGCAAGTATAAATCACATAAACTTGAAATATGCAGGCAGAGAACGAAGTTGTGGGATTGGAGCTTCAGAAACAACTGGAAGCTGCTGGTAACACAGTTTACAATATTTTTGGACTTGCATTTACATCAAGTTCTTATCAACTGAATAAAACCGTAACTTGTGTGCATCTTTTTCTTTAACAGAACTGGAACTGCAACAGGTTGAAGTGTTGTTTAATGAAGCTACAGACAACTGTATAAACTTGAAGAAGCCAGATTAGAAAATTTGCATGTAAGTTTAGATGGCACCCTTCCTCAAATATATCAATAAACCGTCAGCCAGCATTGTTTGTATGGATGGTTTTGTGGCAACAGAATGAACACTGCGCAGTGCAATATTTTACAGTACTATTCTTTGATATTGTGGTCGGGGTTTACTCCAATACATAATATATACACTAAATGGATGGTAGACGAATTCTTATTGGTGTCTCTCTTCTTTGAGTTCACTAGGTAGTATTGCGATGATATAGCGGTAAACCTTATTGTCTCGAATAATAAATAAGCATGGTACCATGTGTTGTTATCGAGCCATAGTTATTTTCATTTGATGGCACAACTTTCATGACCAATTGTTGTTTACTGCCAAACAGAATAGGGTTTTCTCAGATGCTTCCTATATCAGGGCCTCAAGTATAGTTGATGGCAACTGGAATGCCAGACCTTCCTGGGAAACACCTAGGCAATCCTTTTTTTTTTCGAGGGTACGCCAATAGCGTACCAAATTACTGCCTCTGCGAACAGAGTTACACCTAGGAAATCCTGCTGGGATATTGGGCGCTTAACATTATGAACGTCTTATTGTTGAAACCTGCTGTATATCAGAAACTCTGGAACACTAAAAAAAGAAATCTCATATCCTGTATATTGTAGGCCTTTTGTTTACACGTTTCAATTTTCTGCCATTTCAGGTAACTGAAGCTGTGTTGGCGGGGGCATGAATGCCAACATTCTGGTGCCAGTCTCTTGTAGTTCCTAATGCATTTTCAGCTAGATTTGTAGACAATGTCTTGTTTTAACCTGTGTTTTTCGAAAGGGAAACTGTTAGGGGTGTCCCCAGCAGTATTGATTTAACTTATTGGGTCGGACGAGGAATTAATGTTCAGTGCTGTAACATCTTTCCCCTGAACTAGTTTTAAAGAATGGGTTCAATTTATTGAATACGTTTTTGTTGCTGATACTGAAACAATACACTAGCCTTTAAACTCCTTTCGAATAGTTTGAAGAACCTATCGAATGGAATGAAAAGAGTATCACTGAAAACAAAAAACATACGATCCACATTTCTAAAAATCATTCAAACATTGAAGATAGATCTGATTCGAATCTCTAGCAGTTCTGATGCTGAAAACAAAAAACTACCACCTTCTAGGGGGCACTTGCACAGACAAATACATATCCTAGAAACTTCTTTATTTTTCTCAGCTCCAGTGATCCCTCTGAACTCATGCATACTTGCAAGTGCCTAGACCTGCAAAGAACGAAGCACAGAAAGAAGCAGTCAGCACCACTCGAAAGATTTCAGGAAGAAGAAGAAAACGCCGGCATGTGACCATGTGATGCCTGGCTTGGCCAGCTGCTTACTGGGGTCGGTGATGGTGATGAGGCCGGTGCCGTTGAAGAAGCAGTTCCAGGAGTTCCTCCCCATGGCCTGGTAGTAGGCGTTCATCGCCACGGACGCCCTTGACAGCAGCACGCCGCCATAGCGGACAGAGCAGCCTCCCGTGCCCAGGATGGCGCTGCAGTCGCTCTCGGAGCAGGCGAAGTCCAGGTTGGCCCTCAGCCTAGCCTCGTCCGCCGAAGGGTTGGCGACGCACCATGTCTTGGCCGACTACAAACAGGTAGTAACGGTGAACAAGACGGTGATAACTGAACAATATAAGAAGGATACCGATGGTGGCCAGGAAAACAATGCTTTACCTGTCTCTGCTGAAAGATTGGTGGCGCTGCTGCTGACAGATCACAGAACAAACTGGTGTAAACAAGAATAGACCGGAGATCTTCGAGAAGAAAAAGGAGTTCGAAATTCGGAAGATCTTGAAGAAGTTGAGGCCCTAGATGAGAGAGGGAGACGTACCGTGAGTGCAGTGCAGTAGCAGCATGAGGGCAGAGGCCAATGCGAGGAATCTGACAGCCATCTCTTTCTTGTGAGCAAGAAAACCTGTGTTAAGATGCAGCGGAAGAGAAGAGAAACGCAGAGGTTTGAGCTGCAGTCTAGTCTTGTGGGAGATTGTTTTGTGGATTAGTACATCCAAGAAACGCCCACGGCGTGGCACCGTGTATATATATACAGCCGAAGAAGAAGGAGAGGAAGAAGTCGAAGCAGAAAGGGCGTGTTGCGGAAGCGGTTGGCGAGCGAGAGATAAAAACATCGACGATTAAATGGCGTCATTAATAACTACCATAATGGCGGCGGCTATATGTGCGTTGCTGGCCTGCAGTATTGCCGCATTTTGCTTCGCTGAAACGGCTCAGTTACTTACTTCTCATTTTGGGGTAACGGCTAGTTACTTTTTTTTTTGAGAGGGCTAGTTACTTCTATGGATGCTGAACTTGTGCATAGAGGAGTGCCCACGAAATGGTCAAAATGGTTCCGGGGATATGTACACCATGCACACAGAGAGTTTGAAAAGAAAACATGGATGCATGCCCCACCTATCATAGACAAGTTTTTTTTTTGTGGTGAGAAATTTCTTTGTCATGTTTTGTGTGTGTGAAAGTGCCACATTTTAATAAAAAAGTACCACCATTATGAAAACATGCCCTATTTCCTTCTTCCGCGAAGAAAACGTCGTTTTCAATATTGACACAATATAACCACCAACACACATCGCGTGCATTGTTTTACATGTACATGTTTTTTAGGGAAATGTCAGCTTTATTGATATCAAGTACTAACAATGTTCATACAATCATACTCGGTTAGATCCATCACGCAGGGAGAAACTGAACCAAGCATCACACCACCGAACTCATGCTTTTCTATTTGCGCTAACTTGTGCGCCACTTTATTGCTAACTCTGCCAATTTTATTAACTCAGCTATCCTATAGCTCAATCATCCGATCTTGCGCCTCCTTAAACAAGCACCAGCAAGCCGAGGGATCCTCCAACTTTGACATGAGCACTTGTGCAACCCTGGAGCAATCGGTCTCAAAAACCATGGGTTTGTCGACACAGAGAGTTTGAAAAGAAAACATGGATGCATGCCCCACCTATCATAGACAAGTTTTTTTTGTGGTGAGAAATTTCTTTGTCATGTTTTGTGTGTGTGAAAGTGCCACATTTTAATAGAAAAGTACCGCCATTATGAAAACATGCCCTATTTCCTTCTTCCGCGAAGAAAACGTCGTTTTCAATATTGACACAATATAACCACCAACACACATCGCGTGCATTGTTTTACATGTACATATTTTTTAGGGAAATGTCAGCTTTATTGATATCAAGTACTAACAATGTTCATACAATCGGTTAGATCCACCACGCAGGGAGAAACTGAACCAAGCATCACAGCACTGAACTCATGCTTTTCTATTTGCGCTAACTTGTGCACGACTTTATTGCTAACTCTGCCAATTTTATTAACTCAGCTATCCTGTAGCTCAATCATCCGATCTTGCGCCTCCTTAAACAAGCACCAGCAAGCCGAGGGATCCTCCAACTTTGACATGAGCACTTGTGCAACCCTGGAGCAATCGGTCTCAAAAACCATGGGTTTGTCGATGTGCATGGTCGTTAGACGTAATCCTTCCAATATAGCCAAAACCTTTGCTTCCTCTGCACTGGAACACGAGACTACCTGTTTTCAAGGTGACAAGAGCACCTCACCTGCATGTTCTCTCGCTACCTGTTTTACATGTACATGTTGGTATACATATATTACCTTAGCGATTCAAATATTTATTGAGGTGTTGGGGGATGACCCCAGATAGGGTCAAGGTAAGTAAAAGGAGAGATGAATATTCATGATCAGGGACGGATCTAGATATGATCCGTCCGAGTCATGTAAGAGTCGGCCGAATGAGGTCCGACTTGGCCCGAGTCAAGTATTTAAGACTTGACTCAACCGACATATGAGGTATGTCGGCATAACACTGTCATGCATCTTAAGTGCAGGTTAAGATCAAGCCGAGTTATGCGAGGCAAGTCCGGGTCAAGGGAAGCTTGTCCAAGAAGGATGAGGCAGACCCCAAAGTCAACACTAGCTAGTATCTCTCGCTGGAATCTGCACAGTGCCAAGCGCTACAGACAAGAAGCAGAGCAACAGAGGAGCAGAGGAAGGTCACGGAGGTGACAGTCCTCAGGCCCGAGGCTCACATGTGGTGGATTCTGTGTCTTTGCCATCGATAGAAGGGAGACACGGAAAGAAGCCCACCGAGTTACCGCTTTGGGACAAGCATATTCCACGAATATGCTTGTCCACGTCAGCCCTAGAAGGCATCAGGCCACTCCTTTATATGGAGGGACTAAGCGTCTGGAGAGGGGGATCGATTGATTTTTCTCACAGAGTACTAGTTATAGCTTCTTCCTCTCGCTCATACAGCTCGAGGAGCAAGTGTAGCTCCATTGGTGGAATAAAGATTAAGTTCTAGCATTCTGAGTGTAGAAACCACTACATCTTCCCTCCCTGGATCCCACTAGCATCCATTGGCCCCCAACTTAAGCCTACCCATGGCATCTGCCGTGCCACCACCACGACAGTTGGCGCCCACTGACATGGTTATACCCTACGGGTACGTGACTTAAGCATACCTGGTCCGGCCCAAGGAAGGCCCACAACAGACATACGCTGGCCCATGAAGATTTTCGGGTGGCCAAGGCCCATGATGCCTTTGTATCCTTGGAGAGCAAGACTAGCGTAGATAGGAAATTCAAAGGGGTAAAACCCTAGAACTTGTAACCGACTAGGACTATGCCCGGGACCTGCCTAAGTCTATATAAAGGCCAGGAGGGCACGTCCTAGATCTCTCGACTCATACTCCCGCATACGCACCTCACGCCAGATCGAATCTGCGCACCCTGTAACCTTCGGTTCCGCCGTAATCAAGAGCAGACAAGCAGGAGTATGGTTTTCCCTCCGGGGGCCTGAACCTGGGTAAATCTCGTGTCCCCTGGTTGCTTGTCTGTTAACCGTTCCATGATCTCCAGCATCCCCATCTTCTCCAAAACCCAAGTCCATAACAATGGGCATTGACGAGATTAAACCTCGTCAATTGGCGCCGTCTGTGGGAAACGGGGCTGCTGATTGTGCGATCGTGACGGTCCCGACCCGATCGATCTACAACTCCGCGGCGACGGAGAATCACCTCCTCTTCGGAACTTTCGACTTCGCCGGCCACCATGAAGGATTTCGAGCCCGTAGGCGACGAACTCAAAATTTTGTTCGGGAGCTTCTGCTTCCAGGTGGGACAAACTGGCACCCTCCGCCTTCCTGAGCGGGTGCTCGTGCCATCAATCAGGCCCGCCTCGTGGGCTCCACACCCCGTGCTGCGCACATCACCGTCGACAGATGAGTTCTACGACAGTAGCAGCTGCAACTCCGATCTGTGTGATCCACCTTCGGATGAAGGGACCTACGGTTCCGGATCCGAAAGCTACGGCAGCAGCGGACCAATCTACGAGCGCTACCAATGCGCCGTAGTCATCCAGGAGCAGCAAACGCCTAACCCACCGCCCAACACGAACCCCAACCCGCAGGACAGAAACGGCGGGAACAGAAGAAGCCAGTCCCCCCCACCCGAAGGGGAAAATAACGGCCACATCATCCAACTCAACAAAGAAGGATGGGTCCAGGAACGACGTGCCGTCACAGGCGACATAGTCCTACATGTGGACTCCCCACGTGACCTACTGATGGCATACCACTACCTCCTCATCGAGGAGCACAAGAAGCAAGTCAAGATGCAGGAGACGCTCGACAAACGCAAGCAAGCAGCCTCTGAGTCCAGCGCGCGACGAGTTGCGCTCTCCGCCATGGCACCCGGCTCTAGCACGAACGGAAACCAGGGAAACAAGCACCGCTCGCGGGTGGAGAACATGGATCCCAAGGAGCGCCGTGATGTCACCCTAACTCTCCACACATCGTTCATGGATATGGATGCCGACGGCAACATCATCCCGAAGACACCACAAGCTGCGATCATGGCAGTCACTGCGTATCTCGCGGCCCACCAACCTCCGGAAGGGGACCCGAAAAGAGCCATGCATAAGTCCGCACTCACCGGACTCGGACTGGTCGGAGCTACGCTCCACGAAGACGCTCCTGCGGAGCCGAAAAAGAAAGCTCCGGCCAGGCGCGACCGGAGCCCCACCCCTTCATCCGAAGAGGAGGAGGAGCACGACCTTCCTCGAAGGAAGAAGAGCTCGCATCACCATAAACGCGACTACGACGCCAGAGACGCGCTTACACAGCGCAAAATCGACAAAGCACGAGCCAAACACGCATGCTCGTCCGAATCCGAGATGGATGAAGATGAAGGAGAACTCTGCGGAGCTCGATGCTTCAGCAGATCTGTTCGGCGAACACAGATGCCACGCAATTTCAAGATTCCTTCGGATACTCCGAAGTTCAACGGCACGCAAGATCCAAAATCTTGGCTCAGCGACCATCTATCATCCGTCAAGCTGCACGGTGGTAACAAAGAAACCGCCATGCAATGCCTTCAGCTGCAGCTGACAGGCGCAGCGCGGGTTTGGCTCAGCAGCTTATCATCAGGGTCCATCCGAAGTTGGGAGGAGCTATCTTACAGCTTCATCTGAAATTTCAAGGGCACCAACAAGAGGCCCGCCTCAATTGAAGAGTTGCGAGCCTGCACTCAGAGAACGGGCAAATCTATTCGCTCGTACATACTACGCTGGTCTACCACCAAGAACTCCGCAGCACATATCTCCGAGGAGAGGGCCATCGACGCCTTCAGAGACGGCGTCAAATGCCAAGATTTCAAGGAGGAACTTGGGCGCATCAAGCCCAAGACACTCGACCACCTCATGGACATCGCCAATAGGTGGGCTGACGGTGAAGATTGCATTCACCGAGCACAATCGGATGAAGAGGACGACTACGGCCGAAGACGGGAACGCCGCAGCAAGAGGAGATCACGCGTCTACAAGGACCGCGACGGACCCGACATGGTCGCGGCCGACTACGCCGACCGCCGCAACGACAACAGCCGCAACAGCGGAGGATACCGCGGAGGAAACTTCCGCGACAGCGGACGACCAGCACAGTCGTGGCAACGCCGCGACCGTGACAACGGACCCTCAGCATTCGACAAACTTTCGGGTCCATGCACCATCCACTTCTACATCGACAAACAGGATGGCAAAAAGAAAGCCAGCCACATGCTCAAGGACTGCCGTGAGTTCCAGAAACTCAGCGAAAGCATGGTGCAGATGAGGAAACAAGCGCCGATCCCTGCGTTCGGAAATGCGCCTGCGCCAGGAGAAGTAGCACACGGAGCTCCTCCGCCGCCGCCTATTGGAGTCCCAAACCAACCAGTCGCACCAGCGCAGAACAACGCCGGGATCGGGTACCCCCCACCAAAAGGAGCACTAAATATGATCCAGAAGGGACGCCCCACAAATAGAGTGCAGAAGAAAATCACCCGACAAATGAACTTGGCCATGGCAACTTCGCGTGCAATCCCTGAGTACCTCAGCGGATCGGAGTCCTGCATCACATTCACTTGCGCGGATCACCCTTGCCAGATACCTCGCCCAGGTCATGCTGCCCTAGTGCTGGAGGCGCAGATCGGAGGCTTCGAGATGAGTCGCGTCTTCATGGACGGCGGCAGCGGCATCAACCTAATGTTCGCAAGCACCCTAGCAGTTATGCGGATCCCGCAATGCAGCCTGGAACAATCAGACACAACGTTCCACGACATTGTCCCAGGGAAGGGCATATCCCCCTGGGCAAAATAGGGCTCTACGTCATCTTCGGGAAGCCGGACAACTTTTGGCAGGAGCGTCTAGAATTCGAAGTGGTGGACTGGCCATCGCAATACCACGCCATCCTGGGGCGTGTAGCATTCGCAAGGTTCCTGGCCGTCCCGCACTACGCATACCTACTACTCAAGATGCCAGGACCAAGGGGCGTCATCACAGTCCACGGGAGCTTCACCCGGTCGTACCAATGCGACATGGATTTCAACAAAATCTCTGAGTCTTTCGGCATGCAAGACGAGCTTGTAAGGCTCCGCGAGGTGACGGACAATGGGGTACCCCCAGTCACAAGGCAGAACGCACCTGACATGTCCTTCGACTCCACCGTCAACACCAAGAAAGTACAGGTCCATCCGACGGATGCCTCCAAGACGGACCTGATCGCCAACGACCTCAGCTCCGCATAGGAAGGCGCTCTCGTCGAATTCCTCCGTGAGCGCTGGGAAATCTTCGCCTGGTATCCTGCGGACATGCCAGGAGTTCCCAGGGAATTCGCCGAGCACGCACTCAATGTCTTTCCAGACACCAAGCCAGTCAAGCAGTCCATCCGAAGACTGTCGGAGCCACGAGCCGAAGCTATCAGCAAGGAAATCAATAGACTGCCCGCTACAGACTTTATCAGGGAAATCAAGGAAAGCGAGTGGCTTGCAAACACAGTGATGGTCCCAAAGAAGGACACGGACATCCTGCGGATGTGCGTGGACTTCACGTCACTAAACAAGCACTGCCCAAAAGACCACTTCCCTCTTCCTCGGATCAACCAGATCATCGATTCGACTGCAGGTTGCGAGAAACTCTCCTTCCTCGACGCCTACTCAGGCTATAACCAGATTCGACTCAAGGTCGAAGATCAGGAGAAAACGGCGTTTATCACACCGTTCGGAGTATTCTGTTACAACACAATGCCCTTCGGGCTAAAGAACGCGGGTGCCACGTACCAGCGATGCATGCAGGCCTGCCTCAAAGACCAGATCGGTCGCAACGTCCAAGTCTATGTCGACGACATAGTAATAAAAACCAAGGAGGCAAGGACACTTATCGACGATCTCCGCGAGACGTTCGACAACCTTGATCGCTACAGGATCAAGCTCAATCCCGAAAAGTGCGCCTTCGGCGTCCCATCGGGTCAGCTGCTCGGGTACTTCATCTCTCAACGAGGAATCGCGGCGAACCCGAAGAAAATCAGAGCCATCATGACGATGGAGAAGCCGAAAAACCTCAAAGGCGTCCAGCAGCTCGCAGGACGAGTAGCGGCGCTAAGCAGGTTCATCAGCCGCATGGGCGAGAAGGCCCTACCATTCTACCAGCTGTTGCGCAAGGCAGACAAGTTTGAGTGGACACCAGAAGCCAACGACGCATTCGAAAGCCTCAAGCGGCTCCTCTCCACCTCGCCCGTTTTGGTCACGCCAAAGGAGCGCGAGCCCCTGGTGCTGTACATAGCAGCCACACACCAGGTGGTCAGCACCGTACTCGTGGTCGAACGACCCGAAGAAAGCAAGACCCACGGGGTCCAGCGCCCAATTTACTACCTCAGCGAGGTACTGACACCAACAAAGCAGAGGTACCCTCACTACCAGAAGCTAGCCTACGGCGTGTTCATGACGGCTCGACGGCTGAGCCATTACTTCCAGGAGCACCAAGTGATGGTCGTCAACGAGGCACCCCTGAACAGCATCCTGAATAATCCAGATGCCACAGGACGGGTGGCCCTGTGGGGCATCGAGCTGTCACCCTTGGACATCGTCTACGAGAAGCGACACACAATCAAATCTCAAGTCCTTCCGGATTTCCTAGTCAATTGGATGGAGCTGCAGCTGCCAGACACCCCAGATATGTCGCAGTCATGGACGATGCACTTTGACGGCTCCAAGCGTGAAGCCGGAGCAGGGGCAGGGGTCATACTGACCTTCCCGCAAGGCGACAAGATGAAGTACGTTCTTTGGATGAAATTCAGAGCCTCCAACAACGAGGCCGAATATGAAGCCCTCATCCATGGCATGAGGATGGTAAAGATATGCGGCGTAACGCGCCTGGTCATCTACGGTGACTCCAACCTCGTCGTCCAGCAGATGATGAATGAGTGCGACGCACACGCCGAAAACATGATCGCGTACCGCGCGCTCTACAACGCACTCGAAGGAGAATTCGACGGTTGCGAACTTCGGCACATTGGAAGAGAAAGCAACGAGGAAGCCGATAGACTCGCCAACATCGGCTCCACTTGCGCAAAGGTGCCACCAGGTGTGTTCCTCGAACAAATCTGCGTGCCATCCATCAAGCGGAAATTCCCCAAGGGATCACCCGAAGAAGCAGAACACTCGGGAGCTACGCTACCCGAAGGACACGAAGGACCCGAAAAACTGGACACAGAGGTAGCCATGGTCAACCTAATGCAGGTCATGGCAGTCGAAGAAACATGGACGCACCCATACCTCCAGTTCTTGTTAAACGGAGAACTGCCTGACAGCCCGACAGATGCCCGACGCATATCTCGTCGGTCAAAAGCCTTCACCATCATAAACGGCGAGCTGTACAAGCGCAGTATTACCGGCGTACTACAAAGGTGCGTCACTATCGGTGACCGGAAAGCAATCCTCCAAGACATCCACGAAGGCATCTGCGGCCATCACGCAGGCAGCCGCTCCCTTGTCGCCAAAGCCCTATGAGCAGGATTCTACTGGCCAACGGCCATGAGCGACGCAAAGGACATCGTCCGAAGATGCAACGGATGCCAACGGTTCGCCGACAAACCGCACGCACCTGGGTCCGAGCTCAGACCCATACCCATAGCCTGGCCTTTTGCTCAATGGGGCCTCGACATGATCGGCAAACTGCCAAAATCCTCGAAAGGGGGACACGTCTTCCTCCTGGTTGCAGTCGACAAATTCACCAAGTGGATCGAGGCCATGCCGGTCACCAACCAGAAAGGCAAAACTGCCGTCAAGTTCTTCGAGTCCATTGTCTACAGGTTCGGCGTACCGCACAGCATCATCACCGACAACGGATCGAACTTCATCTCCGAAGAATTCCAGGACTTCTGCGAAGGCCTTGGGATCAACATCACGTACGCCTCAGTGGCACACCCGCAAACGAACGGGCAAGTGGAAAAGGCCAACGGTCTAATCGGCGCCGACATCAAGAAGCGCCTCATGAGCTCACTCGAACAAAAAGCTGGAAACTGGACGAAAGAGCTACCATCCGTCCAGTGGAGCTTACGGACTACGCCAAACAGCTCCACCGGCTACACACCGTTCTTCATGGTACACGGAGCCGAGGCCGTGCTACCAGCCGAAGTACGCCACCAGGCCCCACGGGTCGTCGCTTACAGTGAAGCTGGAGATCCTCCACCCGACGGTAAAGGGCCTCTATCTCCGCCACCTCACCGTCCAAGATTTGGTTTTTCCAAGACCTTTTCTTCTCAATCATTTGGGAGGGGTCAAAGGGAGCAAGACCAAAATCTTGCCCGGGCGCTACGGAGTCGCGGATATAAAACCATCGCCTCCTCCAGTACTGGACATATTTGGACATGGAAAAAGAAAAGAAGAGAAGATTGGGACTAAGGGAGATGATGCAACCCCCAATGGGATACACACCATCCGAACCAGATTGCCTCTTCACGGAATAGAGCTTCCGGAAGAGGCCAAAGTGCGGCTCAATGCCAAGCCAGCACTCGCAAAAAGTGATAAAACAAGCAATGTGGAGAAGAGAATTGGGAGACAGATGATGAAGCTGAATCCCATAGAAGAAGAGTAGTCCACGGAGGAAGTCGTGGACTGGAAAAGAAAACCCACGCAAAACGAAGGCGAGAAACATAACTGATGAAGGCGAGAAGCAATGTGGAGAAGAGATGGGGGATTACCTCATTGCCGGGGAGTTTGATGGCCTCCCTATCCTGCGGGATCAGGCCCCGCTCGCGAAGCTTGCGGAGATCGCTCTCCCGCGTCTCTGATCGCCGCCAGCCACCATCGGCGACACGAGTAGCGGCGGTGCCCTTCTTTCCTCCGGCGGCGCTGGTCCCAACCGCAGATGAAGATTTCTTTGGTTTCCCCATTGCGCTACGGCGGTGTCGGCGGTGAAAACGCAGAAAGAACGACGGAAATGTGGAAGGAAATCCCAGCGCGCAGCAAGAATCGCTAGAGCACAAGGAGGCAGTGAACACAAGAACTGGTGCGGTGAAAACAAACCGCGGCTTTCCCCAATGATTATAACAGCGAAGATGACGCACGACAGTCGTCCATCCAGAAGACCTAGCGCCAACGGCAGATCTGACTGTACACGTGTCAACATCACAACGAACCGTCGTTACCACGCCGTCCACTACGCGCGGAAATCGAGGAGACGCCGTAATTATCTCCACGCCGCGCGTGACCGGTCAATTCAAAGTCAGCAAGTGGGACCCACGTTCGTCCAGTCAAGTCATATCTGGCGTAGCAGACGCTTGAGGTCATTGATCATCAGCACTGATGTCATCAAAAGCTATACTAGCACCAACTACAATTCTTTGGCTCCACAGCTAAGAGTACTCAATCGAATCTTCGATTCGACTAAATACTCGGGGGGCTACTCCTATCAGGAGCACTGGCCGCGCACCCGGAAGATGAATAACAACAAAGTATTTCTTCGAGTCCTACGTCGAGTCTACGACTCCACTATGGACTCGGGGGCTACTCCCATAGGGAGGATGGATTTAAGCATCCGAATTTTTTTGAGTCCTACGGACTTAACAACTGAACAATGCTTGAGCTAAAGTCTCTGCTCGAGTCTACGACTCGAACAGACACTCGGGGGCTACTCCCATAGGGAGCGCTGGTCGCGCACCCTATGAAATCTTCGACTGCGATCTTTCGGATCAGCACGCAAAAACTTTTTTGGCAATTCTGCCCTAACAAAACGCTGAGCGAGCGATAATCTCCTTGGCCACCCGAAGCACCTCCGTGGTGACAAATGTTCGGATGCTGCGTCTGCGACGCAAAGATAAGACCTGCAGATATCATCTGATGGCCTGGCAACGTACACGACTGCGCTCTGCTAGTATAAATCCATGCCAACAGGCGTGATGAAAAATCCCGACGGACGCGTTGGGTACATCAAGTAAAAACACTAGAATTCCACTCCTGTAAGTCCTTCACGGCCTGAGTCGAATTACGCCAGCATATGTTCCGGGTTCAAGTTAAGGGACTCGAACCTGATGAAGATCATGTTGTTTCGTCCTAAGACAGTTAACTGACCCTGATCCGATAGGCGAGTCAGGCACATGTATCAACAATCCCTACACACATATATTGTTAACACCTAGTTGCACCCGAAGGATTGAAGAGTCCTCAGCCGAATCTACGATTCGACTGATCACTCGGGGCTACTGACATGGTTATACCCTACGGGTACGTGACTTCAACATACCTGGTCCGGCCCAAGGAAGGCCCACAGCAGACATACGCTTGCCCATGAAGATTTTCGGGTGGCCAAGGCCCATGACGCCTTCGTATCCTTGGAGAGCAAGACTAGCGTAGATAGGAAATTCAAAGGGGTAAAACCCTAGAACTTGTAACCGACTAGGACTATGCCCGGGACCTGCCTAAGTCTATATAAAGGCCAGGAGGGCACGTCCTAGATCTCTCGACTCATACTCCCGCATACGCACCTCACGCCAGATCGAATCTGCGCACCCTGTAACCTTCGGTTCCGCCGTAATCAAGAGCAGACAAGCAGGAGTAGGGGTTTCCCTCCGGGGGCCTGAACCTGGGTAAATTTCGTGTCCCCTGGTTGCTTGTCTGTTAACCGTTCCACGATCTCCAGCATCCCCATCTTCTCTA
The DNA here is from genome assembly GCA_910589765.1 of Avena atlantica. Taxonomy (NCBI): domain Eukaryota; kingdom Viridiplantae; phylum Streptophyta; class Magnoliopsida; order Poales; family Poaceae; genus Avena; species Avena atlantica. The sequence goes on from OU342739.1 coordinate 424,488,610, forward strand.
AAACCCAAGTCCATAACAATGGGCATTGACGAGATTAAACCTCGTCACCCACCGTGGGCAGCAATGGTGCTAGCTGGAGTCAAGATCCGGATGGGAAAATTCATCAACACATGCGAGCGTGTCGTCTCCATCTTCGTCCAGAGATTCAACATCTGGGACTACGTCAGCGACAACGCTGGTAGCTTAGGAGCAAGGACACCCCCGCGCAACGATGTCTTCATCAACTTGGGCACTCACAAGGTCTACGTCGGCGTCGACACGTCTCGTGTCTACCCACGCCGAGTCATCCTCGCGGGAGATCCTCCCCTCAACGCTGCGAGCGGTCAGCGTAATGTGGCATCCCGCAAAACCACTACTAGAAAATCGCGTTGTTTTTGGTGCATTGCGTCATCATGACCGCATGCTCATGTCATCATGCCACATTGCATTTGAGCGTCGTCATGTCATCTTGCATCTGTTTGCATAAAACTATTTTGAAAAGCCTGGTTTTGTTTTCTAAACGCCCCGTCCTTAATTCAAAACCAAAACCCGGATCTCTGGAATATTTTGTTTCGTCTACCAACGGTTTGCAAAAGCCCTATTTTAAATAAATAAAATGTTTAAATATTTTTTTAGGGGGCAGCCGAACCGGGCCGATCCGACCTAGTCGGCCACCCCAGTACAAAACCCAGCCTGTATAATTCCTAATCCTACCCAACCTAATCTACCCAGCCCCCCTCCACCTCACCTGCACCAATCGGTGCACGCCACATCACCCTTGGCCAATCCCCCACCCACTCACATCCCGCCACCTGGCCAGCCCCTGCCTACACGCACACACCCAGCCGCACCCACCACACCCCCTGGCCCCACCCCGCGATCCCTGTGCCCCGCTCCCACGCGTGACCGAGCCACTCGCCCCACCTCCTTCTCTCTCTGCCTCCCGGGTCCCACTCCCCACCGACCGAACCCGCTCCTTCCTCGCTTCCCCATGGCGCCGCCGCTGCCAAGGACCCCTCCTCCTCAACTCGCCCGCCACCAGGCGTCCTCCGCCCCCGCCCTGGTGGTCCTCCCCCAAGCAGGCCCCGCCGGCGCCTGCCTCCCCGGGCCTCTCCTCCCCGTGCTTGAGCGCTCCCCGAGCGGGCCCTCTTCTCCTCTCGCCGGCAGCCCACCGCTGGCGCTGCCCTGCATCTGGCCGCCGCCCTTGCCTCCCCGCGGCAAGCCGACGCCCTCTCCATCCCGGCCCTGCGGAGCGCAGCCGCGCGCATCCTCGTCCGCACGGGTCCCCTCCACGACCGCCTGCATCCCCTGCCGTCCGCTTCCCGTCGTCACCCCCGACCTCGCCGCATCCGCCTCCACCTCCGCGCCCTCTTCCCCGCCCCCGAACGACGACGATGACCCCTTCCTCCTCGCCGGCTTCGTCTCCGCCTTCTCGGCCTTCTCCCTCGAGCGCCACCCGGTCCTCGCACGCTCCGCCTGCGCCTTCTCCGGCCAGCTCGCCGAGCTCGAGCGCGCGCTCGCCGTCGACTCCCCCGCCTCCTCGACCCCGGACCCCGCCGGGCCCATGGTCTCCGTCGAGAGCCTCTGCGCCTACCTCTAGATCATGGACGTCGCGTCCATACCGAGGCTGGACCGGGACATCGCCGACCACGCCTTTGAGCTCTTCAAGGATTGCTCCACCGCGACGTGCCCCAGGAACCGCAGCGTCGAGGCGCTGGCTACCGCTGCGCTCGTCCAGGCCATCCGCGTGGCACGGGAGCCCAGGACCCTGCAGGTGTGGTGACTGTGTGGAGCTGTTGCAGCCTCGATAGACCAGATCGACATTGTTTTCGTGTGCTGCTGTCCGTAATATCTTCCGAGGAGAGTTGGTCCAAGACAAGTTCTTCTATCGTCGACGCTTGAACCCGATACATCGCGCACAGGCCAACGTTGATCTGAAGACCACGTCGCCCGAACCAAGTCCGACCTCGAATGTAGACGTCGGAACAACAGGATCTTCCTCACGGAGCACCAAGGTCTTCTTCACGGATCCTGAAGCCCCGTTCCAGACCCGAGTCTTCATCACGGACGATAAGATCTTCCCGGATGCGACAAGTCCTCCTTCCCGGATGCGATGCCGAGAACCCGGGTGCCAAGGACGTCGACACGGATACGACAAGCACTTCGCCGCGGAACGCCAAGTTCTGCATCCCGAACGCCAAAACCGACCCGATACACGGACCCGACAAGATCCTCGCGACGGCAAGATCGACCGCTTGGATCCAAGTTCTCCGTCACGACACAACAAGTTCTCCATCTTGAATCTGAACCTCGATCCCTGTCGAACCCTGAGACCCGACCCCGAACCCCTCGGAGCCCAAGTTCGCCGAACCCTAATGTGATTCCCTATCTGAGACCCCATTATTTTATAATATGACATTATCAATTGATGCATATTAATTGTTCATGCATGCATACTTGTCTGTGGTTTGGGGGCATTATGCCAATTCACTTTATAATTAAATATGGGGCCATATGCGGGATATCTTTGTCTTATTCCGGACTCCATTTAAATTTGTGTAGCAAACCGATGCCATGTTTCGCCTTGTTAAGACAACATTTAAATTGCGGGGTACCTAAACAACATGAACGATATAATTAATTGTCGGGACCCCGGTTCCGTTAATATTGCCTAATTGCATCGCATCCTTTGCCATGTCATACATCATACATGCATCATGCCCGATCTTCTGCCGTAGTATTAAATAGTGCATCCGGTGTTTCTTCTAGTGTTTTGCTTCTTCGCGGACTAGGCCGATGAGTTGATGCGAGTGTCGACCCGATCTTCGGATGAACCTTCGGCAATGTTTCCAGGCAAGCATCTCCCCCTTTCTACCTATCTTACTTTTATAGTATTTATTCCCTCCTGTTGATCTATTGCTATCTGTGTTGCGATGCTCTAGTTTTCGTACCCGTGATATCCCTTGCAGCCTTATATTGCCTTGGACACCTCCTACTACCTGTTGTTTGGTAGACAGTTGGACCCGCGCATCGTAGTCGCTTGCTCAAGTGCTGTTGCGTGTCGTCAAGTACCACAATTGTTGGAGTAATGCCGTGTGTTTATTGTTGGAGATGATCAAGACTTTAATTACTGTTTAACAACTAAAATTGAAGTAGGTAAATGCAGAGGCACAGGTGGGCAATAGATGTTATTTGGTTGTTAACCGTCCACTTGTGTCCCGTAGGACCCCGAGTACTTGATACCTGTTCCTTGAATATTCACGCTATCCGCATCCGGGAGGATTATGGGACCCCCCTGAGCCAGAGCTTGATTCATTCTTATTTCTTGGGGCCACAAACTAGTTTGAGGTTTTATTTACTATCCTGTACTTATGCCATGCTTTACTGTTTTATTTAAATTGTGAGAAGTACTGCACTTGTACTGTTTAGGTAAGCGGAGTGTTTTCGCGGTATCGACAAGCCCAGTCACATTTTCGGGTTCCCAGTCGTTTACAGCCATTGGCGCAAACCTTGAGTCCGTCTCGGAGTCATCTAACTTCGTTGCGGGTAGCTTAATGGGGTGGCCCCCTGAAATATTTCTGAATCTGGTGATTGCTTTGTCGTGAAGGCCTCGTTGGGTTTTGATTTGGTTTTTCTGAGGTTGATCGAGTGTGTGTTGCTATTTGTGCACCCCTGCAGGGTAAAACTTTCTAAAATCCGTGTCCGCGGTTATGGACGACTTGGAGCATAGTATCTCGATCATAGACAACTATAACTAAAGTAGTGCTATAAATTTGACTTTATAATGACTAGTAACCAGCTTCACTATAATGGAATGGCTAAATAAAATTGCCAACAATTGCTTGTTTGGGTTGTCGCTTGCTACCATTGTACCTGACTAGTAAGTATTGCAACTATAACGGAATGGCTAAATAAAAGTACCAACAACTGCTGGGTTTGGGGGATATCTCATGCTAATTGTATATTTGACTAGTTAGTGTTGCAACTACAACGGAATGGTTAACTAAAATTGCCCACTACTTATTATATCAGGATGATTATCTATACTTGACTAGTAATTGCTGTAACGATAACTGAATAAATAAAACTGCCAATGGTGTGAGTTCCTCGGTTGACTTCCTCATTTGGACTCGAGGGGGAAACACCAGGATGGATATGTTTGGTGGTAGTATCAGGTTGGTTTCGAATAGGTCTTTCTTATCCCTCTCTGATAGCCGACAATTATCTCGAGTCTCTATAGGTTGTTTAGTGCATGCTGCGCTGCCGCTACAGTCCACCATACCTATGTAGGCGAGGACCGCCGAATTCTAGCCTCGCCGTGCACTGGCCTCAGTACTGACGCTCCTCTTTTTCCTCTGCCCTTTGTCGGCACCCCTTTTGTTTAAGCAGGTTTTGAGATCGACGTCGTTAGTAGGGTTACCCTTCCGGCTTGGCCTGGGCAGGGTTATGGACGCCATTTGTTATTCTTTAGGGCTCTTAGCCCCATTTGCATCTTGTCCGTAGCTGGGCGCTCTATCGTTTTCAAGGTGATTTGGATCTTTGCCCTGTATATCTGTATTCTTGACTCATGGAGTCGTGTTGTATATATATATCTGTTCTGTGGGTCCCATCGAGGACTGTTGTGTAATGTTATTACTTCGTTTTCCACCCGCACGCAAGTGCCTGGTGGGCACCTTTGAATCGTTTCTATGCGGGTTTGGCGGGAAGCACTGAAACTTGCATAGGGCCGATTCTGAGGGTGTTACAGAGTGGTATCAGAGCTCAGCAGTTGCGATACCCCACAAGTCCAGCCTGTAGGATAACCTAGCTAACGGCCGAAGTAGAGTGTCAAAACTATTTTTTTGCAAAATCGGTTGGATAGTTCTGATTAGGTCTAATTTTACTCCTTACCACTCTGCTGCTCTCCTCTCACCTCTGCGTGTTTTGAATCCGCTCTCTTCTCTCTCTTCGAGTCCAGGATTTCTCGTGGTTGGGTTCCATCGTACCTTCAGGGTTTCGCTTCCTCTTTTGGTAACGGTGTTTCTACATCCGGTCCTCCTGCTATCTGAGTGGTCCTTTATCTGTGGTACCATCCATTGTTCCTTGTTTGTGCCTCCTAGTGTTTTCCGACGTTACGACATCATCTACGCCAGATCCGATGCAGAGTATGCATCACTCCTTTGTTTCCGAACCTCGCTTGTCGAGATCTACAATCTGAATTCTGAGAGTTGGTTGCATAATTTCCTATTCATGAGCAGAGTAATGCTTTCGGTGCGCGATGGACTGATCACCATCCGACTACTCTTATCATTTGCTCTTGCACATTGAATGGTGAATCATTGCAGTTATACTCCTTCCGTGAAAGTTAGAGGTGGCTTTACCCTTTTGAGACCTATACCTTCATCTTTGTTTCTCCGGAGTGTTCTCTCGACGAATGGGGAACAATCCTTGTTGGTGGTGTCGCCATTTTCAAGCTGAGAAAGAACCCTTGTTAGTGGTGTCGCGAGGATCTACACGAAGTGCGAAGGATCAGATCGTCGGCCTTTTTCCATGTACCATGAGGCGGATCTCGAGGGCGAGATCCATTGTTAGTGGTGTCGAATTGTGGCATCCCGCAAAACCACTACTAGAAAATCGCGTTGTTTTTGGTGCATTGCGTCATCATGACCGCATGCTCATGTCATCATGCCACATTGCATTTGAGCGTCGTCATGTCATCTTGCATCTGTTTGCATAAAACTATTTTGAAAAGCCTGGTTTTGTTTTCTAAACGCCCCGTCCTTAATTCAAAACCAAAACCCGGGTCTCTGGGATATTTTGTTTCGTCTACCAACGGTTTGCAAAAGCCCTGTTTTAAATAAATAAAATGTTTAAATATTTTTTTAGGGGGCAGCCGAACCGGGCCGATCCGACCCAGTCGGCCACCCCAGTACAAAAACCAGCCAGTCTAATTCCTAATCCTACCCAACCTAATCTACCCAGCCCCCCTCCACCTCACCTGCACCAATCGGTGCACGCCACATCACCCTTGGCCAATCCCCCACCCACTCACATCCCGCCACCTGGCCAGCCCCTGCCTACACGCACACACCCAGCCGCACCCACCACACCCCCTGGCCCCACCCCGCGATCCCTGTGCCCCGCTCCCACGCGTGACCGAGCCACTCGCCCCACCTCCTTCTCTCTCTGCCTCCCGGGTCCCACTCCCCACCGACCGAACCCGCTCCTTCCTCGCTTCCCCATGGCGCCGCCGCTGCCAAGGACCCCTCCTCCTCAACTCGCCCGCCACCAGGCGTCCTCCGCCCCCGCCCCGGTGGTCCTCCCCCAAGCAGGCCCCGCCGGCGCCTGCCTCCCCGGGCCTCTCCTCCCCGTGCTTGAGCGCTCCCCGAGCGGGCCCTCTTCTCGTCTCGCCGGCAGCCCACCGCCGGCGCTGCCCTGCATCTAGCCGCCGCCCTTGCCTCCCCGCGGCAAGCCGACGCCCTCTCCATCCTGGCCCTGCGAAGCGCAGCCGCGCGCCTCCTCGTCCGCATGGGTCCCCTCCACGACCGCCTGCATCCCCTGCCGTCCGCTTCCCCTCGTCACCCCCGACCTCGCCGCATCCGCCTCCGCCTCCGCGCCCTCTTCCCCGCCCCCGAACGAAGACGACGACCCCTTCCTCCCCGCCGGCTTCGTCTCCGCCTTCTCGGCCTTCTCCCTCGAGCGCCACCCGGTCCTCGCACGCTCCGCCTGCGCCTTCTCCGGCCAGCTCGCCGAGCTCGAGCGCACGCTCGCCGTCGACTCCCCCGCTTCCTCGACCCTGGACCCCGCCGGGCCCATGGTCTCCGTCGAGAGCCTCTGCGCCTACCTCCAGATCGTGGACGTCGCGTCCATACCGAGGCTGGACCGGGACATCGCCGACCACGCCTTCGAGCTCTTCGAGGATTGCTCCACCGCGACGTGCCTCAGGAACCACAGCGTCGAGGCGCTGGCTACCGCTGCGCTCGTCCATGCCATCCGCGAGGCACGGGAGCCCAGGACCCTGCAGGTGTGGTGACTGTGTGGAGCTGTTGCAGCCTCGGCAGACCAGATCAACATTGTTTTCGTGTGCTGCTGTCCGTAATATCTTCCGAGGAGAGTTGGTCCAAGACAAGTTCTTCTATCGTCGATGCTTGAACCCGATACATCGCGCACAGGCCAACGTTGATCTGAAGACCACGTCGCCCGAACCAAGTCCGACCTCGAATGTAGACGTCGGAACAACAGGATCTTCCTCACGGAGCACCAAGGTCTTCTTCACGGATCCTGAAGCCCCGTTCCAGACCCGAGTCTTCATCACGGACGATAAGATCTTCCCGGATGCGACAAGTCCTCCTTCCCGGATGCGATGCCGATAACCCGGGTGCCAAGGACGTCGACACGGATACGACAAGCACTTCGCCGCGGAACGCCAAGTTCTGCATCCCGAACGCCAAAACCGACCCGATACACGGACCCGACAAGATCCTCGCGACGGCAAGATCGACCGCTTGGATCCAAGTTCTCCGTCACGACACAACAAGTTCTCCATCTTGAATCTGAACCTCGATCCCTGTCGAACCCTGAGACCCGACCCCGAACCCCTCGGAGCCCAAGTTCGCCGAACTCTAATGTGATTCCCTATCCGAAACCCCATTATTTTATAATATGACATTATCAACTGATGCATATTAATTGTTCATGCATGCATACTTGTCTGTGGTTTGGGGGCATTATGCCAATTCACTTTATAATTAAATATGGGGCCATATGCGGGATACCTTTGTCTTATTCCGGACTCCATTTAAATTTGTGTAGCAAACCGATGCCATGTTTCGCCTTGTTAAGACAACATTTAAATTGCGGGGTACCTAAACAACATGAACGATATAATTAATTGTCGGGACCCCGGTTTCGTTAATATTGCCTAACTGCATCGCATCCTTTGCCATGTAATACATCATACATGCATCATGCCCGATCTTCTGTCGTAGTATTAAATAGTGCTTCCGGTGTTTCTTCTAGTGTTTTGCTTCTTCGCGGACTAGGCCGATGAGTTGATGCGAGTGTCGACCCGATCTTCGGATGAACCTTCGGCAATGTTTCCAGGCGAGCATCTCCCCCTTTCTACCTATCTTACTTTTATAGTATTTATTCCCTCCTATTGATCTATTGCTATCTGTGTTGCGATGCTCTAGTTTTCGTACCCGTGATATCCCTTGCAGCCTTATATTGCCTTGGACACCTCCTATTACCTGTTGTTTGGTAGACAGTTGGACCTGCGCATCGTAGTCGCTTGCTCAAGTGCTGTTGCGTGTCGTCAAGTACCACAGTTGTTGGAGTAATGCCGTGTGTTTATTGTTGGAGATGATCAAGACTTTAATTACTGTTTAACAACTAAAATTGAAGTAGGTAAATGCAGAGGCACAGGTGGGCAATAGATGTTATTTGGTTGTTAACCGTCCACTTGTGTCCCGTAGGACCCCGAGTACTTGATACCTGTTCCTTGAATATTCGCGCTATCCACATCCGGGAGGATTATGGGACCCCCCTGAGCCAGAGCTTGATTCATTATTATTTCTTGGGGCCACAAACTAGTTTGAGGTTTTATTTACTATCCTGTACTTATGCCATGCTTTACTGTTTTATTTAAATTGTGAGAAGTACTGCACTTGTACTGTTTAGGTAAGCGGAGTGTTTTCACGGTATCGACAAGCCCAGTCACATTTTCGGGTTCCCAGTCGTTTACAGCCATTGGCGCAAACCTTGAGTCCGTCTCGGAGTCAGCTAACTTCGTTGCGGGTAGCTTAATGGGGTGGCCCCCTGAAATATTTCCGAATCTGGTGATTGCTTTGTCGTGAAGGCCTCGTTGGGTTTTGATTTGGTTTTTCCGAGGTTGATCGAGTGTGTGTTGCTATTTGTGCACCCCTGCAGGGTAAAACTTTCTGAAAGCCGTGTCCGCGGTTATGGACGACTTGGAGCACAGTATCTCGATCATAGACAACTATAACTAAAGTAGTGCTATAAATTTGACTTTATAATGACTAGTAACCAGCTTCACTATAATGGAATGGCTAAATAAAATTGCCAACAATTGCTTGTTTGGGTTGTCGCTTGCTACCATTGTACCTGACTAGTAAGTGTTGCAACTATAACGGAATGGCTAAATAAAAGTACCAACAACTGCTGGGTTTGGGGGATATCTCATGCTAATTGTATATTTGACTAGTTAGTGTTGCAACTACAACGGAATGGTTAACTAAAATTGCCCACTGATTATTATATCAGGATGATTATCTATACTTGACTAGTAATTGCTGCAACGATAACTGAATAAATAAAACTGCCAATGGTGTGAGTTCCTCGGTTGACTTCCTCGTTTGGACTCGAGGGGGAAACACCAGGATGGGTATGTTTGGTGGTAGTATCAGGTTGGTTTCGAATAGGTCTTTTTTTCCCTCTCTGATAGCCGACAGTTATCTCGAGTCTCTATAGGTTGTTTAGTGCATGTTGCGCTGCCGCTGCAGTCCACCATACCTATGTAGGCGAGGACCACCGAATTCTAGCCTCGCCGTGTACTGGCCTCAGTACTGATGCTCCTCTTTTTCCTCTGCCCTTTGTCGGCACCCCTTTTGTTTAAGCAGGTTTTGAGATCGACGTCGTTAGCAGGGTTATCCTTCCGGCTTGGCCTGGGCAGGGTTATGGACGCCATTTGTTATTCTTCAGGGCTCTTAGCCCCATTTGCATCTTTTCCGTAGCTAGGCGCTCTATCGTTTTCAAGGTGATTTGGATCTTTGCCCTGTATATCTGTATTCTTGACTCATGGAGTCGTGTTGTATATATATCTGTTCTGTGGGTCCCATCGAGGACTGTTGTGTAATGTTATTACTTCGTTTTCCACCCGCACGCAAGTGCCTGGTGGGCACCTTTGAATCGTTTCTATGCGGGTTTGGTGGGAAGCGCTGAAACTTGCATAGGGCCGATTCTGAGGGTGTTACACGTAATGATCGCCCCGTGGGCAGTGTTGAGGTGATGATGACGGCACCAGCGCCAGCAGCAGGAGCAGGAGTCGGGCCCAGCAAGAACCCGACAACAGCGGACCCGACAACGGCTAAGCCTGGAGACGCAAAGCAGACGGCAGCAGACCAGTCAGCAGCAAAAGCACCCGAGGTGCACGAGGTAACCCCCAAGGCAACGAGAGTAAGATTGCCACCACTGGAGAGGCCAGAGAATATCTTGCAAGCAGCCATAGACAACCTAACAACGCCAGTAGCACCAATAGTTAACCCGGAAAATGCACATGCAGAGTTAGAAGAGACTAGGTTGAAAATGTTAGAAGAAGCTAAGAAAGTGTCAGCACTTCAAGAGTCCTTTAATAGAACTTTGCGAGAGTATGCTAGGGCAAACAAGCTAGATACGGCTCCTACACGAATAGATGACCTAAGGATGAAAGGAAAGAATCTCCTTAGTGACATTAACAAGGAGCATGAGTTTCAGCAGGGCGATTCGGCCGACCCAGGCTCGCCGAGGTATAGTACCCCGACAAAGAATCTCAGGGCGGCGAATGCGGCAGCTTCGGAGTTAGAAGGATTGACCGGGGAAGCCCGTCAAAGGCAACAAGAAAGAGTAAATGAGCTGGTACGCATCGCGAACCATCAAAATGAGGAGATACTTAGAGTTAAACCGGCAAAGCCAGGAGCTTCGCGCATGGTTCATTTGGCTAGGGCTGCCCGACATTATCAGCTGTCACAGAATCCTCATCTGGAAATGGTATGCGGAAAGATAAAGCAGTAACCTGGGAAAAAGAAACAAACAAATTGTTCCATATGACACGACAGTGGCCGAAAAAGTTAATGAAAATAAAGGCAATGGAAGCCGAGGTAACAGTGGTGAAATAAACCCCGGTCGCGGCAATAGAGAGCATGGGAATCTCGGAAGGGGAAACCCCGAGAATAATAACCCGGCTGAAGGGAGACATTATCACCCACAAGATCATCTGCCGAGGCATGAACCTCGGCAGGGAAGAGATGCAGGACATGTTCCACATAATCCGGAACATGACAGGTATAATGACAGTTATTCGGAAATGGAAACTGCTGGATTTGTTGGGCAAAACCACTATGGGGTGGAAGAAAGAGATGTGTACAGAAATTTGCCGTCGAATGATGCAAGATTAAAACTCGATAGGCTATATCAGTCCGAGTTATTGGAAGAGAAAGGTCCTCCTGGTCCGACATGTTTTGGACCCCGGATTATGGGTGAACCACCTATCCCAAACTTCCAGTTGGCAAGAGGCACAAAACATATAATGGAAGTACTAAACCACAAGATTGGTTGATTGACTATGCCACTGCAGTGAAGATAGCAGGGGAAACTTGATATGGGCTATGAGATATGTGCCCCAGATGTTGGAGGGGCCGGCCAGGGTTTGGTTGAATAACTTACCTACCGGCAGTATCAATTGATGGTTGGACTTTGAGGATATGTTTGTCAGTAACTTCACCAGTACTTACAAGAGGCTGAATAGGCCTCGACAATTGGCGACGTGCAAGCAGAAACCGAATGAGACTGATAGAGAATTCCTGAGACGATGGTGCGACCTCAGAAACTCTTGTGAAGGAGTAATTGAATCGCAAGCAATTGCTTGGTTTGCACAAGGTTGCAAATATGGAAGTGTGTTGTGGCAGAGGCTACAAATAGATATGCCAACTACATTGGCAGAGACAATCAGAATAGCTGATTTGTATGCACTGGGTGATCCGACTCAACCTGAGCTTATGTCGATAGAACATCATGAGCAACATGACCATTATGCTCGTGATGACATAGGATCATCCCGGCGGAATGAATTCCAAGGTAGAAGAAGAGATGACAGGTTGGATTACAGATACGGTTCGACTCAGGTTGCCTCATTTACTCAGGACCAGCCAGGTATAGGAAGTAATCAGCGCCAGAAAAATGGTCCTCAGCAATAGACGCCGAGGAATGACGGGAAGAAACAGTGGACTCCAGAACAGAAGAAGCAATGGAAGGAGAGGCTAGAGTACACGTTTGAGTCAATGTTGGATCAACCGTGTAAGTTCCACACGCCTAACCCGGCAAAACCCGCCAACCACACAACTCGTCAGTGTGCATGGATGAAAAGTGCAATGGGAAACCCGATGGCAATGCAGATGCCTCAGCAGCAATCACACCATCCACAGCAGCCACAACTTATAGGAGGAAATGCGCAACAATTGATGGTACCTCCACCACCTCCGTGGTATGAGAATCAAGACCGTAGGGATGCAGTTCACCATGTGGCGAACCAAGGCCAAGATGGCAGAGGAAACCCCGGAAATAATGGACGCAATGAGTATAGGGAGCACCATCAGTCATACTATGTATTCACCACGGAACAACAAGACAGCCAGAGCATACAGTGTCGGCACATGGAAATGAATGCAGTTATGCCAGCAGTTCCGAGGTATATGCCATGGTCAGATCAAGAGATAACTTGGAGCATTAGATATCACCCCAAGATCATGCCAAACCGCGGTTCATATGCTTTGGTGCTAGACCCGACGTTTGTCGGACCCAGTATCAACGTGAAGTTTTCAAAGGTACTGATAGATAATGGAAGCAACATCAACATTATGTACAAGGATACATGCATAAACTCGGCATCTCTCCGAACATGCCGCAGTCGACCAAGACAACTTTCCATGGGATAGTTTCACGACTGTCCTGCGAGCCCATTTGGAAGGTCCGAGTAGATGCCTTATTCGGCACAAGGGAAAATTGCAGAGCAGAGAATTTGGAATTTGAGGTGGTAGATCTAGAAAGTTGCTATCATGCATTACTTGGACAGCCCGCATTGGCTAAATTTATGACCAGCTGCCACATTGGTTACTTGAAAATGAAGATGCCAGGACCATAAGGGGTAATAATAATACCTGGAGACTACAGGAAGTCGATGGAATGTGCTTCGGCCGGATCAAATCTGGCCGAATCTTTGGTGATCACAAGGGAGAAAAAGAGAATTCAGGAGGACGCAGCTTTAGCTCAGTCAGCATAGCTTAATATGCCGGCACTTGCTAACCCGCATGGAAGCGTGCCCTTTCAGCTGACTAATCAGACAAAGAAAAATCAGGTTGATGATCAATCCCCAGAGCGCACCATCACCATTGGTGACGGCCTAAATGATAAATAGGAAAGCGAGCTCACCAACTTCCTCCGTGAGAATTGGGATATCTTTGCATGGTCTACACAAGATCTGCAAGGAGTACCGAGGGAGTTGGCTGAGCACTCTTTGCATGTAAGGCCAGGAGCGAGGCCGATGAAGCAACATCTCCGCCGCTTCGCCGAAGAAAGGAGAAAAATCATAGGGGATGAGATAGCTCGGCTCCTTGCGGCCGGGTTTATTGTGGAAGTACTTCATCCGGACTTGCTATCTAACCCAGTGTTGGTAGAGAAGAAAAAGGATGACCCGAACGTAGCTATTGATGTCTACGCACTTCTATTCTTGTAGACAGTTGTTGGGCCTCCAAGTGCAGAGGTTTGTAGAACAGCAGCAAGTTTCCCTTAAGTGGATCACCCAAGGTTTATCGAACTCATGGAGGAAGTGGTCAAAGGTATTCCCTCTCAAGCAATCATGCAATCAAGATACAATAAGTCTCTTGTGTCCCCAACACACCCAATACACTTGTCAGGTGTATAGGTGCACTAGTTCGGCGAAGAGATAGTAAAATACAAGTGGTAACGGTGCCAGAAAAGATCTTGATGGTGAGGTAAATACTAAAGGCAAACTGAAGGAAGCAAGCAAACATGCAACAGATCTAGATGCAAACGGTGTTTCCTTGTTTAGAAACACGGCCTAGGGATCATACTTTCACTAGTGAACACTCTCTCATATAAATATCCTCTCTTCATGATACTACTCTTAACTACTCTTCGGTTGAACACTCTAATCCATGGGTAGGGCTATAACAGCACTCCTCAAAGGCTGCCCTCCCCAATCTAGATAACCCCACACTGTCACCTTGAGCGCTAGATGGTTCCACAAACACCACAATTTCATAAAAACATCCAACTCCAAATATAACTCATAACAAATATTCAATCTAGCCAAAGTGCCACACACGGTATGCACGCTGTCACTTTCACACACGTGGGGAAAACATAGATCTATTAAAGCACAAGGAGTATTTATGTAGACTTAAACCTAAGTGCCACCATGGCGTGCACGCTGTCACTTTCACACACATGGGGAGAGCAGAGATCTAATGAAGCACTTGAGTAGCAAGGTAGATCTACTTGATTACAAAGCTCATGACCACAAGATCATGCATAGAGAGAGAGATGAACACATAGCTACCGGTAGAGCCCTTAGCCCTGAGGAAGAACTACTCCCTCCTCATCATGGGAATCAGCAACGGTGATGAAGATGGCGATGGAGATCGATGGAGATGGCTCCGGGGCACTTCCCCGTCCCGTCAGGGTGCCGGAATAGAGACTTTCTGTCCCCTGAATCTCCCCTTCGGTGGCGGCGACGCTACAAAGGTTTTCGTGGATTTCTTCTGGATGCCCTAGGGTTTTTGGGTCGGAGGCTTCTTATAGGCGCAGGAATCAAGGTCGGTGGGGGTCCAGGGGGCCCACACCCCCTCCAGGCGCCTCCAGGGCTTGTCCGCGCCTAGGGGGGTGCAGCCACCCTGTGGGCCCCCTTCGGCTCTGCTTTGTGGTTCCGTGTTGCTCCGGAAAAAATAATAACTTTGGCTTTTGTCCCGTAAAATTCCGAGAATATTGATTTTCTGCCTTTCTGGAACCAAAAACAGAAGAAAACAGGCAACTAGCACTGTGGCAACTTGTTAATAGGTTAGTTCCAGAAAACATATAAAAACACCTCAAAGTATAGACAAAGCAAAGCAAAGTAGATACAAAACAAGCATGGAGCATAAAAAATTATAGATACGTTTCCGACGTATCATGCACCCCCAAGCTTAACTCCTGCTCGTCCTCGAGTAGGTAAGTGATAAAAAGAATAATTTTTGAGGTGGCATGCACCATCACAATTAAAGATCCAACCATTTGCAAGCATTGAAAGCTGGGATCAAAGAACTCTAAACATGTGCATGAAAGATGGAGTTCTAACAATAGGACAAAGTAAGTATGCATGCAACATGAGAAGTTACAAACAAAGATCATGAATAACATGCATTGAAAAACGTTTGTTTGTTTCACATACAGAAAACATAGCATAGTGGCAATCACCTTGTCCCTCATAGAGTAGCAATATAGATGCATAGGACACCTTCAAAGTTCACAAGGGTGACTATAACGAAATAGCACAAGAACAAGTAATATCACAATATGCATCAATCAATAAGCTTTGGAACAGTGCACACAGAATGACAACTATGCTCTCTTAATGGTGCCTAAAGGTAGAAGGTGGAGACTCAATAATGGTGGAAGAAAGGCCTTTTTGTAAAGGAAGCAGGGATTACAAGTTTCAAAAAGAGCTTCCAAAAATTATGGTATTTGTTAGCTTTCAGCCCTCATTGACCCTATCATAAGCATCTTGAAGTGATTAAGGTTAAAGTGAACAAAGATGGAGTATATGTTTGACGAAGTATAAGTTGGCAATCTCAAGTCCCTTGAATACGAGGGCCACACCTCATGCATACTCAACTTTGGGTCCAGGTAAGTTATTGTCATTGTAAGTATTTGCATATCACTGAGAACCGCCAACGGGGTACCCCTTGCACATGGTACAGGAGCTATCCCATAACCAAAATGACAAGGCAAGCAGACAATGAGCATCTCAACAATCTTCTTATTTACCTTGGGAATATGGTGTTTTTTTCTCTCTTTCCTCTTTTCTCAATGTGTCTCTTTTTTTATTTGAAGAATGCTTCATACATAGTCACTATCGTGATGCTACAAGTTTCCACCATATTAGGCATGGCTTAGGCTAGCGGCCTAGGCGTTTCTCTAACACAAAATACATACTCCATGGACTTACAAGTTTCTTCTTTATTTCACACCGGTGACATCCATAGACAAAAGAGCATGATATCAACTGAGTACAAAGTACAAGTGCAATGTTGAAAACGTTCCCCATGACAACACGGTTCTGCTAATTCCAACATATAAGTGCAAGCATATACAACATAGATGACACAATGGTTCAAGTTTATTAGGGGAAAATAATATAAAGTGTGCCATCAAGTTTGTGAGGGCTTTAATCACTAAGTTTTCACAGAAAAAATAGTTTTTAATTGGAAGATAGCTGAAAACAAGAATATACTTGGAATGGTGTAACACACCATGCATAGGAGTTTATATTGGACACTTTTGGAATAACTTGGTTTCTTGGGAGTTGGAGGCATGAGTAGAACTTACTCATACAAGTGGAGGCTAGCAAAAGACTGGGAGCAACCAACTAAAAGAGCATAATGGCCATAATCATGCAGTGCAACAAAGCATACTAATCAAAGCAAATAGTGGTACTACAAGTCAAGGACTAAATGATCATAGAGGCTAATGGTGACTTGTCATAGTCATAACATGGTGTGAGCATGTGCCAACTCAACCCAAGCAAAGCATCAAAGGAGAATACCACAATACTATGTTTTTGCATGTTAAAACAATGCATAATTTCTTCAAGGCACACTAAGCAATCCCAATTGTTTGGAAAAATTCATGCTACAGCAATAATCACTAAGCATAAGGTCAAAACAACACCTAGCATGTCATGCTAAAGTCTAAGTCACAGTCAATGCAAGCTCCTCTTGCACTTACAAGCAAGAACTTACAACTCTTTTCCAACACCAATCAACCTATTTGAAACAACTCACAAAGATAATAATCAATAAAGATCAGTGATCTTGTCTCACAAATCCACAAATAAGAACTAAAAAGTTCTAAGATGAAAGCATAAGAAAACTAAGGCTAAACACAGTGCTAGCAAAAGAGAACACTCACAGAACAATAAGAATGAAAACTAGAGTGTTCTAGGCAATGAAAACAGAGTGTGTCTCTCTCCAAAAGAAGTGTTGTGTAACCAACCAACTTACTAAAGCAAACTAAGAAAACTAAAACCAAAAACGAAAACTAAGACGCTCCAAGAACAACACAACAATGCATGAAACGATAAAAACGAAGTGTCTAGAAAGACTTGAGATTTTTTTGATGAAGAAGGGGATGCCTTGGGCATCCCCAAGCTTTGACGCTTGTACCTCTTGAATATTTCTTGGGGTGACACGGGGTGGCATCCACAAGCTTGAGCTTTTGTCCATTCTTCATCTCATTACATCATTCTTTCTCTACACCTGCAAATTTTCCTTCATACAAAACTTCACACAATCTTCATTAGCAACATTAGTGTATTCAAAAGATATTACACCTCTGGAAAAGCTTTGGAACAACAAAACTTTTCACTAAAAACACAAGCTACTGTAGCAACTCCTTCAAAAAGCTCAATTTCCCAAAAAGAATGTAGCACCCACCGGGGTTAGGGTTAAACTGACCTCAAATCACCATCTAAGATAAGTTCAACTTCCAAACACGGAAGATCATAGTATGATTCGGTAACATTACAGAACACAGAGATTCAACATCATAAGTTTAAACTCTTATCAGAGTAAGATATTAGAGTTATTACAAACCAAAGGTCATAGACCCAACATTACATCACACAGCGAAAGCAAATTATGTTTTTCTACACAACAACTTAGCAAAAGGCCTAAGAGGCCATAAACAAAAGCGACGTCCATCCCATAGTCCTCAGGCTGCTACCTGGGACCCCCAACTACTCGTAGATGTCAACGTAGAAGCCACCTTTAGTTGCAATCAGATCTTCTTTGAAAAACAACAATGGCGTAAGGCTAAGTACGAGAATGTACTCCGCAAGACTTAGATAACCTAGTATCTATATGCTCTGGCTAGAAAGGCTTTCTCTGGATTTTCTTTTGCGGAAAGAAATCTTTATTTGTAAATAAGAGAGAGAAGAGGCTTGTCTACTCAGAATATTGAAAAAGGGATAAGGTAGCGACTTCTTCATCTTGTTCATCACATCTTGGTAACCACCAGCTTCATCAGAACCTCCTATAGGATCACCCCCTCGACCCAGAGGAAGCATCCTTCAGCACACGTGGATCAACAAGTTTTATTAAGGTTATAGTTCTCTATGATCATCACGTCCATTCCCAAGTCGTTCATAACCGTGAACACGGCTTTTCAAAAAGATTAATACCCTGCAGGGGTGTACAACTTTACCCACACGTACCAACCGACTCTTAATGCCAAATTATTAGCCCTCTTCCTTGGAAGGACGGCAGAGGGTGGTTGACCATGACCTTTACCTTGATTTTGCCGAAACCATGAGTCACGCCCTAGGGATGGTTCCGCCGTAACGGGTCAAGTCCAGAAGCCGGTCCCTAGAGATGTGAGGTGAGGTTGGTTCACCAGGGGCTCCATCGACCCCAAGCAACCCGGTCCACGCTTCCCTACCTGTTATGATGCACCTCCTTCACCTCCTCATTTAGTAAAGGTTTTCAATGCGAATTCCAGATGGAAATCCCGAACTATGTGACTCATGGAATCTACTAGGCAAGTTAGTTGCTCGTGGGGTTTTCCAGGCCCCGTGTGTTTGTACGCTCATCTTGGTTCAAGAGGCAAGAACTCGGGTCCTAATGGTGGCGAGCATGGGACTACAAAAACCACACCCAACGTGGCCTCCCATACAAGCCTTAGCATGATTAGTTAACTCCTTCGATGATATCACCACCTCCTATTTTTCTAGATTCTCCCACACCTCTGATTCATCGATCGGATAGATCAAACTTAAATACTATGCATGGCTAAGATATCGACCTCAGAGGCTCTAGAAACGCTCAGATGCCAGACCTAGGTATGCTAGGAGCAGTGGATCAGGAGTATAAGGCTACAAAAGGAAAACAGTGTAGCAGATAGGTAACACTAGCTACTGACAAAAGACCACATTGGAATCGTGTGCATCATAGAGAGAAAGTAATATACTTTTTAAAACATAGGTTTAGAATGAGAGGCTATGCTAGCCTTGTCCTTCAGTAGACATGTATTGATCTTCGGTGTTGTTGACTTCAGCTTCGGGTTCGGATCCTGTCGTGAAGAACCAAATACCGGAAACAAAGGCGACAATCAAGACATGGCATCGATGCAATGCTCAAACAAGGATGATGATATGATAAGTTGAATTGCATGGAAACGAAACCCTAAAACAAGCTCGGCAATTTAAACGGAGTTCCGAGGGTTGAAAACCCTAATTCGGAAAACTCCGGAAACACATGAGAGGGTTGATTTAGTTCTCTAACTAAACTTGTCATTAAAGTTGAGTAGCAATGCATGACTATAGCTTAAAAAGGTAGAACTCATTTTTCTGAACATTTTGATATATTATTTGTATTTTTCTGAATTACAGATTAAAAGCTATTGAATTTACAATATTCAAACAATTTCTGAAATTCTTAAACTTTTTCTTAAATTAAATAAATCTGGAAATCCTTTTTACACCCAGGCTGGGCTAGCCACAGACATAAACAGGTGGGCCCGTGGCCACCTCAGTAGCTACACACGCGAAAAGGGCTCAGGGCGTTTCTCACCGGGGCTGGACCTAGCCGGAGGGGCTGACTGGTGGGGCCTGGCCACGCAAGCCTGGCGTCAGCGCCACGTCACGCGCGGCGGAGCCGCCAGACGGTGGTCGCCGGCGGCGATCCAGAGAACGCCTGGACAAGCGAGAGGGGGCGTTCGAATCAGCTGGGCAAGGCGAACACATGGGTGGCGGCGCCGCTGGTCTAGGGTCATCGGAGCTTGGTCAACGATGACGAGTGGTGGCGGTGATCTCTGCTCTACGGCTCGGGCGTGACACAGAGGGCTAGAGGGGGAAAGGAGGGTGCCTTGAGCACCAGGAGCTCACCCCAAGGCGATTGATGTCGACGGCGAGGCGAGGCGGTGACCGGAGCGACGGCGAGCCGTGTGACTGAGCACGTCGGAGTCGGGGAGGAAACGGTCGATGGCGACGAATCCCAGCGCCCCTTGTCGATTCCTTCTGCAGGAGGACGAAGCGGAGCGAGGCGAAGCTCGTGGCGGTGTCGGATGGGCTTGGGGAGGCTGGCAACGGCGGCTAGCCGGAAGTCATGGCGGCTAGGGTTCGGTCTGTCGCTATGCAGAGAGGGAGAGAGAGGGGAAAGTGAGGTCCAGGGTAAGCAGCACGACGCTGGTGGTTCTTATCCTTGCGAGCGTCGGCGGCGCGCATCGCAACGACGAGGCGGCATCAGGCGGCCGCGACGGCGACAGCGAGCTACCTGCCGTCAGCGGGGAAGATGACAGGGGAGCGGGCGAAGCGATACCGGGCTCCTAGCGGGCTGGCGTGGGCCGGGTACTGGGCTGCGGGGAAGGGAGAGAGGGGAGGAGGTTGCTGGGCTGCGGCCTGGTTGCTGTTGCTCTATTTTTTTTAACGGAAACTTTTCCTTTTTCTGATTTTGATTTATGTTTGTAATTTCAAATTCACTTATTGTTTTAAATCTTTCAAATTACCAGGAGTTTTCATAAAACATATAAACTATTGTGGGGCCCTTATAATCAATTGGGCTCCAAACATTTTGTGATTTTTCCAAAAATTCAAACACCATTTGAATAAAGTTTCAAAGAGAGGGAAGGTTTAGGGTTTGCATTTTTATTCAACACACTTAAACTCATGCATTACTTAGATGATTTAAATATATGCATGCCATGCTTAAGTACTGAGTAAATATATTACAAACATGGGTTGTTACAGCTCTACCCCCCTTACAAGAATCTCGAACTGAGATTCCTATGTTTTAGAAAATAAGGCAGGGTACTCAGATCTAAGACGATCTTCTTGTTCCTAGGTTGCTTCATCCTCAGAGTGATGAGACCACTGAACTTTCAGGAACTTGATGTTTTGACGACGAGTTTTGTGCTCGGTTTCATCAAGGATGCGGATAGGATATCACGATAAGTCAGATATTTTTTGGAGATCAAGGGTTTGTTGATCAACACCACGGACAGGATCTTTGAAACAACGCTTGAGTTGAGACACATGAAAGACGCCATGCACCTCGGGAAAGTTTGCAGGCAGCTCCAATTTGTATGCGAGGTTAACTTGTTTGGATAGAACACGAAAAGGACCAACATAGCGAGGAGCTAGTTTGCCTTTGATACCGAAACGATGGACACCCTTCAAAGGAGTGACCCGGAGATAAGCTTGATCACCAACTTCATATTCAATATGTTGATGGTGATGATCATGATATCTTTTCTGGAAAGACTGAGCAATTTTCAAACGATCTCGAATGATACGAACTTGATCTTCTGCTTCCTGGATCATATCCGGACCAAAGAACTTTCTTTCGCCGGTTTCTGGCCAGTTCTAAGGAGTACGACAGGTTCTTCCATATAGAAACTGGAATGGTGCCATACCAATACTGGACTGAAAATTGTTGTTGTAGGAGAATTCAGCAAAAGGTAGGCGTTTCTCCCAGTTCTTGCCAAAATATATGACACACGCTCTCAGCATGTCTTCAAGGATTTGATTCACTCTTTCGGTCTGACCACCGGTACTAGGATGATAGGCTGTGCTGAAGGAGAGGCGGGTTCCCATAGCAGTTTGGAAACTTTCCCAGAACTTGGAGGTGAACAGACTTCCACGATCAGATGTTATCTTCTTAGGAATACCATGAAGAACAACAATCCGAGAGATATAAAGACCAGCCAGTTCACTTGCTCGAATGCTTTCCTTGACGGGAAGAAAGTGAGCGACCTTGGACAGATAGTCAACTATTACCCAGATGGCATCATTTCCTTTCTGAGTCTTAGGAAGACCAGTGATGAAATCCATACCAACTTCATCCCATTTCCACTCCGGGATCTTATGTGGTTGCAGGATACCAGCGGGTCTTTGGTGCCCAGCTTTGACGCGACGGCAAACGTCGCATTCAGCAACGAAACGAGCGATGTACTTCTTCATACCAGACCACCATAATCTTTGACGAAGATCCCGATACATCTTGGTACCTCCATGGTGGATAGAAATAGGTGACTCATGAGCCTCTTGGAGAACTAAATCCCTCAATTTTGTTCTCTTTGGCACTACCAGACGGTCACCAAAGTAAATAATACCTTGTTTATCAACAGAGAAGCACTTAGCAACTCTGCTAGCAATGTTCCCTTTGATCTCAGCAATTTCAAAATCATGTTTCTGAGCAAGCTTGATTTCATCCTCTATAGAAGATTTCACTTCAAGGGTAGAAAGGAATCCACGAGGAACTACTTCAAGGTTCAATCGAGCAAATTCCTCATGAAGAGAAGGTTGGGCTTGTTTGATCATCAAATTGTTGCAATAAGACTTACGACTTAATGCATCAGCAATGATATTGGCTTTCCCAGGTTGATAGTTGAGACCCAAATCATAGTCCTTGATGAGTTCCAACCATCTTCTTTGCCTAAGATTCAGATCAGGTTGTGTGAAAAGGTACTTCAGACTCTGATTATCCGAGTATAACTCGCAACGACTACCAAGAAGGTAATGTCGCCATTGCTTAAGAGCATGAACAACAGCTGCGAGCTCAAGATCATGAGTTCGGTAGTTGTTCTCATGTGGTTTTAGCTGACGGGAGGCATAAGCCACCACATGTCCATCTTGCATTAATACACATCCAAGACCTTGGTGAGAAGCATCACAGAAGACGACAAAGTCTTTGCTGGTGTCTGGGAGAACTAACACGGGTGCAGTGGTTAACTTGGTTTTCAACATCTGGAAGCTTTCTTTAGCCTTATCAGACCATTCAAACTTCTTCTCCTTCTTAAGAAGATCAGTCATTGGCTTTGCAATTCTGGAGAAGTTCTCGATGAATCGGCGGTAATAACTAGCCATCCCGAGAAAACTTCGGACATCCTTAACGGATTTAGGAGACTCCTAGTCGAGGATAGTTTGAACCTTATCGGGAATAACAACAACCCCTTTGGCGGAAACAACATGACCAAGGAATACGAGCTCTTGTAACCAGAACTCACATTTAGAAAACTAGGCATAGATACGATGTTGTCGAAGTTTTGTCAACACCAAACGAAGATGTTCAGCGTGATCTTCTTCAATCTTGGAATAAACCAGAATATCATCGATGTAGACCACGACGAACTTGTCAAGATACTCCATGAAGACAGAGTTCATAAGTCGCATGAAAGTGGCTGGAGCGTTGGTAAGACCTAAGGACATGACTGTCTACTCAGAAAGACCATAACGAGTTGTGAAAGAAGTCTTTGGAATATCTTCCTTACAGATCTTTATCTGGTGATACCCTGACCTTAAATCCATTTTGGAAAACACAGTGGCACCACTTAACTGATCAAATAGATCGTTGATCCTAGGGAGAGGATACTTGTTCTTGATAGTCACATCATTGAGTGGGCGATAATCCACAACCAGACGCGGTATATTGGTATCCCGCTTCTTGACAAAGATGGTAGGACATCCCCAAGAAGATGTGCTGGGCTGAATGTATTCTTTTCCTTCTAACTCCTCTAATTGCTTCTTCAACTCCACAAGCTCATGAGGAGGCATACGATAAGGTCTTTTAGAGACAGGAGCAGTTCCAGGGACTAACTCTATGACAAACTCCACACTTCGATCAGGTGGCATGCCAGGAAACTCCTCAGGAAAAACATCCGGAAAGTCATAGACCACAAAAACATCTTGGATCTCTAATGGAGGTAAAACTTCAAGAGCATACAACTCTGCTTCAGGAATAGAAACAACTGAAGGAGATAGTGACCCTACGGTCCAATACTTGACTGTTATGCCAGCAGGACTAGTCATAGTCACGGACTTGGTTGTACAATCGAGAATGGCTTGATAACGGGTCAACCAATCCATGCCACCAAAATGATGTCAATGTCAGTTGACTTGAGGGCGATAAGGGAGGTGGGGAAAAGTTGAAATGCAACTTCAATTAGATTTCCATGACTAACCATGGTGGAACACCACCTAGAACCAGGAGACTGAACTAGCAAAGGAACAGATAACCCCTCAAAACTTATCCCATGCATTTGAGCAAAAGCTTGTGACAGGAATGAATGCGATGCTCCAGAATCAAACAAAACTTTAGCTGGGATTTGATTGATACGAAGCGTACCCATTATGACGCTTGGATCTTCCTGAGCCTCCTCAGCAGAGATATGGTTCATTCCAGCACCTGGATACTTATCATTCTTCTTTTCTGGTTGTGCCTTCTCAGCGGCATTCTTTTGAGGACACTCCTTTGCATAGTGACCAGGCTGGCAACAATTGAAGCATATAAAACCTAATGCATTGCCAGCAGGGAAGTAGTTTGATCCACCAGCAGTGCTTGAGTTAGCATTCAGACGAGGAGCATATCTAGAAGATCTTGGAGTATAAGGAGCATGTGGCACATCACTGTAAGGCACGAAGACACGACGCTTCTTATTACCAGATCCAACCTTGTTATACCCATCCCGAGGACGCTTACGAGTTTCTTCATACTCCACTTTTCCACTCTCAGCCTTCATAGCCTTGTTGACAAGAACTTGGAAGTTAACAAAGTCCATGATATGGATATCACGACGAACCTCAGGATCCAGTCCCTTAAGGAACAAAGGTTTCTTCTTAACATCAGTGGAGATCTCTTCAGTAGCATAGCAGGCAAGACGATTAAAATTGCGCTG